>CM067487.1:30126957-30185817 GCA_034552555.1 Semaprochilodus insignis | reverse complement strand
AGATACAGAATTATATATATATATATATATATATATATATATATATATATATATATATATATATATATATATATATCACTTGTATTTAGCAAAAACAATGTGCTTAAAATGTACTTGCTATTTTTTATAAGTGCATTTCTAGTACATTAAAATGTACTTCATGTTTAGCTGGGTACCAGACTGGCGCACTGGGTATTGGATTGGCACACCCCTAATAAAAACTCTGAAGATACTGTTCGCTGGTTTTGGATAGTAAATGGCTATATTTGGGTTGGTTCCTAATACCATTTTAATCTACAGTGAACCATTTCACATCAAACCACCATTTCACATCAAACCATAGTGACTGACTATGCTTACGTCTCAAGATAAGCTATAGATAAGATAGCCTTTTATTATCCTATATGGGGAAATTTGCATCGTTACAGCCGGATACAGAGCAAGAGGTAGACTAAAGTGCAAGTTATACAAAATACAAAGTATAGGAAATTACAAAAAAATAAATAATCCTCTACTGTTAGGTAAAAAATAAGCTAAAATAATAATAATAATAATAAGAAGAAGAAACTATACAAATTTATACCAGCTACATAAATGCTGATGATCTTGGCAGTCACCTAATACTGATGATATAGGCAGTCAGAGTGCATGAACTATAGTGATGTTTGCAGTCAGTCCAAGATGTATACAGGTGATGTACAGGTGATGAGGTGCAGCAGCAAATATTGCACAATAGTTTAGTCACATTGAATATATAGATAGAAATGGGTGCATATAGCGTGCTACAGTAGCGAGTGTCTGGTGCTCTGCTTGGGGAGGTGCCGGTTGTAGAGCCTAACAGCAGTAGGGAGAAAAGAGCTACAGTATCTCTCCTTAACACACCGCAGGTGGAGGAGCCTGTCACTGAAGGTGCTGGCCAGTGCTGTGTTCTCCATTATGGATGCTCAGTGACTAAAAAATCAGTGTTATTGCCCTTTAAGCGTACACACCTACCCCAACTCTATCCTCCCGCTCCTCACACACATACACACCGGATATCATCACAACAGTTACTGCGAGCAATAACAAAAGCTTATTGTAATTGAATATTGTTTATTTCATCTCTCATCCAGCTTATAGAAACAGCTCGAAACTGTTATTATGAGTTTTATTATGAGCTGAATTTCATGAACATTTGTTGTTGCATGTACAATTTTGTAAAGTATCATTTTAGAGATGAAAGGTTTAGTTCTGACCTCCACAATGACAATATGAACGATGGGTGTTGGGCTTCCGCTCCCAGTCTGTTATTATTCCTAACACCGGACTTTACACCAGAGGGATTATTGACAGAATCATATCAAACAGGGCCAGAAGACTTGGAGAAGACACAGAAGCTTTATTGACAGACACATGGATTCATATGAATTTGTAACTAGACAAGGGCGCTTCAGGACACGGTGGTGGTGGGGGGGGGTGGGGGGGCTGTGTTTGTGGGGTAAATCTCACCGAGGCGTTTATGAACAGGTCCAAGTTTATTTTGCATAACAAAGCAATCTGAATATTATGTGGATAGTCAGTTATGTGTTAAAGATGACCACAAAAATGGCAACATCATTGAGGACCTGATGAAGTGAATGACTAGTCCATGAAGAGGTCTAAAAAGAGGTCTAAAATGTTTCTGTGAAGTGAAAGAGGAGATGTCTCATAATGAACGGAACACTGCGTCCCATCAGAGATTCATACTGCATTAAACACGTGTAACAGTAGAAGCAGGGCATAAATATTTCATCATGTATGAGGGACTGAGGCTTATTAAATGAGCGCTTCGCACCATGGTATTGCTCATATTGATATCCGCTAGATAACACACAATGTGATCCTTAGAATTATTTAAAAAATTCAAAGTGATGATCATATCTGGAGATATGAGATGCTCTATAGTTGTCAGGGTAATGAATATCAGATAATACAATTATTCAGAAGAATTATAATAAGAAATATACTTTTAATTATTAAATAATTAAACAATTAAATAATATTTTGCTCTTTTTTGTTGGCTTTTATGTATATTGTATTATAGCAACTGTAAAATACTTCAGCTGCACATGAATAAAATATGAATAGCACTGAATCAGGCTACTTAGGGACTTTATAGCACATGCATAAGCATTGAATAACACATTTATTAAGCACTTCTTTGGCACCACTGAAAGAATGTTATGTTGACAAAGGCAAAAACACTTTGTAGCTTTATTGACAAACATTAAACCAGCATAAGAATCTCATCTCAGCTGTGCACAGGAATAAAATATGGATATCACTAAATCAGGCTACTTAGGGACTTATAAAACATGTATAAGCATTTAACAACACATTTATGAAGCACTACTATAGCAGGACTGAAAGAAGGTTATGTTGACGAACGAGGCAAACACACTTGAACCAGTATAAGAATCTCATCCCAGCTGTGAAACATGGCGGAGGTAGTAGGGCAATTTTAGGATTTGATTGAGAATTTGATTGAGAATTGTTGCTGGATTTATGTATATTGATTTTTTATTTCTGTAAAATACTTAAGTTGCATATGAATAAAATATGGATAGCACTAAATCAGGCTCCTTAGGGACTTTATAGCACATGCATAAGCACTGAATAACACATTTATTAAGCACTTCTTTGGAACCACAAAAACACTTTGTAGCTTTATTGACAAACATTAAACCAGCATAAGAATCTCATCTCAGCTGTGCACAGGAATAAAATATGGATAGCACTAAATCAGGCTACTTAGGGACTTATAAAACATGTATAAGCATTTAACAACACATTTATGAAGCACTACTTTGGCAGGACTGAAAGAAGGTTATGTTGACAAACAGGGCAAAAACACTTCAATGATAAACCTTAAACCATTCCAGCTGTGAAACATGGTGGTGGTGGTGGTATCATGTATTTTTTTTTTTTTAGGATTGATGGTTTTTAGAATCCATCAATTTTAGAAGCTTAATAGGTCTTCATGAAAGACAATAAGCCTAAAAACACCCATTATGAAAGATGTCTACGTCAATGGAAGACATCCACCAAATCTGGCCCAACTGACCAATTCTTTGATCCAAGAGTGGCTGAACATTGATGTGGCCTACATTCAGAAACTTGTCCAGTCCATACCAAATCCAGTTACAGCTGTTATTTGTGCTTGTGGAGGTATTACACGCTATTAGGTACATTTCAGTCAATCATTTTTTGTCAGGTGTGTTTATTATATTTAAGTATAATAAGTAATACAGTATATCTATATAACTACATTATTAAGTCCAAAAGAGGTCCAATGATTGATTATAAGTCAATAGGCGGAACTAAACGGGTACAGGAAACACTTAGTTCATCACTGATGCTTAAAAGGGTCACTTCAGTTACTGAAAGCATGTTTTTTGGATCAATATGTTCAAAGAAAGAATTGAAAAATCTATAGTTGATTGTGTTACTCGTATTATTGGGTTCTTTTCATATATCGCTATGCCTTAAGTAAAGATCGCATCACATTAGATTACATCCATGTAGAAATTCAGAGAATTCTAAGCCAATTTTCCAGCACCACTGCATTAATCTAGAAAAAAGAACAGCTGGACAAATTATGCCAACATATGCAAATAACTTTGACTTTATATCACAAAACAATATAAGGTCTTAATAATTACGAGCTGCTAATGCCTAGCTAGCGGACTAATGTAATGTGTGGCATGCTTAGTTTTTGAATTGCTCTTGGGTTCAGATTAGGGGTGAGTTTGAGGCCACGACGCTACCAAGGCATGTACCATACGTATATTTACATAGCTTTAGATGTAACTGTGATTTACAGGCTTTAGATTTACAAGCTTATTTCCTTGTATCCATTTGGCAGACTCATAAAGATGTGAAAGGGCAGGGAGGTAATTGGACATGTGAGTCCAATCTCCAGTCTCGCAGCTTATGGGTCAGTCTAAGGTCAGCCAAACTGTAAGAATATTTTCTCTGGTCAGGTGCATCCTGTGTAAAGTGCATTCTGCTTTCACAAATCCACATGGCTGGAGTGTTGATACTATTCCAAATGCAGGGAAGAGCCCGGATCACACCAGTACAAACCTGCTTACAATGAAATACGTGTAAATGACAGATATGGTGAGAAACATATTTTACAAAGATATTAAAACACATATGCACATATGCGAGGACTAAAAAAGCATGACCCTAACCTGCAAAGATTAGTCTATATTACAGCATGTATTAGCACCCGGTATTAGCCCTACAGCTACCAGCTAACTCTAATAGCCCTACAGTAGCCTCACAGATGAAATAACTAACAGTAATACACTATTTTAACATTTAGCAGCAGCAGCAGCAGTTCTAGTGATTTGCATTATTCTAACATACATTAACAATGAAAACGAGTTCATACTAATGTTGAGTTGTTTGAGTTGTTTATGATAGCCCACATCGCTCATAGATGCCGGGTTTGTCCACAAGGTATATGAAGATATCCGGCCACTGTAACCTTATCTATTTACTTGGGTCCTTGACCCTTCACCCAACAGTGAGTGCAGTTCAGGAAGCCTCAGCCCATTGCTACGGGTCTGCTTGTTATCGTTTGCTGGCATACCATTCATTTAACTGGGGAAGGCATCCAGATGATCCATATTCCTTTATTCCTAAACCTAAAATTGCTGTGATTATTGTCACTTTCAGCCACCAGTTAAACTTATTACACGTTATTAAACTCCACCACATTGTGTTTGTTCACAAACACAAAAATTGTCTATAAAATTGTTACATGTACATTAATAATTGTATTCAATAATTGTATTCAAGTAGTAACATATTAACTAGTAACATACAAATAATTAAAACACAAATACTGTTTTTCAGAAATTAAATAATTACATTTTCTGTATATTAAAAATATAATTTTTTTATTTTTTTTTTCTGGAGGTGGTTTAATTATGTGGAAATGAGTCCTTTGGTTGAGGTGACAGTAAATCTGAACCACAGTGCCCACACTGACCTGCTGGACAACCAGGTTTTACCTTCTGCTCATCATCTTACCGAGGAACACAACATTCCTATCCATGTATTCCAAGATCACGATTCTCGTGTTCACAGGGCTGCAAATGCAACTGATTGGCGTGATGACCATTCAGGAGTATTCACACATCTGGGCTGGCCAGCAAAATTCCCAGATTTGAATCCTCTTGAAAACCTGTGGGAACTACCTGGAACAACCATTCTTTGAACCAAGAGTGGCTAAACAATGATGTGGCCTACATCCAGAAACTTGTCCAGTCCATGCCAAATCCAGTCACAGCTGTTATTTGCGCCTGTATTACACGCTATTAGGTACGTTTCAGTCAATCATTTTTTGTCAGGTGAGTTTATTATATTTAAGTATAATAAGTAATACAGTATATCTATATAACTACATTATTAAGTCCAAAAGAGGTCGAAGGTTATCAGGTGCACACCAGTCCACCTTAAACTCTTAACTGTATTTCTCCACACACAGCTTTACTTTCATGCAACATAACATGCATTCTTTACGTGCACTTTCATCTTCAAAGTTAACAAAACAAGAATCTTTGCTTTGTGCCCAGAAACATATTTCAAGTTCAAATAACTCAAAATATTAAGGCAGCTCAGACACTTACTTATTTGAGTTAAAGCAACTTTTTTTTTCTGTATTCTTTTCTTACTTGTTTCTACTGAACTAAACAGGGTGATTCGTTGTCTGATTCTTTGGTTGACTACACCAATACAAAAGCGTGACTCGTCACTGAAGATGACCTGCTGCCGTTCTGAGTCACTCCGTGACAGTCTGGCACTACACCATTACAGTCTTTGGTGACGGTGACGTGGTGTTAAGGTCAGTCGTCGTAACGGTCTGCGGCAATGTTGTCCTGGATGACTCCTGGAGGGCATCACTGCTCGCTGAATGTCTGCAATCGTGGCTGTTGGGTCACTCAGGTACAGTGATAAGGCCCATCCTTGCTTATGGCAACGAAATTTGAACCATTCGCACGATGTCAAACCTACCCACCAAGTTTTATTCCTGTAGGTTGATTCCTTCTGGATGCAACTATTCTTCTGATGATGAGTGTATTATAAGGTGTTATGTGTGCTATATAATGCCTCATAAATGAATTTCTATTGCAATATAAATACAGGATCCACAGGAAGTGATACCAAAAACCTTGTTATATCAACCTCTATTGCAAGTTAAGAAATCTTTTCCATTCAAAGTTCCATTTTGGAGGTTTTTAACGTGGACTGTATAATTCTATGAGTGCTGTTATATAGTTTGATGTCTTTTATTCTACTTTTATTCTAAAGTAAAGCATTAAGCTAAACAAAGGTAACCCTTCTATGAGTATCCGTGTCTAAACTTTTGACTGGTAGTGTATATGCATACAATCATATCAATGTATTTATTGCAAGGATCTAATATCAGTATTTCATATAAGCCAGTGATTTATACTGTCTTATTGTCATCATGGCAAAGATGTCAACCTAAATGTCCATGTCCTGTTTTAGGGATAAATGAAGTACCATCATAACCACAGCAGGTCTCTGTTTGCAATCCAACCCTGCTGATGCACCTGATGCCAGTGAAACAATATTACCTGCTACCCCTTTTTATATAAAACGATCTGCCCCTTCCGTATACCATGCCTGATACAGCAGGAACGGGGTGGTTTCGAGTGACGCCAGTGCGGCTAGGATTTCTCTCACTACTGAAGTGCACATACAGCAAGATCTGCCTTCCTGTTTTTAACATCTACAGCCGTTCTTCAACCCGAGATGCCCAGCCTTCGGTTTCAGCTCTCCAGCTCTCTGTTTCTGATGAAGGTCAAAATGACAAAGACCGAGTTTAAACAGTAATATACACTATGTGTCCCAACACGTCTATATTCCACTTCTAATGAGTGAATGCAGCTACTTTCAGGTGCACCCATCCCTGATGAAGCTTGTCTCTGGAGACACTCTGGGTCTCCATGATCAATGCCTAGCATCAGGTAGATGAGTACAAAGCCCCTCAGCACTGGGCTGTGGATCAGTGGAGCTGCATACCCTGGAGCGATGGAGCTCTATTCAATACCTATGGGGTGAGTTCATGATCCACTGGTCACCCAATATTACTAATGCTCATAACAATGTTCCAACATGTACTGTAAAGCCTTCCCTGAAGATTAGAGGCTGTTACTACCGCAAAGAAAGGCCATTATTATGCCTTTACTAAGCCTTATCTAAACCAAAAGCTGGTAACTAACCTATCAAAGACTGACAACTGCTAGATAATAGCTGCTACTTAACTGGCCACCTATTACACCTTTATTAAACAGTAATAAAGCAGTAATAGGCATTACTTTAGTTTTACTTGAAACTTTTATTTGTTATTTTTGCCTACAAATTAGTCTTATTGAAGACTTCTTTGAACATTATGTCTACATGAACTGTGAAGCTTCTAGTTAGGACATTTTCACACTCGTCTCAAATACTTAAAGATGCCATAGAATGCATTTCCTGAAGTCTGTATAGAAGGTATGTGATTGCTTAGGGTTGGATGTCAAACAGGAAATCCACCGTAGAGTGGACTGTTCATTTCGGTTCAGCCTTCGCAGTCCACGCAGACTTCGAGGGACATTCCCTTATAGACCGTGTCTTTCGAAGGATGCAGCCTCTGAATTGGGACACAGCTATAGTTTATGTAGGACGTTATGGAAGAGAATGGCACAATTTGAAACAGTGTTTTTATAACACACCACACAATGTAATTAAATACAAGAACTAAGGAAAGTGGGTTTTATGTGCTGTGGTCCCATATGTGTATAATTAGTGTATAATATGCCCCTGAAGTCAGTCAGTGAGGACAAACACTGACCCTTAAAAAAGTATTAATTTCAAACTCGATTTGGACGCTAAACGCGCAGCCTGACAAATCTCTATTGACATCTCTGTAAGTGATAATGAGTGATGCGCTTGTGTAACGGGTCATCAGGCTTGATGTCGGTGAAACGAGACAGCAAGCAGATGGCTCTGGTATTTGAATGGTTGCCAAATGAAGATGAGATCCATAAGATAATATCTCCACAAATTGAGCCAACTGTTGGTTATTTATTTATTTATTTGAATAAAAAGGCTTAACAAGAAGGCACCAACTGATTCAGTGTGATTATGTGATATTAAAAAGTGATGGCCATTTCGTGCTCAGGATTTGAAGTTTTGATGGAAACATTTCACGGTTTGTTGAAACTATAAGTCCATCTGTTTCTCTGTATACTTTGTTCCCCTGTTCTTCAGTGGTCAGGACCCCCGCAGGACCACCACAGAGCGGGTATTATTTGAAAGGTGGAATATTCCCAGCATTCCAGTGTCACAGTGACATAGTGGTGGTGGCATGTTAGTGTGTGCTGCACTGGTACAGGTGGACACTGGAGTTTAAAACACTGTGTCCACTCACTGTCCACTCTATTAGACACTCCTACCTTGCTGGTCCACCTTGTAGACCGTCAGAGAAAATATCTGATCCGCTGCTGCATAGGTGGTGTTGGTCATCCTACAGTGGTCACAGGACGCTGCCCACAGGACGCTGCCCACAGGACGCTGCCCACAGGACACTGTTGGCTGGACTGTTTTGGTTGGTGGACGTTTCTCAGTCCAGCAGTGACACTGAGGTCACTCCAGCAGCACTACTGTGTCTGATCCACTCACACCAGCACAACACACACTAACACACCACCACGTCAGTGTCACCGCAGTGCCGCGAATGATCCACCACCCACATAATACCTGCACTGTGGTGGTCCTGTGGGGGTCCTGACCATTGAAGAACAGGGTAATAAAGTATACAGAGAAACAGATGGACTGTAATTATAGTGACCCTATATGGTTAGTGGAGCTGATAAAATACACCTCCCCTTGACAGTCAAACAACACAGTACTATCCCATTGCCCAGCACAGAGACACACAAACAACATCAATAATAACAGCTTACACTCAACATCAAAATAATAGTTGCACAAATAGCTGCACCCAGAAGGAATCAACCGACAGGAATGAAACTTGGTGGGTAAGTTTGACATAATGAGACATGCAAATAAATATGCAGACCGTTAGTGGGAGTAGCAGCGGGTCATCTTCAGTGACGAGTCCTGCTTTTGTCTTGGTAGAAATGACCAATGAATCCATGTTTGGAGGCACCGTGCTCAGCACCAAGATGAACGATTTGTTGTCATGCGTCACACATCCTGGTGTCGCTCCATCTCCACCCCTACTGCAAAATCTGCAGGAACTGTGTGAGAATATTCAAGCTATATGGGATGGATTATCGCAGGACACGATTAGGAACATCTACTACTCCATGCCGAGACATCTGGCATGTTGTGTTAGCAAACATGGCTGTCTGTTGCCATACTGAGAGACACTACTTCTGTATGTGTAGCTCAATAAATATTTCCCATATCAGTCTAAATTCATCATCATTTATTGTTCCTGGTAACAATTTAAAGTCTCTCTTACTGTCTGTTCCCAACAGGCATTCTTCATGGCCACGCCTCCTGCACATCCATGGGCGAACGAGCCAGTAGCAGGATGCTACAATGTCCTCTTCGGTTTCTCTGAACTGAAATGACACTTCTCTTTTATGATGCGTTTATGAAAAGCAGTGTATGTAAATGCAGAGCCACCGTGGACACCACAATCCCAGATAAGACAGACTAAATGAAATGTGTTTAATACACCAGCGAAAGGTTGAGTTAGCAAACCGACCTTGTTTGTCAGATGACTTATCTAATTGTATTATTGTGTAATGCAGGCGGCAGCAGTGATGTGTGAGCTCACTGAGGAAACTCAATTACAAACTAGAGTCACCTCTGCAGATGGAATTGCATCTCATAGATTCAAGCTCTGATTAAATATACAGTGATACTTTAATAGAGAGAGAGAGAGAAACACCTCGACTCGTAGCCCCTTTGGCACATCAATATTAAAAGGGGGGCTTGGTGGGGGTGGTTGGTCTGTGGGGGGTGGTTTCTTCTGGCAAACCTATTCCGTCTGATATCTTACCAAACAATATCATTGGCAATGCATTCAGAGTCTGAGTAGTTGGTGTGTATACATGTTCATATTGATCACAGGATGCATATTAAGATCCATAGTAAGCTGGATTTGCATATGGAGTTGGAGCTTTATACATGCTCCTGTGTTCTTATCACTGTATTTCCATCATTATGGAAATGCTTATTATTTATTTATTATAATACTTGTTATTTATTCCACCTTATTCTTATAGGGACATTGTGCAAAACGTAAATAAACCAAAATGCAATGATATTCAGATCATTTAAACCATATATTTCATTGAACGTGGTATGAAGACAACATATCAAATGTTGAAACAGAGGAATTCTATTATGTTCTAAATATAGATCAATTATGAATTTGATGCAAGTTTCAAAAAGGTTAGTACAGGTTGATGGTCAGCACTGTGTTCATCACCACTTCTATTAACAGTAACAATCAATGACAACAATCATTACGACATATTGTTTTCATGATAATTACTGGTAATTGTAACCTGGTTATGTTATATTACTAAACAAAATCAGTCATAACAGTCATAACATGGTTTTGGATTTCTACAGTCCTTCCAAAGTTCACTTTTGTGAGGTTAACTTGTACTTACAGCCAACAGCACCATGGCCATTATTTTTTGCATATTAGAAAGAGACAAAATATAGAAGGTAGAGGAACAAATCAAAATGAAGAGGGTAAAACAGTAAAACAATATGTAAATAGATGAAGAAACCAATAAGAAAGATGAAACCCTCCTGCTTGTATTTTACTGTAATTTTACAAAAAAAAATGTGGTTTTTGATAATTTGATAATGTAATAATGAATGCATTTGAATTTGCATGTAATTTAAGGACAAAATACTGTATAAATAATATTATAATTTTACTGTAAAAAAAGAAATACATATAATATTTTGTTATTGTGATAATACTTAAAATAACAGTTGCGTTGTTATTTTACAGATATGTTCTTTTTTATATAATTTAGGTCAAATTTTTTAAAGAAAAAAAAACAGAAAACATACCGTAAAAAATTAGTGTTATTTTTCATAAAATTACATTTTTTCGCCAGTGTAGGGTCCCTGAAAGGCTAGCGTCAGCCCTTGTGTTACTGACTAGCCTATGAGTAGACTTTAGCCATCTCTGAGTTCCTGTAGTTGTGCATATGCAGCCCATTCAGCTCTTTAAGAAGCTCCATTAGTGAAGCTGGGCATCTGTGGTGCTACTCCAATTGAATGAAAGGTTAATGAATGTTATTTCTGCCCTGGCTTTTCCCTCCGAGAACAGAGCCCGTCCTCGTCCCCAAAATAAACACCACACTCGTCTGCAGTGCCAATCCATGCGCTAAAAGTGTGTGTCTTTGGACCAAGCCTGTGTCTCAGAGTCTGTTCCCATCTACCGGGCACATTCCCAGTGCTGGATTCACAGTCCTGCTGTGTATCTGTACGGATCAGCTGAGGCTGGACTACAGTGTGTGTGTGCGCAGTCGTTTGTCATGTGTGCTCGACAATTATTTTAGGTTTGCCCCAAAACTTGAAACCCAGAACAGAAATCAAGAGAGGAAAGAAACCAGAGAGGAAGATAAGCAACAAACATGGCTTTTCTTTGTTTGACTGCTTTGAAACATTTTCTCTACTTCTGTCGTGTCTTCTTCCCGGGTCCGATAATGTGATTACATATAGTAGGTCATAAAAACCAAGAAAAGGTTTATAAGTATAAAAAATTATCGACAGATTATTAAAACAGATTATCGACATAAAGCACACTTCTGTTCACACACAGTTACATGCACAATTACTGTTTATTTACTATATTTAATATGTGGTGAAAATATATATATATATTACTTTTATGCATTTTTTTCAATATGCTAAACTGTAATTAGAAACTGTGCACTAAAATGTGCAGAAAAAATGAAAAAAATTGACTGCATGTATTCAAATGTCTGGCACCTACATGCTTTTGTAATTTAATGAAATATTAAGATAATAACATTTTTTGAGGCTATTTTGCCTTGCAAGGTCTTCATGTACCCCTCTGTGATAAAGCGCGCCTCTCGACCGGACAATATGTCGTAGTAGGGAGCGCCCTTTATGGGTAATGTCGGGCGAATAGTCTTGAGGCCTGGAAAAAGGTTCGGTATGCACAAGAGTAGTGTTCCCCTCCACCTTTATTTACACACCGACAAAGACAATATTTACATATTTACAGAAATACACGCGCACACACGGACAAAAGAAATATGGATCTCTGTTTGGTGCACTGTCTGTCTCCAAATGAACCCCCCAGTACCCCCATTAACACCACCTATAAGCGGGTTGCCCCTCTCCGGTTGGATTCACCTAAAATGGTAAAACTAAGGTGAACCCCTGAGTTCTCTTTTGACCATTGTCATACACAGTTGAGCAGTTTACAGGTAAGTATACATGATCTCAAGCTATTCTGTGATGTGTACCATACCTTACATCATCACACCCTCCCTGATTAAATAGATTAAAATAAAGTGATTTAACCCTTTAAAGTTCTTCTCAATGTTTTGGTTGAGCACATTTTGAGTCACTATATTTTAATAACAAAGGTGTTAAGCTTAACTCAGCCTGATTGTGCCATCTCTACCAATCGGCAGAGGTGTGTTAGGCTAAAAACTACACTAGAGCTCACCGAGTCTTTCAATAGATACGCCTTTACTGTTCTCATCTATAGAGGGAGCAAGCAACAAGTAAATCACTCCACACATGTGGATTGTTTTTGGTGGACTTTCTGCAGGTAAAACTTTTTCAGCATATTATAGTTTCAAAGATTTGATGAACAGAATTATGTAACTTTATACAACACAAAAAACACAAAAAAGTAAAAATAATTTTCAAAGGACATGCGTTACCAAACGGTTTAATTGTTCCTTTATGCTAAAGGTGTCTATGCTAAGCTAATATAATTAAAACTGACTACTTGCTTTGTTATTATTGCCCCAAACAAAGGTATATGAGGACATTAAAGGGTTAAAATATGTCTTAGGCCAAAACTTTACCACAGAACTACCATAAAACTATGTCTCAGGCACCAGGCTGCAAACTCATTGCATAACCATTCTGTGTATATATAAAATCAAATTTTTTTTAAGGGAGCTTTTAGAGGCGTTAAACTCTTTAGAAGTTTGGTTACTATCACCAACCCCGGTGGAAAAAAGGGATGACCATTTGGAAAACTATTTATTATTATTATGATTATTATGATTATTATTATTATTATTATTATTATTATTATTATTATTATTATTAATTACATAATAAACCCAGCCTCCCACAACACATACACCGGTGACAAAAATCAAATATCCCTCTAACATATGCTTTTGTAAATATACAGCTACAGTCGAATAAACACTGAGCTGGGAATCCTAATGAGCTGTGGGCTATAGTGGTCAGTCTGAGTCCTGCTCCACTGGGATGGCTGTGTTGAGCCTGTTCGGTTAAACTGATAGCACAGAGCGTGGCTGATATAAGCCACCGCACCCACAGTCAATAAAAGGCAATCAGACATTGTGGGATGTTTCAGCATGGGTGACCTGCCAGTTTACCACTTAAGCAGTATGCTGGGCTGCTCAATATACTGCCTGTTAATCGTTCTCATCATGCTGGTCTTTGCAGTACTGGTGCAGAAGGGAGGCTGCAATATGCAGAAGCTGTTTTAATGTGCTGTGAGAATTGTCGGATATCAATGTTTTTATGATACCACCACAGGGTATAAGTTCAACAGTTCTATATATGTTCTCATATATTGTTAGTGAGTTTTGCCATTTGTAAAACCATTTGTTACCCTCTGGGAAGAGTCACTTTCCCAGGAATGGAACTTGCATTTTACGCATTTACGACAGGATCTGAGTACTGGGAAAGGGTTGTCATCAGGGGTATATAGGTTAAAGGTTAAAGGGTACATACCTTTAGGCTATTATTGCTTAGGAGAGTTGACCATCTGGTGAAACAACACCAACATACCTAGTTCCAAGATCATACCCCTCGTGTATAATCTTTAAGGGTCTGAGGGGTGGGGGTGTGAAATGGGCTATAAAAAAATGTGTGTCCAGATACTGTTTTCGGACAAGAGCAGAGACTCAATTGCCATCGCCTTGAAATAAACAACTCAACTCCTCAGTCTTGTCTCCTGGCCCTCCCTTCGAGGCAAGAAGGAAAAGGATTAACTTCAGCATGCAGTTCAGAGGAGGTTGGGTTGTTCTTTAGAGTCTTGTGCTCTGTCCAAAAACCCTAAAACTTACTGATCATCCCTACCGATCTTCCTCCTCTCGTCCGTGACCCGGAAACTGATTTGGTGACACCATCTTACCAGCTGTTCAAATACTAGAGGAAATGAAAGAAGCCACTCGAAAGGGCTGCTCAAGCAGCTTGCAGTGAAGGATACAGTGAAAGCATGATACCCAGAAAGGCTTTTACAGTACCGTCATTGCATGTGAAGTTGATTCTTTATTTCTTGCACCAAAAGAGTAGAAACCAGGAGACAGGCTGAGAGGCTGAGTTGTTCATTTAAAGGCGATCGCAGTTGAGTCTCAGCTCTTGTCCGAAAACATTATCTGGACACACAATTTTATAGCCCATTTCACCCCCGCCCCCTTAATGTACAAAGGGGGTGTATTTTTGTATTGTTTTATTGGATGGTCAGCTCTCCTAATCGATTATTGCCTTGTATTTGACCTTTAACCTATAGGTTTACAACCCTTATGATAACCCTATTCCAGACCCTGTAGTAAATGCATAAAATGCAAGTTCGGTTCCAGCTATTCCCCAGAGGGTAAACTTATACACATACATACTTAAACACATACACTCTTATACACAAACATTAATATCCAACACATGCATGATCAGAGAGGACGGACAACTTGGAGGAGGGGAGCTATGCTTTTCATTCTGTGTTTTGATTGCATTTATACAGCCATGGAAGGCCATTCATAACCTGGCCCTATAATAAAACAACTGGCTACCTGGAGCATTAGGAGCGTGCTTTCTAGAGGATGGACTTAGATTTGATGACATGGACATGGATCAGGTTCCAGTGGCCCTGGTTCCCTTTTCACTGCTCATTCTCTCGATTCCTCCTGCTCCTACCCTATCCTTGACTCCTTCATGACTGTTCGGGATAGAAGAGGAGCAGGGGGGAGGAAGTGAGGGAGGGAGGAAGGGGAAGGACAAAAGCAGTTGTCAAAATTTCCGGATGCAGTCCTGGTTCCCCTCAGTAGCCTCTTCTCATGTCCTTATGGAGATTTCCTTTGGATATTGGTTCCTGACTGGAGAAATATTCAGAATCATGACTCGGGTGTTTGCTGGGTCACAGCCAGGTGCTTAGGATTACCTCAGCTTTGTACTGTTAACAGCATTATCAGAGGCTACATGAGTCAGCTGGACGTACATTTAAACCTCTCTTGAGCAGCCACTTTCATAGGCATTAGAGTTCAGAATTAGCGGACTGACACGGTCCTCATAAGACTCTCTAGCGTTACACCAGGCCAGCTGAACTAACTTTGAAGCAGAAGTCGTCAAATACGGTATCTTTGAATGGGGTCCTGGATTTCAACATTTGGTCCCAGTAATGTCACATCACAACTTAGCAATGCAAAGCTGAGGTTCTGTTGCGGAAGTCAACATGTTCGCCCCTTCACTTCATTTGGGCTATACTGGCCAGTAACACTTTGCTGTAGGGTACTGCTAATAGTGTTACATGGTACCTACATAAGCTTGCTATGACAAATGACATAGGCCTTCATAAAGGTTTTGAAATGCTTATTCCAAGAGGCATCATCAGTAATAAGTGCATGACTGAATTGGCTTATTGGAATAAGCATTTATAAACCTTTATGAAGGGCTATGTCATGACAAGTTAATGTAGGTGTCACAAAGCATTATGAACTTACCCTACAGTAAAGTGTTACCAGTTGACCCAGGGATTCCTCCAAGTGGAAATGGTGCAGGTGAGTAGATGATAGTATGTTACAAGCAGTATCAAAGGCCTGGGGTTCCCGTTTTTAAAGCTATGCTATGAAAGATTTGGAATTTGGTTCTTGCACACAGTGTGTGTATTGTCGGTTGTGCTTTCAACCCCTTCCTTGAGCGAATTGATCCGATAACCGGCAATGTGTTATAAGAGTATTCAAGAAAACTGAAGACTCTAAATAGCACTTGACTTGCCTAATTTAAAGTTCCTATGAAACTCAACTCTGACCTCTGAACTCAAGTTGTGTATTCTGAGGATGTGAATGAGTGGCTTAAGATCTACTGCTATCATCATATCTTCATCAGAATAACCATGATTTTGCATTTGAGACCTACATTTCAAGCTGGATCATTTTTGCCATGTACTGGTCCTATAAAATATGTCTTTCATTGTACCACCTAACTAGGTAGCAGCACCACTTGGAGCTGTGTTGGTGGGGGGCTTGTGCCTTACCCAAGAACACAGCCAGGTATACCTAGTCAAACATGGGATTTCAACCCCTGGCCTTCCGGGTTCAGGCTAATCTCTTCTTCCACCAGGCTTCCGTCCACCGTGCGTGTGATATTAATAAGCTGACCGGACAAAGCATTAATCACCTGTGACCGAAACGTACCTAGATATGAGGAGAGTTTCCTATAGACTGGGATTTTAGCCACTGCTGGTAGACCCATATGACCATACACTTCCATACACCTGCAGATTCAGCTACTTCCTTCACACTGTGGTCTTTGGCACACCCAAATGCAATCACTCCTTTTTAGTCAATCATTAACATCTGCTTAGGAGCCATTTTCCACACATGGAGCGAGACATTCACTGCACTCTACCACCTCTTCTCAATCTACGGATCCCGTCACTCACCCCACAGGTATTTATCCTCAAAAAAAAATCCTCGTGCAGCGCCATCTGCAGGAGCCTGAAGTTACTACCACCTTAAACACACAAGGTGAATAATTTTTTTGTCCAGTGAGCTTACATAAAGACATGACAACATGGTTTGAAAAACTCCAGGATAACTCACAGCAGGACCCGTATTCTATTCAGTGACAGTACATCTATTCATTTCAACAAATAAATGGAGCATAAAGCTGCTTTAGACTTGTTTAAACAGTCTGCCCTGAAGAACAAAAGCCTGACTTTTCAAAAGCTCTTATCACATTTTGACCTGTATGTTAGTATGTAGTCATCCTATCACCCAGCACTGCATATCACATATTTGGTAAAGCTTAAAGCTCGTAGCAGTAAATAAAGCATTTTTTCACCATTTCAATTTAATGTAATAAAGGAACCAAGGAAAGTATGAGGTCAGATTGCTTCATGGCCAACATGAAGTCCATAAGCATGCATGAAATCCTTTAAAACCAACAGCATCATTTAATTACAGAAAACACTACATAAACGCTAAAGAGCAAATGATTGGAGTTGTGTATATGATTGGATGAGTGTAATCTTTCGGTCCTTCTATATGTGACTGGTCATGGATGTACCATCTATAATCTTCTCCATTTGCATGTGTGTAGTCTTTTTCCTGTACACCTCACAGGCCGGCGAGAGCACTCACACTGTTACATAAACATGGACTGATAAACACAGCCAGAGAGAGAGCAAGAGAGGGAGAGGGACAGAGAGAGAGATGCGTATTCCCATCCTCATTCAGCTGAGACGGTGGCACAGGCATGGCCGTGGCTAGATTACAGGGTATTATCTCTTCTGCTATAAGACCAAAATAGCATTACTGGCTCAGGATAGGCCGCCACCGACCTGGGCATGCCAAGGTTATGCAGCGGGAGTGAGCGATCTTCCTGGCACTCTGACAAACAATAAGCTAAAAAGCTACACAGGACGATCAACAACAAATGTCACTTTTAAGCTTTGTTTGTTCCAACTCTACCATGACGTATGGACCCGACCACCCACTACATGCAGCCCAAGATGGTGTGACTGGGCTTTCCTGAAGGTGTGAAAACATGCACCACACTGCACTGCCCTTTTGACTCGGGGTGGACTCAGTGGTGTAAGTAGCGTGTTGGTATACAGTAACTCAGTAAGTGTAATGTGTTAGTGTACTGTAAGTAGTGTGTTGGTGTACAGTAACTCAGTAAGTGTAATGCGTTAGTGTACTGTAAGTAGTGTGTTGGTGTACAGTAACTTAGTAAGTGTAATGCGTTAGGGTACTGTAAGTAGTGTGTTGGTATACAGTAACTCAGTAAGTGTAATGTGTTAGGGTACTGTAAGTAGCGTGTTGGTGTACAGTAACTCAGTAAGTGTAATGTGTTAGGGTACTGTAAGTAGTGTGTTGGTGTACGGTAACTCAGTAAGTGTAATGAATGTTCATGTTTTCCCATCATGAAGATATCTGGTCCTTACAAAGAGATATATACACACATGCACACACACACACACACACACACACACACACACACACACACACACACATACTTGATGATGAGATAGCATGTGATATCTCTCTCACACTTCACCTGTCCCCTGTGTTCACACGTTCACCATCCCTCAGAGGAAAAGTTCCATCTCAACACCAAAATAAACAAAGCGTGTCCTCCCCTTAACACGGTACTGTGCAGAAGTCAGAGACCACCGTTCACTGCTGTCAAAACTGTTGAGACACCATGAGATATTTCTCAGGGGACTCAACAGTTCAAAAATGTGATAAAATGTTACAGAGAAATTGGTAACAACCACCTGGAATACCATCAAAACTATCCCCTTCAGATAAACAGCACTTTCCACTCTTGCTTCAGATCAGAAAACATCCACAGGTGTTTCTATCCCTCCTTCCTCTGTGAGAAGACACCTCCACGCTATGGAAGGATGTAAAGGATGTGTAGCTGTTCAAGAACCTTCTCACTGAGGAAAGGAGACAAACACATCAAACTAAGAAGTTGCTGGTCTTCTCAGAGCAATGGACTGACCACCCCAGAGTCCAGAACCTCAACATCACTGAATGTGTTGGACTTGGATTGTTAGAAGCAGAACATGCAGAAGAAGTCCTGACATTCTTCTGAAATCAAGGGACTTACTAGTCTTTGTCACCCCTTTGCTGCAGTAACGGCCTTTGGTCTTCTGAAGAGGCTTTTCACTTGATGCCAAACATTGCGGTAAGGCTTTGATGGCACTTAGCCCAAGAGCATTAGCAAGATCAGCACAGATGTTGCCCCATTAGGTCTGGATTACAAACACCACTTGAACTCATTCTAATGGCATTCAATGGAGCGCGATCAGTCCAGCTCATCTCAAAGCTCTTCATTGGAGCTTCACCACTCCAACTTATCCGAAAGGTGCTCAGCAGAGCTTCCTCACTCCAAATGATTACAAGGCAATCGATGGAGCTTCATCACTCTGACACATAGGTGTTTCATGCAGCTTCATCACTCCAAATTATTCCAGTAGCATTCAATGGAGCTACATCACTCTAACTCACCCCAAAAGTGTTCTATAGAACTTTAGCACAATATCACATCTCAAATGTGTTCAGTAAAGCTTTATTACTCCAGCTCATCCCAGTATTGTTTAATAATTATATTGTACTTCCAAAGGGATTCATCAGCTCATTCCAAGGGTGTTCAATGGAGTTTTTCCACTTCAGCTCATCCTAAATATGTTGACTGATGCTTCATCACTCCAACTCACCCCAAAGGAGTTCAGTCACTACAGTTCCAGCATGATTCATCACCTCAACTCATCCCCAAGGTGCTCACTGAAACTTCACCACTTAATCTCATCCCAAAGACATTCTGTCAAAAAACATATTTCTGTTTTATCCTGGTGTGGGCTTGTGAAAAAGCTCAAAAGAAAGATGATTATCAGCTCAAATGCTCTTCCTTCTTTGGGCTTTTACTGACATCTCCATATTATGTTCTCTTACAGTGTTTAATACAAGCTCCCTGGACAAAAAATGAGTCCCCTGTGTGATGTTCTAGGGGTGTTTTGATAAGGTGGAAATGGGTTCCTTGTTTAAGGTGACAGTAAATGCGAACCACAGTGCCTACATTGAGCTTACATAGGTTTTGCCTTTTGCTCATCGTCTTATTGAGGAACATAAAATTCCTATCCCTGTATTCCAAGAACACGATTCCCGAGTTCACAGGGCTGGAATGTAATGAACATTCAGGAGCATTCACACATCTAAACTGGCCTTCAAAATCCCCAGATTTTAATCCTCTTGAAAATCTGTAGGAACTACCTGGGACAAGCAGTAAAACGCCAGAGAAGCCATCCACCAAATCTAGACCAACTGACCAATTCTTTGGTGCAAGAGTGACTGAATACTTCCAGTCCATGCCAAATCCAAGCACAGCTGTTATTGGTGCTTGTGGAGGTACATGCTATTAGGTATGTTTCAGTCACAGGGGACCCATTTTTGGTCCGGTGAGCTTGTTATAGTAATATTATAGGGCTTAAATAGTTGGGATAAAGCCCATTGGAGTCCGACCCCCTTGGAGTGACCCAGCAGCCATGACTGCGGACATTCAGCGAGCAGTGATGTCCTCCATGAGTCATCCTGTTGGTTCCAGCACCATTGGCGGACGGCTGCACACCTTCAGTGACGAGTCCCATTTTTGTCTTGGTTTAGCCACAGCAGCCAGTGAACAGTGGAATGACTGAGATGGATTATCGCAGGACACCATTAGGAAACTCCACAACTCCATGCCAAGATGTCTGGCATGTTGCCTTACTGAGAGACACTACTTCTGTATGTGTAGCTCAATAAATATTGCCCATATCAGTCTAAATTTATCATCATTTATTGTTCCTGGTAAATTTATCTTCTTTCCCAATAGCACTGCAATCCCACACTTCTGGGTGCTACTATTCTTTTGATGATGAGTTTAATTAAATGGTCAAAATGAGGTTTTTGAGGTGAAATGCTCCATTTTAGAGAAACTCATGTTGGTTTTGACAGGAACCAGACATCTGAAGAACCTAATGTTTCTAAAAGATCTATTACGGGAAAAGCATCATGAATATGCTGCCTGAATTTTTACATTTTCTTGTGATTATTGCTTTACTTGAATGATAAACAAGGATCTCTGCTTCTGTAGGGACACTGTAGAGGTGAAACTCACTAATGCAACTACTCTAACAGCCAAGCGGTGTTTAAGCAACAAATCAATAGAATCTGCAACACCTGCATCAGTGTCTGTATTTATATGACAGCTTCTCTGTTATTTACTCTTAGGCAAGTTTGTGTTAATGGTAACATCTACCCTGGAATGAATGAGAGGGATAAATAAGCTGACTTAATGGTTTATTTAGATCTCACAATCTTATCTTTAAGAATGGCCCAGAAATCACCATGGGCTGTACAGTGGGAGGTCCAGAGGATGTAAGTTTTGAATGGGCTTTAATGGGTTCAGGGGTTGCAGATAAGACTGAGGAACACGTGTGCATTAAGGAGAGTGCTGTGCTGTAGCGTGTGAGTGTAGCAGGGTTACATTTGCTCTCATAATGCTGCATCTGTTGTTTTTACAGAGTTTTTATCCCACGCTGAGGAGCAGAGGTCCTTATGAAGGCTCTGAGCACTCTCACACACAGAGATTCATCCCTGCATTCTGACAGAGAAGAGAAAGAGGGATAGAGAGAGAGAGAGAGAGAGAGAGAGAGAGAGAGAGAGAGAGAGAGAGCTTTTTTATAAAAGCAGTAGGGGCATTCAGATGTGTACATCATTAGAGAGTATATTGTTGTGTGTATGTGTGTAAACAAGTAAAGAAAGATGGGGGCGAGCGACAGAAACCTGTCATTAAACGTCTGCTTATTTACAAGGGTGAGAGAGAGAGAGAGAGAGAGAGAGTGAGAGAGAGAGAGAGAGCAAAAAGAGGGAGAGAGAGAGAGAGATGAGAATAAAAGAGAGAAAACAAGAGAGAGTAAAAAGAGGAGATTGGGGAAAAAAAGAGAGAAAGGAAGAAAGGGCAAAATATGGAAAAAGACAGAATGAGAGAGAGAGAAAGAAAGAAAAGGTGAACATAACAGAAGTAGATGGAGAGAAAAGAGAAAGAAAGAGACAGAGAAAAAAGAGACAGAGAGACCATGAGAAAAATGAGAGAGAGCAAGCAAGAGAGAAGAATAAGAAAAGAAATGAATCTGGAAAAGAGCTAGAAGGACAGAGAGAGAGAGAGTGAAAAAGAGAAGAATAGGAGAAACAGAAAGAGAAAGAAAGAATAAGTGGGTAAGAAAGAGATGGAGAAAAAGCAAAAGAAGGAGATGAAGAGAGAAGGAGAGAAAGTGAAACAGATGGATGAGAGAGAATAGAGAAAGAGCATAAGGAAAAAAGTAGAAAAAAATGAAGAACGGTGAAAACGGAAAGAAAGAAAGAGAGAAGAGTGAGAGAGAGCGCAAAAGAAGGAGAGAGAGATAAGAAGGAGAGAGATCAAATAGGAAAGAAGAGTAAGAAAGGAAATGAAATTGGAAATTGAAAGAGAAAAAAAAAGAGAGAGAGAGAGAGACTTCTTCTAAATAAACACAAGTACTGTAATAGCCCAGCCCCCCTCCCCTTCTTGACCTCTTCAGTGGTCATCTCTGAAGGACACAATTATCATTTAATACCACAGCAGCGTTTCCTGTTGGTAGTTCAGCGTCTGCAGCTTGTACTGCAGCTGTGGATCAATGACCAAACAGCCTGAACATCAAACGCCACAATTAACCAGCGCAGTTCTCATGATGGATCAGAAGCACAAACTGGGAGTAACAACACTGACTGCTTACTGAACACATATACCTAATACAATATCATTATCAACACTATGTGCTTATTAACACTTTAGTACTTAACACAATTAGAAGACCAGTAAAAACAACACTGGATGTTTATCAACTTACTCCTTGTTAGGGTTGCCAAATTCCAGAACTCACATAGGAGATCACCACTAGCCTTTTCCCCTTGTGGTGATCAACCCCAACACTAAACACCCACACCCCCCTTCCCCAACGCACAACAACACAATAAACACAAACACAAGTTTAAACAACCATAATAAAAGAAAAACATTAACAACATTTAAGTCCCTTTTTACAAAGGAGTAGGCCTACCATGAGCCTCTATGTGTGGCCGCCCACATGGCCCCGCCTCCTAAATGCCTCAGAGGCAGCGCCAGCCAGTAGTGGGCTGTTACATAGCCCTCCATTCAAAGTTTGTCCATCCCAACAACCTACCAGCTCGAGCCAAGTCCTAGGGCACATCCACAGTCATAGGCAGCACCAATACTGCATCCTGGCTGCAACGGCTCCTCCTGCACATCACCAAACTCCCCTTAGTGAATTGGGCCTGCCGAGCCACTCCCAGGCTGAAGCCCTTGATGGTTTTGCTTTCTCCAGCCTCCCTTGCATTGTCACCAGCATTGTGCCTTCTCAAGCTGCCTCTAAGATGAAGCCTCACTCTACTAGCCCCATTGACCCTTTCCGCACAAGCGGCGTTGTCAGACCTCCAAGTGCTGGCTTTATCTTCCTAACTTCCCGCTTTCCCTTTGAGCCCCACCGTGACCATAGAGCCTCACAGTGCTATCCCTGCCATCACAGCCTTTCACCGGGCTCTTGAGTTCATGGCAGAACAGATTGAGTATACAAACCTTCTTCTTGGAGTGAAAGGTGGCAGCAACTACACCACTAGGAGGCCTGTGTTATGGCTTCTTAGGCCAACGACTACACATGTACAGGCAGTATAGCCCTCCATCCCCCACCAACAATATTGACCAAAAAAAAGTATCCTAATGACAGATTCATAGTCTGAACGTACGTGAGATCAGTGCATGAGTATCTGTGTGTCTTCTCTGTATATATGGTAATTTGGGTGGAAATCATTTGGTATTCAAATTGAGGGCAACTAAAACAACACTAATGGCTTGTTACAACAACGCAACAATCGGTAAACAAAACACCTCATATGACCGCCAGCAACCTCGTCACAGTCTGCTATCAGTCACTGCGTAGATGACATGCAACCCATCAGCAGATTACTCATGCTAGCTCATTAGCTCGCTGCTACACTGGAGCTTCTGCATGGCCAGCAGTTTATTTTCTCAGTGATCAAAGTGGCTAATTTTTCAAGCTTATTCCAGCAGCTATGAGAGGGAGCTTCTGCACTTAATTAAATAATACATGAAATGTGAATTGCATGCTTCAGAAATATAGCTGCACCCAGTAGGAAGTGTCAGGTTGCAGTGCTATTGGGAAGGAAGATAAAGGTTACCTGCAACGATAAATGAGGATAAATTTAGACTGATATGGGTAATATTTATTGAGCTACACATACAGAAGTAGTGTCTCTCAGTATGGCAACACAACATGCCAGATGTCTCAGCATGCAGTTGTAGATAGAGTAGAGGAGTTGTGTCCTGTGATAATCCATCCCATGCAGCTTGAATATTCTCACACAGTTCCTGCAGAGGTGTGGAGGCGGAGTGACACCAGACGTGGTGTGATGTGTGACAAAAAAACGTTCATCTTGGTGCTGACCACGGTGCCTCCACACACGGATTCGTTGGTCATCTCTACCAAGACAAAAGCGGGACTCGTCACTGAAGGTGACCCGCTGCCATTCTGAGTCACTCCATGACAATCTGGCACGACACCGTTGCAGTCTTTGGCGACATCGACGTGGTGTTAAGGGCAGTCGCCGTATGCATGTAGTCGTGCAGCCGTCTGCCAATGGTGCTGACAGGATGACTTACGGAGGGCATCACTGCTCTCTAAATGTCTACAATCATGGCTGTTGGGTAATTCAGGTTCAATTCTCATGTCTCACCATGTCAAACCTACCCACCAAGTTTCATTCCTGTCGGTTGATTCCTTCTGGGTACAACAATTCTTTTGATGCTGAGTGTATATAAGACCATTTCTGTGGTCTTATATGGCTAGATGCCATTTTACCAGCCATTTAGTTCCAGTGGGGGTTTATTGACTGTATGCAAAGTTCTCTGCTGCAATATTTACTGTGTCAGTCAATGTCAAGCTGAACACACTTCTTAAAAAGAAAAAAGAACTCACTGCTAATGAGGTTTCAGTTAACTGTAAAAGGGGGAAAAAACCTTTTAATCTTCAATGAATATATTTTTCTATTAAAGTGATAAACGGGAAAGGCGATAGAAGGTTAACATGAAAGTCAGTGATTAAGAAAGATGAATGGCGGTTGTGATTAAATTGCCAGTGTGGTAATCAATTTTTCTTTGCCCATGGACTCTGTTTGTGTCACCTTTAGAGAGAGAGAGAGAGAGAGAGAGAGAGAGAGTGGCCCTCCTCCTCCTCCCTTGTGGAGAGACCGCCAAAAGGAATCTCGTTATTCACTTTCAGAGAAGGGAGGAGAAGAAGAAGGAGAGAGTACAGTGGTAGAGAGCGTCTGTGGGATTGTACAGCTTAGACCGAGAGTTAGTCAGCTGTTTTTCAACCCACGCAACACAGTGTGGTGTAGCATTAGCACAAAGCGATGATGGGAAGGCCACTGTCGGCGTGGGGAACTGACTAAAAGAGCATTTAAGGAGAGCAGCTTGACCTGTGGAGTGCATTAGTGTAAGTTTGGCCCTGTGCTTATGAGTCAAACTGAGTTCAAGTGTTGTGCCATGTCGATTCGGTGAGGTACTGGCTCTGTCTAAAACAGAGTAATTGCTGCCTTCTCAGGCAGTTCTCAGAGGAGAGAAGCCCAAACCCAAACTGCAAGGTTACCAGGAACAATAAATAATTGTGGTGCCATCTTTGCTAACGTTCCCGACATCTCAGCATGGAGTTGTAGAGGTTCCTAATGGTGTCCTGTGATAATCCATCCCATGCAGCTTGTATATTCTCACACAGTTCCTGCAGATTGTGCAGTAGAGGTGGAGTGACACCAGGCCTTCTGGACCTGTGACATGTGACAGCAAACCGTATCTTGTTAATGACCACGATACCTCCACACGCAGATTTGTTGCTCATCTTCACCAAGACAAAAGTTACAGCTACAGTTACAGACTGTAGTCCATCTGTTTCTCTGTATTCTTTATTACCCTGTTCTTCAACGGTCAGGACCCCCACAGGACCACCACAGAGCAGGTATTATGTGGGTGGTGGATCATTCTCAGCACTGCAGTGACACTGACGTGGTGCTGGTGTGTTAGTGTGTGTTGTGCTGGTGAGGGTAATACAGTATACAGAGAAACAGATGGACTACAGTCTGTAACTGTAGAACTACAAAGTGCTCCTATATGGTCAGTGGAGCTGATAAAATGGACAATGAGTGTAGATACAAGAAGGTGGTTTAATATTATGGCTGATCGATATACATACCAGCGTATGGATTTCAAATATAGGACATATATTAGCAAATAGAACTTCCTTTATATCGAGTTTATATTTTGTCATATATGGACATGTATTGGCCTTTTTTAAATATGGGGCATATACTGTATTTCAGCCATTTATCAACTTATACAAACACCTGTGTGTAACACTTATTTTTAAGGACATGTAATAGAAAACATTATGAATGAACTACATTAGTCTAGCTATATACTAGCTTCGTGTATTTGTATCAGACTGAATGATCCATATTTTATGTATGTATGTATGTATTCACCCACCTACCAGACACATGAACCATTATTGCATATATATATGTAGAGAGAGAGAGAGAGAGAGAGAGAGAGAGAGAGAGAACACTGTATGTATAATACCTGGCAAAGGGTCTCCCGCTATCAGGGCGATCTGGAAGTTTGACCTTCCCAGAGCATCCTATGGGGGTGCCTTTACACCTCCGTCCAGCTGCGGCCACCCCGATTGTGAATCATACATATTAAACATGTTCAATATTTATGACTCTGTTTCCTGTAGTGTGTGAACTGGAGGCAGACTCTCTGGTGTGAAACACTATGTTGACATAGTGCCTAGAAAACTGTCATCCAGTAACAACCAAGCTGAACGGAGCTTGTCAGTATGTATGAAAGAAACTGTAGGCATTGTGTCTAAATCCAGAACTAAGTGGACTACGGAGAAAGAAGATGCACTTGTTGAGTTGTGGCAACAGCATAAATATATTGTGTGCTGGAAAAAATACAGTACCAGACAGAAGTTTGGACACACCCAGCTAAATGGATGTTGTTGGTGATCTTAAAGACTCTACAGGCTTACACTTAACAGCTCCAACTGAGGAGAATCTGAAACAGTACATATCCTGATATACCACATATACTCTTGGTGTATTACAGTATTATATGCCTGCTATATCTCTAATATATATTTAGTGGTGTAAAAACTTGTGTACAGTGTAAAAGCTCTAGTTCCTATTCAGTTTAGTGAATATTCATGATGGACAGACCAATAGAATTGCTCCAAAACTGCTTAGAAATAAACCTTGTTCTATCAGCCTCCACTGCAGGTTTCATCTTCCTGTAAAGCTCCGTTTTGGATTTTTTTTAAGGTGGACTGTATAATTCCAAGAGTGCTATTTTATAGTTTCATGTCTTCACTTTTATTCTAAAGTAAAGCATTAAGATAAGCATAAGGAGAACCTTCTATGAGTAGCCCTGTCTTAACTTTTGACTTAGAACCATTTTTGTCAATTGTGCTTAGGCACAGAGGAATTCAACCTCTGCATTTAACCTATCCGTGCATTCAAACCCCCATATACACACACACTCTAGTGAACATACACACTAGAGGGCAGTGAGCACGAAGCAGTGGTCAGCCCTGTCTACACCCCCCAGGGAGTAGTTGAGGGGTTAGATGCTTTGCTCAAGGGCACTTTAGTCATGTCCTTTTGGCTCAGGGAATCGAACCAGCGACCTTGCGATCACAAGGTTCCCTCACCTCCAGCCCATGACTGGAGTATACCACTACAGAAAGCCTGGCTTTTTCTATACACACACACCACCAGCCTAGCAATAGCCTCACTGTTGGCTATGTTTGTTTAGATCTAAAGTCAGTTTGAATCCCACAGTGTAACAGTTCACGAAGAAACTCCCTGGGGGTTTTGTGAAATGTAACTATCAGATGGGACTCTTGTTCGTATGCATAATCTGATAGTGTGTGGTGTCTCATTCAGGGCAGATCGTGGGTACATTCGTGTTGACTAAGTACAATCAAGGCCAAAAAAATTGGTGAATAATGTTATGTGTGGGGTCTCATGTTTTTAGCATGGCATTTTTAGCCTCATATTTCTCAGAACACTCAGTAAAGTAGCTGGTGTGCTGCTGTTTCACTACTGATCTCACATGGAGTTCAGTGTTAGCTCACGATGGAAGTGATATATCCCCCCACCTGCCCTCCCCAAACGAACGTCTTGCTTCACCATGTTAATTTGGCTAAAAGTAACAGTTTTCGGAAAATCTACCACTGCTAATTATGTTAGACAGCCATGGGTATCTCAATACACTAAAATAAATAAGAAGACAGATTAAGATGGAGCCCACTGATTAGCATAGTAAGACTTGGTGGTTTGGGCAGGAAATAATCAACGGAAACCTTCCCAGCAGCACCTGGAGCCATGACGAGCCAGCGTGTGTGTTTAGAATAAAAAACATACCCTGATTTCGCACACCTGCCTCCTGATTAAGGCGGTCTGAGGCGGTCTTTTTAATCAGAGGTGCCCATTTTAAGCCTGTCATCTTTGTAATTATGGCCTTAATAAATAAATGAATAATAAATAGCTTCCCTTAAATTGAGGAAATTGCTGCAAGTAGACCAAATCGTAATCTAGTAATCATATTCATAACAAGTAATGTATTAAAATTACAGTAAATTAAGATTTTTGGATTAAAGTGACAAGCTCAATAATATAGTGCACAATAACAAAGGGCTTTTGCTAACACTATTGTACACACACGAGTGTACCAAACATTGCCTATAGGAGGGATGCCAGTGGAGTAATGTAGTTTTAATACAGGACCTTCTGTAAAGCTTATGACATGGGCTATGAAGTCTCGGCATTTATGACTGAGATGGGAGCGGCTACTCGATTTACGTCACCTCCAAAAGTTAGCAGAAAGAAAGTTAGAAAATTAGCAGCTACACATTCATAACACATATGTAGGCTATAGGCTACGCTACACAATGAATTATCTGAAGCTGCCAGAGACACTTCCTTCTGGGTGCAACTATTATTTTGATGATGAGTATAATACAGTTTATGTAATGTGACTGTTTCATATAGTAATGTAAATCAATTGATTTGTTAAAAACTATTATTATTATTATTATTATTATTATTATTATTAATAATAATATTAGTTTTTGCAGAAATTCAAGTTCTGAGCTCATATAGTTCAGAAAGATTTTCATGCAACTGTAAATACGATGACACAGGAAAAGGTCAGTGTTTGAACTTTGCGTCTTGTTATTTTGGTAATAATAAATATTTATAATATTAATAAACATTATAAAAATATTATTATAAACATTTTTCTTAATCTCATTTCATGTACCTAAGTGCAAATGTGTAGTATGCTCAACCCTTAATTTAATATGTTTACCAGTTATTTTAATTATTATGTCGCAGAAAATGACATAAAGACACAAGGAGATAAGGACGGGCCTTATCGCTGTACCTCACTGACCCAACAGCCACGACTGTAGACATTCAGTGAGCACTGATGCCCTCCATGAGTCATCCTGTTAGTGCCAGCACTATTGGCAAGTGGCTGCACGATGCAGGACTACATGTACACAGGCCATTATGATGACTGCCCTTAACACCACATCAACGTCACCAAGGACTGTAATGGTGTCGTGCCAGACTGCCATGGAGTGACTCAGAATGGCAGCGGGTCATCTTCAGTGACGAGTCCCGCTTTGGTCTTGGTGGAGTCGACCAACGAATCTGTGTGTGGAGGCACCGTGCTCAGCACCAAGATGAACGGTTTGTTGTCACATGTCACACGCCCAGAAGTCCTGGTGTCACTCCACCTCCACCCATACTGCACAATCTGCAGGAACTGTGTGAGAATATTCAAGCTGCATGGGATGGATTATCACAGGAAACCATTAGGAACCTCTATAACTCCATGCTGAGACGTCTGGCATGTTGTGTCAGCAAACATGGTGGCCTGACACCATACTGAGAGACACTACTTCTGTATGTGTATCAGTTTAAATTCATCATTTATTGTTCCTGGTAATCTTTATCTTCCTTCCCAATAGCACTGCAATCCCACACTTCCTTCTGGGTGCAGCTAGTCTTTCGATGATGAGTGTGTATTACTTTACATCCCTGCTCATAATTTAAATACTCCATCTGTATCTTCATAAATGAATGAAACAGTGTAATGTTATCCATCACATGAGCCTGAATCTCTCCACCATTATGTGTAAGAAAGTGGGCTTTTGTTTTCCATGGGTTCTCTGTGTGTCAGCACACAGTCCGATATACATGAAGGGAAATCCGTCCGTTGGGGTTAGGCTAAATCTCGTTCCCTCTGGTGCCTGGATTATCTCATCTTAATTCCAAAAGAACATCAGCACATGTCCTCAGCTGGGTTATGAATGGAGGCGTTTTTTAAACCGTCAGTCAAGACTATTCCTCCCGGGAATTTACTGCCTATCTTACATACACACACATCATGTAAGATACACACATGTGCAGATTGCAGATTAACAGCTCTAAGTGTAAACAATGAAATATAAGCACATTTTGTACGCAATTCCGATTACGCCAGAACATGTGGTCCACTAAAACACTTACGTAAGCCCTTGAATTTGCTATCTCTGAACACTTACCGAAAACACATCATCCCTGAACCCAAATGAAAACAAAATTCTATGCCTTTGCTAAAAGCTGCTGAGAGAGCAATTTACACCTTTGAGCTATTCTTATATACCCAGCGGTGGTATCTATTAAAACGATCAGGAGGTTTGAATCTGACAGCCCCATTTAGAGGTGCAGGTCTGTAACCCCTTTAGGATGTGGAATGATGATGGCACATTGTGATGTGAAGCGGTGTAGTCAGGGGTGGGAACAAGTTATTGTTATTGCGAGTAGCAAGTAAGTCTCAAGTCTTGACATGTGAGTCCCAACTGAAGTCACAAGTCAAGATAAGTCAAATCTCGTTTCAGGGTTCAAGTCAGTACAGAAAAGTATCAAGTCCAAAGTCCTAAACTCCACATTGATATGTCATTGCTGACTTCAAGTCAATATGCATTCTTCAGTAAATTTACTCATACAAGTAAAAGTATATTTAAAGTTCATGTAAAGTTGAAGTATATTTCCCAAATATACTTTATGTAGTAAGTATACTAATATCAATGTACTAGTGGTAAACGTGTAAGTGTACTATTTGAATACTTCTTGAGACTAAATTAGCTACTTGTGTTTATGAAAGTACATGTTAAGTGTATTTCAGGTGTAAGAGTAGTAAACTTTCAGTAAACAACTAGTTTGATTTTGTACTGTAATTATACTTAAAGTAAACATATAGGTATACTTTTAGTTTACCTGTTAAATACTTCTATTCACTTTTAAGTATACTCTCAGTAAACTACTGGGGTGTGAGTGAGGGGATCCATAGATGGAGAAGAGGTGGTACAGTGCAGTGAATGTCTCGGTCCATGTGTGGAAAATGGCTCCAAAGCAGATGTTAATGATTGGCTAAAAGGAGTGACTGCATTTGGGCGTGCCAAAGACCATAGTGTGAAGGAAGTAGCTGAATCTGCAGGTGTATGGAAGTGTACGGTCATACGGGTCTACCAGCAGTGGCTAAAATCCCAGTCTACAGGGAATTCTCCTCAGAACTGTGTCAGGAAGGCATCCACCAAATCTGGACCAACTGCGCAATTCTTTGATGCAAAAGTGTCTGAACATTGATGTGGCCTACATCCAGAAACTTGTCCAGTACATGCCAAATCCAATCACAGCTGTTATTCATGCTCATGGAGGTATTACACGCTATTAGGTACATTTCAGTCACAGGGGACTCTCACCGGGGATTTCTTGTCTAGTAATTGGTCAACTCATGTCCATTTCGGTTGCTTTTCAGTGTTTGACATCATTTGAAAATGCTTGTTGCCCTCTGCATTGTGCAGAAATGCTATGATAAACAAAGCAAAAGAAACCAAATTACTTGGGGGAAAAAGTCTGTTTTCATTAACTTACATTAAAAGTAAAGTATTTTTACCTTCACCTTAAAGCTATCATTTTGAAGATGGTGTACGGGTTTTAGTTCTGATAGCAGTGATGTGTACATTTTATTAAATACAGAATAATAGTAGATTTTAAAACCTGTTAAAGCATAACACTGTGTTCGGTCACACCTGGATAATGAGAAAAGCTTCAATCTGTTTCTTCCTCACTGACTCCCTTCTCATTTGACTTGTCTAAGAAGTAGATGCACACAAGCATTTGTTTCAACACACCAGCAAAGAGACCACACGGCTTATGATGAGCAGTGTTATATATTAGCAGTTGGTGAAAACCTTGGAAAGCTAAAATGCTAACACACGGAATAGCCAGAGGGCTAGCAAAGCTATTTAGCTTCCCATCGATTCATATCGGCATTTTTTTTTCTGAGATGAATGTTAAGAGAGGCCTATATAACGGCACAGTGTTGGCCAATAGGCTACGGATGATAAATGTTTGGAGAAAGAGTGAGTTCCAGATAAGCATTTTTCATATAAGGGGAAACAATATATATCACATCCAAGAGATTTTATTTGAGCGGAAATATAAAGGCCATTTTTCACCTCCAGGCAAAACAAACCACAGCCAGACTTTGCATCAACTCGGTAAATCACACAGCAGTTCCCTCTCAGTGATGCCATTTTAAAGGCCCGAGAGCATAAAGCACTCAGAACACAGCACAGTCAAGGGGTTTGTACATTTTGAACAGGGTTTTAAAATGCAGACACTCCAAAACATAACAACCCACATGTCTCACTGAGCCGCACGCCAAACATCAGCTAGAGGAGTATAACGCCCCCCCAGGCATGGACTGTGGAGCAGTTCAGCCGTGTTCTCTGGAGTGATGGCGCTTCATCGACTTCCTTTGGTATGAATTGGAGTAGCGTTTGTGTTGGAGCAGCTTTTGTGATCCAGAACCACAACCCAACATCAGTACTTGTGTGTCTGATGAATGTTTTGCAAAGATGGAAATGCTGTCACGCTGATGACCTGACCAGCATTTGCCAGTTGCTGGAAGTGGTACTAGAGTCAGTAGTTGATGTTATTATTTGTCACCCAATATTCAGCCAAACACTGATCGATCTTCCAGATCAGCTACCTTTAGCCCTACAACAGCTATTCCTAGCCAGAAAGAGCAGACCGAACCTCCAGATCAGCTACATTAGCCATACCACACCTATTCCAAACAGATCGAACCTCCAGTTCAGCTAGCATTAATCAAACAATAGCTATTCCTAACTTGAGGGAACAGTTGCATGCTCCAGATCTAACGTTATCTAACGTTAGCCATACAATAGCTATTCCTAACCAGGCGGAGCAGATCGATCCTCCAGATCAGCTAGTGTTAGTCATATAATAGCTATTCCTAACTAGTAGGAACAGACAGATCCTAGATCTATCTAGATCAGCTAGAGTTAGCCCTACAACAACTATTCCTAGCCAGAGAGGGCAGACCGATCCTCCAGATCAGATAGTTTTAACCATGTAACAGGTTTTCCTGACCAGATGGAGAAGATCGATCCTCCAGATCCATAGCAATAGCCATACAGCAACTATTCCTCACCAAAGAGAACAGATCAATCCTCCAGATCAGGTCGTGTTAGCCTTACAACAGCTATACCCAACCAGAAAGAGCAAAGTGATCCTCCAGATCAGCTAGCATTATTCATAACTATTCCTAACCAGAGGGAGTAGATCGATCCTTCAAATTACCTAGCGTTGTCATATAATAGCTATTCCTAACCAAAGGCAGCAGATTGATCCTCCAGATTACCGAGGATTAATCATACAATAACTATTCCTAACCAGAGGGAGCAAATCAGTCCTCCAGATCAGCTTGCCATAGCTCTACAACAGCTATTCCTAACCCAAAAGCGCTGATTGACCCTCTGGATGAGCTAGCGCTAGCTTTACAACAGCTATTCCTAAGCAAAAAGCGTAGACTGACCTTCCAGATCATCTAGTATTAGCCTTTCAACAGCTATTCCTAACTAGAGAGAGCAGATTGACCCTCCAGATCAGCTAGCGATAGCCCTACAACAGCTATTCCTAACTAGAGGAAGCAGATTGACCCTCCAGATCAGCTAGCGATAGCCCTACAACAGCTATTCCTAACTAGAGGAAGCAGATTGACCCTCCAGATCAGCTAGCGATAGCCATACAACAGCTATTCCTAACAAGAACATTCAAAAGCTGCAGAAGCTATATTAGACCTGTAAGTGCTATATTAACTGTCATACATCTACAGAGACTGCAGAGCATAGAATAAAAATGAATCGGTATAGCACCCAATATGATACACAGTCCCAAATATTTGGACACATGCATTTTTCTTAATCTAGAAGACAATTTGATCCAAATTTGCACAATATTGTCTATATTGACATGGTTTTAACATATGTATATTGATTGATTAAGCCTGTTTGACATCCCAGTGTGTCTCCTGGAAGGTGCTTGATAGAATTTAGTTTTGATTATGTTTATCATATTTTTGCCTGCATAGGAAAACCATCAGAAACCCCTTTAATCAGTAGGTGTAAACCTTTGACTGGTTCTGTTTATATGCTGCTCACAATTTCAGCACTAATAATTTAACACCTCCACTCGCATTCGGCACTCTTTTCACTGCAGTGCTCAACTGGAAGCATCAGCACAACATAGCCCAAATCTGACTGCATAGACAGAGACAGAGAGAGAGAGAGAGAGAGAGAGAGAGAGAGAGAACAGCGTGCCCCTGCAGGTTTTGTTTGGGTTTCTGTAACTCCACCGTGACCTCAACAGTTTGTTTCTCCCTCGTGAACAGAGACAGAGAGGCTTAACTGGCTTCTCTAATGTTTCTCTAATATTACTACCTTTTATTTATTTATTTTCCTTTCAGTCTCAGGCCATGAGAGGATTACCCATCTGTTCACAATGACAAATCATACCCAGCAATTACTGATGAAAAAAAAAAAACCCAGAACGGTACAATATCAGGACAGGAAATATGACTCAGCTTGTGTTCCGGAAAGCCAAAAACCTCAGAAGATCTTCAAAAAAAAGCCTTTTAAAAGAACTGAAGACGATTTGAACATGTGAAGATAACCAGGACTGTCTGTTTCATACATGAAAAGCAGCACTCTTAGCTGCACCTGTGTCAAACTCTGCTCACATAAAAATGACTCTTTAGGTTATTTTGTGCACTAATCAGCCATAACATTAAAATCAGCTCCTTGTATCTGCACTCACAGCCAATTTCATCAGCTCCACTGACCATATAGGACACTCTGTAGTTCTACAGTTCCAGACTGTAGTCCATCTGTTTCTCTGTATACTTTATTACCCTGTTCTTCAATGGTCAGGACCCCCACAGGACCACCACAGAGCAGGTATTATGTGGGTGGTGGATCATTCTCTGCACTGCAGTGACACTGTTGTGGGGGTGGTGTGTTAGTGTGTGTTGCTCTGGTATGAAGGGATCAGACAACAGCAGTGCTGCTGGTGGAAATATCAAAGAACATCGAAAGGGCTGGAAAAAGCCTTTACATATGTCTGCACAGGTTTGTGTAGCTGTAGTTGTCATGTAGCTATATTCACGCTGCCCTGTTGTAGCGTATTAACATGCACTCTTATAACAGAAGCCTATGGACAGGCACTGAAGGATGTGCGTTTTAAGTCAATGGGTTTTCCTTTCGTTGGCCTAAACATGGGAAATTAAACTAATGGGTTTGATTCCAAAATTCTTTAAATCCTTTTGAAACAATTTTGGATATAATGATTTTTGAAAAGTGTGGAGCAGCTGGCATTTAACGAGAAACGCAGTGTTAATTCCCCAACAAAAGTGTTATTAATCTACAGAGCCTCTGATGGGACTTGTGTAAAAAAAAGTGCACCAGCACTATGTGGTGAACACCTTATACTCTCAGGTGCACACCGGATACTATGTGGTGCACACCACATAGTATTAGGTGGGCACCAGCCACTATAAAAATACACCATTAATGCATCTGGAGCTTCCCACATACCATCTCGTGCCCACCACATTGTATCTGGTGCTCTTCACACAGAATCTGGTGCTCACCTAATAGTATCTGGTGGGCTTCTGAAAGCATCAGGTGCTCACCACATAGTATCTGGTACTCACCTGAAAGTGTCTGGTGCCCAGCAGATTTTTACCTGTAATTTTTAGTCTATTTAAGGCCTTCATATGAATCAGATTATAGCACTGATATTTCTTATATGTGTAAAACTCACTTCCAGCAATGTATTTCATGGAAGTTCAAATAAATTCATAACACTATAATGCATTTAGTAAAAAAAAAAACTTCAGTTATTATCTGTGGTTACTGATTGAACAATACAGCTGCAGCAGATTGAGATTCCTGGATATACAGTAATTTAAACTTTTTTTTTTTTGCTTATGTAAATCATTAAGATGAATAAAGCCATTCAGAAGGGTTTGAGGTTAGATGCTCTATTCACAGAATTGTTCAGATTAGGATTGCTTACAGTGGTGGTGATAGGAACCAGATGTCTAGAGAGTTTAATGCCTCTAAAAGCTCCCTCACAGAAAGCTATTACATGAAGTGGTTATAAATACACTGACCGATGTTGAATATATTGACTGAGACATTGTTTTATAGCAGGTTTGACAAGATTTTGAAGCCATTCGTGGCAGAGCGATACATGCAGGGAGCTGTAAGGGCAAATAGTCCCCAAAGACATATTTTCAGATGTACAACTATTTTATCATCATCAACATGGCATATAAAAACTCAGCTTCACTGGTCATTATGCATAGTAAATAAGATGACCATATATATGTAGTAGACATTATGACCCCTGGTTCCTATAATCACCACTAGAAACACAAATTTCTCTGCAATAAACCATTTGACCGCCCTGAATGACTTCTCTGTGACTGACATATACAGGAATGCAGAAGAACACTGGTGCACCTCCCCTTTAACTGCACGAGGGGAGGGGGCCTGTTCTTCGGCATGTGTCTCTCGAACTGAGGGTGTGTGGAGGTGGTATTAGCCTGATGGGGTTTTAAGCCTATACATGGATTTAATGCTGTAATTTGAAATTAGGGAGAAATGGAGAGGTCCCTGTGAAACCGGACTTAATGCCAGCTTAATCCAGTCGGATGAAGAGTCATCGTCACTGACCGCACACACATACGCAAACATAAGGTCAGATCGCTATCTCTGTCAACCCTACCTCAGTTAACCCTCTGCATTGGCCTTCTGTGACTCTATATCTCCCGAACAGCTATGGAAACCACATTCAGGAGCGAAATGGCATTGAAAAAGATTACAGGATTGATTTGTGTCAATATCTGACGTGCCCCCTGCGCCATTTGCTGCCTGTCATTTCAAATGGAAATAAGGCAGTAAATACAGCAGTGGAAGAGGATCATAGCTCATGCATGAAAACTAATATATAATTCATTTTCTCATGACCATTTCCTGACCTCTCTTTATCCCATAGACTTAAACAGGCTGTTTTTGTAAATGAGCTCTTTTCTGAATGCCCTGTATCGTGCCTCATTCGAAAAGTACTTCAGGCCAAAACGCTCCTTATACACTTGTCGTCAAAAGAATAGTTGCATAAATAGCTGCATCCAGAAGGAATCAACCATCAGGAATGAAACTTGGTGGGTAGGTTTGACTTTGTGAGACATCCAAAACATTCAAATTTCATGGTCGGCCGTGCATGTGACGTCAGCAAGGATGGGCCTTATGGCTATACCTGACTGACCCAACAGCCACAATCAGTGAGCAGTGATGCCCTCCATGAGTCATCCACTATTGGCAGGCAGCTGCACGAGGCAGGACTACATGTACACAGGCCATTATGACGACTGCCCTTAACACCACATCAACGTCGCCAAAGACTGCAATGGTGTCGTGCCAGACTGTCATGGAGTGAATTAGAATGGCAGCGGGTATGTGGAGGCACCGTGATCAGTGGCAATGCCACTCCACCTCCACCACTACTGCACAATCTGCAGGAACTGTGTGAGAATATTCAAGCTGCAATCTCACACTTCCTTCTGGGTGCAACTGTTTTTATGGAAGGCACAGCAAGAAGTGTCTAGGTTTGATTCCTGGTTTGGGCATCCGGGGGCTGTTTGTGTGGAGTTTGCATGTTCTCCCCATGTCTGCTAAGTCCCTGGGTGTTAACGTATTTGTCTATATGTCTGCCCTCTGACGGACTGGTGCTGTCTGCCCAAAGAGCTCTTGGGTAGGCTCTAGCAATCCCTGTGATCCAGAAGGATAAGCGGCTTAGAAGATGAACAAATGTAGGTTTATGTCAGTCATGACAGACATATACAGATACAATGTATCTGTTATAGTTGAAGTAATTTGGGTGGAGTTTTAGTGGAGGACCACACTTACTCCTTCCAATCAAACATCCATCTCTTCCATTACTAGTGACAAAGTTTTGGCACCCCACCACCCATCTCGCCCGCTGTTCCCCAAATAATGCCTTGAGTCTAAGGTGTGAATACATGAATAAGTGTTGAAATTATTATTGGTGGTAACCGATTGGACTGTAGTGTCAGCCATGATTCTGCCACAAGAAGTGCTCTTTATTAACATCACCAGTGACTGGAAGGCAAACATCATCCAGCTCAAGTCAGTCAGTAGCAGCAGAGGCATAGCCACAGCAGGCTTGAGTGGATGACGGCTGGGCAGTTTTTGCTGCTGTTGCCCCCAGCTGTGCAGGACTTGACACAGCATGCTGTGGGAAGTTTCATACCTGCAGGAGATCCCCACTGCATTTGCCCTGGCAGGGGTTGTACACCTGCCCAGGGACTTGGCAGTCAAGCTGGTGAGTCACTAGAGACGGTCGACCTTTAAAAAGAGGGGGGCAATGTACGGACCTGCTAATGGCTGACCTCCATGCCAAGATATGTGGAAACTCATGGCTTCTGGAAAGGACTTATTGTTGTCATTGATGTTGTTGTTCATTAGTTTAGGGCATGTGTGTGTTTGTCGTGTTACTCTGTGTTGGGGGATGTGGGTTGTTAGTGTGCTTTATGTCTGGTGGAGTGTCACATAGCATGGTAGCATGGAACCTGTGGTTAGTGGTGACCTCTCCCGCTGGTTCATTGCTTTGTATGTGCTTTTCTGCTTGTGTTTAATAAAAGAGCACTTCCCCCAGTAGAATCATTGTCTTCTCAATGTCTCTCTCTACACTGACGCTATAATATGTTACTGGTGCAGAAAACAGACATTAGGTTGAACGTTTTTGTAAACAGATGACAGTGAGTTTTTCTCATCAACTGAATCCCCAGGATGCAGAGAATTCATGCCAGTTTTACATACAGAGGAGACAAGCCGTCCTGTGAGGACACATAAATGCATAGCAATGATAAGCTCACCAGACAAAGAATTAGTCACTTGTGACTGAAACGCGATCACCAATAACAGCTGTGTTTCAATTTGGCCAGTTTTTAGATGTCGGCCACATCAATGTTCAGACACTCTTGCATCAGAATTGGTCAGTTGTTCCAGATTTGGTGGATGCTTTCCCTGGTGTTTTACTGGTTGTTCCAGGTAGATCATCAAGAGGATTCAAATCTGGGGATTTTTCAGGCCAATCCAGATGTGTGAATGCTCCTGAATGTCCATCATGCCAATCAATCACAACTCCAGCCCTGTGAACGTGAAAAGTGTCATCGGGATAGGATTGTTATGTTCCTCAGTAAGATGATGAGCTATAGGAGAAACCTGTAGGCATTGTGGTTTAAATCTACTGTCATCTCAACCAAAAAAAAACATTTCTGCCTAATTAAACACCCCCAGAACTTCACAGAGGTAATGATGGCATTAGAAATGAAGTTTTTTGTACTGTTGCTTAAATCCATATTAAATTTATAGAAAACATCACAGTAATTCAGTGGCGTACAGAATGTGGGGCTCCATTTCTGTGTCCGTGACCAGACAGTTGTGAGTATCTCTCAATGCTGGCTATTGCATAATAAAGACAATCCTTTCATTCATTTATTCTATTGTGACGGTCTGCAGCGTAATCACAGTTTAGCAATGCCGGGAACAGTGCTGTCAGCCCGGCCCTTGTTTAGACGGAAAACACCGAACCACATTTGGTGGAAAGATTAAAAGATTATTAGAAATAAACCCCAGTGAATTAGCCGGCTGTGCCTGCCTTTTTACTTGCTTGTACCTCTGGCCTCGCGTCTGCGTCTAGGACACAAATTCATGTGATGTGATTAGCAAATTGCTTCCTCTGCCCGTATTCTCCTCCCCCCGCTCTGTCTATGAGAACTATTACATCAGAATACAATCCTTATCCTGGACTGGTGGAACTGGCGCTGTTGCAGCTGTAATCAGCCCATGATGTCCTGACATGATGGCTCCCTTAATTATCACATGACGGCAGCCCGGTCATGTCCTTGGTGAAAGACAAGGGTAGTTTCTGCCGTATTGCTTACATAAGTATGTTACTCTAATACAGAGGAACAGATCTGCACAGCATAGACCTCTGGTACAGTTTGTCTTCTTTCTACATTCTCACTGTTGCTAAGGGGACCTGTAAGAGTTCTTCAAGCATATCAAAGTGACTTCCAGGGTCTGAATAGAGGGTTTTGTCTAAATAGTGATTCGTTTTAACTATTGTTAAAAGCACATCCTGAGCTGGAGTCAGCTTTACATTTACATTTATGGCATTTAGCAGACACTCTTACCCAGAGCGACTTACAACCGTGCTTAGTGTTCAGTCAGAGAATGTTTCCTAGCTAGTACAAGAAGGTTAGAGTATAAAACTCACCTTGAGATCAGACGCTGCCCGCACAAGAACCAGTGCTGATACCTAGAAAGAAGAATACAGAGTTAAAGACACCAGAAGAGCTCTATCCAGCAATCCCAAGCCAGCATTCATACCTAGAGAACAGAAACGTTAATCTCAGTATCAGTGCCAAAACAAAGCACATACGCATCTATTAGTACTTACCTACTTAAGTGCTTTATAAAGAGATGGGTCTTCAGTCTGCGTTTGAAGACAGTGAGAGAGTCTGCTGTTCAGACAGTCAGTGTTCATTCCACCCTCTGGGCTCCAGGACAGATAAGAGTCTGGACGCTTGTCATTTGAGGGATGGCGGGTCAAGCCGAGTTGTACTTGAAGCTTGAAGGCATCACAATAAAGAACCTTGGCCAGCTGTTCCCTATGTTTTATGGAAATAAATAAATAAATAAATAAAGAAAGAAAGAAAGAAATCGAGAAAGGAAGAAAGAAAGAAAGAAAGAAAGAAAGAAATCGAGAAAGGAGGAAAAATAAAGAAAGTAAAACAGAAGACGGCAGAGAAAAAGAGAGAGAAAGATGGGGATAAAAGAAAAACATAAGGATACAGCAATGATGAAAGGAAGAAAGAAAGAAAGAAAGAAATAGAGAGAGTACTAGAGATAGAAAGAGAGAATGAAAGTGTGTTAGGGAGAGTAAATGAAAGAGTGTGTGTTAGAGAAAGTGATAGAAAGAGAGAGAGTGATAGAAAGAAACAGTGATAGAGAGAAAGAGAGAGTGATAGACAGAGAAAGAGGGAAAAAGAAAGAGTGTGTGTGTGTTACAAAGAGAAAAAAGAGAGTGAGAGAGAAGGAGGGAAAGAGTGAGGGTGTTTGTTTAGAAGGAAAGAAAAAGGGAAGAAAGAGAGAGAGGAAAGAGACAGTGATCGAAAGAGAGAAAGAGTGTGTGTGTGTGTGTGTGTGTGTGAGAGAGAGAGAGAGAGAGGGGGTGGGGGAGGGGGGGGGGGGGGGTGCAGACACTGACGACCATCAAATAGTCATGACACAGTCTCAACTTGCCCTCCTCCTCCCTTCTCCTCCTCCCTCCTCCTCCATCACACCATTCAGAGCACGTTCTGAGCCCTGTGATCAGGTGAACGCCCTCAGCCCTCCGCAGTCAGGCTGCAGGTAGCTCGCATGCATTTATTAATGCGCCGCTGCTCTGATGTATGCCTCAGACCCGAAGCTCCTTTGTTCAAATATTTGCGTGCAGGCGGCTGCTGGTTCAGATAAGCGGGCCGGAACGCTTAGCCTGATTCATCAGTTCAGCGCCAAGCACTCTACTGATGCTTTCCAAAGGTGAGAGAGGAGGATTCATTCCTTTCATTCCTTCCTTTTTATCCCTCTAGATCCCACTGGTATCTAAGAGCAGTCCAAAAGAGGTGGTGATGAAGTCATGAGCTTCTGACTCGGACCCAAAGGGCCTCAGTTAACTGTTTATTATTATTAAAATGATTATTTAATTTAATGCAACATTCTTTCCCAAATAATTTTGGATCATGGAATGTTTACACAATGATAAAAAGCTGTATCTGGAGGTTCTGAAATGAGGGAATCAGTAAGCTATCAGTCACGTTCGGTCCTGTTCTGAATATCTCAGTATATATGTTTAAATATTTGATGTATGGGGTCTTTATGCGGTTAGGGGACATTAGGTGGCCTAATTCTCATTGTTACTAAAGGGGGGAAGCCTGTAAGAGTTTGGTTAGTCAGCATCACAGTAAACAACCTTGGTCAGCTGTTCCCTGTGATTCATAGAAAGAAAGAAAGAAAGAAAGAAAGAAAGAAAGAATCAGAAGAGGGCGGACAGAAAGAGACAGGGACAAAAGGAAAGAGAAAAAGACAAGAGGCCATGTGAGAAAAGAAAGAAAGAAAGATGGAGAGATGGAAAGAGAGAAAAAGAGACAAAGAGTGATAAAGAGAGAAAGAAAGGGAGAGAAAGATACTGATAGACAACAGTTATAGAGGGAGTGTGTATTAGAGAGAAAATAGGAGAGTGATAGAAAAGACTGATAGTGATAGAGAGTAAAAGTGAGTGATAGAAAGAAAAAGAGAGAGTGAAAAAGAGAGAAAGAGCATGATAGAAAAAGAGAAAGTGACAGAGATGAATAGTGACAGAGTGAGAGTGACAGAGAGAAAAAAGAGATAAAAAGTATGGAATAGTGATAGAGTGAGAGTGGGTGATAGAGAGAAAAAGAGCGAGCGATAGAAAGAGAGAAAGAGAGGGATAGTGATAGAGAGAGTGAGTGATAGAGTGAAAAAGAGTGTGAAAGAAAGAGAGAGAAAGAGAGAGGGATAGTGATAGAGTGGGTGACAGAGAAAGAGAGAGTGAGAGGGATGGTGAAGGAGAGAGAGAAAAAAGAGAAAGGAAATAGAAATAAACAGAGTGAGGAATAGAACAAGAGAAATAGAGAAATAGAGAGAAAAATGGTGGTAGAAAAAGAAAACGAGAGAGAATGATAGAAAGAAATGGAGTGAGGAATAGAACGAGAGGAAAGAGAGAGAGATGATATGTGGCCTTTATGTGGTGAGGTGACATTAGGTGACCTTTAAACAGGCCAGGCTTATTGCGTGCCTGTAAACACTGAGGAGAGCCTAAGCTGAACTGAGTTTGGGTTATTTTGCCTTCCAGAGCGCTGGGTTTATTTATATGTATCTAAGAGCAGTGAGCCGCGGCAGAGGCTCTGAAAGCTGAGCAATGCCTCGAGGGCTCAGAAACCCATTAACAATCTCTTATCTTTCTCTTTCCCCCTCTATCTCTCTCAAATCAATGCAATATATTCTCATTGTCATATCAAAATCTCACGACTGGTGCTGTTTTCACACCTTTTTAAAACACTGGCTGATGTTTAGAGCCCTGCCGGAGCTGGATTAGGTCTACCAGAGGAGATCCGGTAATGTCATTTGTACGTCTTTTGACGTCTATTGAGGCTGTTGTTCCCCAAAAGCCGGGATTGAACCATCACCACGCAGATGTTTACGTCAGTTTTAATGTGAAAGGCACCACAGTTTCGTGCAATAGCAACATGTTGTACCACTAAATGGCAAATATAATGCACCACTGGGCAGGAGACCTTACATCTCATTATAATCCTTTATAAATGTTATAAGGCAAACGCTAGTGCATAATTAGCATATGGGAGGGAATGCAAAAGTTGCTTTTGCTCACAGTGCTATGAAAGTTACCAAATGCTACCCAACAAGGCAGGAAATGCACTGACTAGCACAGAGGTCTTCAAACCAGTCCTCAGGGCCCCCTAGACAGTCCACATTTTAGTCCAGTGTTCAATGGGTAGAAGGTAGGAAGCACCCTGGACTGGCCGCCAATCCATTACAGGGTGCATAGACGGGGGGCAATCTCCAGTTCACCTGACTGTATGTCTTTGGACTGTGGGATGCAACCCACGCAGACACGGGGAGAACAGACCACAGACACCCCAGCCGGGAATCAAACCCAGGCCCTTCTTGCTGTGAGGTGACATGGCTACCCACTGCCCCTATACCCATAGTGAAGTTATAAATGAAAGGATGATAGTAGAAACGCAGATCTGTGCAACAGATCAGGGGTGTCCGAGGTGTGTAGTGCCTTCCCTGAAATCTGATTGGCCACCCCAGAAGCCACCCCAGATGCCACCCCAAAATTTCTGCCACGTCATTGTCTTTCATCTCGCAGTGGGGCGGGTTTTTGAGCCTTTAAATAAAGAGCTGTTTTGCTATGCATGAGAGAGTGAACTGGGGACTGGAGGTTGGTGGAACAACTCTCCAACTCTCACACTTTCTCATCACGAGTAGTACGGGCAGTCGGCAGTGCATGCCTCCCTCCTCTTTTGCAGTTTCACACTGCTCCCCAGCCAGATGTCCCTGCTACCTCTTTGCCACCACCTGGTTAAATTTTCTAGAACCGCCGGTTTTTATCAGGTGCAATACGTGCAATAAGAATTATATTACACGATGGAAAACGACTTCAACTGTGAATGTATGGCTTTAGGTAACTATCAAACAGTCAAAATAATAACCTCTTTAAGGTGTGGCTTAGGTAATCACAGAACTATATCTGACTACAAGAATTATGAGGCCAGAAACCAAAATGATTGACATAAACCGTAATTGTGTCACATTCTGTCTAACCCTGCCTTTGTTTACCTTCTTCCATGTGGCTTAGTTTTCCCTGTTTCGTTTTGGTCTTGTCTCCCCTGTTGCCCTGCCCTGTCTGTCCTCTACCTGATTATAGCCTGTAGCCTCACCCTCTTGTTCTGGCTTGGTCTCTGTGTATTTATGCCCCTGGTTGGTCACCTTGTCTTTGCTCAGTGTTTTGTCTCCCGTTTATCTCTCATGTTCTTACTTGTTGTGTTGTCGTTTTCTTTGGTTTTCTTATTGTGGATCACAGTAAGACTTGCACTTTCATCCTGCCTCCTCATCTCCCTCCACTTTACAAATTGATACAGAAGGTGATAATATCAGTGCCCCTTGTGAGGGGCCTATCTTCACCCTGTAGTTCCTGCATATCTGGCTGCTGACAGTGTAAGGACCCATGAAACGAAACTGGACCAACAAAGTCAGTGTCCTATTTAAGGGACGCTTCTTTAGCCTGTAGGTCTTTACATAACTGGTGGTGATTGTATAAGGAAACACAGAAAACTATTTATAGCACATATTAGAAATAGCTGATGTGAGACTCAGAGAATAATCACAACTATGAGTTGTTAGCCACGTCATCCTCTGCTCGTTCATTGCAGATTTCTGTTTGATGCGTGCATGATCAATTTGCAGTGCATACACATCAACATCCACTACTGGAGAAAACATAATCTAGCACAGACAAAAGTAATCAACGGTGAAGAATGCAAAACTGAAAAACACAATAGATTGGGATCAATCTGCATGAGATCAGCAATGTATGGACCACTGTGCTAAGGCACAGAGCTGTATTCTGCCACTTGGCTGCTCCAGTTTAGTCTTCTCCATTGGGAGGGTCGTACGGATGAGTCATTTTGTACAGTATTTATAGCACTTGTGTTCGGCTAGCTCAGCAAGGTATGCTCGCAGCAATGCTGACTTGGTTACAAGTTTACGCAAGATAACAAAGAGGCCTCGGTGTTGAGGAACCAGTACTTCGCCAGGGGTGACGCATTTTGCAGGCCCGACAAAACCGAAGCTATATCTGTCCTCCTGCTTACGATTACTGTCCACTCAACACATTTACTGATGATCTACAGATGGCCTTCAGGCTACTTGGAAAATATGCTGCCCTTACAGGATACCCAAAGAGGTCACTATCATTAAGAGCTTGATGCTGAACTAACGTTTTTACTTATCATCGGTAAACCATATCATGCTTTACGAAAGGGTAAATGCAAGCATGTAAATAAGGGACCATGTTCACAGGTCAATGAAGTAAATGTTTGCGTCCTTTATGATGATTTTTATGCTAATTTAGTGCATTAACACCACTGGCTTTTGGTGTCCTTCAGAGCAGGTCTCGGAGCTTCTGGTGGTTTGCATGTGATGGCCACTGGCAGGGTCAGCAAAGGGCTAGGCATCTCCTCACATTACACTTATGCATTTCCTCCAGCATTGCCTGTACCACTTTACCCATATAGTCTCATGCACATGTCAGTGTTGGGAAAACCTAAAAAGACACTTAAGAGTGCCTAATAGATGCATACATATATGTTGTCTTCAGGGAAAATTAGCGCTGAATTTTATTTCATTGGAAAAGGTCCAGGAGTCAGCAGTTTGTGCTTTTCAAATATGTAATCTTGGCATCTAAAGCAGAGAATTCAAACTAGTTTTCATAACAGGGATAACAATAAATTTGTTATTGTGTATTCATGTGTGTTGTATCACGTCAAACATATTCCAACATATACTGTTGATGAACCTTCCACCAGCTTCCAGTGCCATGTTGCATTTAAGAAGCTCATGGATACCAAAAGTTCTGGCAACCCTTCCTATGAATACTGTATTCATGACATAAGCCTGTATAATTGCTTATAAGTGGTTATAACTTCATTCATGACACGTAGTAATTTTATGCATAGCACTACATACATTTCTGACTTATGCCTAGTACACTTCCCAAGATATATTTTTATTTAGAGGGAAGCTTCAAGCATTATTTATAAAAAATAGCGCAACTGATTGGACTTCTGCTTGGCTCCAAACAGTATTGTAGCACCTCTCCACCGGCTATTTCATCCGTGGGCAAGCAGGAGGCATGGCCACTCATAGAGCCCTATGGGAGAATGCTGGACATGTGGTAAGAGATCAATCAAATTATATACTAATATGACTAACTAAAGTTGTGTTGTTAGCTTGAATAACACAGTCGAGTCACATCATTATGACCACTTCCTACTTGCAGAAGAACACAAGCTGGTCGTGGCAGTGTTATGGTCTGGAAATTGTTTTTGTGGCATTCTCGGGGCTCACTCATCCATGTGGAAGGTACTCTTAACCGATTTGGGTATGTCATCCTTGCAGATCATGTACACCCATACATGCTGATTGTCTTCCCTGGGGTGGATGGGATCTCGGATGGGATTTCATGGCTAGAAATGTCCAACATTGGCTTTAAGAACCAGACTTCCAAGTAATACCTTGGTCCCTTAATTCCCCAGACTTGAACACAACTGAGCATCTATGGACCACCTCAATTGTCATGACAACCTACCAGGACCTTACTGAGTTACTCCTAGCTAACTGCTGTCCATGCTGCACATGGAGGTTACTCTGGATATTACCTGGTGGTCATAATAATGTGACTCGATTGTGTATGCATATATGTGTATTATATGTGTGTTAATGGACCAGACTGTGCTGGGCTTGGGATGGTTTGCATGGGAGCCAGTATCTACTGTCACTGTGGGATGTATGTCTGTTACTGGCCTGCCTGCTATCTCAGCCATTCACTTAGCTCTGGGCAGCGCCCTCCACTGCAGCTGTGCCCAATAAAAAAGCATTTGTTTGACTCGCCATGTTCCCCATGTCTTCTTACTCTATGCTGATGCCACAGTATATTAGCTTCAAAAGTGGTATTTGATAGCAAGCATCCATGGAAGGCTATGAAGGGAGATACATAAGTTTTCCATGCAACACCATCATACATCACTGTTATAAAAGATAGTAGTGGACACAGTGAGTTGCAAATCCTAACCCTAATTTGGGAGTAATCAAATATTAAAGTAATAGCAATATAACAGTGTGAAAATAGCAAGTTTTGTAATGCATGGCAAGTAACGGTTGTATATGTTGAGGGTGTTAGGACCTTCAGGGTAGACTAAAAACCACTGTCTCAAACCCAATAATATGCTGATGTAATGGTCATTTCAGTGCCTCTGCAAATGTGTGACATTAAAAGCCCTGCCTACACATCGTTGCCACTTGTAATGAGAACTGGTAATTTAAAGATGCACCGGATAAACACTGTTGATGCACCCTCAATGAGCCTGAGGTCCCGCATTCATCTCTTGGCAAGCAGCTGAGGCAAAGGTGAGGAAGCTGGAAGTGGCTGAAATCATCAAGTCATCAATGGGTGGCTCCAGCAATAAGTACGTAGTCTGGAAACCTTAATGTCATCATCAAGCTAGACTCATAGCTGTTGGCCTGCATCAACAAAGCCCTTGACCACAATGCTAGCTCTCAGTGGTTTAGACCCCCCTAACCTGCAAATAGCTGCTAGAAGACTGCATCACTGCAGAATCCAAGGTGAAGATGGTGTTCATAGTGGGGCAAGGGCTTTGGCAGTTCTGAGTCATGCCATTTGGGTTCAGCAATGCAACTTCAAGAAGTTGATGGCAACTGTACCTTCGACTATCATGCCAACTTACATGCCAGTTATTGGCAGTGTCCTCTCAATTGGAGACTTTCAAACAGAGGCTGTTTCAACATAGTGTGAATATACTACATGCCCAAAAGTGTCAGAACTCCAGCTCTTAAAACATTTCTTCCAAAGCAGGGGAGTTTTTTCCCAATCTATTGTAATAACACCCTCTTCTCTTCTGGGTCCCATTGGGTTGGAACCTTGCTGATGAGATTTGATTCCACCCAAGAGCATTAGTGAGACCATCAATGATGTTTGTACTACAGAACAGAATTCCATTGCAACCAGGTCAGGAAGCTTTATAGCCTTCTAGCTGACGCTTAGTATTGTACGCGGCGACTGTTTGGTCATGAGTGTCAGAGCGACCCATTCACTAGCTAACACTTTTCTGGACACATCAATATGGACATGTTTTAAAACCTACTTAAGTGATGAGTCCACTGTAAAGCAGCTAAATTTAGCCATTAGAACAGTTATTGGGACATACAGTTCATCTGCCATTTAACAGGTGGCACCATCAAGAGCCACAGCCAATACCATATGGTTCTCAGTTGCCAGTTGATCTGAATAGCACCCTACCTCATCTGAAAATTAATTTCCAGTATTAATAACTTTTCTTCCCATGCTCTGTCATGAATGGCTCAGTGAATATGATTAAACTCCAGAAGATCAAAACTCACTCCCTGCCTTGTGCAATACAAATGGAAATCAATATGGTTATGGGTGCATTCAGCCATTTTATGGCCATGGTGTTGAATTGGTATAGATCAGTGATGTGAATGTGGTCAGCAAAGTAATGAGGTCAGTCAAAGGTATGACCACCATTAGCCAATCCAAGCATAGCCAGGATATTGGGTGCCTCATGAGTAGACTGTTTGGCCAGCATGTGTAAAAGGAAACAAGGTAGTAAATAACAAGTATATATGAAAAAACATTTAACCAATGTTTTAAGAATGTTTATTTTTTCATAAGAATCACTCTCCTACAATTAACCCAGTAAGCAGCCTTTCCATAATCCTAACAGTCAGTGGGTGTGTTTACATGCACTTAGTAATCCAACCATAATCCGATTTCAGTAATACTAGTGAAGTATGTAGATCGGAGTAATATGTACATATGTGACAAAATGTACATGGAGGCCTGTTTAATTTGAAAATGGACACGACCAGTAAAGACAAATGGTGCAACCAGACCTGAACGGTTATAATAACTGAAACAGGCAATTAAAGGCCACTTTATATAATATATATATTGCAAAAATACACTCATCATTAAAAGAATAGCTGCACAAATAGCTGCACCCAGAAGGAATCAAGTGACATTAATGAAACTTGGTGGGCAGGTTTGACATTGTGAGACATGCAAATGATTTAAGTTTCATACTTGACCACACATGTGCTGTAAGCAAGGATGCGGCATGATTGCGGACATTTAGCGAGCAGTAATGCCCTCCATGAGTCATCCTATTAGTGCCAGCACCATTGGCAAATGACTGCACAACACAGGACCACATGCACGCAGACAGTTACGACGACTGCCCTTAACACCACGTCAAAGTCTCCAAAGACTGCAATGGTGTCGTGCCAGACTGTCATGGAGTGACTCAGAATGGGAGCGGGTCATCTTCAATCCCACTTTTGCCTTGGTGGAGACGAACAGCAAATCCAACACCGTGGTCAGCGCTAAGATGAAGGGTTTGTTGTCACGTGTCACATGTCCAGAAGGCCTGGTGTCACTCCACCTCCACTCCTACCGCACAACTGTGTGAGAATGTTCAAGTTGCATGGGATGGATCATCACAGGACACCATTAGGAACCTCTACAACTCCATGCCGAGACGTCTGGCATGTTGGTTAGCAAAAATGGTGGCCCAACACCATATTGACAGACACTACTTCTGTATGTGTAGCTCAATAAATATTACCGATATCAGTCTAAATTTATCATCATTTATTGTTCCTGGCAATCTTTATCTTCCTTCCCAACAGCACTGCAATCCCACACTTCCTTCTGCGTGCAACTTTTCTTTTGAAGATGAGTGTATACTAAGTGTACATACAAGGAGGTTTTATTCAAAATGCCAGTGTTAACTCATGCATAACATACACACAGAGCAAAAAGACTTCTGAGTGTCCAATTCATGTGGTAAACTGAAGGGATTAAACCATACATTCCTCCACAATTATCCATCATGTCATTCAGGATTACATCCTTTTCCTCATATATGTCCAGTCCACGGACAAGCTCAGTCAGTGAGTTATGAAGTGAACATACTAAGCTAGAAGAGACAGATCTTTCCTGCCTCTATTTCTCTCTCAAAACCAAGTGAAAAGGTGAGGCTATTTCAGCTACTCTTGTTCACTGCTTAGCGCTATGACCGGGCCATTAGCCACCACTTGTATTGCTTTATTCAACTGATCCTTTCGCTCACGCTGTTACGTTTCAGTGTTTTCCAGCCTCTTCCTGCAGATCATGAAGTGGGAGAGCACTTGAGTTTGCACTTGAGTAGCACACTTTTCCTGAAAAGCAAATCCATTTGTGCTTGCTGAGACCATCGTTTGAATATTTTCCATATTCATTCAACCTTCTTCTCATGCTCTCTATCTTTGAATCAAAAACACCTCTCTCTGAATTTTATATAAGCAGGAATCTTACGGAGACAGATGGAGAAGACCTTGAAGTGCTTCAATTAGCCTTTAATAACATCTGTGCTCACCTGCCGCCTACTGCGCCGGGGCCTTTTCTCTAATGAGCTGATGATCAGCCATCTCGAATATTTGCATTTGACGCTGGTTCACCGTTGCTTAGGGCAGGATGACCCCTTCAATGTGACAACATCACCTCTTCTTCGGGCCAGAGGATTTAGAGGAGGTAAAAAGTAAACACAGAGGAAATGAAGAATTTTCAGCAGTGGGATTCCACAGAAAGAGAAAAATGAACCACATGAACCCTCCAAACTCCACCCTTATTATTCAGCTATTAACCTTCATGGTAGAGATATGCTTGCTGTTTGGCCATACGTTCATGTAGACAATCGGCTGTGTCATGAATGTTACTGTTCACATACTTGTCTTCACTTACTATGTGCTACGTGTGTTACTGGAGGCTTCCTCTAGAGGGCAGACCATTCCGTTCGTCCAGCATTTTCCACATCATACGGATGCGGGTAATTGCAGACTTGGTCACATGGTGTTTCTTCAAAACTCTCCACTGTTTTGATGCTGCTGTGTGCCCTGCACTGCCCCTAGCGTTTCTGTGTGTGCTGCACCTTGCGTAGGAATAACGTTCATTTCTGAGGACGTGCACAACCGACACACCAAACGGATGCAGGATACGTGAGGCAGCCATTATGCGTAGTTAACAGCAAGTATCTCTCTACCCTAAGACTCGTTAGTGACGTCATGCTTTTGTGACATCATGCTTTTGTGATGCCATGCTTTTGCTATTGCATGCTTTTGTGACATCATGCTTTTGCTATTGCATGCTTTTGTTTTTGCATGCTTTTGTGACGTCATGCTTTTGTGATGTCATGCTTTTGTGATGCCATGCTTTTGTGATGCCATGCTTTTGCTATTGCATGCTTTTGTTTTATTCAGTAACTGCTAGTGCTGGACAGTACTGATAAAGGTAAATATCACAATATTTTCAGTAGTATTTACAGTATAATCTCACAGTAATATAGTTAATGATTCCATGCTTCCTGAATGTTACTACCCTATGCTAACTTACACACCTGACCTAGGTTGTTTTGAACTGTTTTGTTTTGTTGTCTTCTTTTGAAACTTTGTATTCAGCAGCTAATGAACAATGAGGGGTAAAATGGGAGGCCTAAGAACCACCTGATAGAAAACAGTTTCCTGACAACTGGAAATGTGCTTATATAATGAGAAATACTTGCAAATAAGTAGCACTAAACATGAGGGGGAAACATGCTAAACTGTGGTGCGTATGTGCTGATGAGTGATCCTGTAAAGAATCATAAAGTCAGAGGTGTCGAATCACATTTTGGTTTTCATATGCCATGCCTTTGTTACTCTAGGCTCATGTTACACCATGCTGTCGTTACTGCATGCTTTTGTGATGCCATGTCTGTTACTGCTTCTATTTGTGATGCCATGCTTTTACTATTGCATGTTTCTGTTATTGCATGTTTTTGTTACTGCAAGCTTCTGTGATGCCATGTTTTTGTTACTGCATGCATTTCTTAATGCATACTTTTGTTACTGCATGCTTTTGTGATGCCATACCTGTTACTGCATGCTTTTGTACTGCATACTTTTGTGATGCCATGCCTGTTACTGCATGCTTTTGTACTGCATGTGTTTGTGATGCCATGCCTGTTACTGCATGCTTTTGTACTGCATGTGTTTGTGATGCCATGCCTGTTACTGCATGCTTTTGTACTGCATGTGTTTGTGATGCCATGCCTGTTACTGCATGCTTTTGTACTGCATGTGTTTGTGATGCCATGCCTGTTACTGCATGCTTTTGTACTGCATGTGTTTGTGATGCCATGCCTGTTACTGCATGCTTTTGTACTGCATGTGTTTGTGATGCCATGCCTGTTACTGCATGCTTTTGTACTGCATGTGTTTGTGATGCCATGCCTGTTACTGCATGCTTTTGTACTGCATGTGTTTGTGATGCCATGCCTGTTACTGCATGCTTTTGTACTGCATGTGTTTGTGATGCCATGCCTGTTACTGCATGCTTTTGTACTGCATGTGTTTGTGATGCCATGCCTGTTACTGCATGCTTTTGTTACTGCACGCTTTTGTTACTGCTTGCTTTTGTGATGGCATGCCTGTTACTGCTTCTATTTGTGATGTCATGCTTTTGCTATTGCAGGCTTCTGCTGTTGCATATTTTGTTACTGCATGCTTTTCTTACTCCCTGCATTTGTTACTCCCTGCGTCTGTAATGCTGTGCTTTGTTATTGCATTCTTCTGCTATGCCGTTCTTCTGTTACTTCATGCTATGATTACTCTCTGTTTTATATTACTCTATATTTTGTTACTTCATTCTTTTGTGAGTCAGTGCTTTTGCTCTTCTGTGCATTTCTCACACATTGCTTTTATTCATTCCTTTTTTCCTAAGCCATGCTTTCAGTATGCTACGCTTTCATTACACCTGTCTTTTCTCACACAGCACCTTTGTTATGGCATGCTTGTTACTCATGGTTTTATTACACCATACTTCTGTGTTTCCATGTTTCTGTGTAAGCCATGCTTTAATTGGTGCCGAGGTCTAGGAGAGGACCAGTGTTGCAGCATTGTAAAGAAGCAGATTGTTTAGGTATTTTCATGCTGTTCAAAACATTCTCCTACACTGGCAAGGATAAATAATACATAATACACCCACTAACATGCAGCTTCTCTAACCTCTGAACTGCTCTCTCTGCCTCTCTCTCTGGCTCTTTTGTTCTATCAGCAGAACGTTGGGGGAAATTTTAGAGAACAAGAACTGTAGCCGGGCTATTACAGATTAGTTTCAGAGACACATTAAAAAATCATAGCACACAGCGCTGAATGAACCCACGTCAGGATTATATAATAAGAGAGAGAGACGGAGAGAGAAGTAGCCTCCTAACATCAAAGGCTTTATTAAATTAAACTTTGATTAAATCAGTGTGTTCCCGAAATTCTAGAGGACAGAGTGTGTGCGTGGGTGTGTTAGTGCATCCGTGTTTTTGGATGTGTCACAGATGAGCTGATATGTTGTCACTTTTGTGTTGCAATAGCACAAACAGTTCCGGAGTGCTCTCTGGAGAGAGCCTCTGAAAAACGTACCCTGATTTATACTATATCCTTAAACTAGGGATACAGTCAACTGTCAAACCACTGGTGTCTCAAGTTGGTGCATTTTCTAAAACAGCAAAAATATGAATTGGCTGATAATGTGTCTTCTGTTAGTAAGCTCACTGGACAAAAAAAATAGACACCTTGTGTGTTTAAGGTGGTAGTAACTTCAGGCTCCTGCAGATGGTGCTAAACGAGAATAAATCCCTGTGGGGTGTGAGTGACGGGATCCATAGATTGAGAAGAGGTGGTACAGTGCAGTGAATGTCTCGTTCCATGTGTGGAAAATGGCTCCAAAGCAGATGTTAACGATTGGCTAAAAGGAATGACTGCATTTGGGCATGTCAAGGACCATAGTGTGAAGGAAGTAGCTGAATCTGCAGGTGTATGGAAGCGTACGCTCATACGGGTCTACCGGCAGTGGCTAAAATCCCAGTCTATAGGGAATTCTCCTCGGAATTGTGCCAGGGAAGACATCCACCAAATCTGGCCCAACTGTGCAATTCTTTGAGGCACGAGTGTCTGCTTGAGTGGCCTCCATCCAGAAACCATGCCAAATGTAATCGCAGCTGTTATTCCAGTATTACAGGCTATTAGGTACGTTTCGGGCACAGGTGACTAATTTTTTGTCTGTTTAGCTTATGATAATATATCCACTGTTATTTCATGAAAGCATTCAATATTATACAGTGCTCGAACCATTGGTTGTAACACTCTACCTAAGCTAATATGTCAGCTCCCAGGAAACATACAAGCCACAGTCTGACATGCTAATCATGATACAACACAATACAATCTGATACAATACTATATACTATTGTACACAACACATTCACTATGATCTGGTACAATTTGTATTGTATTGTTACATCCTGAGCCTCCTATCTATCTAAGATTGCTTCCTTTGCTTTTCTACTTGTCTCTCTTTCCGCTATGCGCCCTTCTCTGGTGGATAAAGCAGCAATGTATAAGCGTGTGGTTGCGGCACCATAGAGGGAAGCATATGAGCCCGCTATATGGCATGTGCACACGCAGTCAGAGATGTGCAAAACAGCAGAGTGAAAAACAGTCTGTGCCAGGCCTCATATCAACTCTGCTGTAGTGGAATTCCATCTATGTGAATTGGTATTGGGAACTTGACCAAGGCCCTCCTGGAGTTGGATTAGTTTTACCTAAACAGCCTGTGTAACGTCATGTGTGGACTTTGACTGATACGGAATAAAGTGTCCGTGCCATTTCCTTAAATTCCCACACATAACCCAGATTGAAGGGTCATAGCCTGGAAGCTCACGCCTGTGTTATGTTACAGGACACAATCAATAACAATAACTATATGGATGCAGCTACCAGGAGGTTACTTCATTAGCATTTGGTTAATTGAAGCATGACTAGCATTACTGAGGACACACAGTGGAAAGCTGTATGATAGCGTTAGGATAGTTTGCTACACTCCATGTATGTCTGAAAGTATCCCATCCCAACTCTTGCTGACCCAGACGTTCAATTGTACACACACACACACACACACACGCACCACTTGTTGGTTTTCCAAATTCTGCTACCACTTATACAAACCATGGAAAAAAAGTTGAATGGCATAACAAGTTATTGATGACCATTATGTTGCATAAGCATATCTTCTTCTAAACTGTGCAGTTGGCACAGATAAGTAGCTAACATTAAAGTTAGCTTATTAGCTAGCTATTGTCTGGATTCAACTGAGCGACTCCTCAGGCAGTCCAAGAAAGCATACAAGTCCAGGGGAGGCATATCTGTGGCATCACCTAGTAGTATAAAAGTCCAGGAGCTCGCCAAAAGCCTGCAGCTGATCATTTGACCCCTGCCTCTTATCAAGATGTTGAGTGTCAGAATGCCCCAACACTTGCAACCTGCCTCAACACCTTTGTCACAAAATGGTCTACACTGCTTGGTAGCAGCATGTGTTCAGTGTGGAAAATACCCCCTGGATTTTTTCTGGAGGCGGGTCCCGCTATTCCAGACTGGCTGCTGATGATAGCTGGTGCTGATGATGGCTTCAGTGGCAGCAAAATGTTTGGTTTCATGCTTCCTCTTCTGGAAATGTTCTTTTCTAGTTTGGTAGGTCTTCCACACATTAATTGAGATCTTGTAAGTCTCTTTTTTTGAGTAATGAGTTACAATTCACTCTTTCCACTGATCAGAGGTGTTTCAGAGGTATCCCAGGCGTAGGTACAGTTGGTAGGCTACGAAAGACCATTTGGCTGGACCAATGTGCTACAGCGCCACCCTGAGGCAGACCAGTAATGCTGCTCTAGAATGGCAAGAATACCAGACAAAGGCTTGCTAGTTGTGGGTGAAGCAGCTAAATAAAACAGTAGACAGTGTAACATCATAATAAGTTTTTTTTCCCACCAACGATCCCCAAGAAAATTGGCTCCCTGCTTTTCACACCTTGCATGTGATAGGGGAGACTGACCTAGCAGGTGAAGTTAGCAATGACTAAATTAGAGGCAGAGATACAACTGGTGATATTTGAAGCTAATAATAAGATGAAGTGGTGCTTTGAAAGGAATACCGAAGGTAGGATCTGTATTTGATCTGACTGCTAGAGCTTCAGAACGCCTAGATTCAGCTAAAGTCCACCAAACCTGATGAATACGCCTTTAAACACTGTGCAGAAATGCTCCATCACTGTGCATTCACACACAAACATGCAGAGAATAAGTGTCAGACAGAGCTGTCACCGTGGCAGACTGCCATCAGCAGTTAAACCTGCAACCCACAACACTGCCTGCAGTGAGGAAGAGGAGGAGGAAGAGTCTGTGCACTCCTCTTACACCTCCCTGTCTGTGTTTTTGTCGTTAGAAGCATAAAAGCCAGAGTGTGAATCATTACAGTGCTCTGTGGGAGTGGCTGTCCGGAGAAAGCGTTCCGAGACATGTCCTCAATCCACTTCCAGAAATGACTGTATGGAAAGGTTCAATGACACACGGAACACCATTAACAGGACGACTAAAGCAGGTCCCTGTTGACCCATGAAGAACTAAGCCCTTCAAATCACATGCACAGACAATGCAAAAGAAAGATCTGTACAGTGGGCATGAGGGAAAACAGACAGAGGGAGGGGGAGAGAGAGAGATGGAGAGAGAGACCAGCAAGAGAGTAGCACAAGAGAAAAAAATGAGGATTTGAATAAAGGAGAGAAAATGGGGTAGCAAGAGAGTAAGAGAGAAGGACAGAGAAGAGAGAAATGAGATAAAGTAACAAGAGAGGGAAAAGGAGACAATGAGAAAATTAAAAGATAGAGAAAGAGAGAAATCAAGAGAGAGAGAAAATATGAGGACAGCAACAAGAGAGTGAACAAAAGAAGAGCAGCAAGAGAGAGAGAGAAAAACAGAATAGAAAAAGAAAGAGAAAGAAGGATAGTAAAATAAATAAAAAAGAGTGAGAGAGAGAGAAGCAAAGAGGAAGAGAATAACAAGAGAGAAAGCAACAGGATAGAAAAACGAGAGAAAGAAAGGGAAGAAGAGGGAAAAGAGGCAAAGAGAAACAGAGGAAAGGAAAATAAATCGAGAGAGGAGACAAAATGGAAGAGAGAGGGGGAGAAAACAAGAGAAAAATGAAAAAAAGGATAGAAAGAAAGTGAGCAAGAGAAAATGATAGAGAGAGCGAAAAAGAGAAAGAGAGGGAGAGAAACCAGAAGGAGAATAGCAATAGAGAAACAACAGTGAATGAGAGAGAAAACAGTAGGAGTAGGAGATAAAAGAGAGAGAGAATGGGGTGGTGAGAGACCGAGAGAAGGACAGAGAAGAGAGAAATGAGAGAAAGTAGCCAGAGAGAGAGAGAAGACAAAAAGAAATTGAAAGGAGAGAAAGAGAGAAATGAGGAGAAAATATAAGCACAGCAGCAAGAGAGTGAACGAAAGTAGAGAGAAGAGAGAGACAGAGAAAATGAGAGAAAAAGAGAGGGTAACAAAAGAGGCGAAGAAAGGAATTAAGTGAGCGCAAAGAGAGAGAGAGAGAGAGAGAGAGAGAGAGAGAGAGAGAGAATAGGAATGAGTAGAAACTGGAAGCTATTCATTACCTTTATCTGAGGGCAGAGAGGATTAAAGAGGAAGCGTTAGTTTCACACTGACCAATCAGCCGTGCTGTAGCTTCAGAGGAGCCATAAATTCTCTTATACTGAGGACCAATATCAGGTAATACCTCAGCATATAAACCATAACCAAGAATACGACCAGCAGCCGGAGGCCCAGCACACGACAGCATGACTGATTACAAACCCACAGAGAGAGAGAGAGAGAG
>CM067487.1:30086099-30117828 GCA_034552555.1 Semaprochilodus insignis | reverse complement strand
CCCATAAAGGCTGGACTACTTTAATTAAAGAAGACAGAGAAGTGAGGAGACACCAGTAACAGCAACACACCGAGTATGTGTAGAGGTCCGAGGTACTGGGGCAGGTGACAAGGTCAGAGAAGCTGGTGTTGGTGTAGGCGGCGAGCTGAGTACGGGGAACCGGTTGTGGTGGGTGAAAGACAGCTGGGGTGGAGGAGATGGTCTGGTAGGCCCTCTGTGGCGCTGGCGTTTCCAGACTCCACGCAGGGCTAGCGTGAAGATGGCCTCTCCTGGTGTAAGCTGAGTTCTGGGTGGTGCAAGCACTGAGGGGGAGGCCTCGGAAACCACTGAGAGGGAGACCGGTGAGTGGGAAGCGTTCCGGGCGGCATCGAGCTACGACTTCTACCGAAGAAGCTCGTCCTGCTTTTTCAATAGGGCCGTGATCTGCCAGTCCAGCCACGCCAGCTCTGTGGACAGCTGCTGGAGAGCATGGTCTTCGGGGGTCGCCATGGTGAGTGAGTCGAGAAAACCTCTGAGAGAGATGAAAGATGAGAGGGAAAGAAGGAAAAGAGAGAGAAAATGTAAAACGTGAGATGTGAGGAGATTAGCAATCAACACGCTGCTGGATCTGACGCTGCCGGATCTGACGTGCGTGCACTGAATGTTTGATCCAAATGATGGCCATTAAATACAGACAGTAGTCTAACTCTAGCCTACTGAGACAATAACACTAGTCTTAGACAGAACAAAAGAATAAATGTACCAAAAGCTCCATCACGTGTGAAGAATTAGGGCTAGAGAATATCTGGGGCATAGCTCAAACCGGTCACAGGTCCTCAAACCTAGTCCTAGACTGAATGGCTTTCCCAATGGTGGCTCATCTTTGAAATCGTTTTCATACTGCCCAAATCAGGATGTGGTAACCTGACAGATATATTGGCTTGCCTCCCTGATCAAAGCATTCTATTCACCTGCTTCAGGTGACCCAAATGTGGATAAAGTGCAAGCATTCCCACTTCTCAGGTAAACCCTCTCTGAAGGATTTAAAAGTCATTAAATTCCGGTTTGTGTTTATTCCTCATTAGCATTTCCGACTCAGCGCTGTTGCTTAGCTTGACATTCTCTGGTGCCCTTTCTAATTCTGTGGTGATGAATGGAGCTGTAAAAAGAGCACAAAGCTGATGATTCAACTGATCCTGGAGCAGCTGTGAGCCTGCTGAATCGTGCGCAGGTACATGGACTAAACAGATGCTTAATAAGGTCGACCATTGTTTCTCCGAAAAACAAACAAGGACTGAGAAATATGTTCACAAATGCTGATTCAGCGGCCACGTCAGGCTGTGGCCTAGATGGTCATGAGCACCACAGACCTAAATAGAAATGCATTAACCAACATGTACGCGACGGCGAAAGGAAGGCCAGGTCCTAGAGACAGTTTTAAAGGGCAACAAGCAATATGATTACCAAAGAACCTATCAGGAACCTTGAAGTTGATTCTTGAATCTTCTGAACGTACAGAAACATGAAATTAACACATTTGTTAGATGTTCTCATCCAGAGCAACTTACAGTGTAGAGGAATGCAAATGTGGCGTAAGGAGTCTTACCCAAGCCACATATTTGGCCCCCAGCTCTGTGGAGGGAAACGGTATTACCCCCTACTGTATAGCGGTGGCAATGCCAGTCATTCATCTTCTATAAGCCACTTATCCTTGTGGGTCGTAGGGGCTGCTGGAGCCTATCCCAGCGCAGGATTGGGCAGAAGGCAGGAAACACCCTAGACAGGCTGCCAGTCCATTCCAGGGGAAACACACAGACATACACACATAGACACACATCTAGGGGGCAATTTAGTATCTCCAGTTTACCTGACTGCATGTCTTTGGACTGTGGGAATAGACCGGTGCACCCGGAGGAGACCCCCAGAGACACAGGGAGAACATGCAAACTTCACACAGAAAGTACCTCAAATGCCCCATTTGGGAGTCAAACCTAAGCCCTTCTTGCTGTGAGGCAACAGAGCTACCCACCGCACCACCATGGCACCCTCCATTCCATTCCATTTGATTCAATTCAATTCAATTCAATGTTTTTGTATATTACTTCATACAACAGTCTTTATTCCAAAGCAGCTTTCCAGAAATGAGCATTGCAGATGGAGACAGTGTGAGGAGAAAATGGCCAAGAGGCTGCAGAAGTGCCACTGAGAGGAACCAAGACTCCAAAGTGGAATTCATCTCTCAATGGGCAGCACTGGGCAGAGTTAGTCAGGGTGTAAAGGAGACAGTCTATGAAAACGTCATCTCTTAGCATCTTGTGTGAAAAGCTAGGCAAATCCCATCAGAGTCCAGTGGGTGGGGAAGGGGGAGGGGCTTATATTATTTCCTTCATCAACTTTCTGCACTCAAACAAAATCGTCCCTAAATGTAAATGAACATATCGCTGCTGTCAAAACCTCACATCTCCAACATACTAACTTCACGGGATCAGGAAAAAACTTCATGTAAGTCAGTGGAACCAGACTTTTATCCCAAGTCCATTTGGTCACTTCTTTTGTTCCATTCTTCATGAACTGAACACACGACGTGACAGGAATTTTCCAGTGATGTCAAACAGGACATCAGCAAAAACAGAGATACAAGATTTTGTTCCAACAGCAGCAATATGCACCATGGTGGAGAGCGTGGCCTGGGCCACCTTAAGGGAGATCACATGCTTGTTGACTATGAAAACAATGCCATGATGTGATTCAATGCTTTGAAAGTTTAAAGGCAATTGAAAACAAACAAACAAACAAACAAACAAACAAACAAGCAAGCAAACAAGCAACAGGTGTTGTTGTGCCTATGTGAATGATAATTAATAGTTGATTCACTTGGTAAATAGTTATTTGTTAATGCTTTATTATCACACAGCAGACTTGATCTAGCGATGGGATGTTTGATTCCATTTTATTTTGTAAACCAAATCTATTAAAATATCATCATTTTGACTAATTCATGATTGCTCATTTCTGAGGCCATTATAATAGTAATCCTTCAAATAGAGATATAATGACAAATAGAGAACAACATCTACTAAAACACATTTCCAAAAGAACTCATCTGCTGATTTGGAGTCCTCTAGACTACTGTGAGGAGGCGCACTGTGCTTCTTTAACACCTAAGAGCGGCCCATCTTTCTGTGCCAAAGGAAAAAAAGCGCAATAGTGGGGGGCTCTTCAGATTGGCCCCCTGCTATCAGGATGACAGAAACATCTCCTCCTCTGCAGTGATTGGAGAACTCTCTCTCCCTTGCTCGCTCACTTGCCCGCTCGCTCTCTCTCTCTCCCTCTCAGTCATCATTCGAGGGCTTCACCTTCCTCCATAACTCACTGGAGCAAGTCAAGGATACTGATTATCACCATCACTTTCCCCCCGCTCTCACTGGACCGCTGCCGCGTGCAATTTATCAAAATGATAGCATCTCAGGGAGGAAAGCTAAACGCCGCTCTGCTCATCAGATCACTGCATGCAGGGGACGGACAGACTGGCTGCCTGTCTGGACTACCCAGGGCTAGCTACAGTACGCTGCCATCAGTACACTCTACCCATTGACACTTACTAATTATGCTACCTGCGTGATTGGCATAATTAGTATAATTGGTTGCTTTTGCACCATGACATCCATAATAAAGCAAGAAACACTGTGTATTAGTTCCCCCTAGTCTCCTGTTTATTAGGTCCATCCAATGTAACTTGTACCTGCACTTTTAAGCCATTTATTCAGGTACACCTGCTATATAGGTGCACTTTAACACCTTATAGTTAGAAACTGAGGCCACAAATTTGCATAAAATGTGCAGTAATAGATGCGGAACAGTCAGTCATCATACATCCATATGGTAGACCTAACGTTTCTGATTGAGAGCCCAGTAAACTGGTAGTGCAGTTATTTCTATGTATGAAAATGTCAGATATGATGTGCGTGTGAACTCCCATGCTGAATAAGCTATATAAGAACTAGGGGTGGGGGGAAATCGATACAGCATATCACTGCAGTGTTATACGTGGCAATACCGTATCGGTACATGGATGGAAGTGAAATGAACAGATATGTTAACACATTACTCGGCATATTATAATACTCTGAAATTGAAATTGCTGTATTATCATGTCACTGAAGTATTGCGCTAATAGCATACTGTGAAATAAACAAGTCTACTTACTGTTGTTACCAAACATCAAATAAACAAACATTACTCCTCACTGTAATTACCAAACATCAGACAAACGGAACATCACGTCAAACTCAGTGCTGCCTTCTACAGGTGACATTAATAAACATCAAATAAACAAACATTACTCACTGCTGCCCTCTAAAGCACTTAACAACCATCAAACAAACGCCACACACTGCTGCCCTCTAAAGGTGGTTTTAATAAACATCAAATAAACCAACATCACCCACTGCCGTCCTCTAGAGGCGGTCTTATTATACTTCAAATAAACAAACATCACCCACTGCCGCCCTCTAGAGGCGGTCTTATTATACTTCAAATAAACCAACATCACTCACTGCCGCCCTCTAGAGGCGGTCTTATTATACTTCAAATAAACCAACATCACCCACTGCCGTCCTCTAGAGGCGGTCTTATTATACTTCAAATAAACCAACATCACTCACTGCCGTCCTCTAGAGGCGATCTTATTATACATCAAATAAACAAACATCACTCACTGCCGCCCTCTAGAGGCGGTCTTATTATCCTTCAGATAAACCAACATCACTCACTGCCGCCCTCTAGAGGCGGTCTTATTATACTTCAAATAAACAAACATCACTCACTGCCGCCCTCTAGAGGCGGTCTTATTATACATCAAATAAACTAACATCACTCACTGCCGCCTCTAAAGGTTGTATTAATAAACATAAAATAAACAAAAATTAAAAAGTGAAAAACAAGGAAGATGTATTTTTTTTTATGCGGCAGCGAAGAGAATATATGAGCCCTTATTTCAGCTGCTAGATGGATTCAATTCTTTAAGTGGTGCATTTTGTGGAATATTGCAGAGTCCAAAATCTAAAATATAATCATGTCAGCTTGGAACAAGTTTTCCCAGTTCAGTTGAGACACCGCAGACCAGTTGGCGACGAGTACGATTTTGTGCTACAGCATCATTAAAATTCTCCTGACACCCTCAAGAACAGTTCAAAGGCTGCTTGACACTGGAGTAAAGAGTGTTGTTTTCCTATTAACAGCACCTGAAAGCAAGTGCGTGGGCCAAACACAGAGCTTCGGTGTCGGAGGAGGTTAGAGCTGGGTATTCAGAGGTGTACGTGTGTGTAATGAAAGTGAACAGAGGTGCCTCCCCAGGCTGCTCTGAGCTTTCTCACCTGCTGGAGAATTACAAAATAACCTCTTCAGGTTGCATCAGGAAAGAGACAGCTTGATTAAAGCAGCGAGATTCATAGAGTATAAATGTGACTTTTGTTCAGGGGGCTTTAGCTTGACTACTTGCATTACCTTGGGTGATTGAAGCTCGAAGTTAGTCATCTAGTGAATTTCAGCATAACACTTATTATGAAATGAGTGTAAAGACGGTGAACATGGGGAAGAATAGCAACCGGTTCCATTTACTCACATGTACACAAATCAAATTTGGATGGATCTGTACTGCAAATGAAACGAAGAGGCAGCCGGTGTTCTCAGAACCATACATCGACCACCCGAGAGTCCAAGCACATTACCCAACGTGCTTGGGATTACTTGGACCATGAAAAGCAGGAAAAGCAAGCAACCTTTGAACTTTGGAGGCATGGAAAAATGCAGACTCGTTTACATTTAAGGCATTAAGCAGACGCTGTTTTCCAGAACGACTTACAACAGTGCTTAGTGTTCTGCAGGGGGTGTGATAAAGCAGGGAGTCCACTAAAACATACAGGGCAGGGTACCTCCAGGACCAGGGCTGAGAAACACTGAGTTAGAGGTACAACTTCCAACATGTTGTGCAATTGCTTTAGCTAAAATAACTAGCATAATATCTTAACTTAGCCACTGTAATGTGACATGTTCTCCAAGTACCGAAATGTTGTACGTGCTTTTTAGAATTTTAAAGAATTCTACCACAATTTCTACATTTCTGCACAATGATACCATGACACTACCCTACCCTACGATCACACTAGCAGACAAAAGAACGTCAAGCGGCCAGTCATTTCCTAAGGGAGTACACGCTTTGAAGCCTGAATTTAGTGACAAGTGACATGGAGACAGAGCAACAAATCGAGTTGAGACGTTCTCAACTTAATGCAAATTAATTATGACGTGGGGAAGCGTCATTGTAAAAGACTGACTCCAACAAATTCTCCAGATCCCCCCAGCTCCAGCTCTCTGAACGTTTTTGTTAACTAACTTACCAAGCTGAACCTTCTTCATCCAGTGTTTCCTCTTCAGATGTTCCAACATGGAGGATGTGCTCCGGTGCCAGCTAGGGTCGGCTTTACAAACAGCACAATGGGCAACCTTTTTCTTGCATGCTTTGAGGACTCGGTGCTTAAGGTTGCCATCACGCTTGCGTTAACTCTCCAGTACGTGGTAATAATAAAACATTCCTATTGGGTGTGAGAAAGATGTGTGATCAACTGATCCACTGTTAAATTAGTTGGCAACTAATTTAGTCGATTAATCAATGGACACCTATTCATCTCACGCCAATAGGTTTGGTCAGTCTCGGTCGATCAAGCTAAATTAGCCTTGAAAATTTGAACCTCCTGTAATACAGTCCTGTGAATTTACTCCTTGTACCTTGTAAGTCGACATGATTCCTTCACTTCTGATGGTGCCTTTGGTAGTGTTGTGCTGGATTCCGATTCCAAGTAGACACTTGACTCCCCTTCATGTGCACATTGAACACTATGTTGCCAAAAGTATTCACTCGTCAGCCTTCACCCGCATATGAACTTGAGTGACATCCCATTCTTAACCCATAGGGTTTAATATGAGTTCACCCAACTCCTGAACAACACCCCCACACCATAATGCCCCCTCTACCAAGCTTTACACTCAGCACAATGCATTCAGACAAGTACCGTTCCCCTGGCAACCGCCAAACCCAGACTCGTCCATCGGATTTCCAGACGGAGAAGCGTGATCTGTCACTCCGGAGAACACGTCTCCACTGCGGAGTCCAGTGCCGGCATGCTTTACACCACTGCATTTGACGCTTTGCATTACACTTGGTGATGTAATGTTTGGATGCAGCTGCTCGGCCATGGAAACCCATTCCATGAAGCTCTCTACACACTGTTCTTGAGCTAATCTAAAGGCCACATGAAGTTTGGAGGTCTGTAGCGACTGACTCTGTAGAAAGTTGGTGACCTCGGTACACTGCGCCTCGGCATCCGCTGACCCTGCTCTGTCATTTTACATGGCCTACNTGAAGCTCTCTACACACTGTTCTTGAGCTAATCTAAAGGCCACATGAAGTTTGGAGGTCTGTAGCGACTGAATATTTAGCAGTGAGGAAATTTCATAACTGGACTTGTTGCACAGGTGACATCCTATCACAGTACCACGCTGGAATTCACTGAGCTCCTGAGAGCGACCCATTCTTCACTAATGTAGGTAGAAGCAGTCCGCATGCCTAGGTGCTCGGATTTATATACCTGTGTCCATGGAAGTGATTTGGAACACCTGAAATCAGTGAATTGGATGGGTGAGTGAATACTTTTGGCAATACTGTGTATGTCATACAGGCATGTGGAAGCTACAGATTACACTCAATTGTGGTTATTTACACATAGAAACAACTGAAATCCGAGGGGAATCTGTAGGATCCACATGCTGTCGTGATGCGCGTGCACACGGATGGGAGTTCGATTCTGTATCTTCAGTTTGTCAACAAATGCACATGTTTAGCTGAACATGGTCAACACGCAATGTGGATTTACGGCAGCGGTGTATATGTAAACAAAACCCCATTAAGTAAAAAATACCAATTTTCACATAATGCTACTTTAATAGCCATTTTCAGTTATTGTAATTGAAACGAATGGTGGATGGTCTCTTTCGCACAGTGCTGTATATACTGTGATATGCTGTATATATGTGTCTTCAGGTGCCTTTTTGAACCAACAGTTTCAGTTCGTGTTGAAACGAAGGGGAAAAAAACAGCCAACAATTGAATCTGTAATGATAGAAGAGCTCTATATCTTTTAATATCATCATGAACGGGATTTTCTTTTGTATACGCAAGCACAATGCATACAAGTCTGATGTGCAAACCATTACAACGTCCACTGCCTCTTTAGTCTCCACCACTCATGGTGGATCTGACCACAGACGAATCTTCCCTTTCGGCAAGAAAGAGCCTTGCTTTAAAAAAACAAAGGAGAATAAATTAGCAATACTGTAAACCACGGCACACAGTAGTCCTCAAGGCCTCTACAGAGAAGCAGAGGTTTTCCCTACAACAGTCCAAACACATTCTACTTACAGTACCGAGGCATGAACCCGAGGCTTCATGATCACAATAAATGACCTATAGCTGATCAGTAGGTGTATCAAACACAAACTCACACACGCACACACACACACACACACATACCTCTCTGAGGAAAAAACACACACATTTCACGCCATGTAATTCTACACACAAAAAAAATAAATAAATGAACAAACGAGAGTTATCTAATGCTAATATGCAGCACTGTAATGTAAGAGCAGTTACACTATTTGGCAAATAAAAATGCATCTGTGTGCATGTGTGCATGGCATTTGCAGGTATACATTCATTTAACATACAACGTACTGGGAAGCCTCATTTCGTTGACTAGTACCTAAACCCGCTCGCGACGCTCCCCCAAAGCAATTTATCACCAAGTCCGAATGACGTGAAGCTGCAACGGAGCTGTAAAGGAGCCTTTGGCGTAAACTGGGATTAGGAAGCTGCCTGATGCTTTCGTAACTTCACCTGTTAGACTGATCCCAGTTTTCAGCAGTCCGCTTCACGGTTAGCTGAAGCTGACCCCGACTTAGCAACCGTTCCAGGCACAGAGCTTTTAATGCTTTCGACAGCGGCGCACCGTTTCGTTCAGTTTTTGAGAGTTTGTTTCGTTTGTTTTCACAGTCTCCTCAGACAAAACTTCAGATGTTCTGTACCAGGCGGAGACAATAACTTAAAACTAAAGAACAAATGAAGTAGTGATTGCTTCAGCTCTCTTGTCCCGTACTGCAGGAGTGAGAGGTTTCTGTATTGCACCAGTAAGGAAGAGAGTAGCCAGAGGCGCTTTGAAAAAAACAGGAAATAAAAACAGACCAAATGCATTTTGTGCTTTTTCTTTTCCCCCCATCCCGTGTAATAGCATCCGTGCTGAGAGAGACGGAGGATCAGTACTCAGTGTCGGAGCCTTCGGTTGGGTCCGTGTTGCGAGACAGCATGTAGTTGTCCATGTCTATGGAGGGGCAGTTGTGGATGGAGTAGCGCAGGCGCTCGGCCAGCACGGCCTGGCTGGTGTAGGGAGGCAGACGCAGCTGGAAGAAACATGTCTGGGCGGTGGGGAGACCGTTCACGGGCTGGAGGGGAAATTTAAAAAAGAAAGGCAACCATTTAGTCAAACAAAATTCTGAATTGTCTGAATATAATGCATAACATATTGGATTTTTTGCTCCAGTAAAAAAAAAACCCTCTACATCAGAGTTTGGCTATTTGTGTCAAAGGGGAATTCCACCATTTTCCAAAAATTCTCCATAATTCCATCACCGAGCTGTAAACAAACCTATTCAGAGTGTTTTGATGCAAAATGGTGACGTGACATAGCATGTACCGTTCTGCCAGAAAATGGATTCTAAACCACGTTTGCTGGGAAAGCTGAGTAATGTGTCAGCTTCTGTTGTTTTTACAGCTTGTGAGTGTGTTTTGTACATGTTTCTAGCAGCATACTGCTCAAGACGTGGCGAAAAAGTGCTTTTTGAGCACGCACAGCTGCTACTGCATTGTGGCCCTTTTGTTTTTGCTGGCAAGTTCTCTTTGTGCATTTTGTACATGAGAAACGAAGGAGGTATTTTAATTCATGGCGAGATCCTAACATGACTGGACTCGTTTAAGGGCTGTAAACATAAAGGATTCAAGGCCTGAACAACAGCAGCATAGGTACGCCAGCAAAGCACAGGCTTGCCAGTCTGAAAAAGGGCGTGACAGTTTAATACAGACCACAACTGTGAGTAAATAAAAGGCTTGGCAGAAATTCAGATTTAAGAGTGTATTCGACATGTTTGGCGTCCGAAGTCTGTCCGTTTTGTAGATGTCGGAAACCAGACAAGCAAGTATATTTGTGATTGCTTAAACAACTTGAGTGAGATGAGTAAGATGACCGCACAACATATTTTTTCTAAACTGTCCCTTTAATGCGGGTTCTACAGCGATGGTGCTGAAACGTATAGCAGGTAAACAAGCGCTGGAAAACTCTTACACGATCCACTTTGATGATCTGAAACTTCTGCGTGATGTCGGCGGGGTTGGACGGCAGCCTGGAGCGCCCTGAAACGAAGCGAAGGAAAAGCACCCTCTCCTCATTGGTGAATTCCTCGAGGCTTTGCCAGAGCCAGATAATCAGCTGGTGGCTCTCGGTGATGTCACGGTAGCGCACCACCTTCTTCAGCATCTCCACAGAAACTTCGGGCAGGCCGCAGACCAGCTGCTCCAGCTGCCGTGCCGTTAGCAGCGAGAGTAACGGCACGGGGATGATGGAAGACATGCCCTCCCTCACTGCCGCAACCTACATTCACACAGTCATGAGGTCAGTGCTTAAAGGCATTGTTCAGCAAAACAGCTAATTAAATGATGCTAATTTACCCAGTGCTGAACGGCTCCATGGTTCCATTACTTATTAGCCACAAAAGTCCACTTAACTAAACAAGCAAACGCTGGATAGCAAATATGATTAGGGTAAGGTCTTGATTAGGGTAACGAGGAAATTGTGTCTGATTTCAATTTCAGTTTCAATAATTGCTTGTGATTGGTTTAAAAGGAGTTTAGTAATGGTCATCAATTAGAACATTAATACCTTAAAATTGTGAATAATCAGCTACAACACATTAATAAAAAGGGCAACAGTGACCTGTCGTTTGCCCAACAGTGAACACACATTCGTTTATGCTGTTAAAGCTCCGATTTTAATGATTGCGGAACTGACTTTGTCTTCTCCATCGGTCAGCATTAAAACTGTCAGCTTTGACACATATTCATAGTCATTAGCTACAACAACTGACTTTTGCCCCTTTTTATTAAGGTGTTTTAACAGTTTATTAATACTTTGTAAAGTGTTTATGGCCTAATCAGTAAAAACAGTAATAAACTATAAAGGGTAGGCTTATTATAAAGTGGTGCCCAGCAAACTAATCCAAGATGTTTGTTTGCTCTGGTAGCTGTAACTGATACCTTAGTAAAAAAAATATAAATAAGGATAAAAAAATTGAATATTGAATATGAATTCCAGGAATATTACGCAATATATATATATATTTTTTGTTAATTTACGGTTTTCATTATTGCCCTTAGATCTGTACCTGTCTGTCCATCTCGTGCAGTCTGTACTCCAGCGCCCGCTCCACATACTCGTTTCTGTTAGTGAAGGTCAGGGGAAGGTTGTGCCCACCTGGAATTACTGGCACCAACTTCCCATTAGCACTGTGGGCCACAAATGAATCCAAAGGAATCATCTAGATACAGAGAGAGAATGAGAGAGAGACACGTATGTATATATACACACGATGTGATCTTTATGGCTTTCAGAAAGCAGACGGATCATTACAGCTTTCTGAAGCATCCACACAGCAGAAAGAAGTGGCTGAAGGTAACTATTTTCCCACGTCCCACGTTGAGGATTTTACTCATGGTACTTTTTAAAGAATTTTTTTTTCATTTCTGTCTTGAAGGCACAACATAACAATTGGATTAGGCTGTTTAGGCTAAAATTTGTCATATAAAATGAATTAAGTCTATTTCAGCATATACAATAAACCAACCACTGTTTTCTAATTTCAGAGATAGAAATGAACAAACAGAAAATACACAAAAGAAAATAAGGGCCCTTTCCCTGTACAGTTCAACACTAACCCTGATCCACTTTATAGATTATGATCATTCCTTCATGAGGTGTGTTAGACTTGGGCTATAGATGAAACCTGCAAGAAGGCAGCTCTCCAGAAGCAAAGTGTAGCACCGACCCATATGAGTCATTTTCACACTGACAGCATACAGCAGTTCTCCAACACCAGCACTAGGCTGACCAAACCTTTGTAGTGTCTCTTGCTCACCACAGTGAAGTTGTCCTCATTGATGCTGCTGTCGTCCAAATGCAGGATGCCCTGCAGTGAGCGGTAGGTGAGGAGGTCCACCTCCTCCAGGTCCCCTCCCCCAAGAGGAATACAACACAGCTGCTTCCAAACCCAGGGGGCCAAGTGCAGGTCCAGCGGCTTCTTGGTGCGCACAGCCACAGCCATCAGGATGCCCAGGAAACGGAACTGCACCATGTGCTCATCTGAGATGGCTGCAGGATTCAACAGGAACCTGCAACAGCCAATCACATTACACGAAACACAGATGACTTCATCTCAGGATTCCAACAAAAATCTACATACATACATACATACACACCTACTTACATACATACCTACATACATAAACACATAAACACATAAACATACATACCTACATACATACCTATATACATACATACATATGGAAATTCTTGTCCAAAACAAAAAATGAAATTCAGGATACAGTAAACAAACCAAAAGGTTTTTTTTTTTTTTCATAAAAAAAAGACTTTACAAAATTAATTTTCATTAGAAAATGTAGCATACAACAGTAACACCCCACCGTGGTTCTGGAGGACTCCCTGTCCTGCACGTTTCACTGTTTTCACAGGGTGGTCTGGAACCACGGTTGGGAAACAAGGGCTATAACATGTGCCTTGAAAATTCAAAAACAATTCTCAACAATAGAGGCAAAGAATTCCAATGTTCAAAAATATTCCAAATCTCATATTCCGTTTTAGAAATGTGGTCACAGACGCCACAGGCCTGTTAGAGGGGACTCTTCTTTCTTTCTGCTCGTCTGTATCTGTCTGGGAGTGTAGCAATATGTAACACTACGCAAGTTTGTGTAGTGAGTGTACCTGTCTGTGTTACTGCCCACATCTGCAGAACTGTTGGGTGTGTGAATGAGTAGATCCACCACTCCAGACTGCAACTCCTGAGGGAGAGAAGGGAGAGAGACAGAGAGAAAGCCTGGGTTATTTTTTAAAAGATTAAGCATCAAGTAATTGTACAGAGCTCATTGTTCAGGCCTACAGTAATTACCCTTGTGTTATGTCGTGGGTCAAATTGGCCCCTTTGAAAGTTATACAGGGAGAATATTTTTAATTGTTTTTGGAGCGTGGAACCTTTTCTGCCGGGCTTAATTAGCGTAATGAACATGCAAATGGAAAATGGCTAATTTGAAGTCTTTGCAGCCCCCCCACATGCTTATAGTTCAGGTCAGTTTGACCCAACAGTGTGAATGGAGGCTGCAAAATACAACATAATCCCTCCGAACCAAACATACGTCTACATACAACTCTCTTTCTTTCTTTTTTTGTTCAGGTTTCCTGTTTTAAACATTGTTGAATATAATAACATGCAGTTTACTTAATAATAATAATAATAATAATACTAATAATACTTAATACTAATAATAATACTTAAGGGTCATTTACTGTGATTTGAATTGAAATGGTAAATTTGAAGTGAAACAGAAATAAGAGTAAATAGTATAAATATGTCTAGTATAAACGTCTAGTTCACACTAAACACTGATTTAATCATATTTACTGAGCTGAAGATAATGTTTCTGAAGCATGGTTAAACATGCACTGGGTCAATCTGACCCAGGAACAATATGATGTTCCTTGCAGTTGAAAATTAAATTAGTTGAAGTGATTTGTGAGAGTGGTCAGTGTCAGACTGACCTGGCACATTTCGGTGATGGTGTCATCAAACACACCACCTGCATCATCCGCCCCCTCCCCCACCAGCTTCACCTTCCAGGCCCTAGAGGGTAGCCGCAGCTCAGTGGGGTTCAGGTTCACTACCTGCTTAGCAATCTGCACAAAGATGGGCTTGCTGGAGCGCCCCCTGAGGATAGGATGACCAAGTGGGAGATTTTATCAGAAACAGAAAAAGAAAACCACACATTCTTACTTGACAGAATTTGACATGTAAGTTAAATACGGTCCAAAAGGGTCTGAACAACCCCAAAACATTTCTGTTGAACAGTAACGCACCTGGTGGAGATCCTTTTAACGGTGATCTGCGGCCCGTAGGTCTTGCCCTGAGTCATGGTGCGGCCGATGGAACGCACCAGGGGCAGCGTGTTGACTTTCGGTGACAAAAGTCCTCTGAGCTGACCCTGCACTATGGCGGCGGTGCCTGAACTGTACCGGGATGCAGGCACCTGGACATGGGCCAAAAAACAGCAGGGTTACGTTCAGCTGCTGGACAATACAGATCAATTATTTAGCAGACAGCTAAGAGCAGCACTTAACGACAGCAATGCTCCACATGTTTGAAACACTAGAGCCAGAAGGATGAACACAAAGAGGTACACATCTCATACTGTCTCCTCCCTACTGAGTATCTGAAACCTTTAAAGCTGTAGAATACTAACATCGTATTAGCGTATCTCTGCCTGCAACATTTCACCCCTGAACAAGGATCAGGGCATTGAAGAGACAAGGAAGACAGAGAGAGGTGGACATAACACATGGGTGCAAAGTGTAGAACTGCAGCTGCTGTTTGACACCTGATTGCGTGGGTCCAGGTTGAGCAGCCTCCAGGACTTGTACATGAGGTCAGAGAAGTGGTAGAGCACTCGGAGGCGTGTGCCTAGCTCTTCAGGGCTGCAGTCCTTCAAGGCATTGTACTGGGGAGGGATGGTCTGGGGTAGACCCAGCTGCAGCCCTACAGAACCTGCACACAGCATATAGAATAGAACTGTAGTGATTAGTTGACTAGCTGGTGATGATGCTGAATACAGAAAAAAGTAGTTGCCATACTTGTAACAGTTTATAGTAGTAGTCAATACATAGTAGCAGTATGTGGTAGTCAGACTGACTGGTTAGTTTTGCATTGTTGATTATACATAGTACAAACTGAACTTGTAAAGTGAAAAGCTCCAAAATGTTTGACTTTGTATGTGTGTGTTATTGTGTGTCAACACAGCATGCAGTAGTTACACTGCTGTAACGGTGCTGGTATATGCATCACTCCCAGAAAAAACATGTACATGTACATACAAATTATGTCAAATTTCCCTGCCATTAAGAAAATGTAGACCAAACGGTGTAAAAGGCACACGTGCAGCATCAGGAAGGATCCCACTCATTCATCACGCAAACCGTTAACACTACCTGGGAGAAGGCTATTGAGCATCCTATTGTCTGTATTTATTGCATTTATTGTCTGTCCACACTGTTGTCTGCAGAAACTACATTTTATTGTTCTCACGTCTGTGATGAGAAGTGACAATAAATCGAACTGTAACTTGGAAATTTGCTGTTTACCATACACCAATTTCAAAATGTCAGTGAGCACAAAAATTAGCGGACATGTATTATTAAAGCTTTGTCCATTATTTTGGTTTTACTGGCCCCAGAAGGCACATAGTGCTTGGACCCCGATGATTGCCACTTGCAATGTAATGTATGTCATGCGAAACGGAATGGCCAAAAAAACCCAAAATAAAAGCCAAACGCATGTATGAATATGTATACTCCACATATAACAAATACAGTATAAATAGCATGTGCTCAACTATATAGTCAGAGGATATAGCCCTATCTAGCCAACTGTTTGTTTTAGTGTGAGTTTGCACAAGTGTGTACCTGAAGTCCTTGATGATGAGGATGGCGTAGTCCACGCAGCACTGTGGCATCGGCCAGCCGAGATCTGTCTGATATTTTTTCCTTGTAAAGCTGTGACCAGCGTGGGCTCCTTCACCGGACTGGAATGACCCAGACCCAGCTACAAACAAAGACAACAAATATCACAACTCACCAAAAGGCAGACTTCCAGGGTGCATTTTAATCCCAGTACTAGACTTAATAACAACAGTAATGGACAGGGCATCCTGAAATATTCCAATCACAAGAGCAACAATCGCACAGATGCCCCAGTTGACTGGCAGAGGAATTAAGTTGCTTCTTCGCTCGTTTTGAGGTGACATCTGTTGATGCAGACATGTCTCCGTCTACATCAATCAGCTCCAATAACAAAATTCTCACAGTACAGGAGCATGAGGTGAGATGCGAGATGCGAAAGCTGCAAACCCCAGAAAAGCTGCCGGCCCAGATGGCGTGACAGGAAGGGAACTGAAAGAATGCACAGACCAGCTCTTCACAGTCTTCAGAAGAATCTTCGACCTGTCACCGTCCAAATCTGTCTGAAATCCTCTACTATAATTCCACTGCCAAAAAAGTCTGTTATCGGTGATCTCAACGACTATCGTCCGATCGCACTGACATCTGTCATGATGAAGTGCTTTGAGAAGCTGGTGCAACGGCACATCAAATCCAGCCTACCATCCAGCTTTGACCCACACCAATTTGCCTCCAGAGCAAACAGATCCACGGAAGATGCCATCGCTACCACTTTCCATAGAGCACTAACCCACCTTGAACACCAGGGGAGCTATGTGAGAATGCTTTTATAGACTTTAGCTCAGCATTCAATACACTAATTCCGAGCAAGCTGGTCACCAAGCTCACCAACACAGGACTGTCCCAGCCCATCAGCAGCTGAATCATGGACTTTGTCACATCGCACCCAGAATGTCAGACTGGGCCCCGACCTTTCCACCACTATCACACTTAGCACTGGCGCTCCACAAGGCTGCGTGCTAAGCCCCCTTCTCTATAGCCTCTGTACCTACGACTGTGCACCATCCTACAAACAGCATCATCAAATTCGCAGACGACACAACAGTGGCTGGACCTATTTCAGGAGATGATGACGCAGCCTACAGGGACAAAGTCCGAACACTGGTATTGTGGTCTTCGGAGAACACTCTCACCCTGAACTCCTCAAAAACCAAAGAACTCATTATAGACTTCAGGAAAAAGTCGTTAAACCCTGATCCACTTTACATCCATGGGGACTGTGTGGAAAGGGTTCGTGATTCCTGGGCACACACATCACTGATGATCTTTGCTGGTCCATCAACACTACTGCAGTAGTGAAAAAGGCACAGCAGCGTCTCTACTTTCTGAGAACTCTCAGGAAGAACAACCTACAAGAGAAACTATCGCTGCTCCACTGAAAGTGTGCCAACATACTGCGTCTCCTTGTGGTACACTGGCAGCACAGTGGTAGATAGGACAGCCCTTCAGAGAGTCATCAGTACAGCCCAGAGGATCATAGGCTGCACACTGCCCACTCTGGAGGAGATGTTCAGGTCCCGCTGCCACAGCAGAGCAGCTAACATAATAAAAGACCCATCACATCCTGGACATAACCTGTTTGAATTACTACCCTCCGGAAAAGCTACAGATCCATAACATCACGGACTAATAGATTTAAAAACAGCTTCTACCCCAGTGCAATAAGAGAACTGAACACTAACCAACACAGACACTACCCCCCATTATCACCAACAGCACAAGAACAACACTTAGGGACACCATATGTTCCTGTTCTTATACCGTGTTAACTTATTTTATTTATTTTTTATAATTATTTCACTTAAATGTTCTGAACCGAATAGCAGCAAGTACCCTGAGCAATGACAATAAAGGAATCTTGAATCTTGAAAACCCTTTACAGCATAAAAGCTAGGATTGGATTCTAACCATTTTACATGGATAATGGAAACAGAAGACTTAACATGAATGTACTGTGTGCAAGCAGGCATAAGAGTTGATCCATACCTGAGTCATATTCAGCTTAACATCAGATACAATATCAGCTGCTTGTGTCATAACACATTCAAAGAGACTTTTTTCTAAATCTAAACAAACATGCTGTACTTGAGTACCTAATTATTCCTGAGACACCATCCTCACCATAGCCTATCCAAAAGTGTACACAGAGTACGCAGAAGTAATCTGATATTTCGTTTGAAAGTGAACCTGTATGTGAAATAGTACCTGAGCCTCACAGTTACAGCCCCATGCATACACGTCTCCAGTGTTGGACAGAGCAAGGATGTGTTCGCAGCCCACAGCGATGTCCTCGATGAAGATGCCCTCTAGAGCAGGCACAATCTGTGGCCGGTTATGATTCTTCAACAAGGAGTCAGGAAGCCCTATCAGACGCTCTGAGGAAACATAACAGACCCCATCATGTTTACACTACAGCTGCTCAAGTTATCTCTACTTAGTCTTTGATATAGCCAACAGCAACAATATGCAATAGAGCCGTATAATCAGTAACAAGGTTTCTGCTGTGTGCTGCGATATGCTGACCCATCACAGTTCCAAACAAGCGTTTCTGTTTTTTGTCTTTATCGTGCAGAACAAACTTGCAAAATATTTCCAAATATTACATTATAATATGAAACCATACACAAAAACGTGCATATGCACAACTATGCTTTGCTAGTATTTTGCGGGATGTTGCACCAAGAATGTCCAAAGAAACTTTTCAAACGTGTTCCTTCATATTTTTAAAATACACTCTCACATAATTCCCATTATGAAACATTTCTATTTATTAAGTGTTTAAAGAGAAATCTACATATTTCTTTGACGTACCTTGGCCGAATGTGTACACATGTCCATCGTTGGCCAGCACCACTGAAAAGTGAGTTCCACAGCCCACCTTTTTTAACCCCTTATTACAGAGAGTCTCCACTTTCTATCAATTAGACAGACAAAAGGATCATATCAGACTTGTATAAGGGTTGCCCAATCAGAACACACACTCTGGGGGTTAAAACAACAGTTCAGAGAAAAATCTAATTCAATGTAGTTGACCAGCAGACATGTTTGGCATCTGATATTTTCTAATTCATTTCAGCTTATATTGTTAATAAGTAATGAGGCTAATACTCATGAAGTAGCATGGTGTAAACTGAACGCATAAGTGACTCAGATGACTGCATCTGAAAATTAATTTTACTTCAGTTCACCAAGAGGGTTAATTAAAAAAAAAAAAATCACCTAAAAAGCCATGTTTACTTTATTTTGGTTAACATGCACTGTTCCTGAAAAACACTTTAAACAGCACTATGTAGTAATCCAAGTACTTTTGTTAATTTATTAAAGGGTCAAAAACCACATAAGCTAGCTTATATGAGACTACTTATTTAATGCCTCAAACTTCATCGTGTAATCACCTTGCGTATTTAAGGTGGTAGTAACTTCAGGCGCTGCACGAGGATGGTGGGGCTATAAATACCTGCTGGGTGTGAGTGACAGAATCCATAGATTGAGAAGAGGTGGTACAGTGCAGTGAATGTCTCGGTCCATGTGTGGAAAATGGCTCCAAAGCAGATGTTAATGATTGGCTAAAAGGAGTGACTGCATTTGGGCGTGCCAAAGACCATAGTGTGAAGGAAGTAGCTGAATCTGCATGTGTATGGAAGCGTACGGTCATACGGGTCTACCAGCTGTGGCTAAAATCCCAGTCTACAAGAAACTCTCTTCAGAATTGTGCCAGGGAAGGCATCCACCAAATCTGGCCCAACTGCACAATTCCTTGATGCAAGAGTATCTGAACATTGATGTGGCCACATCCAGAAACTTGTCCAGTCTATGCCAAATCCAATCACAGCTGTTATTCGTGCTTGTGGATGTATTACACGCTATTAGGTAGGTTTCAGTCACAGGTCACCCATTTTTTTATCGGGTGAGCTTATAAGCTTGCTTATGTGGTTTCTAACACAGTATTACACTACAGTCTAGACTTAGTTACAGCTTTAAACAGTGAGCTATAAGTCTCGTTACTAAGATATATGACCAAACATGTCTTCATGGACTGACTAAATTTAAGGTAGGGGGGCGACTGCGTAAACTAGACTTTTACCTGAAGTGTTGTTTTAGGTTCAGAGAGTAAGCAGTACCTGAGGATAGCATTTCACTGTACAAGGCCCTGTGCCAAGTTTCCCATAATCCCCGTCACCGAATGCCCAGAGGGTCATTCCATCCGATGACAGCACCAGAGTGTGGTTAATACCGCACGACACCTGTGCAGAAGCAGAGAGAGAATATAAATTGAGTCTGAATAGTAAGGGACAGACAGCAGGGTAACCAGTGGCTCCCCTGCTATACACTGCATTTGCTGGCTTTTCTGCACTCACGTAAATCCAGTGTTCTGGAATGTTTTCATCAATGTGACATCAATTTTGGTACAAACAATTCAACTCCACAGTCTGATATATAAAAAGTGTTGGCAGAATCTAAAGGCAGATCATTTTTAAATAAAATAACTGGAAATAATATATATAGATAATTATAGCATGTTGCAGTTAGATTTAATAACATCTCGCTTTTCAAACAGCTAAGACATATAATATCTAAAAATATATTCAAACACAATTATTAACATTACAATTGGTTTCAAACCTTTGCGCAGTATAAACGAACATTGCATAAAGAGAGGCAAGTACAGAGTGGTCTGCGTTTGTTTCATGAATCGAGGGTGTCCATTTTCTGGTCGGCAAATGTAAAAGTGTTATTTGGTTATGAAATTCTAACATTAATATCTACAAAATTATTGCTTTTTTCATATAGTGATGGACCAAAACGTTGTTTTCCATCAAAGCAACAAACAGATTGGATTTTAGCACGAACGGGACATGAGCACTAGCGTGCCACAACATTATCGGTTACTTGCCATCATGATATTGACCTTTAGAGTGCTGATAGTTTGTAATTGTGCAAATTAGACTCTAATCAATCACAGCGTTTGTGCTGTGCGCTGTGATCATCCCATCAATCACAGTTCCAGAGGGTTTTACTGAATCAACATACTCCTGTAAAATAACGCAGGTCAATTTTTAGTCACATGACCAAAGACTACTTAATACACTGCAAGGTGTTGCAAGTGCAAAATACAGCAACACGCCTACAATACTACAATCCATATTATGCAGCCCTAAAAAGGAAGATTCTCCTTCTTGCCTGTCCAATGTGGTAGCCTTCTAGCGCTGTGACTCTCTCCGGCACCATCTTGTTGGAAGTTGACCTTTGACCTAGGCGTCCAGAATCGCCACTGCCGAAGGTGAAGAGTTTTCCATCGGCTGTGACCACAGCAGAGTGTTTGAAACCACACGCCAGCTTCAGGGGGGAAGAATATGATTTATTAGTTTATGTGATTAGTAAGAACATATCTAGGCAAGACCACCTCCACACTGTTCAGCTTCAATTACAATTAATGGCCAGTACTTTTAGTGGAAGACTCTTGGGGGTGCATTTTAAAGCGTCATAATAGATTAATAAACAAGAAAAAAAAAATATATATATATACATCCAATGATATCCAATTAATATGCACATCCAAACACTCAACAGAGGTGGTAGTAGTAGGTGTAAAGATTTCCAGATGGCAGTAATTGTGAGGGTAACAAGTCTCATTATGTAAGTGGTATTTTTAGTGCTGTTTCGTTTGATTTCTATTCCATATATAAAAGGTGCTATATAAATATATAAAAGGTCATTTATTGTTGTGGAGGATTTCACATTACAACACTGGAAAATGCCAAGAGGTAACGAGCCAAAGGACATTCATGGAAGGAAGATAACGGGGTGCCATTTAGGATGAATGCCAATAGCCCTACTGGAGTCCAGGTAAAAACGTCAAAGTGAACGGAGTGTAATGAGTAGAGTCATACTGACTGCGCATTACACATGCTGACACAACGATGCACAAACAAAAGAGGAGTGATGGTTATCCCACCTCGAGGTTATCTGAAACCGTCAGAGTGCCTTTCACTGCACATTAATGTGGCCTGACGTGGATCTACACATTCTCACCTGCACCACCTCCTCTCCCTGCAGAGCCTCGATCTGTTTGGGTCGCCTCTGTCTCTCGCTGTTGCCGTGGCCCAGTTTCCCATAATCCCCGTCACCCCAGCTGAAAACCTCGCCCGTCTCCGTCAGAGCCAGAGAGTGACCGTCCGAACCGTACGATGTCACCAGCTGAGTTACTACATAACCTACAAGACAACATTAAGCACTGTAGAAGTACTGCATACTGTAGAACTGTGTTACTACATATCCTGTAGTATGTGACCACATATGCTGCAGTGATGTACCCACATATCTTGTAAAACAGTGTTAGGTTACTACACATCATGGAAAACAGTATAGAGTTACTACACATCCTGTGTAGATATAAATATGCTGTAAAGAAACCAGATAGGCAATTCCACAGGATTTAAGATTACTGAACAACTTTACATTGCAGACGAGGCGGAGTTTTAAGCATGTAGTTTGAAATATTATAATCAGTGTACGCGAGACTCCATTAGTTGTTAGCTACATTTTCCTCATAGCTCCAGTGCAAAAGTAATGAAGCCAACTATGGAAGCGATAACATGGTGGATTGCAAACTGTGGCTGCTTCACGAAGTCACTGACGTCCATCAAAAGTACTGGCTTGAATCGCTATGCCATGTTATGTTTTCGTTTGTTGTTGACAGACCAAGTAAAAACGGAAATAGAATATTATAAATGTAATATAAAGATTATATTGACATGTGTGTCAAAGTATGCAAACTGGGATAGAGCTGATTATGCATTTATCAATTATAACTTTGTCATTTTTTGTCATATAAAGAAATAAAAAAAAAATAATACAAAAAAATAAATAAAAAATGATGTGTAGATTTTGCCCAACAGGCCGAATACACTACAGAGGTAGGGGAGGGTCGAAACAAGCAGAGGATGGAAAAGAGAAGGAGGACAGAGATGGACAGAAACCTACTGAGATAAACTACTTAGAGTTTAGAGTTGCTATTTTTCTATTTGGTACATAAAGGCGAAATCAAAGGTATTTAAAAACAGGCAAATAGACCAAGACACACAAGGGTTAATAAGAAGTGTATGCTGTTTATGGAAAACTTAAGATGTGCCTGGTTTGTAAGTTTGTACAGAAGAGCAGCAATTTTATTTGAAGGTAAAAGAAGCTTTTGTTTCGAGCTGTGTTCCATTAAATCGGTTGAGCGCAGTCAGCGCTGTTAATTTGGCCAGTGTTTGCAATATCAAGTGTGCACAGGTTTGCGGTAGGTCACCTTGCAGCGCAGAGATGACCGTGGGTGTATAAAGGTCATCAGAGTTGCCCTGCCCCAGTCTGCCATAACTGCCCTCGCCCACGGCCAACACTGTCCCATTCGCCTGCACCAGGAACGTGCAGTTCTGTCCACACACCACCTAACACACAATACACAAACAAGTAACTGTGAGACAGAGAGATATTAAACTCGCCAAATACATATTTGAGTGTGCTCTCTGTAGAGGATGCAGTAACTTATTTTCACTTTAAAAAATCATCCAAATGTGTAATTTGATATCTCTATGACATGCTTAAAGACTAAACTGTGTTATTTTGTCCAAAACGATTTACTTTTGTTAGCATGGCTTGATTCACCACCCACAGACACCTTCATCTGGAACTGAATGTACACAGCACCCAGAGAAACACTGTGATCGTGCATATTTGAGAGACACTCCCTCGTACCTGTTGTGTCTGAGATAGGGAGGGGGCGAGAGTGGGCACAGAAGCATTGGTACCAGCATCTGCCAGCTGCCCATGTCGTCCGTTACCCCACAGGTATACTTCACTCTTTCCGCCCTGCTGCCAGTCCTGCACAAACACCCACAAATACACAAACCAATTGAGCCCTGGCAACAAAAAACATTATATGTGACATTGGTGGTAAAAAATGACAATCATAAAAGCATGGTATGGCATTATTTGACGCCCTGTATTTAAAATAAAGGGGTTATTAAAACATAGTACAGTTTGGCTTGGCCCACAAAGACAGAAAACAAAATAACTGAAGATCCAAATAAAAAAGGGTGGAATGGATAATACATATTTTGGTTGTTTTAAGCTAACAAGATTAAAAACTACCAATTTCTAAGCACAATTTCTCAGAAAATAGTTCAGATCAAGTCTCTCAATCAATAGAGGAAGACTCTTCTGATGCCACAAAGTGAATGCAACTGGGTGGTATGTCCAAAAGTCTTATCATGACATAACATCATATCATTCAATAGCAATAATTACTGATAGTGTTACATAAATGTGCATTACCTAATACTCTGAATGTACTGTGTTGTAAGATCACCGTGCAAAAAACGAGTGACTGAAACCCACCTAATTGCGTGTAATACCTTCATGCGCACCAATAACAGCTGTGACTCGATTTGGCATGCACTGGACAAGTTTCTGAATGTAAACCACATCAATGTTCAGACACTCTTGCATTAAAGAATTGCGCAGTTGGGCCAGATTTAGTGGATGCCTTCCCTGCACAATTCCAAGGAGAGTTTCCTGTAGACTGGGATTTTAGCCACTGCTGGTAGACCCATATGAGCGTACGCTTCCATACACCTGCAGATCCAGCTACTTCCTTCACACTATGGTCTTTGGCACGCCCAAATGCAGTCACTCCTTTTAGCCAATCATTAACATCTGCTTTGGAGCCATTTTCCACACATGGAATGAGACATACACTGCACTGTAGCACCTCTTCTCAAACTATGGATCCCGTCACTCACACCCCGCAGGTGTTTATAGCCCCATCATTCTTGTGCAGCACTGTTCATTTGGTCAGTGTTTGTGCAGCTTGTGCAGCACCATCTGCAGGAGCCTGAAGTTACTACCACCTTAAACATGCAAGGTGATGAATTTTTTGTCTAGTGAGCATATTTTAAACCTTAAAGAAAATAAATGGGCTAATTCTGGTTGCTCTGCACTTTTAACAGTGTTTCAACAGTGACAGCAGCTGGCAGGGAAACTCTGCTGCGGTGAGTGAATGGCTAGACTTTTTGTAAAAGGCACACAGAGCCATCAAATGTACTGAAGCTATAACTGTTAAAAATTAAAGCCTGCCACAGAGTAAGAGACAAAACAGTATAATCACTGTACCAAAAATACCTCAAACTCATATTATTGAGACATGAAAAACATTACATTTCGATGATTATTATTAGTGTTTTAATGCCCAGGCCTAATACAACCTCTACAGGCACTCTTAAATCTGTGCAAAAGGGTATCCATCAAGTAGCCCAGTGTGTAGCCTGGCTGAGGACGAGTGGTATGGAGAGAGAAAGCGTCTCTAAACAGCAGGAACATGTGAGTGGTTAGTGATGGAACAGTGCCACAACACTAGCCTTGTTTGACACACTGACAGTGAAGAATGAGAGACCACTACACACCTCGGGTCTGCTGGTGGCCCACAACATGAGCTGCTCATCCATCATAAAGCTCCACTTACTGTTGTCCTGTGAATCAAAATACAGAGTGGGTTATATTTAACTTTGACGGTCACTTAGCTTTTGGCGGAACACAACTGAAAGAGACAAAGAGTAGATTGTTGCTGAAATCAGTCTTTCAAAAAAAGTGAACTGACAAATTTCATATAGCAACTAATACAATATATAATGTATAAAGTTAAAATGGCTATGTGCTAATCATATGGGTATAATTAGCTTTCATACTCAGCTTCATGGCCATCAAAGTGTCGTCTTTGGTATGGAAAAAAGAAAGGTTGGGCCTAAATGACAGTTTGCTTTTCCAAACAACTGTTAAAAGCACATATTGAAATCTTACTGACATATTTAAGGCCCAAAGCTGGTTCAAACACTTGAATGATTTGAGTGCTGATTAGTGATGATGTCAGAACCAATGGGTTTGGCATTATTTCCAAAATACTGATATAGAAATACTAGGTAGAGTACTTTACTCAAAAAGCTTATAATAGCGGTTAATAATTACTGAAAATTAGTTAAGAGTGGTTACCATGAACATCCTTCATCAACATTTCTGGGTTTGGTGTCCATCACTCACCAAAGCCCTGGCACTGTCAGTGGCTCCGGACTGCTGAAGCTCTGGCATAGTGAAGGCCTCGGGGAAGGTGGTGCCACGGGCAAAAGCCTCTGCGCTCTTCACCGTGATGGAAAACGTGGACAACCAGGCCCATTCAGACTGGGCCGAGGGAGCACTGAGAGCATCTGACCCGGTGCTGGATCCGACGTGGTGAGGAGCTACAGGCTGGCGGCTCAGCAGTTGGTCCAGGGATAGCCCAACGGCCAGTGAAGCCAGGCTCTGCAGGAAACCACTGTGGACCAGCTGATCTCCGGCCATCACATGACTCTGCAGAGGGATGACACAGGTTTAGATGGCAGTGGTTTCAATACGATCAGATGCGACCTTTCGATTAGGATCTCTAGTATTCTATAGACTGGACAATAAACAAACACTGTCAAAACCAAGTACTCCACACAACCCCAGCAGTGGAATATCCACAAAAACGTAATCCGGTGTCCTTTTACCTAGAATGGAAATGGCCCTCGTTGCTTCTTTCATTCAGTTTTTGCAGATATAAGAGCTGTAAGTATTGTAGTTTGATATCGGATTGTAAAATTGGACATTCATTTGTCACCTAGGCTTTCAAACACACAAAGCACACAGCACCGTATATTAGTGAGCTTTTTTCCTGCAGACTCAGCAATGCTACTTCTTTCAGTTTTAACAAGTAACACAGAGCTGCTTTAAATATCTTTGTAAGAGATGTTGCCACTGTGAAAACCATTTCCTTTGCAGTGAGTTCAGTGACGCATTTGTTGATTCCAGCCATCTTAAACTTGTGCTTTGTGGTTTTTGTAAACCCTCCAAAAATCATTGGCTCTGAGTTTAACTCGTGGACAGCTTGTTTCACACTTAGCCATGCATGTGCATTCAGTAAAGCTGTCAATCACCACATCAGCTTAAACATAATATCATTAGTCCAGACTGTGACTGTGAGCACTGCAAAAATAATAAAAATAACACCCAACTTGAACTGAAAAATACCATATCTGGGATTTTTATTATGTTTATGCAATTGTCTTTTGGCTACATGACTTTCTAAGGTGTGGTAATTTTACTGCTCTCTTTGATCTGGTTGTTAGCAGCCCTTTGAGTATGGGAGAAAGCTTGCTACGCATCCGCATTTCAGCTTTCATTTGTCACCTATTACTCTTGGAGGAGCTGCTGCAAGAGTATAAATACTTTGTACTTTTATAAGTAGGGTTATAATAGTTGACGTTCGCTTGCATGTGTCCGTGTTTCTATGTTGTTGTCCACATGTTTTTTGCTAGGAAGGAAAAAAAAGGTTAAAATATGGGAATGTTTTGTGCAGCTAATATGCAGCTTTTTTTTAATGGCTTCAAAATTAAATCAGAAATCTTGGAGAAAAAAATCTAGCTCATTTGTAGATTCTACAAGACAAACAATCTTTCAAATGGCAATAGCTGTTGGTTGAATCCAGACCAACACAGTTCATTCACATGAGACAAATGGGATTTTTCAGTGCAGAAACAGCCAGAAACAATTTGTACACTAACACACTGTTAATACTTTGGCTATATGAAGAACTGGCACAGGAGATGGTCTGGAAGAGAGCCCGCTCCTCTAACTCTCTCTTTCAATTCACACTGAACATGTCTGGGCCAGATCCAAGCCATCCCTGTATGAGGTAGAATACTGCAATGTACAGAAAGCAGATCACAGCCAAGCTAGTTTATAACGACTAATTCAAGTGCAGCATCCTACATATAATTGTATTTTTATTTATATTTAATATATCCAGTGTTTGCAAAGGTGTTGTTTAATCCTCAATTAGGAAACTGTGAGGCAGCTTTTCAAGCTAAAATGTCCATAATACTACTAAACCCATGCCTCAAATCCATGTCCACTAAAATGCTGAAATAACTGTAGTCTGGGGAGACCAGAAACCCCTTTATAGTTTTGCACTAGAGCTACAAATCTACTGTAGCCAAGCAGTAGCTACAGCTTATACATGCCTAAATCATTTGCATGCTTGTCTTAAATTGTTAATAATTTAAGTAATCTCAAATAGACTCGCTGGTTTCCAACACGGTATGACATAATACAATCTACAAAAATCATAAAAACAGACTATAATTTTCAGACTTCAAAACAGCTTCTATTTTAGGAATAAAATATACTTAAACCTATATACTATAAACCAGAGATGTCTTGGCTGATCAATTACGCTTGAGATAAAGAGGAAAACGCAGTGTCATTTTTTTAGCCAAACACTCACTGACTCACTCTACCTCTATCTCTAAAGAGCGACAACAACAGTGTTTGAGCTCTCTGAGTCTATAACACTTTTATGAAGGTAGAACCTATAAAGGTTTTTGCTCACCCTTTCATAGTTGTACTGTTCCTGTAGTAGAACTGGCAGCCGCTCCAAAAAGACGGCCATGCAGGGGGCGCGGTTCAATCCCAGAATGCCCTGTGTGCGGAGCACAGTGCGGCAGGAGGCCAGGACATGGTTCTGGGAGATCCAATCTGAACTGCAGCGAATCAGTAACACATCCTGATGGGAAACAGTCAAAGCATGGATCTGAGTACATCTACTAGTACAACTGTACGATATTCATATTCGTCATAGATGAGGGTTGTATCGTACATATACACTCATTCGCATTCAAGCACACATCTGTAAACCCACAGTGTCATTTGTGTGTCTTCTTAGAAGGTTCTAGAAATTTAATAGCTTCTCCACATTCATTTGCGCAGGTCAGGTTGTTGCTGTTGCATGCTCATATTATTTTTGGCACTCTTCACTTGTAAGCTGTTAAATAACACTGACATAATCATACCATGCACATATCATAGGGGTTACACCCTGACATAAGCTGCGGTTATGGATTTTATACCAAAGTTCTGTCTATCCGTTTATAAATCTCTTTTTCTAGCAGTTAACTCGAATCTACTACCGCCTGAAAACTATCATGCTCTTACCTTGGACCTCCCAGAACAGGTAGCAACACCCACGTGAGGTACCCAAGTGGTACAGACAACAGAGCCTAATCCTGTAACCACAGTTTGGAGCACTGAACCATCCTTAAAAAGAACAACAGGAAATAGCTAATAAGCAAACAGAGGTCAAAGAGTCATAAAAAACATCTATTTGCAATTCAGAGAAGAGAAGAGGAAGAGAAGAGAAACATACTCTCAGAGACCAGACATTGAGCAGGCCTCCAATTCCACCAGAGATGAGTGCTAGTCCACTGGGACAGAAGGACAGCGTCTTTATCGCTGTGATGTGTCCACTTAATCTGAACACACATTTGGCATTGCCACGCTGTGGGAACACACACACACACACACACACACACACACACACACACACACCAAACATCTACCTTTTACTACAACTGCAAATATTATTAGTAATTATATTCATTTACAAAGCACATTAATTGTACTATAATTGTAAAATTGTGTTGATTATAAATTATAATTTGTTGAAGGACAAACATAATTTAATACACTCAAGGTGTTGTCCTCTGAGTTACCCACTAAAATAGTGGAAAAAAAAGACAGAAAAAAAAGCACATTTGGAAGAGTGAGGTTGATGCTGGAGGCAAAGCTACACAAAAAGGTAAAAAGCCTCTCTCTGACCTTGACTACCGCGCTCCTGTCCTGACTGGTAGAGGCACCGAGGAAATTAGGCACTGAGACACTAGTGCCCCCTTGTGGAACAGTCCACACATACAGGAGACCATTTTGGCATCCACTGTCAGGGGAAAAAAAAACAGACCAGACAGCAAATACAGTGACTTACATTGTTTCAGTTTGGGTTTCGCACATAAACATAAACAAAACTAAGCAACAAATACAACGTAACGGAGAAAGGCTAGTCTCAGCGCTTCAGTATGTAACAGTAGCTTCATTCTTAATGATCACTTTACATAATATTCCACAGTGGGTTAATGCAGTATTGCAAGCATTAATAATACATTACTTTCAGCTACTCCCTCTTACTTAGGCGTGACTAATATAATGATATTTTATCGTTATCACGATCAATTTTGTCATTGATATTAAAAAAAAAAAACATTTTTGAGTATTTCTGAAAATTTTTGACTTTCTGTGGATTTTTTAATCATTCATGGTATTCATGATCCAACAAACAATTCGTACTTATAAAAATTAACAGACCATTCTTTATCTACTTTACATCATTCAGCAATGTCTTTCACCGTATCATGATTACAATACCAACATGCAGACCAAGTTTCTGTATTGTGCTTGTATGCTGGACTCACACAGCCAACATGAGGCGTGGATCTGTCCCTCGGCCGGGCAGAGGGCACCATTCTGCAGCGTTAACTGTTCCAGTGTGGAAGAGGGAGTGCAGGATCACCCATGTCCCTCCAACACGCCCCCAAATCTTCACCACCTCAGAACGGCCCACTGACAGCAGCAGGTGACCCGTGGGATCCCACCGTACAGCACTCACACTTTCCTGCATTAAAACCCCCACAGAATTTTAACCACTTCAACAGCAAGCTTAGCAACTACTACAAAATATTTGGTGTCCACTAGAAATGATTGAATAACTATGAATATTCAGTAATTACTTTGAATTGCTGAGTAATCACAGTAAAATATTCAGTAAATATTATACGGTATATATATACACACACTGCCTAGCCGAAAAATGGTCACACACTCTAATATTTCAATGTCACAACATTTATTTCTCTCCAGAGCTGCATTAATTTTTCCCCAAGATCTTGTATTGATGATGGGAGATTTGGTCCACTGCACAAAGTCTTCTCCAGCACATTCCAAAGATTCTCAAAGGGGTTTAGGTCTGGACTCTGTGGTGGCCAATCCATGTGTGAGAATGATGTCTCAGGCTCCCTGAACCACTCTTTCACAACCTGAGCCCGATGAATCCTGGCATTGTCATCTTGGAACATGCCCGTGCCATCAGGGAAGAAAAAAATCCATTGATGGAATAACCAGGTGGTTCAGGATATTCAGGTAGTCAGCTGACCTCATTCTTTGGGCACATAACATTGCTGAACCTAGACCTGACCAACTGCAGCAACCCCAGATCATAGCACTGCCCTCACAGGTTTGTATGGTAGGCACTAGGCATGATGGGTGCTTCACTTCAGCTGCCTCTGTCCTTCGCTGATGCGCCCATCACTCTGGAACAGAGTAAATCTGGACTCATCAGACCACACGACCTTCTTCCATTGCTCCAGAGAATATTTATGTTCCCTAGCAGATTGAAGCCGTTTTTGCCGGTTAGCCTCACTGACAAGTGGTTTTCTTAAGGCTACACAGCTGTTTAGACCCAGTCCATTGAGATCCATTCACAGTGTGTGTGTGGAGATGCTCTTACTTCCACTATTAAACATTTCCCTGAGTTCTACTGTTGCTTTTCTATGATTTGATTTCATCAAACGTTTAAGTGATCGCCGATCACCATCATTCAAAATTTTTTCCTACCACATTCCTTCCTCGAGGATGATGTTTCCCCACCGTCCTTCCACTTTTTAATAATGCGCTGGACAGTTCTTAACCCGATTTTAGTAGTTTCAGAATCTCCTTAGATGTTTTCTCTGCTTGATACATGCCAATAATTTGACCCTTCTGAAACAGATCAACATCTTTTCCACATGGTTGTTTAACAAATGAAAAGCTACTCACTGCATCAGTTAGGGTTAAATAACCTGTTGCCAGCTGAAACA
>CM067487.1:30057002-30081155 GCA_034552555.1 Semaprochilodus insignis | reverse complement strand
ATATATATATATATATATATATATATATATATATATATATATATATATATATATATATAAAAGGGGTGTAAATGTTAACGTGTTAACGCATGTGAATAATCTGGAAACTTTAATCCGTAATTTTTTAAAAACGCAAATTAATAAATTTGGCCCCAATTGCCTGCCGTAAATCGCCACCTTTGAGGGGGGGGTCTTACATCACAAGAATTCATGAATCGTATGCCGGTGAAAGGGCAAAGAAAGGGGAGCAGTTGGCATGAGCTACATGTGTTGCACTGACTGGAGACCACTGGACATCGGTAAGCAACCATAACTACCTCTGTGTAACGGCACACCTAATCGATGACGAATGGCAATTGCACTCATTCACTGTAGGTGTGGTCAAAACAGAGGAAAGGCATTTTGCTGAAGCAGGCGCTAGACAGTTTCTTGAAGTTGCGTGGGAGACAACAGACAAGATCACCACTATAGGAACAGATAGCGCACGCAATATGATCGTGGCAGAAAGGAGTCTACCGTTCCAGCATATGCCCTGTGTAGTGCACATTTTACAGAGGGCAATCACAGTGGCTCTCCAGGACAGCGGGTTTCAGCCAGGTGCTGTAAAATAGTCAGCCATTTCAGTTGACTGTTTCAGGTAATCTTATTCAACTAAGAGTGGAAAATGGACTGTTTGTTTTATCAGAGACACTGTGGCGTCCAGTTTCTTAAATATGTCTCACTGTAGTATTTATTTTGGTGAGTTACTCTGCAAACAAATTACAGGCATGCCGTTTACATTTGTTTCGTAGTAGATGTTACTTTATAACTGTTATTAATTGTTATGTGGTTGTCTGCTAAGTCTGCAGTTCTGGATGCATTCTGGATGTTGTAGGCAAAGCCAAGCACACCCTGAGACTTGTTACTCAGCAAATGAAAAGATTCTAATTCAGAAATCATCGTAACTAAGCTGAGATGTAATAGTAAAGAAAAAATTATTTAAAAAAAATTCTAACCAGTTTTCATGCATTAATTCCAGCACCACAGATGTATTTGTTTTATCTTCTGCCACAAATACAAATAAATCCTAGTATTTTAAACTTGTGATTAATCCTGATCAGCCTATTATTACAATTAACTCGATACATTTTTAATCGACTGACACCACTAATAATAAGAAGAATTTTATATATATTAAATGACACAGGAACAGCTGAATAAAGTAAGTCATTCAATCAGTTAGAGCTACAAAGCTTTTGTAGAGCTACAAGTTCTACTATCCTCACTAAAAGGACATCTCTGTCCTCTGCTCTAAACGTCCCTCACCTGTCGTGTTTAGAGCTGAGCTCTCCCAGGTTAGCAGCCAGGTACTTCTCCCTGCAGGCCGAACACAGCAGGTAATAAGGGCTTCCTGAGCCACACTCTCCTCCAAACCAGCCATCGACGTATGCTCCGTTGCTACGGTAACCACGCCGGCCAGCGCTCTGGCCGCAGCCTGGGTGATGACGCTTCATGTGAGTGTTAAACTGCAGAGTGAGAGTGTTACACAACTCACACTCCACCATCTCACGGGCCTCAGTGTGTTCTTCTCCTGCCTGAGAGAGAGACAGACAGATAAGACAGATGGAGAGATAGGGTATTAAAAGGAGAAGGAAAAAAGTGAGTATTAAGACAGAGAGATGAGAGAGATGGAGAGAGAGAATATTAAAAATAAGTACGAAAAAGAGAGTGAAGAGGGAGAGAATATGAAAAGAGTGAAAGTAAAAGAGTGAGAGAAACAGTATGAGTAGAAAAACGAGGGGAAAAGGGAGAAAGAATGAAAAAAGAAAGGGATATTGAAAAATATAAAAAATGTACAACTGCAAAGTCATTACAGGATATTGTTAGGTTATTATTATCATTACTATTATTACAATTATAATCGTTATTAGTATTATTACTGTAATTATTATCATTATTATTATTATTATTATTATTAGTAATAGTAGTAGTAGCAGTAGTAGTACTGAAGCCTTTTCAGCACCTCCACCATCCAGAGCGTGTCTCTCTCAGAGGCAATGAACTCAGGCGTGAGCAATTCCTCATACGGCTCCTCCTGGTACGGGTCATCCATATAGCCCAGTTCCGATTCCTCTTCTGCTGCAAACGGATGAGTCTCCGCCCGCTCCGGCCACTCAGACACACCCACGTCCTGTCTGTAGAGGGCTGGCACTGGGCCAGGTGATGGAGAATCTAAAAGGAAACCAACAACAAGAATAAATGTTAATCGCATTATTTATTTTCTGGAATTATCGACAATGTCTACAATCTGTTGTATGTCACCAATGAAAAGTTTGGAATCACTGTTTTTCAGTCAATGTGTTTACATGTGCTTAGGTAATCAGATCATGGGAAAACTCTGGGTCTACATCAGTAAGGCAATTATCGGATTTCTGCAATCACCCAGTGAACTTACAGAAGAAGACGTGATGTAAACATAGCACAGTCCAGCACTGTTTAGTGGATTTCTCAATCGGATCTTAGATATCAGAGTATACTGTTTACATGAGGACTGAAATAACTGGACGACTGCTGAAAACTGACAATGACTGGATTATTAAGTGCATGTAAACGCACTAATTAAAACAAGCTGTGAAATGAAGCTGTGAAATAATGACCAGAGACGTAGTTATAACAAGTTAAGCAAATATCTAGAATGTGTCATATTTTTAAAAAATGGTGATGAAATCTTAAGGCACAAAAAAATAAAATAAAATAATGTAAATATACATTTACAGTATATAATTCATCATTTATTAGCTCCATGTTGTTTAGAACACACCTTAAATGCTGAATGAAATGTCTAAAAAAGATTTAAGTTGTCTAGTTTATAGTATTCGAATCTTTGCTTAATAATGACACTGTATATAAACAAAACATATTAATATGACATGTGATTCCAAGCTCTGCTTATTGGTTTATTGCTATAAAGACCCGGAGTCTGGTATCAGTGTGCATGTGAACCTGCTCTCCTGAAGGATGTGCGCTGGCTCAGGCCCGAGCGCTGCCTCCGGGCCGGCGGAGGCCTATTCCGCGTGAGATGGACGTCCAAGAAGTTCTCTCTTTCCACCAGATCCAGCCCAGCTAACAGACTATCACACACAGACATACACACAGAGAAATATGAGGACTGTGCAACATCATGTGATGTGTGGGAGTTGGCTCAGTCTGTTAAACTCCATTCTTATAGTGTGTGTGTGTGTGTGTGTGTGTGTGTGTGTGTGTGTGTCCACTGGTATCTCAGTTGGCCAATAAAACAAGCAGGTATTAAAGAAATGGCTTATCAAATAATCACTGCAGTTCTTCTAGAATAGAAAATGTATGTTCTCAAAAAACAATATATTTTTCATAACGTACATCTGTATTCACCCTCTCTGACACTTTGTACAAACCCCTGCGTCTTTGAGCCTTTCGATAGACCGCCCACTCAGTTTTGATTGTTCAACTGCCAGAATGGCATCCTGCTACAAGTTTCGCCCCCACACTGTTGTGACTATTTTTACAATGGTGTCGCTTCTGCTGTATCAGTTTGAGTCTGAACGTCCGGTAGAACAAGCTTGTAGATCCACCTTCCCAAGCTAGACAGGAGCAGAGCATGGTCAGTTTTTACCTTCTTACGTCACTGTGTGTTAAGTGAAGGTGTGCCAAGCTTGCTGGTAGGTGGGCAATAAGGTTTGTGTTAGAAGATGATGTCACCGTGTAACAGAGGAAAGGGCTGAAATTCAGGCAGCTGCTTTATAACTTGGCCGAGGTAAAAACCAGAAAAGCAAAACAGGCTGCCTTTAAGCACTATGCTGAGTACCAAAAGGCATCATAACTATGGCTTTTGAAATGCTTTGCCTTGTACTTACTGTAACAACCGCTACTTTATTTACACTGTTCAATACTCTACAAAGTTTTTACTGTTTATTTGACAGTCTGTTTAGAAACTTCACAGCTGGAAATTCAGGCACTGCGTAACTCAAAGTAAGGTTTTTGACAGTAGAAACGTGTTCTCTGTAGAGGATGTTAAACTTGGTTTCACTTAGAAAATCAACAAAACATGTAATTCGATCAGGGATGCGCAACCTCTGCATATGACTGTACTGTTATACTCATCTCTCTCTAGGCTTTCTGCTCTCTTGCTCTCTATGTGTGTATATTACTACCTTTCACCGGGTTCTCGATGTGTAGCTGGAGATTCCGGGCACTGTACTGTCTCTGGCCCGTCTGATGAGGGTGTGTCGGTGGCGCCGCACGCTGATGAGCCCTCTCCTGTGTGCTGTTCATCAGTCAGCGGGTGCTCCAGCATCCAGCTTGCCAAAACCTCGATCATAGCAGAGTCCACCTCCCCCGTGACCCCTGAGTCACAGGTCAAAGGTCAAATCAGTAAAGCACTCCAAAGAACAAACACAAACAGAAAGGCTGCATTAGTGTTAAGACCTATTGAAGCTGGATTCACTCTACCAGAAAGGCTTGTGTAATGTATTATGTGCTCGGGATAAAGTATCTGAGTAACTTCCCCAAATCACCACAGAAAGCCTGGGGTGAAAGGTCACGGTTCGAATGATCCATCCGCCTAATGCCACAAGACACACTCAACAGCAATAACAACAAACTGCATGGCCATATATGTTAGCAGGCTTTGTAGTTTCATTAGCATTAGGAGAATTGGAATATGACTTACCAAATAACAGAAACTTCGCTTCAGATTTATTACCATAAAGAAAGACATGGACGCTAAAAATCGGCAATTCAAAATCATAGATCTCGATTATTATTATTAATGATTCCAATGATCACAGCAGCTTCCCCAATAAAATGAATCCAGCACAAATAGAGTCTCTTAATATCCCCAATATTCATGGGGGATAAGGTTTATTAGACTAACAAGCAACTAATTATTCAAGAGACAATAAACTATGACGATGATAAACAAGACACAGGCTCAATTAAAAGGCAGTGTGGTGTTGCAGCCATGACAGACCAGAGGAAGACCAATACAGAAGACAAATGATGTGAAGGAAGGAAGGAATGCAGAGCACACACATCTCTCTTGTTCCCCTTGTGTCTAATGCGACGTTTACATGTTGGTGATAGGCAGCCAATGATAAACCAGATATCCCACAGCGATGGAAAATTCTGCCACCGCCACTGGCAACGTACTGCAGCGGTCAGCAGAATGTCCCTTCAGGAGTTCAACCTTTTCTGTCAGCCATGGCGGTGGAAAAAACAGGTAGGAGCCATGGGTGCCAAACTTCTACTAGTTGAAGTCCACAGGAACCCAGTATTACACAGCAAAACACCGAATAATACAGAGCATCCTCCTAAAAACCAACACAGCTAAAGCTCTCCTCTGATAATCATCCATTTTTACCAATGATGCTGTTGCCATGCCAAAGCTAGGGAGGCTTCGTGCCACTGTCAATTGTGTGTCATGGTCATGTACTCCTGTGAGACACGGAAGGATTTTTTTCTCCCAGTGCCAACATGTAAACGCAAGACTGAATTATGACTGGCCAACATAAAAATCAATAAGCCACTTGTAGGTGTGCATTTCAGTGATTCTACACCATTTTGCATCATCAACCTAAATATATACTCTCATCATCGAAAGAACAGTTGCACCCAGAAGGAAGTGTGGGATTGCAGTGCTGTTGGGAAGGAAGATAAAGGTTACCAGGAACAATAAATGATGATAAATTTAGACTGATATGGGTAATATTTATTGAGCTACCGAAGTAGTGTCTCTCAGTATGGCGTCGGGCCGCCATGTTTGCTAACGAAGTTGTAGAGGTTCCTAATTGTGTCCTGTGATAATCCATCCCATGCAGCTTGAATATTCTCACACAGTTCCCGCAGATTTTGAAGGAGATTTTTGTGGACGTGTGATGCATGACAACAAACCATTCACCTTGGCGCTGACCACGGTGCCTCCACATACAAATTCGTTGGTCGTCTCCACCAAAACAAAAGCCGGACTCATCACTGAAGATGACGAGTCCGAGTCACTCACAGTTGCAATCTTTGGTGACGTTGACGTGGTGATAAGGGCAGTCATCGTAACAGTCTGTGTGCGTGTAGTCCTGCATCAAGCAGCCATCTGCCAATGGTGCTGGCACTAACAGGATGACTCATGAAGAGCAACCCTGCTCGGTGAATGTCTATAATCGTGGCTGTTGGGTCAGTCACGTACAGCCATAACGCCCTTCCTTGCTTACGTCACATGCGTGGCCAAGCGTGAAATTTGAATCATTTGTATGCCTCACCATGTCGAACCTACCCACCAATTTTCATTCCCGTCGGTTGATTCCTTCTGGGTGCAACTACTTGTGCAACAATTTTCTTGACGATGAGTGTATATACCACTTCACCATGAGAAAATCACTGCCAGCACACATCCTCCCGCAGCTTACTGCTCGCCAGAACACAAGCAGGTCTATTTTTTATGAGTGGTCATAGTCAAAATCTGAATAAGACTACATTCAATTTGCACAGAGATCACAGACAGCTTGGAGGTACCTGCAGCTTCCATGGCTCTGTAGATGTGTCTCACAGAGAAGCCCATTTCTAACAACCGAACAGGGACAAACATTTGGGGATGGTCTGAAGAAGGGAAAACAAAAAACATGAAGCCATCCAACAGTGAAATAAACAGTGTAGAACACAACCTAACAAAGGGGGGAAAATAACATTCATAAACATATCAGTGAGAGAAACGGGTGCAATAATCCATCACGCTCCAGAAGACAAGTGAGTCACCATAATTACACTCTTGAGATATAATAGGAGGTAAAATAAAGCAACATACTGGAAGGGCAACTGTTGCATATAAGTATATGCAGTTTTAAAATCAGCGATGAAACCCATGCAAGGGTGAGGAGGATCAGAGGTTAACTTCATGCACTGAGTAAATTAGTAACACTCCTGCAATCCAGCCAACCAAAAAAGCATTCACATTTCAAACAGCTAGACAGGCACAATTCATATTCTGGCAGTCACTGTTCTTAGAATAAGCCTGTTCTCCTCAGAGTCCAGTGGTTCCCAACCCTGGTTCTGGAGCAGCCTTACTCTGAATATCATATAGTTTAATATTTGCTCTAACACACTAGAGCTCAGAAAGGGCTTGCTTTATCGTTACCAAATTTGTCTCCTCAAAGACCAATTGCCCCCCCCCCCCTCTCTCTCTCTCTCTCTCTCTCTCTCTCTATCTATCTATCTATCTATCTATCTATCTATCTACCTATCTCTATCTCTTTCAAGCAATGCAGACTAGCACATGACGCTGGCACACACCAAGTGATACTTCATCTTTTCCGAATGCCACTAAAGCAACATGACTGAACACACCAACACGCTTGGAGGAGAACACCAACGGTCAATTCTATCTGGTGAGCAAACTGTGCTCCCCAGACTCACCAGCCACGGATGGCTTTTAGGAAGGGCTTGTTAGTGTACTAATAAGTGTTTCACAAAGGAGGATTCAGAACTTAAAGGGGCTGTTAAATGATGTGTTACCATGTGTAACCTCTAGTGGTTAGGTTGCATATTTCACCTTATGAATCCTCCATGCATCTCTCCCTTCTCTCAAACCCACTGCCCCCATCGAGCGATACTGCCTAGTGTACTCATATCATTAGTAGAATGTGCATATCATTAGTTGAGTAATAGTAACTCAAATGTTTTATTTTGTTTTTAATGTTACTTCAGCACAGACAAAAGCTATGCTATGCTGGACATTCGCCAGCTTCTTGTTTACATTTTCCTGTTCCACCTTAAAAGGTACTGCGGCTACATTCTGACACCTGAGGCTTTATAACTACTGCATCATTTAAGGTGGACTGGGGAAAACAAGAAGCTGGCAAATAAGAAGCTGAACATCATTTAAGGTAGAACATGCCAGCGTGTGGTTTGTCCATTCTGGGCTACTGTCGCAACACTGAGGCTGTGCACGGCAGACTCTGTCGAAAGACGACCTGCTCCTATGTAGATATGAAGACTTATTCTAAGCCAACAAAAAGACAACTATTTGTAGTCACACGTAATGTAAAAAATGTAAATGTTTATTAACTGTATTCCATTTCTGCTAATACAGCCCCTCTAAACCTTACACATTGCTCCTTTAATGCCGTTCGCCATAGGCGGCCACATGAATTTACTACTGTGCGTAACTACTACAACAATGAGCTTCTGGTCAAGCCAGCGCCAGGAAAATCCTAAAACATGCAGGGCAGGGATGCTCCAGGACCAGAATTGGGAACTCGTGTCTTACACTCCAGTCTGGACACTCCACCACTATAGTTGGAGTGCATTATGACCCATTTCCCTTTTGGCCCCTGCCTCTGGTCTTACCCACGGGGGTTCTGGTTTGGCCGCAGGGCTCCAGGAAGCTGGTCTGCTGCTCTGTGTATCCCTCACATGGGGCGGAGCCAACCAGGCTGAGCCCGGGGGGTAGCATAGGGCTGTGGACCAAACCAGCCAGCGTGGGGAACCGGGCCAGCACCATCCGCCTGAAGGGGCCCAGATATGAACACACACACACACACACACACACACACACACACACACACACACACACACACACACACAAACACAAACACAAAAGACAGCTGCTAACACCAGCCCTTCACACAGAATCCCCATCCTCAACTCACTCGATGACATATGACATAATTTCTTTGTAATCAGCACACATGTTGCTGATTACCCCGATTCACCTGAATGAACATAGTAATATTGCTTTAAAGTCATAGTTTAATTTATCCAATCGTCCCCTCACCTCAAAAGTTAATGTTTGTTATCTGGACTTTGCTTCTTCAGTTCTGTGCTGGAGCTTTGATGCTAATGCGACTAACTACCAATGAAAGCTTATGATAAAAAAGCTTATAATCTGATTGACCACATATGAGGTAAGGGGAAAAACTGTGTACAGGTTTATGCCAAATCATTACTTTACAGCAAAATCTCAAATCCTGTCTGCTGGTGTGAATAGAGGCCTTGTGGTCAGCTCCTCTTTGCCATGCAGGCCGAGCATATGGCAGCAGTTAGGTCAACATGCTGTTGAGGTTAAGGAGGTTAGTTTACACATGGCCATTTCTTCGCTACCTGACACACACGCGCATACGTGCACACACACACTCACCTGCTCTATCACTCACACCTGTAGCTGAGCGCGTGTGATTTTGAGTCTCTGATGTGCCGCTGTCAGACAGTGATCTGGAGTGAAAACACCCAGCCACATCACAGAGCTCGCCAAGTGTGAGTGTGTTGTGTGAGAGTGTGCATTTGGGTGAGCGTGCTTCAGGGATAATAAGAGTGAACTAAAATAAGACGAGGCAAGTTAAATAGTTTTATATTGAGTCCAAAACAGAAATAAAGTACAAATTAACAGCAAAAATGACATATTGTGAATGATGGGAAGTATTTTTACGTTTCATAGTCAATAAATATCAAGTTTAAAACTGGTATATTCCAGCTGAAATGAGATTCAGGAGATTAATAATTGCAGTTTAATTTACTATATACATATCTACTGTATGTTGACCAAAACCAAATTTAATTTATATATATATATAATATTATGTATTGTTTTTATTATTATACACACACACATATATGTGTCATAGAAAAATAAAAATCTTGAGTAAATCTAGAGGTTTTTTTTTGGTCCAGATTTTGACATCAATGCTTTCACTCAAGTATCATTTCTAAATTCTGTTCTAAATTAAAATATTAATATTAAATATTTTGTCAAAGAATCACATTAACATTTCAAGTACACAGAAATCTATAAATATGGTAGTAAAATGTGCGGAGGACTTTCACCAGCTTTCACAGTTTCACACGGTATATACAACTGTACATATAACCGTAATACAATTAAAATGATATTTGTGTAAATATAAAGATATAGGCTATAACCTAGATCATTGCTCTTTTCAGCACTGTAACCTCAGTACTTGCAGTACTCACTGTAGGAGGTTGATGGGCAGGAAGGGGTTGAAGTTTTCCAGGCCGTCGGCCTGCAGGGCAGTGAGGAGGGAGGTTGTGAGGTCATTGGTGGAAGAGGAAGCTGACTGGCCGAAGATGGCGGTCCCATCAGAACCATTGCTGTACAGCGAGACAGAACTGGAAGACTTCGATACAGGCTGAGATGAGCCGTGGCCCGCAGGATCTACACAGGGTGAAAGATTGCAAAGCTAACTCTACAGCACAGCATCTACTGATTCAAATAAGAACTGCCAATGTAGCGTAGAGATTAACCTTAAAATGACAGACGCCTTAAAAGGTACCTACATCTCAGAATCACTCAAAAGGTAGTAATTTAACTTCATTAAAATGTTCTACAGGTACACTGGCCATCAAAGATATTTCAAACAAGAAACACATACAATAAAACAGCTCTGTGCTAATCCTGGAGGTATACGTAGCCTCCAAAGTCATGAATAACAAGCGCCTTCCTTGTTTCTGAAGAACCAGCTTTTGTCTATATAAGGATTTGACAGCCTGGAGGTGAAGCTGCTATCCCACATCTTCAATCACGTGCAGAGCGCTCATCGCCCTGATCAAGGGGCACCTGCAGGGAATATGGGGATGTGCACGGACTTTAAAATAGAGGATCTCCATCTGGTGTTCAGGAGCTTAACTTTAAATACATGAACAGAATATACTTTACACCTGTTCGCCTGCAAAAGATGTTCCCAGATAGATCTAACTTCAAACGCCTTTTGGGAGTGTAAAAAAAAATTGGTCTTGTCTGGGACAGAGTACACATCATGGTAGAATTTTGTTTTTTCCAAATGCAATTTCAGAAGTCCCCTGCAGTGTATCTTTTGGGAAAGGAGGCAGAACAAATTTTTAATACAAATGGCAATTTTTTGTTTCTCATTCTCTCATATCTGGCAAAAAAGAGTATCCTGATCCGATGGACCAGTCCCTCTCCAGTCTGTTGAACAGTGGCTCTCTCAAGCTGCAACTCTTCTTCCTTCGGACAAACTGACCTACGATTTACGTCAACAAACGGACAAATTTTCGAAACTGTGGGGACTCCCCTGTGTGTAGAAAACCCCTCCTAAAACCCTTTATGTGTTGGCCAATTGTGTGAGACTGAAATGCTTTTTTCTTTTTTTTGTAATTGCTAAATACAGTGCTATTAAAAAATAATAGAGGATCTCCATGTGCCATGTGAAGAGAGAAAACCTCGGCTAAAGAGTCTACAGAGACTGAGGGCATTTTAACACTTGAGAGTCCGGTTTGTTTGGCTGAGCGTGAAAGCTTGTCCACGTACCTTTGTTGTCTTTGCTAGTGCCGTCCTCCTGCAGCCTGCAGAGGGCACCTTTAAAGATCATGATCTGCGCTCTCTCCAGGTCCGCCAGAGCCACAGGCTGTTTGATAGGGCTCGGTCTGACGGCCCATTTCACCATGCTCCGCACCAGGAACTGCAAAACAGACCGCAGCTCAGCACCCTCTTCCGCAGCAGCAGCTGCAGGGCTGCCCAGGCCAGCAGCTGCCTCCGCTTTGGGCACCAAGAGCAAGTCTGTGAATTTCCCACAGTTCAGAATCACAGCCAGGGATTTCAAAGCTCCCAGCAGGAGGTAGGATACACGGATGGCGCGAAGCTCCAGGGCAAAAAGGTCTGCTCTCGGCTGCAGTGACAGCGTCAGTGGACAGGGGGCACCGTCTTGCTCCTCTCTGGAGGGTTTAGGGGTTCTGGGGGATTCCGTCTCACCCTGGTCTTCCTCTTTTCTATCATCTGCCTTGCTTTTGTCCTCTTCAGTCAAGCCAGTCATAAGGCCTAGGACTAGAAAATCAGAAACAATTTATGATCAATATCAAACAGATTATCAGTTTTTAGTAAATGATTCAATGCATAACTATATCTCAACCACGATTCGATAAAATTCGACTTAACTGTTATCAAGAATAAATTAAAAGCAAATACAATTAAATATATCACAATATACTGTTTATGCAGTCGTGGGATGCAGACATGGAAGGACATATTATTTTAGGATATTTTACATGGCCCCCCATGTTACATGGCCCCCCCCCCAAATATTGCTCAGTCCTACCCGTCGTCCCCTCTTCCAGCATCATCACACGTGCAATGTCCTCATCCAGCCTCTGCTCAAGTTCGCTACGGCCTCCGCCCTCCGAGTTATTCTGGGCGTTACCTCGGGACTTCCCTGAGACTCTTTCACCCACTCTGGGTCCTGTGCCTGCACCAGCTCCGAGCTCTGGTTCCTCCAGCACACCGGTCAACAGGATGAGGTGAAAGAGAACAGCGGGAGTGAGTCCACTGCAGCGGGAAATGTCCAGCTGGGGCACGTCGCATGGCTCCAGAAACGACAGCGGGGTATCGCTGGGTGACCAAGAATTCAGGAAGCTTTATATTAGTGTGAGCACGGCAGGGCACACAGCAACAAGGAGATGAGGGGAGGGAGAGAAGGAGAGAGAGGGCAACAGCAGAAAAGGAGGAAAAAAAGAGAACAAAGAAAGGATAATGTGATTAGGCAGAAATAAGGAGAAAGTAAAAAAGATGATGGAAAAATGAAAGAAATGGAGACAGAGAAGGGAGGCGGACACAACCGTCAAGCCTTAGAAGTCACAGTTACTGCTGCCGATAAAAGCAGAGCGCAATGGGATATTAATTATTTGTCCCTCACATCATTCTGAACGCTTAATCCAAACCACGGTTTCACACACAAGAGGAGCTACTTTAGTAAAGTTACTGTTGTGCAAACAGCCACAGAACTTTTTGTGAACAACTTTTGTGGACAGGAAACAAGCTTTGCATTTGTGTCATGGTTTTGTTGATTTCTTAATATCAACACAAGTAGAAAGTTGGAAGTGCAGACCTGCCGATACAGAATGAAGATGAATAAAGTGTAGTTCATTACATAGCTATATTTAATAGCTACATAAATTGTTATTGCAATACTGCAGAACGACAGCAGTAACCAAGATTTCTAAGGGTTCAAGAAATCAAAGCGGTCAAGGACAAGCAAGTGTCACTGTAAGTACAACATCCCTTGCCTTTATATACTGAATATATGAATGTATACACAGAGTGGAAGAAAACAAATAGAACGGGGTGTATAAGGAATTGAGTGATGATGGATGACTTGGTCAGTGTACAACAAATGCAGCAGTCAGTCTGCCCACTAACATTTGGTCCTATAATGAATGCATTACAAGTCCTAACGCTAATTAATAGTATATGTGCCCATATGAGGTCCATGTGTTCCTAAGGTTTTGTATTGTATTTTCAATGGTGCGTATTTTGCATTTACAGTAGTTAACTATGGCATGTGACTACACACCACACCAACACACTGACTACATAGTAAATACTTCATACCTATTTTGTTTCTCATAAATAATTTAATTATGTGCCAATGTGGGACCAAGAATGTTCAACATAAAGCTATATGTAACAGTTTAGGCACCCCTAGTCAAATGACATGTGTAAATAAGGAAACACATCCTCTGCAGAGAACACACATATATATGTGCATATTTTGATGCACAAATACTATTTACCTGCTGAAGTAGCATAATGGGGGGAAAATAGCAAACATATAAAGGTTTTAGCACATTTTATACACGGTCAAGTCACAATATTATGACCACTTTCTTTACCATCCATGTAAATGGCACTCTCAACCGATCTGGGTATGAATCCATCCTTGCAGATCACGTCCGTACATGCTGACATGTCTTCCACGGGGCGGATGGGATCTTCCAGCAAGACAACGCGACATGTCACACAGCTAGAAATGTCCGACATTGGTTGGAAGTGATCTAGGCTTCCTGACCCCCTAGTTCCCCAGACTTGAACCCAACTGAGCATCTGTGTTACCACCTTGATCGTTGTGTTCATTCTATGGATCCTCCACCCCACACACCCTCCAGCAGCTGTGGGATGCACCGCAGTCAGCATGGCTCCAGATACCTGTGACAACCTACCAGGATCTTAATGAATCACTCCCAGCCCGTTTAGCTGCAGCCTGTGCTGCACACACCAGGTACTCTGGATATTAGCTGGTGGTCATAATAATGTGACATGATTGTGTAGTTTATTTACATTTACTTTATTTATATTTGATTTTTCACGTTTTTACTTTTCACAGAACATCAACAAACACGTCATTTGATCAGAAAGGTTCTTACTTATGCCTACGACTGTATGTGGTCTTGAATAGACATGTATGCATGTTAGTATACAAATGCCTACCTCATAGTCAGATCGGTCTCCTCCCACTGAAGTTTAGCCAGGGGGCTTCCCTCCTTAAGGACCCCTAACAGAGTGGCCCTCCGGCCACTTGGTTTGTGTAGGCAGATGCCACCAGCCCTGAGCCCGCTGTCTACTCCTCCCATCAGGGCCAGAACTGGCCACACCTCGGCACACAGCATGCTGAGCTGGGCCTCGGACAGACCCGTAGGTCCGCAGAAAAGGTCAGGACTCCTCCAGCTCTCCCCTGGACTCCTCTCTCTCTCCACCGCTCCACATTCTGCCTGCTCCTTACTGCTATGACCTGCTTAGAAAGACACAGGGCAAAAGTCAATCTTTATCCAGACCTTACCTATTTAGTGATGCTGAGGTCTGAACTCTGCAGTGGTCAGTCCACTGTTCTGAGAACACCTGCAGCTTCTTTGATGGATTTGCTAATGATTTTTGTAGCTAATGATTTTTGACAGCTGCACATCCTTTCAGACCCAGAGCACTGAGTTGTCTTCTCACAATAGAATGATGGACAGAAGAGATTTTTTTTTTTTTTTATCGGAAGCAAGTGTGGAGCGTGATTTTACCCACATCTATATCTATATCTAATCTCGTTAAAAATGTCCCTTCTAATGAATATCATTCTAACCGGAACCCGGAAACTAAATAATGAAGGGTAGTCTCTGACTTTAGCACAGTGCTGTATACAGATCTGCCACATATTCCTGCCAACCAAACCCTAAACCAGTGTGATGACTAACTCCACCCACTTTGTTGGACCCAACTTGTTACCTGGTAACATTTGTTATCACAGGCCCTGGAGAAGTTAAATCAGACAGCATGTGATGTCAATCCATATCAGCTAAAACTGACATATTTTCAGTATGGTTTATAAAGATCTTCCATTTCTGAACCTACCTTAAAGGGTTCATGAGAGCAGACAATCGGATACGTTTATGTGATTGTGTCCTTTCCTAACCCAGAAATCAACACTGTGTCAACCCACCGCATTCCCCTACTGTTCATACTGACCGTGTCTACAGTGGGCTCCCTCTCTCATTAGGGGGCCAATGAGGTCCAGTCTGCGGCTCATGTGCAGGTTAATGTGTGGCGCCCAGTCGTCGCTGAGGTGAAGCCGCCGCAGGAGCTGCACTGTAGCCTCCAACAGCACTGTGGTCCGAGGACTGCACAGGGGGTCACCCGGCAGAAGGTCACTGGGCATGCCCCGCATCTGCAGGTCACACAGCGCCACCTTCAGGGAGAAGAGAAGAGATGGTGAAAACACAGGAACAGTCAAAGGCTGGAGAGATCAACACCAGACTGAAAAATGGAATACAGATGCGCCTACAATACAAATTTCAAATTTTTAAATTATATTTATTACTAGATTGGGACCAGCAATCTAGTTTACTGAATTTAGTACATTTAAACTGTACTTAAACAAATGCCATTAAATGTAATACACATGACATGCCAGTAATATATATATATATGTATATATATATATATATATATATATATATATATATGTATATTCTACCCCCTAGTGATGCAGACACAGTCACACAGCTCCACCAGCTTTAGGCCAGAGTCAAACACTAGAGGGCAGCGAAAGACAGCATAAGGAAACTATGACTGCTTCAAGGATGGATGAATACACATAGAAGACTGCATTGCTATCTTTGTGAGGTATTTACACTGACGTCTGTGTTACTGTACATAAATAATGCTTATTCCTCATTCAGCTTAGCCATAACCATAACCTTACCCTGCAAACTAAAGGAAATCTTCTTGCTTTTATTCTTTTAAAAATATCATCCCTTTTTTAAAAGTAGTCTCGCCCTTTAGGGTCACTGTCAAAAATACATTTTTAGTAGTGTATAACACAAACACACGCACACACGTATNATATATATATATATATATATATATATATATATATAGATCAATTAGTCTCAAATATGACCCTTAAAGCTATATTTTATGTAAAATGAAAATACAACACAGTCTCTGTCACGCTTCGGGGTGCTTTCCCTGTCTCCGCTGCTCCTCCGGACTTCAATCCCCAGAGTGCACTGCTCCATGATGTCACGGTTACAGGCCCCATTCCCACCAGTCACACACCTCCTTCTGCTCATCGTCACCAGAATTCTAATCTCACACACCTGCACGTAATCATACTGTTTGTATTTATATGCCTTCCTTTCCCTTGCCTCTTCGCGAGGTATTGCTCCCCGGTTGCGTACTGAGCGGTCTTCTGTTACTTGTGTAATCTACCTTCCTTTTTTTTTTTTTTACTTCTACCTGTAAGTTTCGGTTTTCGCCTCTTGTCTCGTCCCTTTGGTTTTGGTTGCCTCTCGGACTGCTCTTCTGGTTTTTACCTTGGACTGTATTTTGTTTTTTGGCTCTGTCTTGCTCTCAGGTATTTTCTCTACTGTTGCCTCTGTTTACTGCTAACTTTTTACATTATCCTGCGCCACTGCTTTTGTCAATAAACTTCGTTCGACCTTTTAACTCTGCTCTCGTCTGGCCCGTTACAGTCTCGCTCTGACCAGAGGTACTAGAACTCACAAACACCCTCTATGGGCTTCAAGGGGCCTGAAGGGCTCCTATTATGCGTTTGTGGTTTTTGCCTTTCCTTTAGTTTGCTGTAGCTTTTACTGCATGTAAACGGTCTGCAAAGTTTTAAAGGACACGCCAGAGGGAGAAACTCTCTACCACAGAAACCACTTTTCTCAGCTACCTGAAACGCCTTGATGGAACTCCAGCCCTTTTCTCTGCTACAGGGTGACATCATCTCGTAACACAATCCTTGCTGCCTGCTTACCGGCAAGCTTGGCACGCTCTGACACAACACACAGAGAGCTAAAACAGTACAAACCGACCACTCTGCACCAGTGTAACTTGTGAAGGTGTGTCTACCAGCTTGTTCTACCAGACTTTCAGGCCAGACTCTGCCTCAAACTGAAAAGGCAGGACCAACACCACAGTAAGAATAGCCACGGCGATGTGGGGGCGGAATTTGTAGCAGGTTGCTCTGCCAACCTGAACAGAGTAGGTAAGCTGACCAATCAGAGCACACTGGGCTCATCGGGTGGAGGGTTTAAAGACACAGGAGCTCTAACAGAGCATTACTGACAGAGGACAGAGCATTTCATACAGATGTACTGTACGAGAAAATACTGTGCTTTGGAAATACTTAAAGTATGTAAATCTATTCTAGTAGCTCCCAAAAATAAAATTATGAACATTGACAATGAGTATAATAGTGAACTTCTAGTCTAAGAACATTCTAGTTTTCAAACTCCCCTGCGTGGGCCTTTCAAGCTGTTAGTGGTGACAGACAGACCTTTTCTCCTGGGTTACTGCTGTAGAAGAGCACACATGGGTAAAGCTCTGCAGCATCCACTCCCTCAAACGCCAGCTTGGGCTCCTGCACGTCAGAGATTCAGTATATTCAGCAACATCCACATACAGCTGAACAGATGTACATCCAAGCCAAGAACCATTTAGGTTTATCTTTATTAATAAGAATCTAACAGCAAATCTTTACTGCAACATTTATGAAAAGCTGAAACAATGGTTCATGGATCACTCGCATCACTGAATGTCTGCATTCATCACATCCGGAAAACCAATCTCTACCCACCCGGTTGTTTTTGGCAAAAGAGATGGTCCTGGCCTCCATGTCCAGGATGCAGGTGATGGTGTCCCCCTGGGTGAAGGAAGGCAGGGCTCGGCCCAGCTCACCTCCATGGTACAGGCTGCCGCTGTAGGCCCGGTACAACCACATGTCCGTGGTGGTGCGGTGGTTGTAGTCACGGATGGGCCAGCGGGACACTCCAATACACGTCCCTTCGTTTCCTCTGTTCTCTTTAGTGATGTAGAACTAGCAGGAGAAGAGACAGGGAGCATATTCTTGATACCTCAATAGCATTTTTCACCATCAGATACGATTATCAGTTCTCAACTGGTAAGATCACACACTCACACAGCCAAATCTCTCAGTTGGGGGTGGGGCTATTAGCCTAATCATATAACGTCAATGGCTCAAATATGCAGATCCTTCTCATGCATTTTTTGTAAACCAAAGATCTGTATTACACGACCAATACCTTCCAGATGAAACAGCCGGAGGTGATGGCTGTGGTGGCCAGGCCGTAACCTTTCCCTCCGGAGCCATGGGAGAGAACATTTCCACTCTCCAGAGAACAGCACATCAACTTATGAGGATCAAAGGAGAAATCACCTATAGGAATGCACTCATCCTCATTGCTGCTTTCCTGAAAAACACCCAAAATAATACAAATGATTTAGTTATTAAACAAAACATAGCGCGATCTTTAAATCCACCAGGAGAGAAAAGGTGTTTGGCAAGAAAGAGCCTATAAAGGTAACAGATCATCCCATGACAGTATTCCTCCATTTACTACCTACTACCTAATCCATCATTACCTGGTGAATGCATCTGATATAGACAGTACCTTCTTTGAGCTCTCAGATGCCCTCTCTAGTTTCCTCCTCATGGACAGAGGTTCCTCCCACATGTAGGTGGACAAAAGTCCAAATAGCTGCTCGACAATCTGCAGCAAATAAAAAGAAAAGCATCACTGAAAATGTGTCACTGAAGAAATGGGTGAACTCGTGGCTTGACCAGCTCTCTCACCTGTTTCATCAGCAGCGGGTCGGAGCAGGCGGGAAGTAAAGCCTCCAGAATGTGGAAGGCTAGCAGCTTTGTGCGGAGATTATAGAAATGAGGATTACCTGGAACAAGTATTCACAATTAGCACACAACCTCTTCAGAACTGATCAATTTACAGAGGGACTAACAGGTGTTCAGAGCACTACTCGTTTCACTATGGTTGTCCAGGAATCACTGACACATGGAGCCAAACCACCAAACTGTCTAGGGTTTAATTAACACATCCTGACCTTGGCTGTAACAAAAGACACACTGCCCCTCTGTGTTGCAATTTGACAAGAGACATGAACCTAAGTAAAGGTGTGTGCCTAAATCTAGTTGGACCCACTGAGAAACCTCACCTGTAGTCCGAGTCTCCAAATCACCTTGAAAGGGCCAGCTCGGTCCATGAGCCCGTGGCGGGCCAGCTCAAGCCGTATTCATGGTAGCATTCAAGTTGATGAAAGGGTGTCCACAAAAGAGAGGACAGAGAGCGCAAGACGCAAGGAGAGAGCAACCTCTCTTTCTAGAAGAGTCTGACGTGCAGCGTGTAAAGCCCCATCATGTCCCGCCGTTGCCCCAGCCTCCCATTTCTGGTTGAGCCCACAGTTTATAAAAGACTATAAAAGTGATTGGCGCCCCCATGTGGTCCAAGTCAGTATCTGCCCCTAGTCAATAACTTTCCCTAACAATGGTAAGGTCATACAGTGTCAGAACCCACATAAGCACTTCTGTTTGGGATTACCTAACAAATTTACATGGTTTAAAGGAGCAATATGTAAGATTTTCTGTTCTAAATAAATTAACTAAATTTATTGAAATGTGAAAAAATAACAATCACATAAAAGTCCCTACTCCCAGGTAGATCATTTAATGACAGATAACCTAAAGAAAGGAAGAGTAAACACAATGATGGCCAAAGCTCTCTACAGCTGCTACCACCTGCACCTACAAGAATCCATGTTGGGCAGCAAACAAGTGACATAAACAGAAGCAAAACAGACGTAAACGTTTCATCTGGACTGGTAAAACCTGAAGGGGGAGATTGAGGGACTATAAATCTTCTGGACATATGTTGCCACTTTTGTTTGGAGTATGAATTCGGTAAGTTGCATAATCTGACAAATTGCTCCTTTAAAGCAACAGTGTAACAATGCAATTTACACTACATAGTTGATTGATGGGATAGAAGCTTCCATTACTTGGTAACTCTTATCTCCAGGGCAAAAGGAGACAAGCAAACTTCTACCATCAATCCAAACTTCCATTGTCTTGGCTGATCAAAACCAGGGAATGGGGCTACCTGAGCTGCTGTGGTAGGAGATGATTGTCATCAGTGGGTCAATCCACCTGGAGAAGGAGGAGACTCTCTTGGTCACCCTTAGCGACAGGATGCGCCTGAGGAAGACGAGGAAGTCCGCAAGCTGGGACTCCACAACTTTGCTACTGCGCAGTACCTCTGCACCTACGGTCACACCATCCACACACACATCAAGTCACACTACTGAGTTAAATGAGCAAACACAAGGTCATTTGGAAGTAGCCAGGAGGATGCTCAAAAACTTCAATGGTTAAGGTCAGGTTAGGGGGTAGGAGGGTAGAGTTCTAACAACTCACTCTCTTGTCTGGCGGTTTTAGTGTTGGGGTCAAGATCCAAGTCATATTCTGCACTGTTCTCCAGTGCCTCCTGCTGGTGGAGACTGAGAAGCAGGCCCTGCAGCTGCTCGCACATCACATCCATCAGAGCCTGAGACACATCCAGCGGTAAGGCACCTTCACAGGAGCTAGAGTAACACACACAGATGTTATCTTCCTGGCTAATATTTTCCACTCTATTTATAACTCAAAACGTTTGTCCGAAGGGCCAGTTACCAGAGGACAAGGATTCCTAAGGAAAGGACACGGAAATGAGAATTTCCACTGAAAGGAATATACAGTCCATGTCTATGCTTAAGCCCTGTTCCTGGAATCCAGCCCTATATATTCCCATCAACAACTATACCACACCATACCAGACTAATACTACATTCATCCAGCTCTGTAACAAAATGACACTGTAAGTTGATAAATGCTGTATATGTAAGTCAATAAGAAGTAATATTTATTTTATTGGGATATTGCTTTTCAATCCTGCTAAAATTAGAATATTTAAACGGCAAAAAATGCCCATCCCCAGTTTCTTACCTGGCTGCGACGACGAGACTTTGGAGCAGCCTGGCGGAGGCCAACCTCACGGCCCCGCTCAACAGCATGTTGCCTGAGACGGAGGCAGCCAGCCATCGCTGACTGACCAGAACACAGGAGTTATCAGTGAGGCTGGCCAGCAGCTCTAGCAGGCCACTCTTTATCACCACCACAAGGTCTGCTGGCTGGTAGTGGAAGTTTAGTGCGAACACTGCAGCCAGGAGCAAGTGCTGGCAGGAGCCTGTAGGGAGCAATAATGTTTTAAAGCAATATTAATTAAAATATTAATTATATAATATAGATTCAATTATTCAACGTCCCAAGACTTTAACATAGCATGAACTAGATGATTTAATCAGAGTACTGCCTCTAAAATAGAGGCCCAATAAACGGTATTATTATTTTTTTGGAATCTGGGCCACAAAGATTGTAATTCAATAACAAATACATAAATGAACATAAAGTTTCTCTAAACATTTTCAGAATCTGTGATATACACCCATCAACCTGCCACAATGGGGCTTGTATATAGACGTTAACAATGTGGCTTAAAAGTACAACAGCAATGTGTAATATCCATCATGCAAGTGTTTAAGCTGCAGTAAAATTAGCCATGTCATGACATTAATGAGCAATCAGTAGCACATGACATGAGCTGTCATAAAATGAAACATTATGGCAACTGTCATGACAGTATCAGCAATGGTAACAAGCCCTAAGCTTTAGCAAATGGCATTTTGTTGTGGGAAAGTGCGATGGTTTCTTTTGTTACAGAAAATGTAAATTGTCTCCCCACCTATGTAGTGGCTATGCAGTTTATATGGAAATGACCCATACAATCACCCCCAACAACCCCCTCCTTCACACCTTGATCTTCCTTATCTTCATTACCCCACTTACCCCTCCTTTTCTTCCCCCCTGACCCTCACCTCTTAAAACCGTGTCAGACTGAATAAGACTGAGCCAGACTGGACGGGCCTGACAACCTAAGCCTGTTGTCCGTGCATGATTGTGCATGCACGTTAATAAGACTGCTGATTGACCGAGCTGTATCCATGCATCTCTGTATGTGTGAATAAACTCAACACGACGCTGAACCTCATCTCCAGTCTCCTGACTCCTGATTCTTCCTGAAGACCCGAATTTCTAACAACACCTATACACTTCATTGATAAGGGAGTTTTGCAGTCTTACCCTTCTGCTCCTTCTCCAGTGCTACTTTTTGCCTAAGTACACGCACCACTTGCTGGTAGAGAGTGTGTGCTGCTGTCTGGAGCTCTCTCTGGGCGCTCATAGAGGCAGATTGAGTGCCAGCCTGCAAGTAAACAAACACAAACAAATGCACATGTGTTTGTAAACAGGTCCGTTTCAGTATGCGGTATTTCAGTGGTTGGTGTGGCTCAGTGGATAAGGTCACTACCCACCAGGGCGCTACCACACCAGGTGAGAGATGGTGGTTCGATTCCTGGTCTGGGTTACTGTGCTGTGCTACACCAATAAGAGTCCTTGGGCAAGACTCCTAACACTACACTGGCCTACCTGTAATATGAATACCCTTGTAAGTCGCTCTGGATAAGAGCGTCAGCTAAATGCCATAAATGTAAATGTAAATGTATGCGAGGCAGTGCATGCTTGCATTCATTAAAACACATAAAAGGCAAGTGTCTAGACATGGGCAGGATGATCTCTACATTGTAGATATCGCAGCTGTAACAGTATCAAAAGCTGGGTCGGTTCTGTGGTTCTGGGCCGGTTCTTATCACTATTTTTATATCAAACTACTTGGGAAGTCATCACTGAAAACCCCTCCCAGCTGAGGACAGTTGCTGAGCTTCCAGTCGCTAGAACTTCATAATCTTTACCAATAAACCTGATTCAACTCAACTGGTCATTTCTAATACCAGGTCCTCCACAGGACACAAAATGCCCACATGCATGTAGTTGTGGATCACTGGGCACAGGTAAAGACAGCAAACGTAAAAACTAAATAACGTTCATCATTTGTGCCGAAGTGTTGTGATGCAGCGCTACAGTAGAATGACGTAGCACAACTTAATGGCGTATAATAAGGACAAATTCAAAGGATAATTCATCAGCTTTTTAGAGCATACAAATGTAACCGAAGTCGTTCCGAGAAGCTTTATCTGAAAATTTGGAGAACCTTGCTGAGTCAGAATTGTTCACCAGGGTTCTGAAGTATTATGAATAGAGAGGTACATACAAGGCATTGTAAATCCCTCTTATTTGAGAGAACTGACTTCTGTTTATTTAGCCAATTGAGAAAGCCTGCTTGGCAAGGGCCAGGTTTACTTAATGTGGGTGAAACAGTCTACATAACAGTTTGTGTGACTTACAGTGTAGTGGTTTATCTTGTCAGTGAGTGTGGCCAAACTGCCTGTGACAGGAGCTCCCAGTCCAAAACAGCCAGACAGGAAGTGCAGCTGTACTGACTGTACCAGGCCCGGGAAGCGTGGGGGCACCAGAGAGCTGTGACCACTGCTCTTCTCCTCCATCTCCGATAAGAAGGAAGAAATCTGACACAAAGCTTCTAGACGGACCTGCACAGATGTACGGAGAAAAAGTGCAAAGATTAGACTGTTTAAATAAGATCTATCTATGGCCTTTTACTCGTTTATTATTTTTAAACTTAGTTATGTAGCTTTTCAATGTTTTTTTTTTTTTTAAACAAAACGTAAGAGATGAGTTTGGAGACAGTCCAAGCCATGTGCTTGTTATCAACATTAGGCTAGCATCTTCCACTATAAACTAAAGAAAATTCAGACACCAAAAACGTCTTGGTTTTTCAACTGCATCCAGGTCAAGTAGGGTGGCCACATGTTAGGTTTTAGGCCGGACAGTCCGGTTTTTCAACTCCCAGTCCTCTGTCCGGGGCAATACCTGGACGTGTGCCTATTAGTCCTTTTTTCAGGATGAACTATTTAAAATCTTCACTCGCAAACAATATTACGTGCCCATTGGCTCACGTCCATGTCAAAAGAAATGCCTTGCATTTCATTGGTTTAACAAGGTCATGTGACATCGCTCGCCTACCGGCTAACCGCAGGTC
>CM067487.1:30010145-30047056 GCA_034552555.1 Semaprochilodus insignis | reverse complement strand
TGCCATGTCCTGGTTGGGACTCAGGTTAGACAGCCTGGCTAACGTATTAGCACAGCGCTAATGCTAGCTAGCATACTATTTGCATAATACGACTGAAAAGTTTTATTTCGCATATTCCACTAGCAATACTCCACAAGCTTGATGCTGGGAGACTGAAGAGACAAATTTAGGGCAACTTTAACTTCAGCAGATCTTCATGCACTACGGTGGGCAGAGTGGACATACACATTTACCTGAACATATGAACCAAATAGTTCACGAAGTTCCAGAAGTTCTATATTGCTTTTGCTTAAACTGCTAGTTTCCATTACAGTCTATGGTGTCTACAGTCTACGGTAAAGGGCTGCAAGCCAAAATTCCAGAATGTGCAAGCCAAATTCCTGATGAATACAGAGACAGCACTGGCATGGCATGCTTCTGGTGTGTATGTGTATGAGGTAACACTTACCCTGAGGTGTTCCCTCCAGCTCCAGTGACTCTAGAAGGCTGGTGTTGGGTAGGTAGCAGTTCAGCTCGTTTAGATGCTCCAGTAGAGACAGCAGGTGAGGCAAAAGAGGCTTGACCACGGCCAGAGGCAACAGCAGCAGAGAGTACATCACCTGACACAGGAGACTGCCAGCTACTGAGCCAAACAACACCGCTAGACACACACAAACACACACACAGACACACACACCACACATTTCATCACTGTAACTGATAAAAGGACAGTAAACTGTTTGTAAGCTCACTCGCCATAACTTGTCTACTTTTGTTCTAATGGCTCATGCAGTTCTAACACACTAATGGAACATGCAATGTTGGGCTATATACTCTTCTAGACGATGCTCAGCATTGGGCATGAAGACATTAGACTCATACGTGGCTGCTCCGGAGTGTCCTATTTTGTTTATCAATGCTTTTCTATAGAGATTATACAAGCTGTTTTTGTGTAACTGAATGCCTGTGTCAGAAATGGGTGCACCACGTCTTCATATTTTGGACACACTTCATGGTAATTAGCCTAGTTACAATTAGACTATGTCTGCTTGCTCAACAACATGTTCTTGGAAACATGTCTATGTTAAAAAGCTTCACTGAGTGAGCAGTGATTTCAGCAGTAAGCGTTATTTTAAAGCATTTCAAAACATTACTAAATAAATAACATACTGTATAATACATTAGACCAGAAAATCCCTGTTAAATAATTAGCCTTGAAATGTAACCTCCATTTTACTAATACATCTGGATATTAGAACATTATATCTTCATTCACAACATAATAACATGACTTCATTCTGGATATTATGTTATCCTAAATGTTGTACAGCTTTTTTACAACCATTTTAGAATCTTCTGTTTTTTATTCTGGACACATTTAAAATGTGTTTGTATGATTACCTGGTAAATATCTGAAATCTGATGTTTGGCATCATACTAGAATCAATTTAAATGGTTATCTGCAACAAAAGTGTTTCTGTATTACTGAAACGCTGATTACAAAATTTCAAATGGCAGTGCCATCTTCTTACTGTGCAGCTTATTAATGACATGTTTATCCAGCGAGCTCTCCTCCAGGAGAATGGTGGACCTCCTGAAAGTTTCAGCAGCATATGGCAGCAGCAGGCACATGTGTTTATGGAGCAACGTCACACTGCTGTCATCCTACACAGAAAAAATAAATAAATAAAAAGGGTAATGAACACTTATCCATCGTGCTGAAGAACAATATTTTGTTCCAGCTATATTATGGACTGACAAAGACCACTTGACACTTGAAAAGCTTGAAGCAAAATCAATAAAAGTATAATATCAAGCCAAATATAAGAGAGAAAATAAGGCAACAAACAAATAAATAAACAAACAAATAAATAAATAAATCTGCAAGCAAACACATCAATCAACTACTACCTAGACTATCACAGAAAATGATATAACAGCATGATACCTCAGTATTGGTGTAGATGTAGCAGTGTGCCAGCAGGTGTTTGTGCAGTGCAGACAGCAGGTGGTGGAAGTGAGACGGAGGCTCAGTCTGTTTCTGAGCTGAACTGGACTGCTGCTTGTCACTGTTCTTCTCCAGCTCACCAAACGCACGCTCCTGCACATAACAGTGAAGGACGGAGCTGCTTAGCACAGGAGTTTATTAGCACCAGAGCTTTTAGTCACACAATAACCAACTAAAGAAGATAAAGCAGTTTAGATATTCACCCTAGCCTCCTATACTAACACCCTCAGGGTGCTGGAAGTCTTCCAAGATAGTCCATTTGCTAAATTAGCCAGTATCTCTGCTGCCAAACAAACTTCAACAGATTGCTAATTTGCAGACAAATGTACAGACACGATTCAGGCTTGAAGATAAATGGTATAACTGTTATTAAATTTTGTCCATGTTTACAGATAACAGTGTGTCATATGTCAGAAGTCTATCTGAGGTTACCCAACATCTTGACATGGTTTAACTCAAGTATGCAATGGGTATGGTTCAGGGTAGCCCTGAAGCTCCCATCCAGACCTAAAGAGACTTGAGTGTTTGGGGTGAAGGGGAATTTGCATGCATTACATTTCTTGCCAAGTCCTTTAATAAAATTGCTACTGCCTAGTTACGCACTCCCTTCATTTAAACACTATATCACCAAACCCTGCCTTGCAATGTGACCACTATGCAAACCTGTGCCAGGGTTGGAGACTGACCGTATAGAATCCGATGCTTAGCAAGAGGGTCTTAAGCAAGACTTCTGCCAAATGAAGGTGGTCTGGGGCCTCAGTGCTGGAGGTAGAGGAGCCTGTAGGCCGATCTGGTGTGGGAGGCAAAAGGCCAGCACCCAGATCCCCTGGAGAACTGTAGCCCAGTAGGGAAGCTACATGGCTCTGTTCCTGGAGACTGTTCAGCACCATGTCCAGTTGGAGACGCTGGGGGAAAAAACAGAGGCACAGTGTAGAGAGACTGAGATGGAGGTACAGGTGTGAGTCTGTTAGAGCAAATAACTTATATATATATATAATAACATATAGCCTACAAAAAGACATTGTTGTTTGTATTTAGTGAGTCCACCCTTTGTCTTTATCACAGCTTCCACCATGTTCAAGAAACCTGCTTCAAGTTCTTCAAGTGCTGTCAAAGAAAGGGATCGTTCTCCTCACCTCCACAATTTAGTCTAAAAAGTGAATTCAGCTTTCTAGATATGATCCAAGGATGGACATAAACACCTGTGGATGTCAGATCTGAAGCAAGAGTGGAGCTTGATGTTCTCCTCTCTCTCAAAGACTAAAGGTTAAAGTGCTGTTTATCTGATGATCACAGTTTTGGTAGTTAACCAGGTCGTGTATGCTTGTTATGAAAATCCCATTTTAAGCATTTTTCCAGTTTTGGAAACTTTTGCGTATTCACTTATTTTACTTAGTTTTTTTGTCCAACAAAGGTATTTTCTAATATGCAATCCCCTCAAAGCATCTCCTGCAAAATGAACAAACTTGGAATTTAAGTAAATGATGGCTGGTCATTGACTTTAGCACATTACAGTATATAAGCTCACTCTGGACAAACCTCTGTCTGAAATGTACCTAATAGTGGACTGGACAAGTTACTGGATTTAGGTGACATCAGTGTTCACTCTTGTCAATTTTAAATCTGGGCCAGATTTGGCACAATTCCGAGGAGAATTTCCTGTAGATTGGGATTTTTGCCACTGCTGGTAGACCCGTATGACCGCACACTTGACTACAACATCTGCTAATTTGGCTACTTCCTTCACACTATGGTCTTTGGCACACCCAAATGCAATCACTCCTATTTGCCAATCATTAACATCTGCTTTGGAGCCATTTTCCACACATGGGCCGAGACATTCACTGCACTGCAGCCTGAAGTTACTACCACCTTAAACAGGCAAGTTGACAAATATTTTTTTATCTGTTAAGCTTATAATACTTATATATGGAACACGTGTATGATTTGAGTGTGTACCTGTCCTTTAGAGAGACTCTCCCAGCTCTCTGGGCCCTGAGGTAGCAATGAATGCAGCAGTTCTGTTCTCTCCCTGAGAGGAGGCAGCAAGAGAGACGCTCCTATCGACAAGGTGTTCATCACCGCCTACACACGCACACAGACACACAAAGTCAAGTACTTAAATCTGCTAGACACATTTGTCTTTCAAAAGAATGGTGCAACTCTAAGAATGCCAATTACATTAGCATAAGCTTCATTAAACCCTTTTACTAAATTCATCATTTTTCATAAGTTACATAGTCATTTTAAAGTGTTTAATGGGAAAATCATAGCAATTAGTGAACAACAAGCCTGAATAAGAAGCCAAGAAACAAAGGTCAACAAAAGTATGGAATACTCGCTAAACTTGTGATTCTATTTTAATAGCCTTGTAGCTGTGAGCAAATCTAAGCAAGCAAACTTCAGACACCAAACAATTCTGTGCTGATTGGCTACATTTGAGATAAGGAGCTAGATAAACATTACATGAGTAGTTCAGAGTTAAACCTGCTGCAATGATTCGGGCACGTTGGAGTCAATGAGTCTGAACAGGAGGTTACGGAGGGGTCTCCCCTGAGCTCCAAGAACAGTAGCCCCTGTGCCTCCTGCATGGGCCAAAGACAGGTGGATAGACAAGAGCTTCATACACAGCAGCACAAACTGGTGATGCTCCCTGAAAGAGACAGACAAGGAGAAAAAAGAAAGACAGTCCGTGTTAGAAAGACAGTTTGAGCTGACCTTCATACCGAATTGGGCCAAATGCTCCATTGAGAAGTGTGTCTCAGTCCTTTTATGCCTCAGTATGTGTTTCCATCATGTCTGTCTGAATGTCAGTGGGGTTTCTCACCAGTGACATCATCACTCTGGGCACAGAGTCAAGGGAAAGGCACCAGGGGTCATTCGCTATCTCCCTCCGCTGCCTCCATTTTAATCCAGTTTTATGGAAAAACACCTATAAGCCTCCACTGTTTAACAGAGCGATATATACCACAGTGTCAACAGTTGTGATAACCGCATCAATTTAAGCATGCCGTTATCACAATCCCAACTGTTCAATGCTTGTATCTACATTAGCCTTGTAGATCCAGTCCAAAACTAGAGCAGCATGTTTTAGATACCACACACACCTTGGCTGATCAACTACATTCGAGGTGGGGAGCAAAAAAAGAATAAAATAAAAATAAATAAATCAATCAAACTTTCTGCTTAATTAAGATATTATGATGTAAACAAGTGAATTACAAGCTTTTTAAGTGAAATGCTACGTTATAGACAAACAGAAAGAAATACAAAGAGTTGCTCACAGTGGTGGTGATGGGAACCAGACATCTGAGGAACAGACATCTGATGCCTCTAAAAGCTACCTCACAGAAAGTTAATACACCGGTTAGAAATATCCTGCCTGTAAGTGTCTTACATTAGTTTTCAGATAAGCTTTTAGTCTAACACGTCATTTCTGTAATCCATTCATGGTGGAGGGGTACATGCAGGACAATGTAAAGTAATTATTTTCCCCCACCAAAGTAGACATGCCACTCTTAAAACTAAAACTCTGAAGCCACATGTAGGATCACTGATCTGGACAATAAATTAAATGTCTATATTTGTGCTGAAGACATTGGGTGCTTTTACACTCATCTTATTCAGACCTTTTCAGTTTGGTTTGACCCAAAATAACAGGTGTGAAAGGTGCCTTGGCCTCGATTCGGACCACATTTGGTCATTTGGTCCGACCAAGATCAAACCGTGAACAAAGGCTGGGATAGTTTGCAGTGTAAAACCACTTTTTTGTACAGTTCGGACTTCTGTACTGGTAACAGTAACCTGAGGAAGTGTATCATCAACAATAGAAAAAAAAAAGAGGAGAGAGAAGAGCAATGCAGTATATAAACATGAAGCTGCTTTTCTAACCAACGCATGGTGCTAGGGTGCAAGCATGTGCCTGTGCACCTTTGAACTTCTGTACCTTGGCACTCATCACATGCGGGGTGCTTCATTCTAAATGAATGAACTTAAGGGGAGATTTGCTTAGTAGGTTCGCCTCCACACACACACACACACACACACACACACACACACACACGTATATAAGAGCTCTATGACATAATTTCAAGGAAAATACTGCAATGACAGAAGCGCTAACTATAGTGCTAATGTTTCATGTTCATGCTTCATGTTTGTGCCATCTGCACTGATAACACTCCAACATCAAGACGCAACACCCCACACAACGAACAAAAACATTTCATGGGGGGGGGTGGGGGTGGGGGGACACACCCACTGAGACCCCTGGCTCATATAACCACTGCTGGGAAGAATGTTTTTCTACAATTAACCATATACATCAAAACACTCTGAATGACACTGTGAATTTGCTCCTCTCTACACTGTGCGCACAGTTATTAGGCAAGTTTTTTTTTTTTGGAGGATTAATTTTATTATTGAACAACTAGAGCTCTCTGGGTCAATCCAAAACATTAATAAACCTCAACCCTGAACATTTAAGAAAGTAAAAGTGGGGTTTGGGCTTTTTTAGGAGAATATCTACATGTACATAAAAATCATGGTCTTCTTGAGAGACTTTTTCCCTGGACCACTGCTTAAAGAAAGTGTCTTCTAAAAACTGGCAGTAGGTTTTGGGAGTTGAGTTTGAGTCCATCTTCAACCCGAAAAGGTGGAACTTGCTCACCTTTAATAATACCAGCCCATAGCAGCATCCCACCTCCACCTTGCTGACGTCTGAGTCGAAGTGGGGCTCTGTGCCCGTTACTGATCCAGGCATGGGCCCATGAATCAGGTCCGTCAAGAGTCACTCATCTCATCCACCCATAAAACCTCTGAAAAAGCTGTCTTCAGATATTTCTTGGCCCAGTCTTGACATTTTTAACTTGTGTGTCTTGTTCAGTGGTAGTCGGGTTTCAGCCTTGGCCATGTCTCTGAGCACTGAACACCTTGTACTTCTGGGCACGCCAGGTAGGTTGCAGTTCTGGAATATGACAGCACTGGAGGATAATGAGTTCCGGGTCACCTCACGTTTGATTGTTCTCAAATCTTTGGCAGTTAATTTGCGTCCTTTTTTCTCTCAACATGTTTCTTGCGACCCTGTTGACTATTTGCTATTTGATGGTTCTGTGATCACGTTCAAGAGTGCCGCATCCCTCTGAAAGGGTAGAATTTTTGACTTTTCAAAGGGAGTTAAATCTATTTTTTGGTGCCTGAGGAAAAAAAAAGCTGCCTAATAATTAATTATGCACACCTTGATATAGGGTGCTGATCTCCTTAGGCCACACCCTTCCTCATTACACAAATACACATCACCTGATATGCTTAAATCCAATAAGCATTTAAGTTCATACAGCTTGGAGTTGGAAGATATGCATGGAAATTATGATTATGGTCAGAATACTCGCTTGCCTAATAATTGTGTAGTTCACAGTGTAGTTCAATCCCCCTTAAATATTTCCAAAATACTGTCAAATGTCACCAAAATTAGATTAAATTTGCAATGTATGTAATCTTTGCATTATTTTTTATGTAACTGTTAGTGATGCATAACCAACAACATCATACATTTTTTTTGACCTGATCTCTTTCCTACATTCAGGCGCAGAACACTAAATGCGCATTTGAAGTGACCCACAATTTCTGTGTCCCTGTTTTTATCGTTTCCCTTCGTGTATTATTTTAGAGAGAGTCAAGAGTGGAAGCAGTGCAACCACTGCAGTCTACTCATACTGCACATGCCAAAGCAGGCAGTCAGCTGGTCTGCATTCTGCACCAGAGTGACAACACAATCCACCGTGTATCGGGCAAAAGCACACACACACACTGCCAGCAACCCAGCACTGCAGTGGATCGAGCCTACAAGCTCTAAAGCCTCAGCTTCAGCTGTCACTCTACAACACTGTCAGTCAGCAGAGGATAATGTAGTATCACCTCTTGACTTATTTTTAGGAAGAGTCCATAGTTTTCGCCGGACAATGCTACGTATGTTTCAACAGAAGCAAATCGTCCCTCAACAGTTTGAGTGCTGAAAGCTGGTAACACTTTAGAGAGAATGTTTAAAACAGAAATAAACACACTCAAGGCTGCTAGGTGGCCAGTGTGTGCGTCTGTGTTTTGAACCTTTCATGGTGGTGTCTTGATGTCAGTGCTTGAGAGGACACGGTAGATTTAACATCCCTGAATTAACTTCTAAAAGCTAACTGAAATATTGAGTGGAATTAATCTGTGAATAAGTATATAGGTAATTATATTATATTATTAAAGATATCACATAGGTTACCAAAATATTGGTAACAAAACAGCTGTAAGACTGTAAGGTTGCAGATACACTGAAAATTCTGAAATTAAGAGTGAAAAATGTACTGAAATGGTCAACAGCTGCCACACTCTGACAACCGAAGGAGAACAGCCAACAAACCTGACTGAGCATCAGCTGCGCAAACTCTTCTCTCCATGCCGAGAATTCAAGCTCTTGTCCAAAAGAAGGGACATGCAACAAAATACTAACCTAAATAAAATGCCTAAATTTTACACATAAGAATGTATTTTTTAACCTTACTTCCAGTAGCAATTTATTAATTTCAGTTAGGTTTCTGTCAATAAAGCTGGTCATTATTTCTGGTTGTTACTATTTTCTTGACGGGCACAAATAAACATGAACATATTTAATTATAACCTTAGCTTCAGAATACTACATAAACATTTCCAAGAGAGTCCAAGTCTAATTGTGAGCACTGTATTTACTGAGCCGGGCCTGGCTGACTTATAAAAAAATGCCATCAATACTGATAGCAATTTCAAGGAGCTAAAAAGTCTTATTAAAAATGAAAAACGAATGTTCATATTACTTAAACTCCAATAAACAACATAAAGTGGTAACTGAGGGTGAAGGTAAAGTCCTTAGTGGTTGTGCAGGCTTCTTTTTTTCACGTTATACCATGTTATCATTGCTGAACACTAAACTTGGCATGTAAACGGAAATTGTGGACTAGAATTAGCAGTAAAACACTTCTCTGTAGAGCATGTGTTAACTTATGTTCATTTATTGGGGACTGTAATGCAACTTAGAAATGTAGTTTATTTTAGATTTAGATATGGGCCGTATTAAAAGCTTTCAAAACCTCAGAAATGAGCTGTTCTCCTCAAGCTGGAGCTGTATTGTAATTATAGTACAGTATGTGTGCATGTGATACCTTTTTGAGGAGAACGGTGCTGGGGGAGTGTCTCCACTGATGCTGTCACAGTAGCGCTCTAGGAAGCTGCGTAGGTATGTGAACGTGCTCTCCTCAAGGTCCACACAGAATGGCCTGTGCCATGCCACCAGCTGCCTATTAAGACACACACACACACAGTATGAATAATTCAGACTGAACTATGAGCTCAATTAACTGCCATTCATAATCCTAGACACTGTATCCATTACACTAATGCAGCAGAGCCGGAAACTTGGGCCAGATGCAACAGATTGGAACTGAGCCACAGGAGCTAATTTCATTATTTTACATAGGCCAGCCAGATTTGGCTTGGTAAATTGTTTTATTAGTATTAACGCTATAGTAGTAATAGCAGTAGCAGCAGCAGTAGTAGTAGTAGTATTAGTAGTAGCAGTAGCAGCAGCAGCAGTAGTAGTGGTAGTATTAGTAGTAGCAGTAGCAGCAGTAGTAGTAGTATTAGTAGTAGTAGCAGTAGCAGCAGTAGTAGCAGTAGCAGCAGTAGTAGTAGTATTAGTAGTAGTAGCAGTAGCAGCAGTAGTAGTAGTAGTAGTAGTAGCAGCAGTTGTAGTAGTAGTAGTTGTAGTAGTAGCAGTATTAGTATTAGTAGTAGTAGTAGTAGTATTAGTAGTAGTAGTAGTAGCAGCAGTTGTAGTAGTAGCAGTAGCAGCAGTAGTATTAGTAGTAGTAGTGGTAGTAGTAGTAGTAGTAGCAGCAGTTGTAGTAGTAGCAGTAGTAGTAGTAGTAGTATTAGTAGTAGTAGTAGTAGTTGTTGTAGTAGTAACAGTTGTAGTAGTAGCAGTAGCAGCAGTAGTAGCAGTAATAGCAGCAGCAGCAGCAGTAGTAGTAGCTGCAGTAGTAGTAAGGTGGCGCAGAACAAAACAGATTAACAAATTACCTAACATTCACTCAAATGCCACATTCCTTCAGTTATTATTACCTGTCTGTGGGGACAGCAGTCCAAGCCAGGCTGTGGGAGGTGCCTGCAGTGATCTGCTGGATTGATACCCCCTCCAGACCAATCACCTTCTTAGGTTTGGTGATTGGTGTTGACGTGTGGCCCTGGCCACACTGGCCCATTGCATTATTGCCCCATGCATACACCTCATTTTCTAAGACAAAATGTAACAATTAGTCAAGCAAACGCGGCAAAAATACTGAAACACGGTGCAATACAATTTCACATAACATTCTACATCGCTGTCCAACGAAAAACAAGTATCTCCAAAATGGCAACTCTACAGGAGAGGGCAAAAACCTCATTTCATTTTAATGTAAGTCAATGCATCCACAATTTTTGGCCATTTCTGTCGGTCTATTCCTCATGTGCGGTTCAAACGATGCATAGAAGTAAAAATCAACAACAAAGGAGATGCATGTTCAGCAAAGATAAGCATGTGTAGTACAAGGCTATCAAATTCATGTGTAGTGGGTAAGGTTCCCTGCTCTAATAAACCCAGTCCAACACTTCAGATTCAAAGCTGAATCAGATGTATTGAAGCAGGTCAAGTGCTAAATTCTATGATGATTCAGTTTCCAAAAACTGGAGGCTTCATCATCTTATGTAGTCTTCAGCACTACTACAGCTGGATTAGTTTGACCACAGAAGGTATTGTAATGCAATCAGTCAGGATTCAACTGGCTGAATGGTACTGAATAGCAGAAACTGTGTATTTGACCAAATTCATAACTTAAGTTGCTTACATCAGCGTTACGAAACAGGACTGCTACTAATGCGGGAGCTACAATTACTAAAGGCCCTTCACTTCATGTTGCAGTCCTCTCACCGTGAGACAGTGCGAGGCAGTGGCTGTCTCCACAGGAGATGTCTATGATTTTAGTGACGCTCAACTCTTCTATGAAACGAGGCCTGAGAGACGTGGTTTCAGATGAACCGCAGCCCAGACACGAGCCACAGCCCCAGGCAAACACCTGAAAAACAGCACACACACACACACACACACACACACACACACACACACACACACACNACACACACACACACACACACACACACACACACACACACACACACACACACACACACAGAGAAAACCACAGACTAAAACCTCAGGTGGGTGTGTACTGTAACCATCAAGGTCTGTGCAAACCTGCAGTACTACAATTACAATTACCTGCAGTACTACAATTATACACTACATGGATACAATAATAATAATAATAATAATAATAATAATAATAATAACAATAACACCTTACAAAACTTATGAAATAGTCATATTTCATGTGTCACGCCACGTCAACTACACTACACGTGACATAAGCCGCCATTGACATGAAACATTACAGAATGCCAATTGCTGGAAATGGTAATATGACACACTTAATTTAATAACCAAATACATATATACACTAACCAAAAACATATTCATGGTATGATTATGTCAACATTATGTAGGAGGGCTCAACCCGAGTTTTCCCTGAAATCATTCTTCACTTTAATGTACGTTAATGTAGGAAGATTGTATTCCTGTATACCTGTCCAGCAGAAGTGAGAGCCAGCGAGCACTGACTTCCAGCACACACTTTCCTGATGATGTAGCCGTGTAGGGCCTCTATAACCTTGGGCCTGTATACACGGTTTGTGTCTCCGTGGCCCAGTTTACCTGTAAAGCGAGCACACAGACACACCTCAAGATTTACCCACTTTGCCCCCTACCTTAAATGTAGTCAACCAGCAAAGGCAGGCTTGGTGTCTGAAGTTTGCTGTTTTCATTTAACATTGTCACTATAAGGCTAAAATAGCTACGAGCTACTAACAGTGTTGACCTGCTAAAGGGGTCCTATTATGCGAACTTTCGATTGATTTATTGCTTCATTTTTCCTTAAACACAATTCTGTCCTCATAATGTACATCTGTATGCTCTGCTAGAGCATTTCAGACAGAGGGTGTGTCTTTAAGCTCCGCCTCCCAATGACCTGACTGGTCAGCTCACCCACTCTGTTCTGACTGGTGAGCCGGTAGAGCAGCATCTTCCTACAAGTTTAGTCCGCACGCCACTGTGGCTATTCTTATAATGCCGTCAGTTCTAACAGTTTGAGTCCCATCCTGATACTTGGTAGAAGCCATCCACCTTCGCAAGCTAGACTAGAGCAGCCCGTTTCAGAGTGTAAGCTTTAACTTTTTTAGTTTCCTATGTGTTGTGTGAGGGTGTGGCTGGTAGGCAGGCAATAAGGATTGTGTTACAAGATGATGTCACTTTGTGAGTGAGTTTCTCCCTCTGGTATGTATTTTGGGTTTCATAACTTTGCAGCCATTTACTGTACAAAATGCTTCAACACACTAAACGAATAGGAAAACCCAAAAAGCACAATAAGACCGTTTAGGGAATTCTGAAATAGGTTTTCTTTAGCAAGTGGACAAAAGTATATAGCAAGTATATAGCCACAATATTTCGCATCCCACAATATTTCGCTTTAGACAACCAGCATTTCCTGGCTGAAACAGGTTTTCGGCCAGAAACATGAACAAAGAAGATGACTCAGCTCTGCTGAGAGATTTGTGAGAATTGGATCGCGCTCAGCAGTGTAAAAGCTAACCGTTGTCTCCTCCTCCAAATGACCAGACGATGCGTCCGTCCTGAGCCACGGCAATGGTGTGTGAGCTGCCACAGGCCGCCTGGCCCACCCCGCTGATGTCCTTCACCAGTGTTGGAACGTTCCGGCTGTGACTGTCACTGTGGCCTGAAAAAAAACAGACACAGTGAAAAAGAGTGAAAGAAAGAGAGTGTGAATTTAACCCAACTGTCACAGAGCTCTTACCATCCGTGTATGGTTTCTGAACACTGAAAAAATGTGTTTAATTCACATTTAATTTACATCTTAATTTACATAACATTCTTCAGCATGTTATTTTCTTTTAAGTAAAAGAAAACTTTGTTGACCACTTATATTAAATATTAAATATTAAACGCAAGGATTTTTGGTAACATATTATTCAATTAATGTGCAAGCTCTATAGTTATGAAAGAAAGGAAAGCGTGGATCCCTGAAGTTTAAAGGTCAACATTTACAACCAGTTGAATATTTTATGTCCAACAATACAGACATTATCTAGGGGAAAGCCACCACACACTTGCATTATTCACACCTCATCAGAAACTGTGAGCCATAAATGCCATAAAACATCATAGGACAGATTTTCTTTTGTAATTTAGTTCAATTTCTTGGGAAAACATTACCGTGTTGACTGCTTAACCTGAGCAAGTGAGTGAGTTACAAGCCAATTCCATGAAGTCTTTTACATCTGAAACAAACTTTCAGACATAAGGTTGCATATAACTTATTTAGACAGCATACAGTTCATTAAAGAAGTCTGTACCAGTGCAGGCATGAGTACTGCTAGAAAGTGTGTGTATGAGGGGTGGATAGATTGACAGATATAGGATGCTTACTCCAATAGTAGTCATTTGCCATAAAGACTACATTTGCCAATTTTGCTCAGTTGGCTAAAGTCACGTATACGACAGGTGACGCCTATAAATGCCAGAGATTTAATATGTCTTGGCGTTTTAAGTGATTGCGTCGTCGGCAGTATCGCCAAGCATTAGCTCGAGGATTAAGAGCCAAGAGTCAAAGTCACCACATAAAACTGCAAAAGTGATTTTGTATTTATTACATGTTTTAATCTTCAGGATGGAACACCTGATGTAGGACAGTACATATCAGCTTGACATGCAACCGAAGAGAACACAGGTAAACAGTGCTTATATACCTAAGAGGCTCCTCTGCATCAGAATATGATTTTTTTTTTTTACCGACATGTTAATCTGCAAAGGATTAATACAACCTACTGCTTTCAGAATTCTTACTGACACAGGGGTACAGTCCATAAACATGACTGAAACTGTCAATTAGAAACTCATCAATAAACGAAAATCATCAATAAACACCAGTAAAATATACATATGTTGTAGAGGGTGAGCTTTACAGATACCAGAGATTTTAGTGATATATTATAATAAACACCAGCTTTATTAGAGAAATGTTTTCCATTAACATCAGCTGAACAAAAGGAGAGAAACGTAAAAATAAGGGAAGGGAAAGTAAGAAAGAGAGTTACCGAGGCGGCCAAAATCTCCCTCCCCCCAGGTGTAGAGCTCTCCATCGTTGGTTACTGCTGCACTGTGTCTGTAACCAGCAGACACACACACCACCACCTAGCACAAAAGGACAGAACAAACACAAACACAGACACAGACACAGACACACACACACACACACACACACACACACACACACACACACACACACATTAGACATACTCTCATACTCACATTCAGAAAAATACACTGATAACTATGAACACATTCACGGTATTAGAATTTGTAGCCACAACATTGATTGTGTAGACAATTACAGACTGTAGCCCATCTGCTTCTGCTCAAGCAGAACACATTGTTCAGTTTCTGACCACAAAGTATAATATGGATGATGGTCCATTCTCAGCACAGCAGCGATACTGACAGGGTAGCGTGTGGGGCGTTGGTATGAGTGTCACTGAGCGTTTCTGGCAGAAACCCAAAAACAGCCAGCACAGAGCAGCTCTGCGGAAAGAAACTCCCCAATTCATGAAGGGCTAGAGCATGGCTAGCCCAAACTGTGCATGAGAGAGACTAAAGCACACCAGCGAGGAGAAACTACAAGAGCTTGGGTTTCTAATAACGTGGACAGTGAGCATATTAATGAGTATACAACCGAAACAGGCAGCACACAAACACTGGTCTATGGTACACTGACAAGTTTGCCACAGTAAAAACACATTTAGTTGCAAATGAACTGAAAAAAAGGCAAATCAGTCACTGCTGTCCCAAAGGCCGGCAGTCTGTTCCGCACACCATTATTCACCTAGATGAAATACTTCCCTAAAAAAAGGCCAACGCTACAAATAATTCATGAAGGCTAGAAGAGGGCCGATAAGCATCGTACAAAGGAGTCCATGCTAACTGGTACTCAGTAGGTGTTATTTCTTGTGAGCCATGTTGGCATTATTTACTGACATACTCCTGTAACTTAACCATGATGAGAGCGTGCCAGCCTACAGCCTGGCTGTAATTCACACTCCCTCACATTCTTCTGTTCACAGAGTGCAATATGCGACATATATAAATGAGGACTGGCTATATAGGCCCACTCTGCATGCTTTAAATGCTTTTAAATGCATCTTTAAATGCGCTGTAAAGTGAAACTGTGTATTTAAGGATGAAACAGAAAAAAATGTGCAACATGTGGACACCTTCTAAAATTTTCTGCCCAACAGTATTTGGCAATCGTTTGTTGACTTCTGTAGCCACATTATTATGAACATTATCTAATATCCAGAGTAACTGCAGTGTGCAGCACGGACAGCAGCTAGACGGGCCCTGAGTGACTTAATAAGGTCCTGGTAGGTCGTCACAGGTATCTGGAGCCATGCTGAGTGCAGTGCATCCCACAGCTGCTGGAGGATCCATAGAGCAAACACAACGATCGAGGTACACGGAAGTCTCGGTCATGTTCCTCCAACCAGTGTCAGACATTTCTAGCCATGTGACATGCCACACTGTCTTGCTGGACGATCCCATCCGCACCAGGGAAGACTGCAAGGATGGATTCATACCCAAATCAGTTGAGAGTGCCTTCCACATGGATGAGTGGGCCCAGAGAATGCAACAAAAAACGTGACTTCCTTTGTGAGCTACACGCTGCCACCATCGAAAGTAGGAAGTGATCATATTAACGTGACTCGACTGTGTAGAAAAGTTAGGACGCATTAAACTAGCAGCTTACAAGAATCTAACACGTGAGACACTGAATTGTGCCTAAGCTGAGCGTACAGTATTGACGTACAGTGGCTTCAGCCTGATTTTGTCACAATTTTATAAGAGTGGAAAAATTTCAAATACCAGGCCCAAATATAAGTGTCAGCAACGAGGAACACTGCCAGTGTCCCGACCAAGATAGAGCAAAAATTTATGGCACAATCACTGTCTAATCTGACATAGTGAACATGACAAAAATGTTGTCCAGTATGATCCCAGCATACGGCTGAACTATATGACAGTTTTAAATGTTGGAGCTAGAACCATGAATCCATATCTATCAGACATTCAATATAAGGGGAAAAAAGGCTAGAAGTCTTAGGACTGTTCCCCCCTCACCTTGCCCAGTAGGGGTCCCTGTATTAATTTGGGGTATTTCTGTGTGGCACTGTTTCCATGCCCCAGCTTGCCGTAGTCTCCATCTCCCCAGCTGAACACCTCCCCTTCAGCAGTCACGGCCAGCGTGTGGCCGTCCGAGCCTTTGGAAGAGGAAACCTTCCTCATGGTGCGAGGAGGATCCAGCACCAGCTTCTTGGGAACAGATTGATTGTTGGAGTCTCCCAGACCCAGACGCCCATAGCTGCCTTTCCCACAAGCTCTCACTGAGCCATCAGCTGATACTGAGAAGGTGCAGTACTGACCTGCCTCAATCTGCAAACAGACAGATAAATATTGGCAAAGCAGTGAATGAAATTTCCCCGCCTCTGTATAGCAATAAACTCAAACTACATACAAACAACGTACAATATACAAAGTGCATAAACATGAACATACAATAGGTGTTAATATGTCACAGAACAAAAGTTATGTTGGTCTAAAAGGTACGTATTGATAAGTAAGAAAAAGCATTGAGAGAGTTTTTGTTGATTTTCTGAGGGAAATTAATAAACAGAAAGCACTGGCTGAGGCATAGACAATGGTTATGGCACATATGGCATAGAGGCTAGGAGACTATTTTCATATGTGCTAAATTCTGCAGACAGAAATTATGCTCCAAAATGATACATTATTGTAAAAATATTATTTTTCTATACACTAAATATCTAAGCATTTTAATACACTAACTAAATACATAAAATGGTGCATAACTAGAAAAAAACATGACAGAAATCTTGCTATACATCTTGAGAAAAACTGCAGAGCTGCAGAGAACTGGAAAGAAAATGGACAGAATTCAGTGAAAAGATGGTAACAAGACAAACAGCTGTAAGCTTGCACATGCATGCTTGAATGCAAGTGAACATTTACATGTGACTTAACGAGGTAGATATTTAAGGAATAGTTTTTAAATGTCTATTTCAAATTCATTTATACATATATAAAGTATATTTTATATTATACACACACATGTGCACTATTACTGATTAGATGCTAAACAGTAGAGAACTATAATTAGCCAGAATCAACACAACAGACAGGACAGAGAACAGTGCTCATAACAGGAAACGGTAAATTGAGGCTGATGAGTCTGTTGTGTTCGAAATGTACTACGCCAAGGCTAATGACTGTTACACGGAAAATGCTCGATGTTCCAGAACTGTAGCGCACGGATCTAATGAAACTGCTGCACATGGTTTAACATCTGCTGCAGGACCATGCAGTCAGACAACACAGCACTGCAGATTGGGATGTGGGAGAGGCACACACCAGAGCAACAAAGTGTGGGACTACACCTACAAAGTACATGGTCAAAGGCAACACATTCTTATGTGCTATATGTCATTCTGTTGTATGCATGTTTGAACACCCCTGGTAAAACGTTTAACAGAAAACATATTTTATTTTTACACTATTGTAAATTGGTAAAAAATAAACAGTAATTGTGCAGAAAGGTGTTTTCTGTAGTGGACGTAATAAGGAGAAGGAAAAAATGCATACTTCAATGGAACCAGAATTCCCCCCCCCCCCCCAAGAGATATTGGTCTATTTGGTTTGATGCATTCATTATACAACGTACATACAACGTTAAGAGCAAGAAGCATTTTTAACAAGTGAAAAACGACAAACATGGAGACGCAAGCTTTTGTTCTGACAGCAGTTATGCTATGAATACAGACATGTCTGAAATCCTTGCTATCCCTAATTGAGAAATGTTGTTCTTAAACTGCTGGATTATTAGCTGCTGCATTTTTAGTTGAGTGGACAGCCTTGACCCACCCTTGCTCATAAAGGATTAGACCGTTCCTATGGATGCTCCTTTTATACTCTATATAATGTTTGCATCACCTGTTTAAGGCATTTTTGAACACTTTGCAGCCTCGTTAGTCTTAAACTGGCTTCGTCCCAAATTTTTTGGAACTTGATGCAAGCCTCAGTTCCTACATGACCATATATTTACAAAACTGAAATATACAACAATGAAGTTAATAAGGTAAAATCTTAAATATCTAAAGTCAAATCACTACTTTGTGTTCTACCTCCAATTCACATACTCTCTCAACTTTTTTGGACTTGGGTTTATACCACTTGCTTCTCCAGACATCCAGCTCTGCCTAAGCTGGTTTACAATTTGACCAAAGTAAAACTTAACTGGATGCCGAAGTGGTCCTTAATACGCAGCAGCAATGTGTAGTTTGACTGGGACACTCAAATTATTAATGGGTCCTTAGTTGAGTCAGACAAAGGAATAGTTTGGCCAAAAAACAGAAATGTAACTTTCCCAGCAGACCGCATGTCGTCAATCAGTGTAGACCTGCTGTACTGTCTACACATTTCTTTACTTAACCACTGAATGCAGCATGAGGCGAGTGTGATAAGCATGAGGTTTGTATGTTGTTAATTGGTGGCTATATAAGCATGTAAGCATGCATGACGGGTGCAGACGCACAGGCACACTCACGCAGACATACCATTTGAGCATCGCTGAAGCCCTGTGCCAGTTTGGGCTGCAGGATCTTCTCTAGAGTTCCTTCAGCCAGCTGGTGACTGCTGTTACTGCCCCAAACATACACCTTCACCACATCGCCCTCAGAGCCAGGGGAGGACGAGCCTACGCTGCATGAGCAGAGGCAGTTGGACGCCAGGGCACAAATCTAAAATACACACAAGAATGGAGGGAGCCTCTTACAACAACAACAACAACAACAACAACAACAACAGCAATGCACAAACGTAATTTGTGTAAAGACAGGTTTATTTATGCATGCAGTCTTTTGCAAAGGGTGATTTAACCTTAATGAGGTCGAAAATACTCTGTTTTGAGTGGGAGGGGCTAATCAGTGGTAGGCTGATTAGGAGGGTATATGTAAATACACTAAATCACAAAAATGATTAATTAAAACAGACTGTTTTTGCACCTTGTGTTTCCATGTATGGAATGAAGAGATTAAACTAAAATCTGGTTTGGTACCTCTAAGGTTATTAACAGCACTCGTACTCTACTCATTTTGGCTTAAATTCTCCATTTTAAAACATAGGAATCGCCTGACAGAGCACGCCAATGATTTTGGCAATGTCCATTGTACATATCAGATCATCAAAGTCTTCTAAATGAAGCAGCAACATAAGGCAACCATGGGAGGTCTTAATCGAGGCCAAGTGCACAGCGCACACACACCTCTTCGAAGAGACAGAGCGCGACGTGTGAAAGGCTGCAGAGTCCATCTGCGTCCTTCTTAAGCACCTGAGTGTTTACAAAGTCACCGCGGAAACCCTGTAAAGATAAACAACAAACAAAAACAAAAATAGTAAGAACGGCATTAAAGCAACTACATTAAAACAACTATGCTATTGCCATAATACACATATAAACGTTCAAACAGGCCTTTCAGATCATTCACATGAGCAAAATAACAGAAAATATCTGATACTGTCTCCCAGAGCTGGACAATATGACAATATACGGTATATCATTACCATGAAGTATCATGTCACAATACAACACAGTATACTTTTCTGGACATATCATGAACATTATCTTTCAGCATTAGCACTGCCTTCAATGATGTTACTCTCTACTGCACCCCCATATTATGACCCTAGCTACTGAAATGAATACTGAGCTACAGTCTGGATGATCCCTTTCTTCTTTGACCCAGAGAACATGATGCAGGCTATGCATCATGACTACGCTGATTGTGATCGGAGGGTCGCTGTTTCGTTTCCCTGAACCGACAGGACATGACTAAAGTGCCCTTAAGCAAGGCACCTAACCCCAAACTGCTCCCCGGGCCCCAGGGATAGGGCTGCCCCCGCTCCTTGGCAAGTGTGCTTACTGTTCCCATTAGGGTTTGTTCACTAGAGTGTGTGTGTATGTGGGTTTTTCACTGCAGCAATGACTTAAATGCAGCAGACAAATTCCTCTGTGTCCAAGAACAAATGATCAATGGTTAAATTAAAATGAAATGAAATTAATTAATGATTTCCATCAACAATCAATCTGAAAAGGTGAGCTTGAGCTGAAGGAAGTTGGCCACGGTCCTGCATGTGACTAATATCTGGCTTCTGTTGTGACAAGTACAGTCTTAACTTGCATTATAGATACAGACATGTCAGAAGTCCTTACAATCAATAAATGTGGAACGTTGTTCTCAAACTGTTGGATTATTAGCTGCTGCATTTTTGCTAGAATGGACAGCCTTGACCCACCCTTGCTCATAAAGGACAAGACCGTTCCTATGGATGCTCCTTTTATACCCCATATCATGTTTGCATCACCTGTTTAAGATATTCGCAGCCTCGTTAGTCTTCATCATGACTTTTTTGGAAATTGTTGCAAGCCTCTATTTTTTGAATGAGCGTCAAAGCACAAGTCAAATCACTACTTTGTGTTTTACATGCAATTCACATACTATCTCAACTTTTTTGGACTTGTTGCTTCTCTAGACATCCAGCTCTGCCTAAGCCGGTTTACAGCTTGACCAAAATAAAACTTCACTGCATACTGAACTGGCTCTTAAAATGCAATACATAAACCCTGACCTTCCTCCTTTTCATAAAATGCACTTCTTCAACAGTGGCAGGCATCTGAACTCTGCACAAACAGCCTCCTGGCAGCTAGAGCGTTCGTCATTGATTAAGATGTGAATAAATCTCTGGAAAAGACACACAGCAGTCCAATGCTAGCACCGGCCAGGGGCTTTCAGAAGCAGGCAGGCGGCCAAGAACGCCCGGTCAAATAAAAGGCAAAATCGGATTTGGAGTAAGGAGAAATGTTGGGCGCTGCCTGCACTCACTGAGATTCACAGCAGTGGGATGAGTGTGTTACACAGATTACTAAAGGGACTAATGCACTAATGGACCAATAACAAGAGAAGACACCAAGCACTCTGTTAAGGATCTAGCTGGAGAATAACAGCGGTTCCTGTAATCCTATAGTGTGTACGACTGGGTGGGTTTGAGTGTGTGTCCATTTTACATACAGCGTCCATTACACCTATCATTTAACATCCATTACACGTCATTAGTCATTAGCCACACATCTGGTCAGCATCAGTGTACATTACTGCACTGCTGCTGCCATTACAGCAGCTCTGCAAGACTTCATGACATAGCCAAGTATCTGTTCACTATAGCGGCATATCACATCATAATATTTAAAGCCATTTTCACAATACACAACATGCATCACAATATGTTCATACACTCAACTTACCACCTTAACAACATACATCAAAACCTCTGGGTATAACGACTTTTATTCAATGTTTTACATATGTAACTACATTAAATCCAATTAAACATGACTAATTATGCTCTCTAATTACGTAGTTATTTGCTGTATCTTGAGTAATTAACCACAATATGCTCGGACAAGCATGCTGTCTATCAAAGTAACAAAATACATCGCAACATTAAAATGCCATCATACTGCCCACCTCTAATTCACAATACATTTTCACTTAGCAAATAATGATCACTGTTTATTACATGCATTACCCAGTGCTCAGTTATGCCATAATTATGTCTGAACAGCATGTTCAACCCTGAAAGAAAAAAAAAAAAAGCATTTCTGCTACTCTGGATCTGATGCAAGAGAAGCAAAACATGTCCACACTGCAGAGGATGTGTGCTCTTTTCTGCCACCATATCCTCTTGCTACAATACTTTTCTTAGTCTCCATAATTTCAGCCCTGAAAATAGCCAGGTGTGGGGCTAGGGTTAGTGGACATCCAGGATTTACACTCCATGAGCCCCTCCTTGGTGCATCCCACGCTGAAACAATTATTCCTAATTTTGACATAACTTCTATTGTCACCACATATATCATTTGCCAACATCTTTCGTGTCTAATTAGAAAACCATGTGGGTTGATGGATTAACACCATCTTGGATAATTTATTGACCACCCAAAAAAACAGATATTTTTTAGTTTAAGGAAATAAAGTCTGATTTCAAAAAAAAGAAACACATTAAAAAGGCAGCTCTGCATGTGCACAGATCCTACCCTTCCTCTCTGCTCCTTTAATGTTCTTTTGTCTGTGTAAAATGTCTATCATGCTCCACTTTTCTCCTTTTATTCCCTCTATTTCTCCACTTGCCATCTGTCTCATGTTTCAGTCTCTCTCTCACTGCCCTCCCTGCTGCTATTCAGCTTGCTTGCCCACACTCCTGTCCTGGTGAAGCTGTGGTTCTACTATTGGTAGCATTAATCTGATAACAGGCTAAATGGTGTAGCTGCTTTCCCAAAGGCACTGGAACATAACTGATGCACAAGCTTATATTAACATTTTCCATCCCACCTTAAATAGTGCAGCAGTTTACACCAAAAAGCCTATCCATCAAAACAAAACTACACAATTTAAGGTGGAACAAAAAATCTGAATAAGTAGTTAGCCAACTCGTGGTAGATACCTCAGCTATAACTTGCACACTGTAGTGGGCGGATGGAGCTCCTGCAAGCTAGCTCTGCTAACTGTTTGCACTGTTGTGAGTGAAGGGCTAGACTGTTTCTAGGCACACCGCCTACTGTCCTGATGTTCACACCTTTGGTCTTGGAAATTGCAATAATCAGTATCACATGATCACACATTATTACACATTATAAGTCTATTCTGCATGTTTTATCACCCATGTTTATTTAGACCTATCATGTATCTCAAACTCAGACTTACCGAATATTGCCTCATCTGCTGCAGGATCTGACTGATCAGCTCATAGCCCACACTGGAAGGCTCCGAGGAGGAGGATGAGGAAGATGAAGCCGATGCTGCCAGCGCCACCTCCACCCATTCCAGGAGGAAGCGCAGGGATCCTCTCTGCACAGCCAGTCCCAGCAGGAGCTCCAGAGCCAAGCGTCGTCCGGCCCGGTCCGCCCAGGAACCACTCACTGCTGTCTTCTTCAGGAAGTCGCTCACCTTCACATTTGCTTATTTGTAAGTTTACATCTGCATCGTGTTATTAATGTAAGAAATCCTTTTATGTTAGTGTCCTACTCTCTGACAACATTTGTTTAGTTCTAGAGATACCATAACATTTATGAGTTTATGATTCATGGTTTATGAATCAAGCTTCTTTAACACTATATTTTGTTCATTTTATATCAATGAAAAGTCTTCTCATCGTCAAAAGTGTTATCTCATCATACCTGCGCCAGGCAGTCCAGGCCCACCGCCGGAATTTTGTTCTCGTTAGCCAGCGAGAGAGGTGGCAGGGCGGCTAGAACAGAGGAGGCGGTGCCCAGCACCTCATTACACAGGGCGACATCGGGCGGGTCATCCTCCAGACTCTAGGGGTTCATTCAAACAAATGAGATGGAAACATATCATGCTTGTTCTTCAATGTTATCAATCGGTCACCCATCATCACACCTTGAGGTGAACTATACAGTGTATTTTCACATCCACTCCATTTATCGTCATCCTAATACTGTGGTGTATTAGCCACAACTGCAAGTATATACTAGTACTAAATACACTATATTGCCAGAAGTATTCGCTCGTCTGCCTTCACACGCATATGAACTTGAGTGACATCCCATTCTTAACCCACAGGGTGTAATATGAGGTAGGCAGCTATAACATCTTCAACTCTTCTGGGAAGGCTTTCCACAAGGTTTAGGAATGTGTTTATGGGAATTTTTGACCATTGTTCCAGAAGCGCATTTGTCAGGTCAGACACTGATGTTCGTCGAGAAGGACTGGACCGCAGTCTCAGCTCATCATCCCAAAGGTGTTCTATCGGGTTGAGGTCAGGACTCTGTGCAGGTTAGTCAAGTTCTTCCACACCAAACTCGCTCATCCATGTCTTTATGGACTTTATGGACTGTGCACTGGTGCGCACTCATGGTAGAACAGGAAGGGGTCGTCCCCAAACTGTTCCCACAAAGTTGGGAGCAAGAAATTGTCCAAAATCCCTTGGTCTGCTGAATTAAGAGTTCCTTTCACTGGAACTAAGGGGCAGAGTTCTAGAGTCCAGTGGCGTTGTGTTTTACACCACTGCATTCAACGCTTTGCATTGTGCTTGGTGATGTAAGGCTTGGACGCAGCTGCTTAGCCATGGAAACCCATTCCACAAAGCTCTCTACGCACCGTTCCTGAGCTAATCTGAAGGTCACATGAAGTTTGGAGGTCTGTATCGATTGACTGATTGGCAGAAAGTTGGCGACCTCTGTGCACTATGCATCTCAGCAACCGCTGACCCCACTCTGTCATTTTACGTGGCCTACCACTTTGTAGTTGCTGTTGTTCCCAATCGCTTCCACTTTGTTACAATCCCACTGACAGTTGACCGTGGAATATTTAGTACTGAGGAAATTTGACGACTGGACTTGTTGCACAGGTGGCATCCTATCACGGTACCATGCTGGAATTCACTGAGTTCCTGAGAGCGACCCATTCTTCACTAATGTAGGTAGAAGCAGTCTGCATGCCTGAACACCTGAATTCAATGATTTGGATGGGTGAGTGAATACTTTTGGCTATATAGTGCATTTAGCCCATATTATGCAGCCTTCGTTACTGTGAGCTAGACAGCATGATAGTGTCTTTTATTATACCAAGGGATCCTGTGATCACACTTACCAGCCGGCCACGTTGCCAGCTTTGCCTCAGGAGAGCAAAAAGGAGGCTTAGGCCCGTCCGTACACCCATTTCAATCAGAACGTCAGTGCCAGACTTCACCCGGGATCCGGCCAGCTGCCATGATTCTGAAATGGGCTCCAGGGCACCGCCTTCTGTGCCAGAAGAGGAGGAGGAGGCTGGCTGTGGTGGAGGCGGAGTGCGGAAGCGGTCATGGTACTTGCTGTGGAGTGCATAGTACACCCTCTGGAGCACCGCCAGCCTGTGGTGGAGGGACAGGGCGTAAGGCGTGCGGGCAAGAACGCGGTGGGCCAGGCAGCGCTGGCTATGCAGCAGAGACGAAAGATACTCCTCCCGCTCGTCCTCGGCGCTGGATTCATACTGAAAGTCAGGCAGCCGCGGACCCATCAGGTCCTGCACGGGCTGAGCCAGGCCCAGAACCTCCTTGTTGTGGAGCAGCTTGGCATAGAGGGAGGCGGCACCGGAGCGCGTGGCCGTCTGTATGCTGTCTTCCGCCGCCCAGGAGCTGTTCAAGTGCTCCTGCCACTTCAGCATCACGTGGGTCTGACAAGGCACCATCGCTGCACATTATCCTCACACGCACAGGGGGCACGCAGCTATGGAGGGAGAGGAAAAAAAAAAAAAAAAAGGTTTTTTAAAGAAAGTTCCTAATAGCATAAACAACAACAAGCAAGGACACACAGCTCACAACAGACTCCAACTCCAGATTTCCCTACAGTAGGACATTTTTGGAACTGTCCAACAGACTGGATTTGTGTTCTCCAGCTGAGCACTGGGGCGTCCCAAAAAAACTGCATACATAAAGAGAGCCAGGGACGTTCCCCAAGAATGTTTTTGGATACAAAGACAGACGGACGGACTAGATTTCTACTGTCAGGGAAGAGTTCTGCTCTACTAGTGGACAACAAGGATGATGCTGATGGTAATAATGCTGAAGAATTAGATACAAGATTTAACCTTGATCTAGAACAGTATCATTCTCCACACTAAACTGTTCAAAAGCTTACTCAACTCTCAAGAAGCCACTCGACCTGAGCCAACGTATTACTGACGCAATACTAAGTGGTTTTCACTTGTAAAAAGTATATCACTCATTTCTCGAAGGCAGATTACTAGGAAAAGGGATGCAAAGTTTGTCAAATTCTTGACTGTCATTGGTCAGCCATCAAACATCTATTAACTACCAAGCCTTAAATCAATGACCCATCAAAATATCAATTATAAAACTGACCTTCCAGATCAAAACGCTACATTATGTATTAATGTACCGAGATGGTATTGGCGTGTATTGCTGAAACCAATGGGCTGACAAGTATAATCTTCATGACTATACTAACAAATTCTACAAAGGTTGACTCAATTATACAATCATGGGTTACTACTATTTTCTAAGGCTCTAAATGTATATGTACCATACATTAGAGATGGTAATATTTATTGATTCGCATTGGTGCACCAGCATAAAAGTTCACAATATGATTGCCCAGATGAAAAAAATGTACAGGATACAACTTGTGATTGTGCACTGCTGCATCCATAAAGTCTGATTTATTTATCTGTAAATTTTAGGCCCTATACCTTTATTATTTATAAATATGTACCAGTAATTTTATATTTAGATTGATTCCTCCTCTCTAAACTGTCTCAAGCATGCTCTCCCCTGCCTCTCACTCCCTCTCAATCCATCCAGATGTGTATCACATCGCCCTCAATGACGGAGATGCACATCCCTACCGCACGCTATTAGCCCACGAATACATACAAATAACCATTTTTAACTGACATCACTTTTATTATATTATATATTATTAGTTGTTATTAGTTATAATAAACAATTGTTTGTTTACAGCTTAACGGCTAACGGCATCATCATTTGCATTCACAACTGTTGATTTTGACTGCCGTCATAGTTCACTAGTTACTCTACACATTTCAAAAGCCAAAAGGTTTGGCAAAAAGCCAGTGACTGAAAAGACTCTTCCGGCATACTTCTATGTTTTAGTGAGTGCTGTCTGAATGCAACGCTACATTTCAGAAGTCAGCATGTCTGTGCTATTCTCTCCCTTTTTGCTCTGATCTGGTTGTACAGAGGTCACAACGCTTGCAAAAATTGGGTTGTCAGCTTCAGTGACTCAGAAAAGGGATTTAAACCCAATGGACATACAAAGCAAACTTTTGACCCCCCCAAGTCACTTTCGTTCTTCCTTTCTCTCTCTCTGTAACACTAAGCACTTCATCATGTATTCCTGCCTTGTTTCTACAGACCATTGCACACTTTATGAGCTCCACCGACTATACAGAGGCACTTTGTAGTTCTACAATTACAGATGGAGTCATCAGTTTTTCTGCATATTTTATTATCCCACCTCTACCCTGTTTTTCAGTGGTCCGGACCCCCCACAAAGCAATATGGGCTGTGGATCATGTGTGTTAAGAGTGTGTGGCGCTGGTACGTATGGCTTAGACACAGCAATGCTGGAGTTTTGAAACACCTCAGTGTCACTGCTGGACTGAGAATCGTCCACCAACCAAAAATATCCAGCCAGCAGCGTCCTGTGGGCAGCGTCCTGTGGGCAGCATCCTGTGGGCAGCGTAACCACTGTGACCACTGATGAAGGACTAGAGGATGACCAACACAAACTCTGCGGCAGCAGATGAGCTATCGTCTCTGACTGTACATCTACAAGGTGGACCAGCAAGGTAGGAGTGTCTAATAGAGTGGACAGTGGACTGCTGGGCCTGATCCACTCGTACAGCCCAACACACACAAATACACCACCACCATTACATCAGAGTCACTGCAGTGCTGAGAACGATCCACCACCCAAATAATACCTGTGGTGGTTCCAACCACTGAAGAACAGGTTTAAAGGATGTATGCAGAGAAACCGTGACAGATGTTGCTACTGACTGCTACAAACTATAGGTGGAGCTTCCATCGGTCCTCATACCAAGGACACCTACTGCATATTAGTGGAGGACTCAATTTTAGATGAGCCCTCTCCAGGAGAGAGAGGACCGGGGCTGGAACGCTCAGCAAGACTTATTTAATTAGTGCTTGTTGAGCACAATAGTCCGAATTTAGCTTGAGAAAATACGTTTAGACTTTCTGTTATTTAAAGGCAACTTAGTCAAGATTTGAGAATAGTTAAGTAGGTGAACTACAATAACACTGTAAGGAGATGTATACTGAATCTGCCTCCCATTCCCACCCACACAAAGCATGCTGGAACCGCCAGTGAACAGTGCGTTAGGCCTATAAACACTTGAGCCCTGTCTCAATTCTTTTTTTAACTTGCCCTCACCCACTTCTACTCACCACTCCGGTGTGCGTCATGCCTATGTAACACAAGTGGCCACTCACAGCAGAGAGGAAGAGGGGACAGCGAGGAGTGGATATTTCAAATGGCATGTGCCCGCTGTTAGCAGGTTAGCGTGGAATCACCAAAGTACTGCGATATACATATAGATACGCTCATCATCAAAAGAACAGCTGCACCCAGACAGAAGCGTGGGTTTGCAGTGCTATTGGGAAGGAAGATAAAGGTTACCAGGAACAATAAATGATGATACATTTAGACTGATATGATCAATATTTACTGAGCTACGCATACAGAAGTAGTGTCTCTCAGTATGCCGTTGAGCTGCCATGTTTGCTAACACAACATGCCAGACGTCTCAGCATGGAGTTGTAGAGGTTCCTAATGGTGTCCTGTGATAATCCATTCCATGCACCTTGAATATTCTCACACAGATCCTGCAATTTTTGCGGTAGGGGTGGAGGTGGAGTGACACCAGGCCTTCTGGACGTGTGCCGCATGACAAAAAGTAACAAGATTTGCGAACAACAATCCTTGCCATCCATAAATTGATACAATATTGATATCTATCTGGCCATAAACTGCGTAGAGCCGTGATTAAATGGTCTTTGTTTTTTTCTGGATAGCCGTGTAGCCTAAGTCAGCTGGCTGAGTGAAGAGATGCAGTTGTATTTGCAGTCATGTATAATAGATGGAGTAGGTTTTATTATTTTATCATGAATAATTTAATCATTTAATTATGATTTTAAAGAAGCTTATTTCTATGGCTTATAAACAGCTTTGTCTTTTTGTTATTTTTGGGTTTGAAAGGGGAAATGAATCATGGTCACAATGATTTCTGGACAAGTTCTGCTGCAGAAGTTGGCAGGGGTGTTCAATACATCCCTTGCCCCTACATGGGCCCATCTAACACCCCTCACTTGAGCTAATCAAGTAATGGAGCAGGCCTTTAGATGGCACTGGTGATTTCCCCTAGAGGGGAAGTGTTGCCATGGAATATATCATATTCCTTGTTTGCCTTGTCACTGTGCTGGATTAATGTTCAAGCTTCTAAAAGGCCGTAATCAATAGAAACAGCATAAGCACAGTGAAGTAATAATCCTTCTGGAAATAGACTTAAAAACTAAAGTCCAAACTACTAAGAACATGAAAATGATAGAACATCTATTAGGGCCCAGAATATTTTAGGTCAGGAAGTTGATCCTCTATGGACGCTAGCCTAATTTGAGGAGCCATGCCTAGTTCAAACCGTCCAGTAGAGAAGTTGCATGTGAGTACATGACTGAGAAAAAGAAGACACTGAAAAGAGAAAGTTCAATGAGAATAAATCTATTCCGTTTCAGTTCCAGGCTAGCTACACTTTTGCAGCTGGATTTGGCATATTAATTTTCAGTTTGAGACTCTGTTTTGACTGTGTCCAGTTGGTGGACTCGATGGCCTTTTTAAGCTTTAGTAAGAGTTCCTCTCGTCCCCTGGTCAGTGGCCAAGGGGAACATGACCCAGCAGTCTTTGCTCCAGACACTTCTGGAGATCTCTCTTTGCCCACAACTTATCACTGCAGCAGGAATTTATTACACCACTGCTGCTATACGGTTTCCTAACGTATAAAAATATAACACCAAGCATCTCAAAGCTTTAGCTCCAGGACTAGCCCAGACTAGTTTAGATCTCCTCTGGCTTCACACTGATTCACACAGATTAAGACTATATCGATAAAGGAGAATGAACAGTGGAAAAGCAGAAGCTTTAGAAACAACAAACCACAATGTAGTTTATGTACACACAACATTACAGCCAACTCGAGTTTGGGAGGCGTTGCTTCCAAAGCACATTCATTCAATACGACATTGGATGTTTGTGTGGGTACCATTTTTTGTGTTTGTGTGGGTTTACCATTGTTATCATTCATTTCTACATGACCATATTCTCTCTTTATCCGTAAGAATTAAACAGGCTGTTTTCATTCCTGTGTCTTTAAGAATGATATATGCAAATAACTCATTCCAGTCGGCATCTGCCATCTAATGTGCCACCAGTCCGGGCAAGAAACACTCCTTGTAACTTCAGCTTGAAGGGGCAGGAATATACAGTACGTAAAAGTTCAAGTTTTCACGACAATGCAACCACAACAACAATAACAACAACAACAACAACATATTCAATACCAAATAACAATCTACAATAACGTTAATGCTATTACTTTGTTTGCTGAATGTTTGTAAGATGAACTTCATTTTATAAACAGTTGAATACGGTGAGAGTAGACTGAGACAATGTGTACTGCCATGAGGACACGCCCTGGACTCATTATCCTTTAAAGGAACCGATACTCCAATCGGTTGTCCTGAACTGGACTGTTTAGACAGGGGGAGAAAGGCGATGTGATGTCCTTGTGGAACTTCGAAGGGGTTTTAATATATGTCACCATAACAGGATAACGGATTACCTTTAATACGTTACCTGTATAGGATGATGTATGTGTTCTAAAGCCGTGTCTCTAAACAGCAATAATGGGTTGGGGCTTATATATTTTGGGGATTTCTTTCATTGAAAAATTATGAATCCAACAATATGTACATGGTAATTTCTCACGTACACATCTGCCAAAGCAAAAACAACAACCTGTATAAAATGCATCCACCAGATTAGCAATACAAGTAATTTGAGACACACAAAATGTGGTATCAACCACAACCACCGCAGTATTAAAGAGCCCATGAAATTAGTGTCTGTGTTACAAAGTGCCAGAAATAATAGTATTGCATATTGTATATCATGGTGGTATTATTACTGTACGTACACATATGTCTACCCATGTCTTTTCATCACAGTAAGGAAGATTTCAACATTTAACAAACCTGGATGTGAGTACAAAAAAAAAGAACTGGAGTAAGATTATTTATTATTATTTATTTAAGATTATTCAAGTACAGATACCCTATAAACTGGTCTCAGAGAGCTAAACTAAAGTCTGATCTGGGTGAGGAAGATATCTACAGCATTCAGCCATTCAAATGTCAGTCATTCACCCCCAGAGCTGAGGCATGATGAGCCTACGGCACACTATTAACTGCAAGCCAATACAAACAGATCGCTTTAACACCTGACAAAGCTACTGCAACTGTGACAGCTAGGTCTCCGACCTTGTGGGAACCTGGTTATATTTTACAGGATACTGTAACCAGGACATCATAATATTGGATATGAGACAGACTCGGACACACCAAGGGCAGGTATACCTACAGTAAAGCAGCAGAGACAGGGAAAGAAAATGTGGCCACACTTTCATCTTATGATATTAGCATTAACACCAGTAATGCCGTTCGGAAACTGAATACGCTGCTGCTTATTCTCTTGGCAGGCAGCTGCTACAGATATAGATATAGATGTTGGAACATTACTGAAGGGATTTGACTGCATTCGGCCACAAGAGCATTGGTGAGGTCAGGTACCGATGTTTAGTTCTGAAGCACAAATGCCAATCCAACCACTCCCAAAAGCATTCATTGAAGCTCCATTACCAGAGCGTTCCATTCGATTAGCAATCCTGTTCCAAAATGATTAAACAAGGTGTGCATCATTAGTACTTAAACTCTGCAACCAACTGCATGCTGCATGTTGGAACATAATTAGTTCTGTTCGTTTGGATTTACGGTAGCCCAGTATATGACGCTTATGTAACACAATACGACACAAAATAAATCATTATACTCTCAGTGTTTTTAAATGAGGCATTTCCATGAGCTATTGGGTTTTTTTTAATTGAGGCTCTAGTGGGACTTCTTCTTTCTGTTCCAACTTATCAAACCTCACAAAAGCACAATATTGTGATATGTATCCTGATATTATATTCATGGCATATTGACCACCCTAACCCTACCAACGTGGGGGGAGGGGCTCAATTATGGGTGATGCAAACAGAAAGCAGCAGAGTGACATCACTACGTCTTAAAGGGGACTTATTATACTTTTCCAGTTTATGCTCTTTGTGCATGTAAACAGTCTGCAAATTTATAAAGCCCAGAGTACATGCCAGAGGGAGAAACGCTCTCCTACAGAAACCACTTTTCTCCGCTGCCTGGAAGCAGCCCTCTCCTCTGTTACAAAGTCACATCATCTCATAACACAACTCTTATTGCCCGCCTACCAGGAAGCTTGGCAAGCCCTCACACAACTCTCAGAGAGCTAAAACAATACAAACGTACCTCTTAAACGTCTTGCTCCAGTCTGGGTTGAGAAGGCGGATCTACCAGCTTGTTCTACCTGACTTTCAGGATCGGACTGATACAGCAGAACCGGCACCATAACAAGAACAGGCACTTGTAGCAGGATGCCACCCTGGCAGTTCACCGATCAGAACAGAGTGGGCGAGCTGACCAATCAGAGGGTTCAACAGGAGGCGGGGCTTAAAGACACAGGCGCTCAAACAGACCATTTCAGTCAGAGGGTGGATACTAGGGATGGGCGATACTACAGGTTTTCCATTCGGTCCGATACCAAGTAATACCAAGGCTAATATCGGGACGCTTTGAAGCTTGTGATTTTCAGCAACAACAAATGGTAAATGTAGACATTACTCTAGTCTACATTAATATTAAATAAACCAAATAATTCAAATAATATGTTCACCTAAACTAGTACTTTCAACTGAACATTTAGTCCCTAAATGTGTATTTATTAGATTCATATATAAACAGTTATATTTAAGTTATACGTTATCAAAAATATGTCAGATAAAAGTAAAGCATAAGTATATCTAATATTCTGCTGGGTGTTTTTTAACGTTTGTAGCAGGTTATTTACCAGAGCCGTGTTAACGTCAGACTTTTGCTGGTGAGTCTTGTGATCATTCACTCGGAGAAGTCCACCGATTAAAAACACACAGTTCAGAGCCATTATGATTCTTTACAGTAAACGGCAGAATCATAACTATCGATATTTAGGTATCGATCTGCCCATCTCTAGTGAATACCGATGTACAGTATGAGAAAAATATTGTATTTTGGGCAAACTTAGGCATGAAATGCTAGTCTAGTAGCTCCGAAAATCAAAATATGAACATGGAAGATAAGTGTAATGTGCCTCCTTTAATACATAACCGCTCCAGATGCATAACAAAACGTTTTATGCAGCAGACTCAATACATAAAACACATTATCAAAGCACCTTATCCGTACAGCAGGCTAAGGAAACCAACCTGTGGCCCGTCCCATCTGGAGGACTGACTGCCCAGTTAATGCAACACAAGACTGGTAACACAATATCCTACTGGTTCTGGTATAACTGAATTTACAGCAGCAGAGGAGCACTATTAGCATCCGCAGCTACTCTAAAGAGCTCAAAGGGAGACGATCCTACACGCTACACATGACAGAAAGGACAGGAATATGTAGTTATTGTCTTATTTGGCTCTATTTCTGTTATGCTTTAATGCTTTGGTGGGTGCAGAGAGAGATTTCCATGGGAAGCAACCACACCAGCTGCAACCTGCCTCTCTCACCCAGTCAGGGCTGGACCCAGAGGAGCACAAACACCTAAAACCAGTGACCACACGCCAACATCATTGTCACATTTCAGTCCCTGCCCGGTATGAGGCTGAGGTTGGCTTCTTATTCGAATAGTCCGTTCCACCTTAAATGGTGCAGCAACAATTCGAATAAGAAGCCAACTTCAGCCTCACCAGTCCAATCCAGACCGGGGAAATACATCTAACCACAATCTGAACGCGTGAGAGAAACACTACACGAGGAATGCAAGGCAAGGCAACGCTGCAGTGACATGCCAGCTGTAGTACGAGGACCAGACAGTTAACTGTTAGCTAGAGGTGACATGAACGAATAACACAGCAAACGGAAAACTGACAGCTCCAAGTTCGCAATTCAGTGAACCCCTTAAAGCAGGTACAACAGTCAGCTAGCTATTCCCGTCCACATTTCTCTCAAAACGAGCCAATAACAGCACAAAAACCAGAAAGCAAGCTTACCTCTCTTCCCTGTGTCATTCACACACACCCAGTCAGACTTCGGTAGTTAGCTAGCTTAGCTAGCCGGCTAACAGACCAGAACAGCTCTTACAAATGGGTCATTTCGGGCGGCAAGCCACTCTCTACAGGGTTTATATGAGCTCAGATATTAGCTACAAAGGCTAGTTAATAATGTCAGGGTTTAGCTTTGCGATTTAACTGCTGAAATGGAGCTTAGCTGATCCCTAGTTAGCCGCTAGCTTTAGTGGGAACAGCCGTGACTGTTGCCATGAAGAGCGGCTCCATGGCAGCGATGAACGACTCTGTGAACGAATCGGTTCTCTTGAATTGATTCACTTCAATAACTCGGTCGAACCGATTCAGAAGTCCAAGTGAATCAACTTTAATGTTACGCAACCACTGGGGTTCCCGATTTGTCAGGTGGTGCTTATTTATAAGGAGCCCCGAGACAGCAACATTTGCTGAAATAGTGACACTTACCTCAGAAACGTCTTCTAAGGCAGTGTTTCTCAACCCTGGTCCTGGAGGCACCCTGCCCAGCACATTTTAGTGCTTTCCCAGCACACCTGATTCAATTTGTCAGCTCATTAACAAGTCCTTTCAGAGTTGCTGGGGGTGTGTTAAAGCAGGGAATTCCCTAAAATGTGCCCAGGGTTCAGAAACACTGCTCTAAGGTTGAATTACGTCTTCGTGGATCAATAATGTTAGCCAATGATATCATGTTTGGCCTGCCCACCCTCCGACCATGCCCACTTTTTTATTAACAGTATGTAACATGACGTTGAGTTTAGAACTTAGAACCAATTATTCAACCAAAGTGCTGACACCCAGACAAATTTGACCTCTGCATTTATCCCATGCATGCAGTGAAACACCCACATACACACACACACACTAAGGAGCAGTGATGCTTGCCTTGAGTGGTGGGCAGCCCTATCCAAGGCACCCAGCAATGGGCCTTGCTCAAGAGTACTTCCATAGTGTCCTTTTGGTTCAGGGAACTGAACAAGCAACCTTCCAGTCATAAGGCTGGTTCCGTAACCTCCAGCCCACGACTGGTTCCCGGGTCAAAGTTCTTACAGGTGCCATAGGAAGGAAAACTGTTTACATTGGTGTTGTTGAATAAGAGGAGTCACTACATAGAACAGACATACCGTGTACCTCAAACACTGTTATCCCTCCTTCAAATCCAACCGGACGGTAAAATAGGCCGGTTCCAAATTCCCGAGTCCTGACTCATTATGTCCAAAGTCCTGACTTATTATGTCTTCAAAATTTACATACACAGACAACGGAGAAACAGCAAATGCCAGGCTGTGTGTTGTTTGCAGCTGTGAAGGGGATGTCCCCACTTTTATTACCCATTCCAAGGAACCGAACTGCCAACAGGCATGAGTGATGTTCATTTTTAAAAGAGACTGAAGCTAGCTTCCTGTTCACTAGCTTCTTAAGTCTAAACGTTATTAGACTTAACAAGAAAAAGCTCTGTTCCACCTTAAATATAACAGCTTTTGGCAAAACAAGTCGTCCGTGTGTGGAGGCACCGTGGTAAGCACCAGGATGAACAATTTATTGTCACCCGTCCAGAAGGCCTGGTGTCACTCCACCTCCACCCCTACCGCAACATCTGCAGGAACTGTGTGAGAATAGTCAAGCTGCATGGGATGGATTATCACAGGACACCATTAGGAACCTCTACAACTCCATGCTGAGACGTCTGGCATGTTGTGTTAGCAAACATGGCGGCCCAACACCATACCGAGAGACACCACTTCTGTATGTGTCGCTCAAAAAATATTGATCATATCAGTCTAAATGTATCATCATTTATTGTTCCTGGTAACCTTTATCTTCCTTCCCAATAGCACTGCAATCCCACACTTCCTTCTGGGTGCAGCTGTTCTTTTGATTTTGGTAATAAAACCACATAAACATCATAAACATAAACAAATATAAAGATAAGCTTCAGATTACTGAACTGTTTCTACCACCAGGCCATCAGGTCTCTGAACACTTTGCACTCCGTGACCCTTACTCCAACCGTCATATCACATCATACTCATCTGACCTACACACTCCCCCCAACCCCCATGTTCATTACCCCTCTCCCACGAGACGGCTACTCTATTGCACTGACTGCACAATTTGCATAAATACAGTTGTGACTTAAATATATCATTTTTGTTGGGACTATATGATGGGACTGTATTATGTTATGTTTGATACATATACATGGATACCTTTAAAGAACTTTTAAGTCTCTGTTAGGTGCTTCTGCACAGAAATGCACGGTGTCTTCACTTGCACTCATACGGCATACTGTACGTATGCAACAGAACTTGTCACAGGCGCACAGAATCTTTGAATCGGACAGTCGATTCATTTAAATAGCCAGGATAAAAGAATCGGTTCTGTAAACTGAATCGAATGTTCCATCGCCGTTCATGAAATGCGCGAAGAGCGCATGCGCCGTTCTGGAAAAGGAGTTTGCGTAACGTCGTTCTAAACAATTTAATTTTTAATAATAATAATAATAATAATAATAATAATAATAATAATAATATCAATACGTTATTGTTATTATTAGTTATGGTTATTGCTATTATTATTATTATTATTATTATTA
>CM067487.1:29993027-30005267 GCA_034552555.1 Semaprochilodus insignis | reverse complement strand
GCCCCAATTACAAGAGATAGATAGATAGATAGATAGATAGATAGATAGATAGATAGATAGATAGATACTTTATTGATCCCAGAGGGAAATTCAGAAGACGGAGCTACTGGAACAGGCAGCCACTCGCGTCGGCGCCGGAAGTATGTATGTATGTATGTACAATCACACATAGGAGTATAGATATGTCTCTTATTCTCCTTTCCTGACTTTGTATTATTATTATTATTATTATTATTATTATTATTAATGTCATTATTATTGTGTTTTATGATACCTCGTCCTTGCTTTCCTGGCCTATTCAGTATGCTACATGTCATACATGTGTGACTCATCAAGACAAATTCCTTGTATGTGTAATATAGTGTACTTAACGAGGTTCTAAATCTGATTAAGTGAATGGAACAAGTTACGACCCAACTCTGACTGTGGAACAGCATGTTGGGTCATATAGGTGCCATTCTTTTATTCAATATCCCATCAAACATTACTTTTGCACATTTGCTGTGTTTCATGTCTCATATTCATATTTAAGGGTGCACTAATAAGCAGCAGCAGCAGCAGCACTGAAATCAGAATCAACAGGAGTTTTTTAAAGAGTCCAAGAATTCCTAAATCCATCGTAGACACCAGCGAAAGAGGGCAGCGTTGACCTCAGTCTCCCTCAGTCTCCCTCACACCCCTTAAGGGTGTTGTACAACGATATAGCATAGGTGACGTCATGTAAACACAGTGTTACTTCAGCAGCACATCTTAACCACAAATATATATATATGTACATATGTATACCCTGTAAGTAGGCGACTCTAGAGTCTGTTGGGGCCCCAGGCAAAAATCCCAAGTGAACAGTGGACCCCTCCAACCAAAGAACAATCTGACACCAAGAATATAATTGTGAAGTGTAAACTTTATTAATTTCAAAAGTTCACATTACTATTATCATCAAGACATAAAAATAAGCAACATGTAAAAGCTGTAATAATATAGATTACAAATATACCATAAAAAATACATTCCCTATAAAATGGGGGGGGGGTCCACCACTGGCCTGGGGCCCAAAGCAGTTCCTGGTGGTAAGCTTCACCTCTGACTAAACAACAGGAATTGTGCCACTTCCATTGAAAATGCAAGATCTTTACTCCTGCGTGAGATGCAGGGAATGAGTCGGTGGTCTGACGTGAGTGGTATTTAAACTGTTCAGATGGTATTCAGACACTCACAGAAAGAAGCATCAGATAAATCAAAACCTTCCCTAAATGAAGAATAATGAAGCTGATGTTAAGCTGATAAGCTGTAATTAACATCACCTCTCTTTTCTTCCCCAGACTGCACATACGGCACGTATGGCATTGAGTGCCGGAAAACCTGCAACTGTAAAGGTGGAGGGTTGTGTGACCGAGAGACTGGAGCATGCCTCAGCTTTAAATTCTTCACAAAACTGACCAACAAGCTCAAGGCACATGAGAGTGAGTCTTCTTTCAGCATGTTAATAGATATATGTGTGCATGTATGTTATAATTATATCATAATGACGTTTCTAGACTTGGATTTAGCTGTGTTTAACCATACTGGCCACTTCCATCTAATATCGAATGTACAGTAACTGTACAGCGTTCTCTCTACTGTAGTCAGTGGTCAGCTCTAACCACAGATCCACTTTTGGGGGGATATTTTTGCATCTTAACCTAGTTCTGCTACGTGTGTAGGAACCCCATTAACACCGCTACATAGTGATATACACCTGTAGCACCACATACACCACCACACCGGTAGTGCCACTGCAGTGGTAAGAATGACCCACCACCCAAGTAATACCTGGTCAACAGCGAACCTCTGGTCAAACATTGACCACCGGTGAATAAAGTAGAGAGTGGTTGATCAATTCGTGCAGCAACACATGGGCTATAGTCTGTAAATAATAGTCTGTAGTGCCGTAATATGGAAACATGATCACCAGTCAAATGAAGACAAACTTTAATATAGAACATTTATATTAAATTCAGCGAATGACATAATAATTGTGCATTAAAATGTGCTGAAGCAAGTTCTTGGAGGACGTGTCCAATTATTTGCATTTCACTATCAATGAAATACTGTATGTAATTTGACCAAGGGCGCTCAAACTTTACATATGACTGCATATGAGGGACCTGTAAGGTAAACCGAGTTTATATAGTCAGTGTAAGCGAGAATAGACAGTGATACAAAGGACATATGGAACAATGAAAAGTTATTGTTATATAGTATATACTGTAGTAAGGCTGTCATAACAAAACCTCATATACCTTAAATGATATTTAACAGCAAAAGGTAAAACAATTGCAAGTTTTATATAACAAGATCTCATTCCAAGTAATTCTTGTCCATTCCCAGTGAGCTGTTCCTAATGAAATGTTCACACAATATAAAGCATCGAATAAATAAACAGATAACAAATACAGCTGAGATAAATTTCCATGTGACCAATGGAATGTATAGAGCAGTGTAGACCCTGCCCTGCACATTTCAGTGGATTCCCTGCTTTATCACACCCCCTGCACCTGTGAAAGGGCTTGTTAATGAGCTGATAAGTTGAATCAGGTGTGTTGGGAGCAGGGAAAGCTCTGAAATCTGCAAGGCAGGGTGCCTCCAGAATCAGGGTTGAGAAAGACTGGTATAGACTATGTGAGTGGTACGCATGTTAAAGGCTCTGTTGGTTTTACTCTGCAGGTAACGAGTTGGCATCAGGGGATGGAGACAGCAACAACAGCAGCAACACTGACGCTGGACACACAGAAAGGCCACCCGCTCCAAAGCTTGCACCCCGCTGACCATAACCCATTTGCTTTTGGCCTAGTCAGTCTACATGTAGCATAGTAAATTATAGACAAAAAAGGGATATATTTTATTATGTTTAAAGAAGGTATTAATATTATATCAGAGTTTTTGTACAATATTTGAAATGTTAATGCCATGTCATGTTATACCAAAGCATTTTGTGCATCTAGACTCGTGTACAATAAAATACAGGAGGGATCAAAGTTTGGAGAAAGTTTCAGAATTCTGAAAATCTATTGAAAGTTATTAAAAGGGTATTTTTAGCTCACTGTCCCAATTGATAGGGGAATTCCATCCACTTCACAATGTTTGTATAATTCAGTCACTCAGAGGTAAATAAAGTCATCGATAGAGGTTCGATGTGAAATGTGAAACATGGAGACTTGCAGTGGTGGTGATGGAATCCAGGGGTTGTGATGTCTATAGCACAAAAGTAGTTTTTTTTTTTAACCTAAAACAACCAGTAAAATCCACTATTCATTCATCTTCTAAGCCACTTATCCCCATGGGTCACAGGGGGTCCCGGAGCCCATCCCAGCATCATTGGGCAGGAGGCAGGAAACACCCCGAACAGGCTGCCAGTCCATCACAGAGCAGACAAACAGACATACACATTCACACCTAGGGGGCCAATTTAGTATCTCCAGTTTACCTGACTACATGGGAAAACCGGAGCACCCAGAGTAGACCCGCACAGACACAGGGGGACCATGGAAACTCTATGCAGAAAGGACTCCTAGCTGGTCGTCCTAGCCCCTCTCGCTGTGAGGTGACAGCCCTACTCACTGTGCCACCATGCCACACGAAACTCACTATGAATATAATTTAAAATCATTGTCTTGCTTCATCTCAAAACTGTTGGAAAATAATGCCTCAAGCATCAGGCAGTGTACCTGCAGGCGTTTCGTATAACTCTGATGCATTCAACTCTTCAGACATCTGGTTCCCATCACCACCACTGTGAATGATTCAGCCTCGCTCTAAGTGTTTCTAGAACAGTGTTGTTTTTTTTCTTCATCTGATTGAATCTTGGATCTGTTATTAAAGGAATCATTAGAACTCCCCTTTAAGCACATTTGTGATCTTTCCCATGCCAAAGACTTTCCTCCACTGAAGCTTGTGTTTGGACGACTCTCAGGTGGACTGGTTGATCTATTGGAATTAAATCAAAAAGAGGACTCAAAAACTGATATTCAGAAATACGTGATCAAACGTCAAAGAAACGAATGCAAAATAGAAGCATCTTCACTAAAGGTCTCAGACTTTTGAACACTGCTGTACATGTACCTGTAAACTGGGTTAAAAGTTTGGTGACACTTTTTCAAAATGTCACAGTTCATTGTGAGAGTCCTCTAGACTGTCAGCAGATGGTATAATTGTTAATAAAGTATCTGGTGGATTATTAAGTGTGTTAGGGTTAGGTTTAGATTCTGGGTTGAAGTTAAGGTTAGAGTTAGGTTTAGGTTTGATAGAATCTACATGTTACATTCATCTTAAAGTTCAGTTGCATGTAACAGACATGAAGTTGAATGTTAGTTGAAGACAGGGTGGGGGTCTTCAGGGCGTCTACAGACTCTCAAAATAAAGTGTCAGTGCAAACATTCCTGTACTGAATGACTCCCCATATTAAAGCCTGATCAGGTTCAGTTTGAGGAAAACAAAATTGCACATGTAGTAATTTGTGTCAGTTTTACAATAACCCTCTTGTTGTGATATTGTGATGACCACCGCTTTCAGGTATCTGAAGGGGAATTTCTGCATAATTCCAGTGTTGAGGTGTAAACACGATCTTTGTTATCAAATGGTGCATCACAAAGAGGCTTTACAGCAATTTCTTTATAGCGGTGGTGGTGATGGGAACCAGGGGTCACGATGTCTACAAAACAAATATCGCCAATTCATTCACTGTCAAAACACACCAGTGACCCTGCACATGTCTTTTGAATTTATATATGCAACATTAATGATGGTAAACTAGTGGAAAATCAGAAGAATATTGGCTAAATGCCATAAATGTAAACGTAATGTAAATGTTTTCTTTCAGGAATATTTTACCATATAACAGCCTACATGCACCCCTCCACCATGAATGGATTTTTTGGAAGGGAAAAAAGTTTAAGGCCAAAACCTTACATCTAAAAAAAATAAAAATCTAATGATAGTAAAAATCTAAATCTAAAATGATAGCACTCTATGGGGGAACTTTAAGAGCTATAAAACATTTAGATTGTACGGCTCCCATCACCACTACTGTGAACAATTCTGACTCTAGGGTTCTCTAAAAAGGGACATCTCACATCAAACCATTTAAATCTACAGAAATTCAGACAAATTGATGGAGTTTATTGCAATCCACCTTTGGAAACGATCTAATCATTGTTTAGGTGTAACCTGTTCGTCTTACCAAAGAAGACACTTTCATAAACAGCTCAGTTTATGTTCCGAAGATTAGCACCTAGCTATATGTGCGCTACTTAAGCTTTAAAGGAATTTTCTTTGCTGGAGATGTGACAGTGAAGAAGGCAAAGGGTCACACAAATGTATTTATGTAATCATCAGTATTTATGTAATCAAATATTCATAATTATGTGAAGCCACACACTTGCCAGTTTGAGTCATAGCATTTGCTGGATCGTTACATCAGCTAGACCCCTTTAGTTTGGTTACCTGAGGTGATGTGATTTGCCCTGAGGGTATTTTCAGGGTGGAGAGATGAAGATAAGAACTAAGGGCTTGCGTGTCTATGTGTAGTCTCTGCCTTCGTTCCAGGTTCTGTATCTCCTCTTAATCTGTGTGTGAGTCCTGTGATGTTTTAATGTAGGATGTGTTGTGAATAAGACACTGTCTGTTTCCACTGATACAGTGTGGAAGAGCTTCAGTATTAAATTAAACTAAACATGAGAACAGTAAATCTTGCTTTGATTTCTTGGTGAGAGCACAGACACTGTATACAGTACATTCTGGAGTGATGAAGTTGTAATTCTGTCTGAAGTCATGACTCACAAAGCTATACATATATATAAATGCTCAATAACACTTTGTTTTCATGATCCACCATGTGTTTTGTAGATCAGCTGTGTCTTTAACTGACTTTCAGCTAAATATGTTCATCATCAAAAGAATAGTTACGCAAATATTTGCACCCAGAAGGAATCAGCTGACAGGAATGAAACTTGGCAGGTAGGTTTGGCATTGTGAGACATGCAAATGATTCAAGTTTCACGCTTGGCTGGCTAACTGACCCAACAGCCATGTTTGTGGGCATTCAGAGAGCAGTGATGCCCTCCATGAGTCATCCTGTTAGTGCCAGCACCATTGGCAGACAGCTGCACGACACAGGACTACATGCATGCAGACCGTTATGATGACTGTCCTTAACACCACGTCAACGTCGCCAAAGACTGTAATGGGAAAGTGTCAGACTGTCATGGAGTGACTCAGAATGGCAGCAGGTCATCCTCAGTGACGAGTCCCGCTTTTGTCTTGGTGGAGACGACCAACGAATCCGTGTGTGGAGGCACTGAGGTCAGTACCAATTAGACCTGGTGTCACTCCACCTCCACCCTTACTACAAAATCTGCAGGAACTGTGTGAGAATATTCAAGCTGTATGGGATAGATTATCACAGGACACCACTAGGAACCTCTACAACTCCATGCTGGCTCCATTTTGTTTGGTACAAGCAACCACAAACATGCAGAGAACTGCTGATTTGTTGTCCAGAAGACTTTTTGACGCCCTCAACAAGGAGGGTAAGCCACAGAAGGTCATTGCTGGAATGGCTGACCGTTTGAAAAGTGCTGTATCAAAGCATATTAATGGGAATGTGGTAGGAAAAGGTGCATGAGCAACAGGGATGACCACAGCCTTGAAAGGATTGCCATGTCATCTGCTGGTCCACTGTGCTGGTACACATGCTTCCGTCTGCTGACATGTTTAACGGAGATGCCGATTTCCTTTCCAGCAGGAGTCAGCACCTGCCCACAGTGCCCAAACTACCGCCAAATGGTTTGCAGACCATGCTATCATGGAGCTTGATTGGTCAGCCAACTCTCTGGTTATGAACAAAATAGAAAATCTATCGAGTATTTTCAAGAGAGAGATGAGAAACACCTGCCCCGGCAATACAGACGACCTCAACGCCAATCTCAAAGCAAACTGGTCTTCAGTAACATTTCAGTAGTGCCAAAGGCTTATTGCCTCCATGCCGTGTGCACTGATCCAGAAATTCATAGTAAAGGAGCCCAGCAAAGTGTTAAATGTGTAAATGAACATACTTGTCAGAAGTTGGACATAAGTTGTCTCTGTATAGTACATCCTTTAGGTTTAAATCTAAACCTAAACCTAACCTTAAACCCTAAACCAAGCTCACTCTTAACCTTAATCTTAACCTTAAATGTAAACCTAAACCGAGTCTAAACCCTAAACCCAACACTCATTCTACCTTAACCTTAATCTCAAACTTAAGTGTAAACCTAAACCTAACCTTAAACCCTAAACTTAACACTCACTGTTACCTTAACATTAATCTCAACCTTAAATGGAAACCTAAACCAAGCCTAAACCTAAAACTTAACACTCACTCTACCTTAACCTTAATCTCAAACTTAAGTATAAACCTAAACCTAACCTTAAACCCTAAACTTAACACTCAACCTCAACCTTACGTGTAAACATAAACCTAACCTTAAACCCTAAACTTTACACTCACTGTTACCGTAACCTTAATCTCAACCTTAAGAGTAAACCTAAACCTAACTGTAAACCCTAAATTTAACACTCACTGTTACTTTAACCTTAATCTCAACCTTACATGAAAACATAAACCAGCCTTAAAACCTAAACCTAACACTCACTTTTACCATATCTTTAAACTTAATAGCCCTAAATATAAACCTAAACATAACCTTAGGCCCTTAACCCTCACTCTTACATAAACCTAAAAATCCTAAATCTAAACCTACATTGAAACCTGAAACATAACTTAAATCCAAAAACTAAATTTAACCTTAATCTCAATCATAGATCTAAACATAAACCTTACCTTAAACCCTCGACCTAACACTTACTCTAACTCCTATCTCAATCTCAACCCTAAAGAAAACCTAAACTTAAACCTAAAACTGAATGTAACTCTAAATGCTGCCAGCTTCAATGCAAAATCTAAAACTGATCATAAACCTTAATCCGAACCTTAACACAAAAACGAACCTTCTGAAATTTGAGACTTTATCAGCGTCAGTGGGTTTGACTCTTAAACACACCACCATGCCCAGTTCATTTCCTCTTTCTCACCACTCGAGCACCAGTGCAAATGCACCTTGATCAGAACGCTCCAAAAATACCCTGCGAAGGTTATAAATACCCAGCGGAGCCCGCACCTCTCCAAGCCCTTCGTACAGGGCTGTTTTCCAGCAGGCCACTTGTTTATTTCCTGCGCTTCCTGACACCTGTGAAAATGGCCTTACTTCCTGTTGTTGTTGTGTCTGCATTGGAGGAGGAAAAACTCCTGGAATTTGTCAAGTGAAACACGTCACAGGACAGGCAAGGCCGAAAGAAACGCACACCTTCCGGAGTCGCCGATCACTGGGCTTTCCTTCCCAGAGCGTAAATCTAAACACCTAAACATAAACAAGCTTCACCGACGTGGGAAAAACACAGCGTTTCACACAGCACATTTATTTACCAGCTCACAGTAACGAGGCAGGAAGATGTTACACGCCGCAGGTCACTGAGGTCTTTACGTCTGACCAGGCGTAGCTTTGCTGGTCTATATCGTGACCCATTTGCAAACTCTGAGTGTCGCTGGAAAAGCTGAAACAGGGTCATTTCATTTTCTGGTTTTGTATATTTGTATACTTAAATTCCATTTGCTGTAATTATATTTGTACTTTTCCTCAACATGTTTTTACAAACGTTTATCTGTAAGCTAGCTAACAGCGAGCTAATGCTAACTCAAACCCACAGACTAACCCAAATGCCTACATATTGCCACACACACTTTTCCTCAACGTGCACAAAAAAATGGTTGGCTAACGCTAACTTTAACGTTTGTTTCACATAGGTATTTCAGTTCGCCAGAGCTGGCATTCAAATAAATAACTAGCAAAATATAGTTAGCTAATGCTTATCTATCCAGCCAGCTAACGACTAGCTAACGCTAACCAAATGCCTACATATTACCATACACACTTTTCCTCAACATGCAAATAAAAATGGTTAGCTAATGCTAACATAACCTGTGTTTCGAACAACTATTTTAGTTTAGTCGCCATTAAACTACATAACTAGCAAAATATCAAACTTAGCTAACTAACACTAACTCAAACCACAGACTATACCAAATGCCTACATATTGGCACACAGCTCTTTATCTCTGAGGTTGTTTCATCAGGGATTTCTTCACTGTCTGTTAATATAAAGTACGTTTTTCTAAAAAGTTTGATGGGTATTAGCACAAGCATTAGAAACACTTTGCTGGTTTAGATCAACATCTTTTAGCTAGCAATATAAAATGTCCTAAAGGTCACATGGACCTAGTTGTCTAAAATGTATTGTTAATGGCCTCGTGTAGGTTTAAAACAATGTAGCAACCAAAATGATGTACCAAATTCTACTCAGCCTTCTCCAAAAGCTTCTGCTGAAACTTTGAAATGGCACTTTTCCAGCATCTCCTATTTTGTTGGGGGTACAAATTACTGCTGAGCTAACGCTACTGGCACCCGGGTGCAATTAGACACTCCTGTGTAGATACACATAACTTGTAAATTTCATAGACATTAAGTTGTTATAATATTTCTCAGATAAACCTTTTATTGACGCACTGGGGGCTGACTCAAAATATAAACATAAATGGACATATATACATAAAAAAAAACCTGCAACAATAATGCAACAATAATCTGCGCTTTCATTAGGTTATTAAATAAATAACGCCTTTCTAATAGAAACCCTCACCTCCCTGCTGCTGCTTATTTTAGAGAAAGTCTGTTCACAGCTTTTCTGCTGAGATTTTCCTCCCTTTCATGCCTGATTTCCTCAACAGACCTGACTCTTTGTTTTTGGTGTTTTATTTTTTGCTTTAAAGAAAGCAAGAAATCTTGAATTATGAATAAGCCCTTGAGAGTGTATATAGATGTCAGTGGGTGAGTAATACATCAAGCATGTTGAATTGTTTCAGAACTTTGGAATTGGGGTTCGAGCCGGTCAGTCTGGCCTGGACGGAGCTGTGTTTGGATGAAATAAGCATTGATTTAGGGCTTGTATAAGATTTGAACTGCAGACGGCAGCGTTCAGCTGCGTTTGTATGCATGGAGGGCATTAAGGACATTAGGGCTTTTATAAAAGAGACAGTTGTGGCGTTTTATGAAAGCTGACATCTGAGACATCTGCTGTTTTTCAATGGATCAGAAAGTCTAAATCTATATCAAGAACGTCCTTCAAGATCAGTTCCAGTAAATGGATGCGTTCCTTGGCCACTTTAGGGCGTCTGAAGAATCCTTCACGGCATGTCAAGGATGGTGGCAGAGGAGGAAGTAAGATACAGACAGGACAACACTTTCTCCATTGTTCAAACTTTTTGAGTTTTTTTGTTCAAGCGTTTTGTTGTTTCGGTCCAAACAAAAATTGTATCTCAATTTTTGACATAATTTGAGAAAGCCTGTTGCCCTTTGCATTTCATGCTAAATGGACCAACAGAAATGGCCCAAAAGTACAGAATGTCTTGACCGTATTTCAGTAATTATTAAATCTCAAGGCAGATAAAATTACTACAATTGACTATGCATGCAGTAGTGCTTGGAAGTTTGTGAGCCCTATAGAATTGTGTATATTTCTGCATAAATTTGACCTAAATTTGGATCATTTTCCTGGATCATAATATTTCTGTCCCATTTGTTTAATTTGGCTCTCCGTATCTACTTTTAGGACCTGCATGACACTCAGATGAAGTTTTAGGTCAAATTTATGAAGAGAATATAGAAAATTCTAAATGATTTTCAAGCTTACAAACACCACCGTAGATGATTACGATAGACACTTTATGATAAAAAAAAATCCTGCCTCAATAATTTGAATAAAGCATTTAAAACACCATCTGCACACTAAGATATCATTGAATAAAATACCAAAAATTACAAAATGACAGGTAAATCCACCTCTGAAAAGCGGTACATGACGTGAGGGAGGAGAAAGAGAACGAGAGAGAGAGAGAGAGAGAGACAGACAGTAGCAGTGAGTGGAGGTGAGGCAGTGATAATGCTGATCCTCTGTGTGCTGCTGGTGAAATCTCCCAGGCACGCTCGCTCGCGTTTGTTCCCCAGAGAACCGAAGAGCAGCCAAACAAAGAGGCTGCTCTCAATAACAGGAAGGCCATGGTGAGAAATACCCGTTATCGCACTCCCCAAACACGTCAACATCGCCCTTCAGAAACAAAGGTGTGCGCGGCACCCAGTAAATAAGAGTGATTTACGGCAAAGCCCGCGGTCCTGCCTCCAACACCGTGCGCTTGTTTATTAGTCCCAGTTCTGCACATAATGAGGAGCCGTACGAGCAGCAGGCCATGACCTTCTAGGAAATGAAGCGACGTCTGGGTCCCCTGCTTGACAAACAATGAATCGGATATCTAAATTTGGGAATCATTGGCCGGTGAAAATAACTGATTAGAGGAGTGGAATTCCACCGCGTTCCCTTCCAGCAAGTTCTTCAGGTTGGCTTTGAAGATGGCAGGCCACATTTTTGCACGCAGACCTGGATGCTGGGGCACCATTAGAATGCCTAACACAATGGAATGTTCTGTATTAGTGGAATGTCAGTGATCTGTGAAAAACCTATTACTGTAACAAGTTCAAGGGGGGGCCAAGGGTCATGTTCGGGTCGAGGTTATAGCCCAAGCAGACTAAAGCCCTATTGGGACGGGATTAGTCGAAATGGGGCGGTGGGGTAATGCAATTACACAGTGTTTCTCAATGATTTCAGTCCAGTCCGAATCCACCATGTCAGTCATTTTCACCGACTGCACGCTCCTGCAGCATTCTGGTGTCTTTTACTTTTACCTGTAAAACGAGCCACAAAAACAATCAGTCTTAATCAGACTTGACAGTAGATTTCCCCACATTCACTGATGTAGCTGAACAAGGAGCAACAGTGGTTGAGGTTCAGGGTATGTCAGTTCTATATAAACTTATGCCACTACTATGCCAATATAAATACAGTTGTTTTACATTCTATGGCACATATAATACCTCTAAAAGCTTCCTCACAGTAAGTTGTTACATGAAATGGTAAATGGTAAATGGTCTATCTATATATATATATATATATATATATATATATAGAGATAGATAGATAGATAGATAGATAGACAGATAGATAGTCATATCGTAACTGTCATATATATATATATATATATATATATATATATATATA
>CM067487.1:29964066-29992757 GCA_034552555.1 Semaprochilodus insignis | reverse complement strand
ATAGATAGATAGATAGATAGATAGATAGATAGACAGATAGATAGTCATATCGTAACTGTCATATATATATATATATATATATATATATATATATATAATACAAATATAAATGAATGAATATATACATAAAGATATAATCAACATAAATAATAAAAAATATCAGGCAAAATAATCAACATAAATTAAATGCCTATATTTGTGTTGAATACATGCTGTAGACAACAACTTTTGAGCTATCATCTCTATACATCTACAAGGTGGACTAGCCAGGGAGGAGTGTCTAATAGAGAGGACAGTCAGTGGACACAGTGTTTAAACACTGAGCCACAGCACTGCAGTAACACTAACGTGGTGGTGTGTTAGTGTGTGTTGTGCTGGTGTGAGTGAATCAGACACAGCAGTGCTGCTGGAGTGTTTAAACACTCTGTCCACTCACTGTCCACTCTATTAGACACTACTACCTTGCTGGTCCACCTTGTAGACGTACAGTCAGAGACGGTAGCTCATCTGCTGCTGCACAGTTTGTGTTGGTCATCCTCCAGTCCTTCATCAGTGGTCACAGGACGCTCCCCACAGGACGCTGTTGGCTGGATAGTTTTGGTTGGGGGACGGTTCTCAGTCCAGCAGTGACACTGAGGTGACTCCAGCAGCACTGCTGTGTCTGATCCACTCACACCAGCACAACATACACTAGCACACCACAACCACCACATCAGTGTCACTGCAGTGCTGAGAATGACCCACCACCCACATAATACCTGCTCTGTGGTGGTCCTGTGGGGGTCCTTACCATTGAAGAACAGGGTAATAAAGTATACAGAGAAACAGATGGACTACAGTCTGTAACTGTAGAACTACACAGTGCTCCCATATGGTCAGTGGGGCTGATAAAATGGACAATGAGTGTCAATACAAGGAGGTGTACCGTATGAAGTTCTCAGTGAGCGTTTTATTATTACAATTATAGCTCATTGCAAGGCTTAGACAAACATGCAGACTGTGTCAGTGAGGATCTATCTACAGTATATTATCATTAAACCAGGAAACAGAAACTAGGTCAGTTTCAGAGTGATTTCTAGGACGCACAGGTGAAAACAGGACAAAGGAAACACAAGAACTTGGCGGGGTAATATGTACTGAATAATTTCACACAGATAAGATCATTCTAAATATATGGGCTGATATTTTGTACTTTATGTTTTATGTTTATTAAACTACGTCACTTTTTTAGCCATCCAATTATGGTATATAGCATGCTGATAGCAGCCATCAGTCTCTCCAGAACTGGAGCTAGCCCATGGGGTGTGCTTAGGGTCTAGCTACTAGGGTTTAGCCAATGGTCTTTGTTCTGTAGCCATGGGTCTCTTTTTACTGCCAAAATATTCAATAAGTATATAAATGATGTCTCATGCAACCACTGAATCTTTTGTGTCCCTGCCTCATCCCTACCTAAGCCGCTAGATGTGTTGCCTTGAAGTAGCAAGAGCCAGCGCAGACTTGAGTCACTGTGGGAACAACAGTATTCCTGCACAATGGTGTGGCAGTGACTTGTTGGGAACCTCATAAAACCACAGGGACCATGGTTCCGTACCCACATGTGACCCATACTGTTGATCTAATGCTGTTAACAAGCAGTCCAGGCACAAAGAGTCAAGGCCGGTGCAGATGAAATGATGTGACTTTGCTGAATCATAATCAACAGGAAAACATAGCTATAAATAAAATCTTCCGCACTTAGAACATGAAAGGAGTATCTAAAGCTGAAAGCTGCATGCTAGCCTATGACTATTACATTCATTCTGCTATACCAGGCTGATTGCCACCTGCCTGTCCAATATTTCTAAGAAGAATTCTAATGAAAATGAATTGTGTACACTCTGCATAGTCTCCACGGAACAGAACTGACCAGAATGGGATGCTCTAGACATGAGTCTAAGGTCACCATGTCCAATGCCACACATCAGCTATATAACAGGGCTATAAACCACCCCCCACCCCTCACAGGATTGGGCTATGGAGCAGTGGAGTGATGGAACACTATCCAGCACCTTTGGGATGAATTGGAGTGATCTAGAACGGATCATCCAACATCAGTACCTGACCTCACAAATGCTCTGAATGGAACCAAATTCACTTTCCACCATTAGTTTATGATGTAAAGACATTTAAAGTAGCACAGTTGGGACAAGATCTATATTAATACCTTTGAGTCCAGAAGAAATATTGCAGACAAACTTTTAGACGTGTGTTGATCCATCACTCCATCACCACTCCATCACTATCTATATCTGTGTGAATCTTGCTGTGTGAGCTTTACTGAGGGAATGATCCCTGCTATCAGCCTGAAAGTTCAGTTTATTTTAATCTCACTTTTCGGTATTCATCTGTGACTCTGGTGTATTTTTCCATGGTTTCTAATCACATGTAGCTCTGAAGACAACAGTGAGGAGTACAACCAACAGGAGGAGATATAAAAGACCATTTTAAAAATTATTTTAAGAGGCTTTTCTGATGTGCAAGAAAAATATTAGCCACAGATATTTTGGAATACACGCATTTGGGCTAAACAGCTTCACAGTCATCTATGAGAAATGATACAAGGACGACCATGCAAGGTGGTCAGCATTGAGCATCAAGCATGGAACCCATGACCTGCACATTTAGGGCCATCTAGTGGAAGTCTGAGGAGAGTCATGAGCATTATCAGCAAGACGGAGTAGAAGGCAAGTAAAAAGTATTTCCTTCAAATGTACTTAAGTATGGAGTACTAGAGTAGCATGATTATTATGGCTCTAATGTCCTATTATCATTTCTGGAACAAAACTAGAAGGTCATTAATTAGTCTGACACTGACATCTATTCAAATGATCACACTGAAGGAGAACAGTTTCCATTAGCTAGAGCCAAGCTCTGTCCAACAGATCAATACAAGTTCAAAACAAAGTGACTGCTGTACCCTGATTGGGGGCTCGCTTCACGCTTCTTTCATTTGGACATGCTGGGTTTTAATACACACATAACACACATACACACATTTATACACACATAAATTCTCCATGAAAAAGCATGGAAGTTTATCTGTTTATCTGCCTGCTGTCGTAGTGTAAATGCAGCAACGGCATTCCTCCTCATTTAACACACCTACTTGAACTCGTCAGTTCATCAGCAAGGCCTTTGTGAGCTGAACTCTGAGGTTTAGCAGAGGGAAAACACGGATCTCTATGGAGCTGCGTCCTGGAAGCAACCCAGTTTGACACTCTGGTACAACGTGCAGACCTTGATTTATGCCATATGCCTTAGTATGTATAGCTTAAAGTGATGAGAAGATTTAGACATGAACTAGGGCTACCAACTCAAAGCAAAGGAAATTGGAATCTCAACTGCAGTTTAATCGTAACCACCTGGAAAGTTAGGCTGCCGATTTATATATTCATGTTTGTGCTCTGTGGGTTGTTGTTCTGACCATGTCTAGGACAGTATGCCTTTGTGTACCTCATATGACTGATCTTTTGAATTTGCTTGAATGCTTTTGTTTAGAATCCTTCAAGGAAAAACACACAAGGATTTGTGTTCAACTTCTGGCACTATGATAGACTATACAGTGATGGTAAGACTGAAGAAGAACTGATGGATATATGTGAAATTGAGGACTGCAGGACCATACATATGCCAGCTGGGACGGGGATGTTATTGGACCTGGGGAAAACAGTAGGAGGGTTGATCTGGTGTGTATGGTTTATAACAGTGGGTTTACTGCCACCTGCTGGAGGTAAGTGACATGACTTTTTGAATGCATTCTCAATATAATCCAGCATAACGTTCAACAGTAAATACAGCCAGACATACAGCCATTACATTAGACACTATCATGGAGACACTAGATGGAAATAAGGGCTGACATTACAATCATGCCTACCCCTCCTAGTGCATCTGAAGGATCTTTTCTTTTCGTTCTTTTTTACTATTACAGTGCGTACATCCTCACTTCGGATGGCAAGGTGGCATAGTGGGTGGCATTGCCATCTCACAGCAAGAAGGGCCTGGGTTTGATTCCCGGCCAGGGTGTCCAAAGTCCCTTCTGTGTGGAGTTTGCATGTTCTTCTGTGGCTGTGTGGGTTTCATCCAGGTGCTCTGGTTTCCTCCCACAGTCCACAGACATGCAGTCAGGTGACCTGACCTGGTTGGTGTGGCTCAGCGGTTAACGCCACTACCTACCGGAGAGCTACTACCCCATGTGGGAGACGGGGGTTCGAGTCCCAGTCTAGGTGGCAAATGCTGAGCTACACCAATAAGAGTCCTTGGGCAAGACCTCTAACACTGCACTGGCTTACCTGTAAAATGAACAACCTTGTAAGTTGCTCTGGATAAGAGTGTCAGCTAAATGTAAGCTGTCCCCAAAGTGTGACTGTGTGTCTGCCCTGTGATGGACAAATTTTCTGAATGTTGTGCTGAGAATGTTCTTCTTCTGTTATCAGTCTGTGGCCCTGACAACATCCTCAAAACATCCTCTGAACGTTGCAGTTAAAACGTTATGTCTTAGTGAACCTTAAAGAAACTATTATCTGAAATTATAAACATCTTTAAAACGTTCTTTGAACATTAGATTAAAACATTTCCTTTAAAACTGTATTTTAAAACTTGTAGGGAATGTTAGGCAAAGTTCTGGGAACATTCCCTGCTAGCTGGGATACTCCTAAAATCAAAGTGCCAGAATGGGTTCTTTCGAGTGATGCTGTAGAACCCTCTGAAGAACCCTTTCGGCACCTTTATGTATAGTAATGCATGGTGTTCATGAACTCACTCTGGGAACAATGACTTCAGAAGCATTTATTGTATTACATTCTGTAAAGGAACTTCAGGGCTGAGACTTTCTCTGCTTTTGGATGAGTGTAGGTCTTGGACGCATTTAATAGGTGTTTTTTGTTAGCATGAATATCCACAATAACCAGGTTCCACCCTCTGATTTACAGCCTCCTGCTATTGTTCTAATGGATTTCCACCAATGTGGAACATTCTTTGTTTTGAAAGTTCAAAACTGGAAGTCCAAAAGGTCCAACATCACAGCTGGTTCTCAAAAGCTGTGTACTCTCTCCCGTTGTTCTGAGAGCCGTCCATGAGGTGTGCCAGGCCTGTGTGTGTGGAATACTTGAAGATGAAAGCTTTCATGAAGTTGTAGCGATAGTGGCGTTGTGAGAAGCTGTAGACCACGGGGTTCAGGCAGCAGTGGAGCAGGGACAGGCACTGGGTGAGGTGCAGCGCAACTAAAAGGCCATTCTCTGCCTGGCAGCTAAGCTGTAGCAGCCCAAGCATGGCCAGGGAATCTGCCACGATGAATGAATGATATGGTGCCCAGCAGCCCAGGAATACCAAAACATAGGTAAGGAGGTTCTGCTTGCTGACGCTACACTGTCGGTCCCTATTGGAAGAGGCCAGAGCAATTGCTAGGAGTGCAGATGAGGTGGCAAGGATTGGGAAGGGCACACCGAAGCCCAGCACTACAAAACTTAATTGCATCCCCACCATCCACTCCACTGGGTCGTTTTCTGGGTAGACAGGATGGCACATTGTCACATTGCTATGCACAGACTTAACCGACTGGAGGAAGTAGGTGTCAGGCACCGAAGCAATCAGAGCAACCAGCCACACTCCAGCACAGACCAGACGGCGCGTTGGCTTTTCCCATCGACGGGAGGTCTCGCTTTTCCAAATCGCAGTCAGGTAACGGTCCACACTCATGCAGGCCAAGAAGAAGATGCTAGCAAGCAAGCTGACACTGAAGACCAGGTGAGTTAGCTTGCAGGCAGCCTGACCAAAGGGCCAATAACCCTCCCGTGCAAGTGAGCTCGCCCATATGGGAAGTGTGGCCACCACAGATAAATCGGCCACAGCCAGGTTGAGAATGTATAAGTGCATCTCGTGACGGTGTCGTCGCTCTGAGCGTAGGTTGACCCAGATTACCAAGCTGTTGGCAGCTGTGCCCACCATGAAGATGAAGACGTAGAGGGTGCACATGGTCTGGAGAAGGGCAGAACGTCTGAAGCTGGTGAGGCAAATCTGGGTATCTACCTGTGAAATGTTGCTGTCTTGTTCTGTCATATTAAGGTCATCCCACACAGTTAATTGGTCGTAGAGTTCGTTGGCAGCGAAGCTCATTTTTTCGTTAGGAGGGGACCTAGACACAAATGAAAAGTTAATGTTATTTTATCATTGTGATAAAGAATGTCAACAAATGATAATAACAATATTCCCAATAATAAGCTTTATTTATGTAGCACTGTTCATACTGCTCAAAGCTCAGCTCAAAGTGCTTTGCAGTCACAAACACACATACACAGATGAGTCACATTATTACGACCACTTCCCACTTTTGTAGGGAGCTCATAGCTCATGAAGGAAGTAACATTTTGTGTGGTATTCTCTGGGCCCACTCATCCATGTGGAAGAAACTCTCAACTGATTTGGGTATGAATCCATCCTTACGGGTCACGCACACCCATACATACATACGTCTTCCCTGGGCCGGATGGAATCACATGACTATGTCACATGACTACAAATGTCCGACATTGGTTGAAGAGCATGACCAAGACTTCCAAGTACTACCCTGGCACCTGAATTACCCAGATTTCAACCTAGTTGAGCATCTGTGGGCCCACCTCAATCATCATGTACGCTCTATGGATCCTCCAGCAGCTGTGGGGTGCACTGCAGTCAGCATGGCTCCAGATACCTGTGACAACCTACCAGGATCTTATTGAGTCACTGTCAGCCCATCTAACTGCTGTCCATACTGCACACAGCGGTTACTCTGGATATTAGCTGGTAGTCATAATAATGTGACTTGACTGTGTAATATTAATGCAGGCATTTCAGAGGATGAACCGGCCGCTTGCTGTCAACTCTTGCATATTTGGTCATATAAAGATGCATACATTTGGTCACCTCTGTCCCTGATGGTTTAGTGGCTAAGATTTGGCGCTCTCACCACCTTGGTTATTGGTGATTCCCAGTCAAGGGACTCCTCTGTTGGCAGTTAGAGCTCTGGGCAATTGATCCCAGGGTAGTGGCTGTAAGATCAAGGTCTGCTAAGTTGCCACTAATGGGCCCCTGAGCAAAGCACTTAACCCTTTCTGTTCCAGGGGTGCCGTACCACAGCTGACCCTGCGTTCTGACCCCAGCTTTCTAAACCGGCATATGCAAAGAAAGAATTTCATTGTACTGTGTAAGTCTAATGACAATAACGGCATCTAACTAGTCATGTGATGTACAGTCGTTTGCAGACCGTTGGGTGACGTGGTCATATTACATGCTTTTGTTGATTTTCTGTTGAGATCTGTTTGTGTTCAATTCATCCAAGAAGCAGAAATTGAGAACAAAATGTGCATAAATGGCATATTTCAGTTTGCTTAGTGTTGAGAATGTGCACTTATTTTCACTTAGAAAATCAACAAAACCTGTAATTTGATCGGTGGTGTTCATATTTTTGCTGGGATTAAAAACCCTTGTAAACAAAATAATGCTGGATTGCTGCGTAACATTGTCAGAACAGTCGCCTGGGCTGAAAAAGATCAATCTCAAAGGTTTTGTCGTGCCAGATCCAGAAAATACGATGCTATATTCTAGTACTGAACTGAATATCTTTAAAAAACCACTTCACAGTGACTGCAGGCGTGGTTATCAATTTGTGCTCTATACAAAGAGATTCACACACACGAAAGTGAAGGGTAAAATATATACATGAAAGTTTATATACAGCAGTTATATACATGTATTTTGTGCATAATAAATTAGAGTTTATATCGCAATTCTAAAAAACAGGCACTGGGTATTTCCATGATGTTTTATTTAATATTTCATCATAAATCTCATAAAGTATGTCCTGTAAAGTCCTGTAACATTACCATTTAGAAGATACTTGTTTTTCTTTGAACAGCAACGATATATTTTCATATAATCATTCATTTGTAGTCATTTGTCTGCCACTATTATACATACACAGCAGTGTGCGAGTCCTGAGCACAAACATTTTAAGTATGTTTTTGGTAGTAAATAAACTACATGCTCAACATAGCTCACAAGCTAGGTTGAAGAATAAATATGGTTCCAGGTTTCTCCTGGACGGCTCTAGTCTACACATGTAAGTCCATCAGCGGCAAGACCGACCAAATTTACTAGAGTACTAGTATTGGATGGCAATGGTTAAACAAAATGACACACAGAATCAAGACTCGTTCTATTAATGAAGTAAGCTGGAATGCTTGTATTCACCTTAAGCATCAGTTTACAGCTGATTGCTAAATAAGAATGCATTGTGAGACAGCAGTAATGCGTACCTGTCCAGAATGCAGTGGTGTTTCTCAGCTGTACTTCTAGTCTTCTCTGTCTGCGTAAGGACAGAGATTACTGCAGCATGAGCAGAAGCTCCTCTGGCTTTCGTTAGCCGTTTGAATCAGGACTGTGACTCAGATAAAGCACTGCACACAAGGCAACGCCTCTCACAGCGGTTTCATGCCAAAGACGATTTGGTGTTTGATATATACAGTGCAGGAAGGGGCGTGGAGGACGGAGTCTGGAGCCGTGGGGTGCTGTGAGGGGCATACAGGCTACCTGAAGACAGTCATTGTTTCACAACAGACAGTTGTAGGTTATAGGTACAGATTACAACAAATAGGTATATAGTTATTACCATAGAGTAATGTAATACTCATCTCCCACACTTCTCAGTTCAGCTTAAAAAGACTTATTAGACTTTTAAGACCATTTAAAAGCATTTAAAACTCTTTATAGGAGTTTATATTCTCAATATAGAGTCTGTTTCACTGGACTGCAATGTCCATAAATCTTCACTGACTGAAAACCACAGGCTTATCTACAGAAGCATAATTAGGGCTCCAGATGAAATGAAAAGCACAGTTACACTTGCAGTACTAACTACACCACAGCACTACTATGTGCTGGCTGAATATCTTAATCCAAGCCCATGTGCATTAATGTGGAGTTTTTCCCCACGTAGTAAAACACAGTTAAAGTCTGAAAATGTATTGTTCAGTCATTCGTCCATACAGTATATATATGGAAACTAAACTGCCTGTTAAAAACCTGATTTTAATTTTATATAAATATATATATATATTATTTATGCATTTTTTTGTTTACAGTTTCTGCTTATTTGAACAGAATTCTGCCACACAAACAGAATTCAACAGAAATTCTTATTCTTTCTAAAGACCATTTAAAAGTTTTGAAAACGCTTCATAGTAGTCTATATTGTCAATTTTCCTCACATTACCGGGGAATACAGTCTATATATATGTTATATGTATATGTATATACGCTAATGACCACAAACAAGGGTTCCACAAAGACGACGCAAAAGTGTTACCTAGAACCGTGCCATTCGTTCATCCATCATCTAAGCCACTTATCTTTCTGGGTTGCAGGGGCTGCTGGAGCTGCTGGAGCCTATCCCAGCACTCATTAGGTGGAAGGCAGGAAACACCCTGGAGAGGTCTCCAGCCTGTCAAAGGGCAGAAGTACACACTCACACCTATTGTTTTATATCTGTTTTACCAAAAGTCCCATTAATTATGAAATGGACTGTACACGCTTAGATAAACTTACTATCTCCATATCAAACTGATGAATAACAGAGGTTTTGCCATATCAGTTTTACCTAGAGTTGCATTAAGTACAAAAGGCACTAAATAAGCAAACAAACAAGCAGATGATTAAATGTCTAAAAATCCGGCTTTAAATGAATATCATGATCGGATGCAAATCTGAAGTAAATCTTCATCCTTCTAATTGCTTGCTTGTCTGTTATGAAATCTCTTTAATGAAAGTCTCTGTCGTTTCTTTAACTTTGATGTGGGATAAAGATATGACCTCATAATGTGATAGGAATCAGTGGAGGGCTAATTGTTTTGAGACTGTTTGAAAAGGCCTGCCCCACCAGCCCGGATGCATCCATTGTCCTCGCATATCAAAAGTATAATAACAGGTTTCAAAAGCTCTGTTATGAGCCTGTTTTGCTTAGACCTGTGCCAGCTTCTTTATCTCTGCAGTTTCTTGTCCTCATGCGTGTTTCTTTGAAATGATGGACTGAATCTGATCACTTTTAAGCTTTAAGGAGTAAAAACTACTGAAACTGCTGCAAGAAAACCCAGCAGGGTTACATACGCTAAACCTTTCACAGACCAAGACGTTATGTCTGGCTCTTGAAGCTGTCACGCACTTCCATCATTGACATAAACTGTTTTGAGAAAAGTTGGTGATGTTTTAGCGTTAGTCTTGATATGTTGGCCTTTAAAAGCCTGTTCTTCATTTTCATTTTCATATTCATATTGTTATATTCAATTTTTCCTACACTTCTGCTCGTACATCTTCTGAGCTAGAACCATGATGTAGCATAGATGGAGCATAGAGCATAGATGGATGCCCATTACCATATAGGCTATTTGCGCTTTTTAAACCCATTATGCTTAAAGCCAACATTAAAATAAATAAAGGAATGCTCAGTTCCAATCTACTTGGATTACCATTCCAGCATGGTAATGACCTGGGATGCCATAGCGACTGCCTAGTAACAACTTAGCAACTACTTAGGATACCATATAAATGGTCTAGCAACACCTTAGAACATAGTTGGGATAGCATAGCAATGGCCTAGCAACACCTTAGCAGCCACCTGGGATGCCATAGCAATGGCCTAGCAACACCTTAGCAACCACCTGGAATACCATGGCAATGGCCTAGCAACACCTTAGCAACCACATGGGATACTACGGCAATGCCCTAGCAACACCATAGCAACTACTTAACAACCACTTTGCAATACTCTAACAACATGCTGGAACATAATAGCAACCACCTGGGATAACATAGCAAATGGCCTAGTAACACCTTAGCAACCACCTGGGATCCCATAGTGATGGCCTAGCAATACCTTAGCAACCACTTGGAATACCATGGCAATGGCCTAGCAACACCTAGCAACCACTTGGGATCCCATAGCAGTCACCTAGCAACACCTTAGCAACTTCTTAGGATTCCATAGCAATGGCCTGCAACACCTTAGCAACCACCTAGGATACCATAGCTATGGGCCAACGACACCATAGCAGCCAGCTGGGATACCATAGTACAGGACTACAGAGATCAGTGACTTTCAGTGTGTCAATGTCAGAAGCTCCCACTTTTCGACCTACCGATGTATCAGATGTCTGTCCTGCTAGAGCTGCCCCGGCCAACTGTAAGTGACGTAGAAACGTCTAGAATCAAGTGGCACAGTCTCACAGAGGGGAGTGCAGCGTGCTGTCATGCTGGCCTGGACTGTTGAATAAGAAGAAATGTGTTTTTGTGACATCACAAAAGCAACTGATTCAAACCAGGCTGTTTTTGCTGCTTACTTTCCGTATGTGGACTGTAGAGTGTGTGTGGTACCTTTAGAAAGACGACATTAAGCTGTTTTCTTTTTTTTAAAAAAGGAGGAATTTGATATAAACCCTTTAAAGCCCGAGGTTCAGCAAGAACCTATCATGTGATATCTGAGTGTCCACAAACTTTTGGCATCTGGACATGAAAACTACACTTAAGTCCAGAGCCACACTCTAAACCATGTAAATGACTGACGTTTCCTCATTATGCTTATATGATAGACTAAATGCACAACAGAGTCCACCTCATGTGTAACTCCAGACGTCTGCACGGAGACAAATCTGCAGTTTTCAGAGGAAGTGGTTTTGGGTAGCAGACTGATATGGCATGTCTTGGGTGTAGCTTTCAGTTATCACACCTTTCCTGAACCCACACACCGAGAAACACCCTCAACGAATATCCCGTGAGATACACCCTACATCAACAAGGGCATGATAGATTAATCACTTACCTCATAAACGTTACAACTCGAGCTTAACACAGCAACAGCTTCTTTTATACGGTGCTGTCAAGCTAAAGCTGCTCCAGGGGCCAGTTAGAAACATTACTGCCTCATCAGCCCTTAACATAAATACAATCACTACTGTGCAGTCTGTAAGGCCGTATATCCAGTATAACCTGTACATCTGCACTCCTGGACACTCTAGACACTTTACTTAAATACCAATTGATGCACATGTTTATTCAGTGTTGTCCTTATCTGCTGATACCTGCGCCCCTTGCACATTTTTTATTATTGCACTGGTTTTTTATCACCTGTATCTTAATGCATAATTTTACATATTTTCTACTTGTCATCTACAGTGATATATGTATTTTTGTAAATAAATTTTCTTGTATATATTCTTGTCTTGTTGTAATAAGTTAGATATATTTATCTGTAGCAGATGGTATTATTTATAGTTTATAGTTAATTAATTAATTAATTTATTTATTTATTTATTTATTTAGTGAGCAAAAAGAGAAATAATATACTGTCTGTATTAGTAGTGGCTTGATACCACTTTCTAATGTTCAGCACAGATATTGATACTTTCTTAAACAAACAAGCTGTTAATAACACATGTATCGGATTATACTTTTTTCAATATCCAATCCAATGATTTTGGAAATTATTACCAATACTGAGTGTCATATCGTCCCACCCCTAGGGTTTATTTATACATAAGCAGCACATCACTGCAGCTGCCCTCCCACCCATACAGGACAAATCTTAATGCATATTTTTACATATTTTCTACTTGTCATCTACAGTGATATATGTATTTTTGTAAATAAATTTTCTTGTATATATTCTTGTCTCATTGTAATAAGTGAGATATATTTATCTGTAGCAGACGGTATTATTTATAGTTTATAGTTAATTTTTAACATTTTTATTTATTTATTTATTTATTTTTTGCTGAGCCAGTACTTACTTATGTTCGTGCTGTACTACACTTTTTGTATTGTATTACTGTACTGTGTTGTGTTACTGCTACTGGCTGCTAAATTTCCTTTGGGATCAATAAAGTATCTATCTATCTATCTATCTATCTATCTATCTATCTATCTATCTGTCTATCTGTCTGTCTATCTATCTATCTATCTATCTATCTATCTATCTGTCTATCTGTCTATCTATCTGTCTATCTATCTATCTATCTGTCTATCTGTCTATCTATCTATCTATCTATCTATCTATCTATCTATCTGTCTATCTATCTGTCTGTCTATCTATCTATCTATCTATCTATCTATCTATCTATCTATCTATCTATCTGTCTGTCTGTCTGTCTATCTATCTATCTATCTATCTATCTATCTGTTTATCTATCTGTTTATCTATCTTAAGTAAGTAACTTAACAACCACCCAATGTCTAGGAGATGCTAGACACGGTGCTGTACACTCATGTTAACACCGTACACAGAACATTCAGACACAGACACTTTCAGCACAAATACACTCTCGCCTTTAACTGTCGGGACCACACAGACCACAGGGCCACCACAGAGCAGGCATTATGTGGGTGGTGGATCATTCTCAGCACTGCAGTGAAACTGACGTGGTTGTGGTGTGTTGATGCGTGTTGTGCTGATATGAGTGGATCAGACACAGGACAGTAATCGTATCTATATGACCTGATAAAATGGACAATGAGTGTAGATGCAGAACTACTCAATGGAGTGGCCGGTCGATAATCTACAGGGCTACAGACGTTCAATGAACAGACTGACTGCAATGAATAGAGAAGCACAACAATGTTTGTAGTAATACCAGGGCACCACAGAGTGGCGCTGCACATCCATTAAATCAAATGCTCAGACCAATAAAATAAGACTCCTACAGACAAGAACACTGAGAAATTGGCACAGCAAATAATTACTAAGTGTTAGAAAGTATAGAAACTCCATAATACTGTGCTAATGGAATAAAGATCTGATGCATTTAACATTAACATTCATTTCCATGGACTAGTTAGTCTACTAACTGGGAAAGAGACTTACTAACGCTTAGTCAAAGAGCTTTACAGTGCCAAAACCTAAGGGTGACTGAGCTAGCTGAGTGTTCTTACACAGAGACAAGGGGAGGTTAAACAAATAGATAGATGGATGGATGGATGGATGGATGGTTAAATAGATAAATAAACACAACACAAATTTTACTCCCAGCCACAAATCTTTGATTGTAAACTACTGATTAAAAATCAATACAGTCTCACAAAACTTAATATCACAATATTCAATATTTCTAATGTGCTCCTACATTCCCACAGACCATACAATTGTACACTGTGGGTTATAGTTTTGTTATTCTATAACTGTTCTCTGATAGGAGTTTTAGAATTTTTAGGTTCTGTGAGTAAGAAGTGAGCAAAAAGAGAAATAATATACTGTATGTATTAGTAGTGGCTTGATACCACTTTCTAATGTCCAGTACAGATATTGATACAAACGAGCTGTTAATAACACATGTCTGAATTCACTTTGCTTAACCAGCCATCTAAATAACATCATGCTCAACCCGTGAAACCAAAATTCTCCTCCTCTAAAGGAAGAACTACAAAAACTCACAACACCTCTTTTATTTCAGCTTTTTACACAAAGAACATAAAGCCCCATCAAACATTCCAAATGAAACTTTACTTAAGCATTTATGTGGTAGTTCAGGTTAATAGATCATATAGTTTTTCATACTTTTTTTCAATATCTGATCCAATGATTTTGGAAATTATCAGACCAATACCAATACTGAGTATCATATCGTCCCACCCCTAGGGTTTATTTATACATAAGCAGCACATCACTGCAGCTGCCCTCCCACCCATACAGGACATTTACAACAGGACATGGCAACATATCCTCTGACCCCACACACCCCAGCCATCCTCTGTTCCAACCTCTGCCATCCGGAAAGAGGTACCGGAACAACCGAGCCAGAATCCTCAGGTACAGAATCAGTTTTTACCCAGGAGCCGTCAAACTGGTCACACCGGGAGCAGCACCTACCAGAACATGACTACAACACTATAGACTGTTACTGATCTAGCCCTGACCACCCCAGCAGCTACACACTGGGCTCCACTAGCCCACAAGACTGTATGACCTTGCACTTTAACTAGACTCCTGTACTTGAACATCTGAGCTGTGTATTCTATGTACTGTACATCTATACTGTAAGCTATATGGCTGTTTTAGCTGTTTGCCTGAACATTAGCTGCCATGTGCACTACCTGCACTGTACACTATATACATCTACTGTTTTCATCCACATACTTAACTGCACACCTGGCTACCTCAGCACACTGGACGTTCCACCATGTCCACTTAACACTGAGCTGTATTTCGCTCTACTGAATATGCTAACTGCTGTTCTCAATTCTAGTATTCAAATTCTGACATACAGTCACTGTTCTTGCACATTTTGCATGTTTACTTACTTACATGTTTATGCACATATTGTATTGTGTCTCTGTCTTTTTGTCTTTGCACTGTTACTTACTTTTGATCTATTTTTAATCACTTCACTAGACAAGTAGCCTGATAGTGCTGCGTTATACTGTACAACCCTGTATGGATATAACGATAAAGTTGAATTGAATAGAATTTGGTTAAGTGATCTGCATCCAGATTTGCTTTCTACTTAATTTAAGTTGATCTGTCAATGCTCTACAGTCAAGTACAGTTCTGTCCATCATTATGGAAACGTCTAATGATATTTTGTTTACTCTATTGTATTTACAGTTTTCTGGTGTCCTATTAACAAGTAGATGGTTGTGAAGTTGTATAGGACCCGCATATTGCCATTTTATACGTAACATATGAATTGTTTGCAACTAAATTGGTTTTATATCATTGAAAAACAATCTGAAACTTTTGATTCCAAGCTTTTTATCATTAGTGCATGAACCTGTGCTGAAACTATGATCAAAATATCTATGGCCATGTACCTGTGGTGACTTGAGCAGAGTGCTTATAGCTGTGCAGTGTAGACTACTGCTGCTACTGCATAAGAGACCCAACGTACCAGAGCTAAAAATGCACTCTTTATTTTCTTTATATTTAGTTTGTAAACCAAGTTAATTTTGGAGAGTTCATTTGCGCTGCTGCTGCTGGGCAGCTGCCTGGGCTGATTTCTGTGCATGCGCACACCGCCTGAGTCACGAGCGAACCGCATCACCGCATCGCATCCCTCCGCCTTTTGCAGAAAACAACACAGGGCCCAGATGCAGAGCTTGTTTTTGAGTGCAAATAAAAGATGCGATTTAGAATAATTATCTTTAAAAACAGAGGCTGTAAGTCTCCTGGTGTTGGTTTACATTTGTTTATCTCTTGGTCTCACATCACAGCGCGTTCAGGGGAGGGCTATTTCTCTGCACGGTCGCGGAAGGGAACCGCAGAGGGCGGGGGGATGTGAGGCGGTCAAGATGGCGGCGCCCTGTGGAGTGCAGTTGCTTTAAGAGGTAAACAGGCTCCGTTTTTTAAACTGGGTTTATTTTTGCCGGCGGGAATTGTCACGGTCTGTGACAACCTAGAAAATCCTGTGGGGGTCTGAATTGAGTTCGCTTTGTGTGCTGAGCCAGGCGTTTGGTAGAATTAGCTTAAAAAGCTGTCGGTAGTGCTCTCCTCCTCTGGACTGAGTGCAATAAAAGCCTTCAGTCCTCATTGATTTATATGGAGGGGCTGCATGAAGCAGGGCATTTCCCCGCACAGGCGCATATGTGTGCTGGGAAAATAGCTGGCAGTGTTTGTTAGGTAAACTTAAAAGTCATCCTTCCCTTATTTTGGTGGAGTTAGTACTGGCTATTGTTCTCGGACGAAGCTGGAGTCAGCTTCTTATTCGCCAGTTTCTTGTCTGAATTGCCCCGTTCCACCTTAAATGGTGCAGCAGTTACTTTCTGGCGCCTCAGCGTTTAAGGTGGAACGGGACGATTCGAACCAGAGGCTGGCGAATAGGAAGCCAACTTCAGCCTCGTTGTTCTCGGGCAGTTGTTGTTTACGCCAGTCATCCAGCCAAGGAGGGACGGCAGGGAGGAACCGAGCTGGCTGAACGGGTTATGGCTTTCCATTGAAGTTGTTTTCCTCCCAGCAAATATTGCACAGATCCTATCTGAATGCAGATGTGCTGGGGTCATGTGAACCACTCCGTTATGATTAACGCCAGGCCTTCTTCTGTTGTAGCTCTTGCTAAGTCTTGAAGAGGAGCAGCAGCAGCTTGGTGCCTGCTGTCTTTGGAGCCTAGCATCCGGTTAGGAGTTTGGCCACAGCATGTGATGCTTGAATGAACCCTTGGTAGGCTCATCCTTTGGACCCTCCAGCCACTTCTTTAAGTACACCTCCTTATGTCTACGCTCATTGTCCGTTTTATTGTTGGGGTGTTTATTATGTGGGTGGTGGATCATTCTTAGCACTGCAGTGACACTGACGTGGTGGTTCTGTGTTAGTGTGTGTTGCGCTGGAGTGAGCGGATCAGACACAGCAGTGCTGCTGCTGGAGTGTTTAAACACTGTGTTCACTCTATTATCTGTCCACTCTATTAGACACTCCTGCCTTGCTGGTCCACCTTGTAGATGTACAGTCAGAGACGATGGCTCATCTGCAGCTGCACAGTCTGTGTTGGTCATCCTCTAGTCCTTCATCAGTGGTCACAGGACGCAGCCCACTGGATGCTGTTGGCTGGATAGGTTTGGTTGGTGGACGATTCTCATTAGTGACATTGAGCTGTCCAGCAGCACTGCTGTGTCTGATCCACCACCCAAATAATACCTGCTCTGTGGTGGTCCTGTGGGGGTCCTGACCAACGAAGAACAGGGTAGTAACGTATACAGAGAAACAGATGGACTACAGTCTGTAACTGTAGAACTACAGAGTGCTCCTATATGGTCAGTGGAGCTGATAAAATGGGCAGTGAGTGTGGATACAAGGAGGTGTACCTAATGAAGTGGCTGGTAGTTGTATAATGGTAATTTATGGAGTACCCTGTCCTGCCCTGTTTAATGCTCTCCTGCTCTAATGCACCTGAGTCAGCTCAGGAAGGGCTTGTTGGTTGAATCAGGTGTGTTGGGAGAAGGAAAAATGCTAACACTTTGTTTTGACAGTTCTGCTGATGGTCATTCTGTAAACAAAGATATTCAGAGAGCCTGCTATTCTGAGTAGGTCTGTGACGATAAACCGTTTTGGAGGATAAACCGTTTCTGTCGTCATGCCCGTGTAAGCACGCATGATAGCAAGAATAAAGAAGAAGGGTTCATCGTATACCTTCACATGATGAGCATCCCCAGGCTATGATGTCGTTTGCACTATCAGAATCATTTAGTAGTGTAGCTTTTATGGGCCACAGCACTAGCCTGACAGAAATCGACTGAACGATTGCATGACTAAGCTGTAGTTGTGCTAAAGCTTGCATTAATTGCGTTGAAGTGAAAGTTTCTTTACAGTGGAATTACTGGAAACCGCACTCTCTTTCTGTGTCCCGTCTGTATCTCGTTGTGCAGTGGTGCCTGGAGACTGTATCGGCAGGCGGCCCAGGGGACCCCGCCAGACAGGACACAGGAGGCCGTGAAAGTGACGTCTGAGAGCCCCTCCCCTCCCCCACCACGGTCCATCTTAGCAGCACACCCTCCACGCCCCCCACGTAGCCAGCACCAACATGGCCAGGGAACAGCTGAATGTGGGGGATTTGCTCCCTCTCCTGGAGACCTCTGATCTTCACCAGCTGGATGAAATCAAAGGTCTCATCAACGAACACCTCAGTACAGGTACACCTTGCCCTAACACTGTGTACCCATAAGCCGTTTTTATGTTTGGTAAATGGCTTATCCTGTAGATGTCTTGTTTCTTTGGGACTGACATCTGAAATGTGCTTTGCAGAGCGAGGATCTGTGCTCCTGAATGGCTTGGTGGATTATTTTTTGGAGACCAACTCGACCCAAGCTTTGCACATCCTGTGTTCTGTGAGAGAGCCGCATGACAAGGTCAGACACAGCTTAGAGTGCTGCAAATGCCTCAAGCTTCTCTCAGGATGAGTGCTGAGGGATGATGTTTTGTCAGTTTTGATGTTTGAGTTTGTAATGTGAATGAAACCCCCCTCCAGGACTGGCATGGCTATAGGCTGCTGCACACTGAGCATGACGGGCAGGCAACACCAAACACAGTGATGACACTCAGCAGCTTACTATTGCTATTACTGTACTGTACCCAACACAGACCCAAACTACTAAGCCGGACTACTATCAGCCTAGTCACATCGTATTTCACTATGTCACTTTTAGCTTGAAAAGAGCAGTACTTATGAACAGTTAGCAGTTAGTACCAAGCTCAGTAAATTCCATAAATCACAAAGTGATGAACTGGGTAGGTCTGCACGATATTGGAAAAAACTGACATTGCAATTTTTGTCCCTGCCATGCATATTGCGACATGAAAACATGTAAATACTGAATATAATTTTTTTTACTTTAACTCGAACGTCAATATTTAGAAGACAGTATTAATTGTACAATTATCAAAACAATAAAAGAGCTGAGAAATGACTTTAGCACTCTTGTGGGTGTGAACCATCTTTTCTGGAAGCTGATTGCTCTCTAATCGGTTTCAGTGCACCAAACACAATAGCAGGTGAGCGTGTGACCACTGTTCTCTGTGTATCCGAGAAGCCTTAAATCAGAGTTCAGGAAGTGTGCAAGCCAAATTTCATAATTCAGTACAGCATGACGTGTCCTTTCCAACAAGCCCCAGATTGCTTTTCTAGCCTTCCAGAGATACAGACCCCAAAGGCATCAGGCTCCTCACCTGATGTCTTCTCTGAGGTGTCCATGTGTCGTAGAGTCATAATCATGTGGTCAGTGACTAGTCGACGTCAAACTTAAAGCATCATTGCTGAGCAGTCCAGTAGAATGTGCAACCCCTACTGCCTGGTGCAGGAGACCCTGTAGTGCAGCAAAGCTTCTCCTCTAATGTGCGGTAGCTTTTTGCTGGCTGCAGTAGTCTCTCTATGCGTCCGTGTTTTGGGTTATACAGCTTCGAACTCTGACCAGAACATGAAACGCAGGTTCTGAACTGTCTTTTGGTGAAGTTGAGAGGTCAGATATACTGTGATTCCTAAAAGAATACAAATCTGAATTTCCCACTGTAGTCAATGTCTAAATTTGGGTTCTTTGGTTTAGAACTAGAGCGTTGTGGCTAATGCAGTAGGCTCAATAGTCACCCAGTTCACTTAAAAATGCATGCCCATTTCAACCCACCTAATCCACATCCAGGTCGCATTAAGGTCGTGCAAACTTGTTAATGAAGTTTAGGCCATGGTGTAACTTATTGCGAACTATAAAACTGAGCAAATTACCGGCAGCCAGTTTAGGAACCTCTATTCACAAGTCCCCTCTGGAGTTGAAGCGGAACTGGATCTCGAATCAGCTTGTGTGATGACTGTTGTACATGGAAGAGTCTAATCCAAGATCCGTCCCGCTTTGTCAATACCAGCACTGGTGCTGTAGAAAATAGCTGCCCATATCGTCATACTATGTCCTACCACATTGGCGAGATGTGGTTTGAGCAGCCAGTTTTGGGGACGTAGTTTTACAGAAGCAATTCATGCAATTTGGGTGAATATTGAGTTCTAGTGTTTGCTAGTAACTTTAGCCTCAAATGTCAAGTCCTAAACTGAAGAGCCAAACTTTGGACTAATTTGAAAATTAATTCAATTTGAATTTTCTTGACTTGTTCAGAAAGCAGACTGATTTACCTTTCTAATGTGGAGCCAGTGTGTACAGTCAAGCTGCTTGTATGTGTTCTTTGTCTGTTATTGTCTTTGAAACTGCTGCATTGCCCTTTGTATGTACTTTAGGAGGTGGGGTGAATGCATAGCCTGTTATGAAGCCTAGCAGGACTATCACTCTCAGCTTAAACAGAGCTTTACTGTGATGTGCTCCTCTGCTTGACAAGGCACACACACACACACACACACACACACACACACACACACACACACACACACACACACACACACAAACAAACACGAAAGTCCTTGTTCAAATCTTGGCTTAAATACAGGACACTAAAACTCTAACCTGATTTAAGAACATGCCCCAACAACAAAATAAGGCCAGCACGTACACTGTTATCTGTCAGGGTATTTTCCATGTTGTAATATCTTTCTTTCTTTCCTTCTTTCTTCTCTCTCTTGTCTTCAGCACCTGTTTGATAAGATGAACGAGTGCATGGCAAGGCAGGCCTGCCGCCTGCCCACTCTCAACCTGCTGGGGCAAGTGGTCCGCAAGCAGCCGTCCTGGATCCATAAGATCGCCCGCTACCCTCTGCTGCTCTCCCTGCTCAAATGCCTCAAGGTGGGCCGTAGGCAGAGGGTCTTGCTGAGCATTCTAGACCCTATAGTACACTGCCAGTGTCCCGCGTGTTGTCTTGGTTTTACGTGTGTGAATGTTTTCTGTCGGTTACAGACGGACACAGATGTTGTGGTTCTCATAACTGGAGTGCTTGTGCTTGTGACCCTGCTGCCCATGATCCCTCAGGCCGGGAAGCACCATCTGTATGAGTTTTTCGACATCTTTGGCCGCCTGGCTGCTTGGAACCTGAGGAACCCTGGTAAGAGAACAACAGGAAGGAGAACTAAGTGTTTAATGGCAATGTGGACCAAAAGAGGACACAAGGCTGGGCTTGCAGGTGGACTTCCCTTACACTTCACCTTTGCTGTTTCATAGCCCAGTGCAGGCAGGCAAGGGGTTTGTTGGGTATGGTGAGCTTTGACTCGTGAATGGCTGTTGTACAGCTGTGCATTATTTGGGAGCGCTTTTCTGTGGATTTTATGCAGCATGTTTGTATGCTGTTGAACACCTGTGTCAGCAGTGAATGCACCTAAATGGAACTGAATTCACTACCTAGAAAGGGTGTTGGCATACCTCTGTACAGGTGTGTAGCAAATGCTCACCAGTTTATTGCTTGTTGCTTTGTCTGAGTTTATCAAACTAGTCATTGAATTGTTTGCGTCCCAACATTTTTGGAAACAGGGTTGTAACTGAAGCTCAAAATGATCTTGGTCGAAAACTTAACGCTCTGACGATGGTGGGATAAACATCTCTCTTCGCTGTGTGTAATGTTTGGTATTTTATGTAATTTTAGTATTTTGTTGTCTATTCTTTTGGATGAGAGTTTGAAGTCTACAAGGCATAGAGTGACATGAGTTTGCATGAGTAGTGCTCATCCAGCTCCGGATGGTCAGTGTGAATTTGGCAGATGTGGAAATTTGAGATGTTTTTGGACAGGACAATTTAAGTCTAGATTCAGGTTTTCTAAAGCAATCCATTTTAGAATGTTAATGGTGTTTTAAGTCAGGTGTTTTGTAGGGTGGCTTTACGTGAGCACTGTTGGAGGTGACTGGACCAAATGTATTGATTTTAGCTGTAATGTACTTTAAAAACATGTACTTTTGAATATGATAAAGCAAATAATCCATAATATGTTAACAAATTGATAATTAATATGAAAATAATTAAATATAAAAATAAGACACGAACAAATTCTGAGTACAGTGTTTTGAAACAGGCGGTTTTATGTTGACCAAGGCTGATTTGGGGGTAGGCTGAATGGGGGTGGGCGAAATGGGAGAAGTCAAGTTGTTTTATTGTCAATACTTCAATATGTACAAGACATACAGAGGATTGAAATTGCGTTACTCTCCGTCCCAAGGTGTAGCAAATAAACATTTAACGATAAGTAGATTACAACTAAAACAAGACAAGAGTGTACTGAATGTAATAAACAATAAACATAATATATATGGGGACCACAGCCTGGCTGAGTGAGGTGTTAAAGATGTCTGTGTACGCATCTGCGAGTTCCCCCGCACAGTCCTTCAGCACACGACCAGGTATGTTGTCAGGACCAGCTGCTTTGCGAGTGTTGATCTTGCTGAATGCTGGTCTCCAGGAGGAGGTGGGGATTTCAGTGCTGGTGTGCAGTTGAGTGCCTCGAACCGAGCGAAGAAGTCGTTCAGATCGTTCAACAGAGAGGTGGTGCTCTTGCAGGTCTGTGGAGGGGGCTTGTAGTCCGTGATGGCCTGTATTCCCCGCCACAGGCTCCGTGTGCCTCTGCTGTCACTGAAGTGTTGGGCTGTCCTCCTGGAGTACTGCCTCTTAGCCTTTCTGATGGCACGGCACAGGTTGGTCCTAGCTGTCCTCAGGCCCGCCTGGTCTCCTGCTGTGAAGGCAGCATTTCTAGCCTTCCATAGCCTGTGGAGGCTCCTGTCAGCCATGGCTTCTGATTAGCCTGGACAGTAATGGTCCTGAGGTCAGTTACGTCATCAATGCACTTGGTGATGAAAACTGTTATATAATGATACGTCATTTCATGGTACATGATATGCATCCAATGTTTTAGTTTTTGTGAGATTTAATAAGTTGTAATAGACGTAATGGAACCTGCAGTTCCACACCTAAAAAAATACTGTAGTAATACCAACAACAATTATAATAAACCAATAATAATAAACCATAAACAACTGCAATAATGTAAGTATTGTACAAACTGTGCTGCACTAAGTCCAGTTAAAGAGGCCTAATTAAGCTGAATTTGTCCCATGTAGTCAGTTTACTTTAACTACTGACGGTATCCACGATATGCTCAGAAAAGCCCGTAATGACGCAATTTATCATGATGTCGGCCACCCCTGTCGGCCACCCCTGTCGGCCACCCCTGTCGGCCACCCCTGTCGGCCACCCCTAGTCTAAATGCTATGCTATGATATGATATGTTCCAGTAACCTATAGGACCTCTGAATTTGTTTCGTGTTACCCATTAACAAAGAGTTCTACCCAGTGAATTCAGTGTATCAGGCTGAGTTGTTCTGTCTTTTCTGCCTTGCAGGGCACATTTCAGAAGTGTACCTGATTCACCTGCACGCTAGTGTCTATTCACTCTTCCATCGCCTTTATGGCATGTACCCCTGCAACTTCATCTCCTACCTGCGCTCACATTACAGTATGAAAGAGAACATGGACACCTTTGAGGAGGTTGTTAAGGTAGGCAACTACATCGTTTACGACTACATGCTAATCATCACTTAACTCCAAAATGACCGCTGCTGTACGTGCTATTCCTCTCAATCGGGAGCTGACCTCAGGTCATCATCACTTAACTCCAGGATGACCGCTTCTAGTGTAAAGGCTATGACCTAGCAGTGGCCATTCTGAAGTTAAGTGATGATTAGCATGTAGCTAATGGGGGTCTGCTTTGTGACCTGGGGATGCTTTGTGACCTTTGATTCTTTGGTATACAGTATCAATGGTGTTTGGTATCAGTGCTTATGCTCAGCTGGATGAGTGGCACTAAAGGCCTGCTGCGAGCCTGTATCATCGGTCTGTTGGCTCCTGTGCCGAAGCAATGAGTGGTCTTATGAGAAAAGCTGGGACGTATGGCCAGAAAAGTTAAAGGGAAAGTCTCCAGATGTTTAAAGAAGTATAATTTAATTGTTAAGATGTAAACACAGTAAATCAAACTGGCTTGATGGAGAAATGGTACATTTTGCTGCTCACCAGCTTTCTGTATAGCAGTGGTGATAAGAACCAAAGGTAAATTTTTGGTGAGGCCATTTATTCTCTGAGTAGAGAGTTTAGGGCCATTTTGTGCCATTTGTGCTTACACACAGAGGAATTTGTCTTCCGCGTTTAACCCATCTGTGAAGTGCAACTTCTATGCAAACACACTGTTGAACACACGCACTAGAGGGCAGTGAGTACACTTTCCCGGAAAGGTGGGCAGCCCTACCCACGCTGCTCGGGGAGCAGTTGGGGGTTAGATGCCTTGCTCAAGGGCACTTCAGTCGTTACTGTCAGTTCAGGGAATTGAACCGGCAACCCTGGCCTAGAAGGCTGGTTCCCTAACCTCCAGCCCACGAATGCCCCTAAATGTCCTGTTATGATGCCATCACAAATATAGCCAGTTTATTTGCCTTTCAAAACCACTAGTGAGCGTGATCATGTTGTCTGAGGACTAGGGCTGAACGATTAATTGATTTTATCAGAATTGCAATTTAAAGGAGTGCAATGTTGAAATCACAAGAGCTGCAATTTTTATTATAGGCTATATTATCCAAACCGTGTCTTGTATGGGGAACGTTAACATGATATCAGAGCTTGTAAACTGCCTGGAGGTGAGTTAGACCAATCAGAGGCAGTCAAACAACAATATGCTGTGACATCACAACCACAGCTAACTGAGAAAGGAAATGCTCTGTTCTTACTGACCAAATAACCTGCCTGGACTTGAGTTCCCAGAAAATAGTTGCAGTTCAAATTGCAGTCGCAATACTGTTTAGAAATATCGCAATTAGATGTTCTTTCCAAATCGTTCAGCTCTACTGAGGACTATGATATGTAATCTTAATTATGGCTAAATACTATTTGACCATGCAATACCATGCATGTGCCTCTTTGTGTAATGGCTGTTTTTTGAGGTAGCATTTTATCATGGGGGATGGGCAAGGCTGTGATGGGCTGTGATTGGGCCAAAAAGACAAAAGAAATAAAGGCGGTAAATTTCAGATGTCATTTTTAAAAATGCGTGTACTATCGTATTATATATGGTTAAGAAAGTACTTGAATGCACAGGATAAAGAATTTAAAGGTGTATAAAGAACTTTCTGGTGGGCCCCATCAAACATTTTCACGGTCCACACTTTGGACAGGCCTTGTTTTATAGGCCTTAAATGCTTCAGACGTCTGGTTCCTATCACTACTGCTTTGTGTGTTTGTCATGGAAAAAAAACGTTTAATGACATTTGACAAAATAACAGCGTTTGTTTTTAAGGAATGGTGATTCTGAAAATGCACTTAACATGTATTAGTGGAAATAAATGTCATCACTGTTATAAGAAAACCTCATATTGTACCATGTTAGTGCTTTTAGTTATTAAAAAGTGCAGTTAACATGTTTGTGTGTGAAAAATATTTTGCTCCTATATGTTTTACATTCAGGAGAGGAGTGGTATACAGATATGGATCATTCATTCAAGGACTACACTCAATACTGCTTTCAGTAGCAATATAATGGTTTTTCTTACATTGTGTAATATTTGGCTAAATCGATGGCTGTCTGCTTCCTTTGAATTATACCGGTGTTATGGTGAGGCTGTTATAAATTCAGACAGGATTCAGTTCAGTTGTCCAGAGTTTTTGAGTGTTGGAATGTAGGATCTGCCTGAAATTGGAGATTTCCTGAGATTTGGTTTTGTGATTTCTATCCTTCAGCCGATGCTGCAACACGTTCGCATACACCCGGAATTGGTGACTGGAACTAAGGACCATGAGCTTGACCCTACCAGGTGAGTCAACACATTAAGCCACCTGTATTGTCTTTACGACATTAAACTGATGTTCAGTTACACCACACCAGCCTGACTTTCTTTCTTTCTGTCTTTCTTTCTTTCTTTCCTTCTTTCTTTCTTTCCTTCTTTTCTTCTTCTTTTCCTTATAGGTGGAAGAGATTTGAGATCCATGACATTGTTATTGAGTGTGCCAAAGTGTCTCTGGACCCCAGGGAGGCATCCTGTGAGGAGGGCTATGCCACCCTGCCCGAGCACTTCTGCGGCCAGCTGCACTTACGCCCTTCTGATTGCACTGCCAGCCCTTACACTGACTTCCACAGCAGCTATGGTACAACCACCCCACTTCTTTTTTGGATTGGCCCATTTCATTTCCTTCTTCACTGCTTCACGTTTTCCCAACATAACTTGTTAAAATGAATCCTGTATAATGCTCATGTGCATGTGCGCCAGCTAAAACAGGTTAAACCAAATGACTCTCTAAACATTTGCCAACGACTGCGGTCCTTTTAAACAGCCTCACGATGGATACTTTTCTGTTTCTGCAGGAAGTTCATCTTCAAGTCAGTTCTATACCCCACGACAGCCTGTCCTCCCTCCCCTCCCTCTAGCATCTCTCTCAGGGACCCAACCTGCCTATCGCAGCCCCCCCAGCACCCGCCGACCAGTAAGTCTGCTTTCCTTAAGCCTTTGTAGAGCAGGGGTTCACAACTCTTGGAGAACAGTACTTCTAAAGCCCTTCATGAGCTGGAAGAGATGTAACCCTTGTGCGAGAGCCTGCCAGGAGGACTTAATTTGCTTGTGATGCATTGTCCCTTCATGAAGCACACTTTATGACCTGTTTTAGGAAAAGTTTGGTGTCCAAATTTTGCCTTGTTGTTTTAACATGGCAGACAAACACCATAGATCAATATTCTGCATCCAGACAGTTTGAAGTTAACCTATTATGATCATTTGCAAGTTTCATAAGTTTATTTTTGGGGTCTGTTAGAGCTCATGTGTCTTTAAGCCCTCTCGGGTCATCTTACCTGCTCTGTCCTGACTGGTTAACTGTCAGAGTGGCATCCTACTACAAGTTCTGCCCCCACACTGCTATGCCTCTTGTTATAATGGTGTGAGTTCTGCCATACAGTTTGACCCAGCATCGGATCCTCAAAGTTGGGTAGAACAAGCTGGCAGACCCACCTTCACAAGCCAGACCGGAGCGGGACGTGTTAGAGTGGTCAGTTTTTACTGTTGGTCTGTGGTCAGTTTTTCTGTGTGTGGTGTGAAGGCGTACCAACCTTCCGATAAGCGGGCAATAAGGACAGTGTTGCGTGATGACATCACCATGTAACAGAGAAAAAGTCTGGAATTCCAACAAAGTGTTTCGGGCAGCTGAGAAAAGTGGTTTCTGTGAGTGAGAGTTTAGCATGTACTTTGAGCTCCATAACATTGCAGACATGCACAAAGAGCTACCGAAAACATGGAAGGGAAGGGGGAGAACTGGAGAAGCATAATGGTTCCTTCCACTTTAACTTACTGAGAGCTAGAAAGAATGAGCAGAACTTTACTGTGTAGCTGAATTTACCGATTTTACACCACATAACAGATATTGTGCTGATTATTATGCCACTGCTTACAGCCAAGAACACTAATATAAAATAATGTATTGATTTGTGTATTGTTATTGTGATGTCTGACAGGGTTATCAAACATTACAGCATTGTGCAGCCCTAACTGGTGTCACAAAGGAGGAAAACGTGATATCCGTGCATGCCTAATTTCTGTATTTAAATGTGCACCAAGAATGATTAATTGAGTGCTCATTGTTAACTTGAAGTTAACCTATTATGGTCATTTGCAAGTTTCATAAGTTTATTTTTGGGGTCTGTTAGAGCTCATGTGTCTTTAAGCCCCATCTGGTCATCTTACCCGCTCTGTCCTGATTGGTTAATTGTGGCATCCTACTACAAGTTCTGTCCCCACACTGCTATGGCTCTTGTTATAGTGGTGTGAGTTCTGCCATACAGTTTGACCCAGCTTCGGTGATATCCATGCATGCCTGATTTCTGTATTTAAATGTGCACCAAGTATGATGGATTGAGTACTCATTGTTTGCAGCTTGGTGAACGTGTTCTGTGAAATTCTGAGGAAGGAGTTTTATCTTCAGACATGTACTCTCGAAATCTCCGCATGTGTAGTGCCGCAGGTCCTATTTTTACCTTGGGAGAAGCAGCTTTCTGTCTACAGCCAGACTTTTTATCCGCTTCCACTCAAGTTAAACCAGTCCAGATACTTTTCTCCTGTTTGCGGATTCTTTGTGGCTGCCGTCTGTGGCTTGTGGAGAGATGGGTTAGTTGTTACTGCGACTCTCTCGCTTCTTGTTGTTTTCCTTCCAGAGAGTGTTTACTTCTGATGAATAGGCTGTGTCAGTCGATGTTCGTAAATACACCCCCCCCCCCC
>CM067487.1:29943704-29959109 GCA_034552555.1 Semaprochilodus insignis | reverse complement strand
GTATAAGAGACAGCTCTCTCTCTCTCTCTCTCTCTCTCTCTCTGCGCTTCATTATTCACTCGCTATTCCTTCCCCATCTGTCTCTTGCTGTCTTTCTCTCCCGTTCTTCATATATGAGTAATTTAATTGGCCCCGAGCTGGGCTTGTCCAAGCTTAGGTGTGTCCAGGCTCCGGGTCAGGAGGGCCAACGGACTCCCTGCCAGACCAGAAGCGTGTGCTTAATATGCTGTCACATTGCTGACCCCACTGATCCTCTGCTTTATATAATCTTTTTCAGGTTACCCCTGCCAAGCAAGTCAGCTGACTGGACTCACTTTGGAGGTAAACATTACGCCAGTGCACTTCTGTTAACTTGTGAGAAAAAGCAGAGCTTTCAGAATAAAGACTTTCCCACTGTGTTTTGTGCTGCAGGCTAGAGCTGCATCTTCCCAGCATCTGTCTGAAGTGCGTAAAATGTGTTTATGCTGTAGGACTGTGAGATGTTATCTTATCTTATTGTCCCCGTCATCAGACTCAAACATGCAAGAGGAAACAGTGGAGTCAGCACCAGTCATTACTTTAGCATGCTCTGTTTTAGCCTTCTCATGGGGCTTGGCAGGATTGCACAGTTGTCGTTTCTGAAGGATGCTTCATCTGCTGATTCACAGTCAAGCTTTTTTAACTGGGCTGTTAGCTGGTTTAGATGCATTGACTGTGTCCCCACATTGTTTGGTCATGTTATCAAGTACACCGACCAGATAGATGCAAATTATAGGCATGTAATTACTGACTGTAACACATCTGTTGCTATCAGTCACCCTCTTCCTTATCTGTCAGTGGAAAAGGACCACCACAGGACCACATAGTATTTGGGCGGTGGAGCATTCTTAGCACAGCAATGCGATCAGTGTGGTAGAGGCATGGTAGCGTGTCTTGCACTGATACGTGTATCGTTAGTTAGATGTTTCCAGTAAAATGGCCAATGCGTGTAGACGCAAAGTACATCTATCACTTTATTTGGTACACCTCACTGTATCTACACTGACTGTTCACCACCTGGCTTATCGTATAGAAGCACTTAATAGTTCTACAGTTACGGACTGTAGTCCATCTGTTTCTCTGTGTACTTTGTTACCCTGTTCTTCAATGAGCAGGACCCCCACAGGACCACCAACGAGCAGGTATTATGTGGGTGGTGGATCATTCTCAGCACTGCAGTGACACTGAGGTGGTGGTATGTTGTGCTGGTGTGAGTGGATCTGCTGGACTGAGAATCGTCCACCAACCAAAACTATCCGGCCAACAGCGTCCTGTGGGCAGCATCCTGTGACCACTGGTGAAGGACTAGAGGATGCCCAACACAAACTGTGCAGCAGCAGATGAGCTATCGCCTGACTTTACCCCTACAAGGTGGATCGGCGAAGTAGGAGTGTCTAATAGAGTGGACAGTGAGTGGACACAGTGTTTAAAGACTCCAGCAGCACTGCTGTGTCTGATCCACTCACACCAGCACAACACACACTAACCCACCACCACCACCACGTCAGTGTCACTGCAGTGCTGAGAATGACCCACCACCCACATAATACCTGCTCTGTGGTGGTCCTGTGGGGGTCCTGACCATTGAAGAACAGGGTAATACAGTATACAGAGAAACAGATGGACTACAGTCTGTAACTGTAGAACTACAGAGTGCTCCTATATGGTCAGTGGAGCTGATAAATGGACTATGAGAGTTACAGGTAGTGTAGTAGTAATAATAATAAAAATGTGTCTGATCCTTGAACAGAGTGATGCTAGTGTTTCTTAATAGGACAGGCCCTCTGACAGTACCATGGCCTCTACACTAATGACAACCAGATGATAACCGTGGTAGGGAGAGAAAAACAGCATATCCTGCTGGCAGGCCTGAGTATGGGAATTAAATACATGCCCTGCCATTACGTAAGTTATAGGAGTCATGTATTTGTGATTGTGCGAAGCACTGTTCTGAAAGAGGTTCTGTGTGTGTGTGTGTGCGCGTGTGTGTGTGCGCTCTGAGGGCCATCAGCAGATCTTGGCACTCATTCTCAGAGTTCATAGTGGGTTAAACACGTATATTTTGTTTCTCTCCTTATCATCCCCATGTACAATCTACCCACTTCTCCCACCACTCCCCTTTTCCTTGTTTGTTTATTTATTTATTTATTTATTTTTTACTCTTCTTTTTTCATGTTTTTCTTCCTTCTTCTGTCATGTAGAAACACATTGCTCTGCTCTTTTTTTCCTCCCTCCACACTTTGTTCCCCTCTTCATTATTTGTGTTTTTTGACCAATTCTTGTCTCTCGCTCTCTATAGGCTCGGCTCCCCTGGATGAGCTGCAGACTCTGCGCAGTCAGCTGCTGCTGCTGCACAATCAGCTGCTTTACGAGCGCTACAAGCGCGAGCAGCATGCTGTGCGCAACCGCCGCCTCCTCCGTCGCATCATCAACGCCACAGCGCTGGAAGAGCAGAACAATGCTATGGTAACTGCTCTAGACACCAACAACATGCTCCACACGCTACATAAAAGCCTTCCTGTTTCTCATGCACCTTCAGCTTCAGGGATATTTCCACCAGGGAAGAGCTACTGTTCCAGTGATAATGTAAAGGAAAAAACTCTGCAAAATAATTTTAAGACCAGAAATTAGAAGGCCGCCTTGGTGTAAAACCAACTTTCCTCTGCTTCGTTTGGAATAACAAGAGTTTTGGAATGAAGTGTTAGTCCATGCAGCCCTTGTAAGGACAGTGACCTCAAAAACAGCCTGTTTTGAATTCATTGTTATTGTGATGTCGCACCTTTGCACACACTGTATGGCCAACAGTATTGGGACACAGACACGTTACACCTACAGTTGTCCATAGGCATTAATATGGAGTTGGTCCCCCCTTCTGCAGCAGTAACAGTTTCCACTCCTCTAGGAAGGCTCTTCATGAGATGTTGGAGGGTATCTGTGGGAATTTTTGCTCGTTCATCCAGAAGTGCATTTGTGGTTGGACACTGATGTTGGATGAGAGGGCCTGGCTCACAGTCTCTTTTCTAGTTCATCCCAAAGGTGTGTGATGGGGTTGAGGTCAGAGCTCCGTGTGGACCAGTCAAGTTCCTCTGTGCCATGTCTTTATGGGCCTTGTTTTGTGCACTGGGCCACAGTCATGCTGAAACAGAAACTCAACTGTTTCCTCAAAGTTGGATGCATACAGTTGTTCAAAATGTCTTGGTCTGTGGAAGCATTAAGAGGTCCGTTTACTGGAACCAAGGGGATCCAGGCCAGTCCCTGAAAAATAGCCCCATAGCGTTATCCCTCCTCCATCAAACTTTTCGGTCGGGTCAATGAAGCATGATTCCAGTCCAGCGGTGGCAGTGCTTTACAGCACTCCGTCCCGCACTTGGCATTGTACTTGGTGATGTAAGGCTGGCATGCAGCTGCTCGGCAATGGAAGCTCATGCTATGAGGCTCCCTGCACAGAGTTTCTGTGCTGATGCTAATGCCAGAGGCGGTTTGGAACTCTGCAGTTATTGAGTCAGCAGAGCGTCAGAGAGACGACCTTTACACACTATGCTCCTCAGCACGCGGTGACCCCGCTCTGTAACTTAATGGGGGCTGCCACTTTGTGAGTTGGGGGTTTTTCTAAGCTCTTAACTTTTCAATAATACCCCGCTCAGTTGATCATGGAATATCTAGGAGGGAAGAAATTTCACCAATTGCAACAACAGATTAATTAACAAATTGCCCCATGCTTTTGTCATTGACAGTATATCAGATAATAAGCCCTTATGAAATATTTCCATTCATTTGTGTGTGTGTGTGTGTGTGTGTGTATGTGTGTGTGTGTGTGTATAGAAGGACCAGCTGAACCTGCAGAATGTGGAAATCACATCTCTGCGCGAGAGCCTACAGGTGGAACAGCAGCGCTACAGGCAGCTGTGGGATGACCGAGAGACCATGGTCACGCGTCTGCACAGCCAGATCCGGCAGCTCCAGCAGAGCCGCGATGACTACTACACTAAGAACCAGGAGTTACAGGTAGTGTTTTCATGCATGCACACCTGTTTATACAAGCCCTGGCCAATATTTGATATTATTCATGTAATATTATGCAAATCGTTTTTTTTTTCTTCTCATATTTAGCTTTACAGGCCAAACAGATCAACGCCAACTAATTGACTATACAAATACAGTCTCATGCAAACGTTCGGGTGTTCCTGGTCAATTTACATGTTTGAAGTGAAAACAAGTTAACACACCCTCTAAAGAGAAGACACTACTGTACATTTAAATGTAGAGTTAATGTTTATGTCCTGAGTGTAAATTAAATATTTAAGGTAGATCCAAACTGCAAACTTTCAGTACTTGGAATATCATAACTATATAAGATCAGAGAGCTTTACTGTGTCAAAGGATGCTTTGGAATAGGCAAATAAAACACAGAAACATGAGATCTGCTCTTTGGTAGAGAATAAAAAGGACATAACTGTCCAGAGTCAAGATGCCAGTGTACCAGTTTGGCAACATTTTTGTTAACAACCAAACAAACACAAATAACCACTGGATATTAGGTATTGCATGTTGTCTGTGCAGAATATAGATTTTCCTATTCATACTCTGTGTGTGTGTGTGTGTGTGTGTGTGTGTGTGTCTGTCTGTGTGTGTGTGTGTGTGTGTGTTACCAGATTGTCCCACACAGTGGACACGTATCTTTCCAGCAGATACTTTAATGTTTGTTTTTGTGAGGTCTTGTGTGGGCTCCTGCCAGCACAATGAGGCATTGAGACGGCTGCTGTGTTGTTATGCCAGCAGCACATCAGGCAACACTTAACTATATTTAGAAGTGTGACGAGCCTGTGATAAGCCAAAAAATGTAACCGTTAAGCGGACAGGCAATTCCAGTCCAGAGCACTGCACAGTTTTAATACTTGGGTACTGAACATTACCTAAAAGTCATACAGGTGAATGGTAACTTGGCAATGCCCATTCCTGTTTTAGATGGTGAGTTTAACAGGCTTCCTGCCTCTCGAGGCAGCAAATATAGTAATGTTGGCTAGACTGTTTGTCTGAAATTTAAAATGCTGAGATAATTACATTTAGTTCACATTTACCTGTGTAGCCCTTTTTTTTTTAGGACTGACATTTTCACAAAGCTTCAGTAGGAAAAGCTTTGCTGGTTTACACTTTCTTTTTCGTGTGTGTGGGCGGGGTTCCATTTTGCTTTCACAGTGTGGGGGAGCTAACAAATACAGATGATGTTAATTATATTTCGCTAAAAATACTTCATTTTGTTTAGTTATTCATTGTGGGGATTCAAAATACAGCCGAGTTATTGTAGCTGTTTATGCTCGGACATTTAAATAATCAGCAGCTGGAAGATGGCAGCAGATATTTAAATATTCTCCATTTATAATTATCCTTTAAAACAAAAAAAAAAAAAACCCTTTGGCAGCCCTGTAAAAACTTCTATAGTTGAATAAATATTATTAGTATGTTTGTTGTTCTGTTGACTTTGTGTATGTACTTGCAGTGCAAGTTACAGGAGTGTCAGAAGAGGATGGGCAAGATGGAGGCAGAGTTACAGAGGGCTAATAACAAAGTGTGTCATACGGGGCACCAACTGAACCAGCTTACCGCCAAGGTACAAAACAAAAACTGATTTTTTCTGTAATCAGACGTTCAGAGTGGTTTGATGTGACATGGTGAGTGGTAAAGAAACTTAAGGTTCTGTGAACAATCATGACTCGAAGTTTCATTAGAACGAAGCATTACACGTCAAACCGCTCCGGATTACTTGACTTGATTGAATTACATAAGAGTTCCTAGAAGTCAGTGGTATTGACGGTTATTGCTGATGGCTTGTTTTTCACTTTATTTCCTTTTGCCTTGTTTTCTTTCCTTTCTAGTTGTCATCAAGTGAGAGTACCCAGCAACAGCTAAGTTTCCTGAGCAAACAGTTGCTGCTGTTGGGGGAGGCACATAAACTGTGTGTGCAGGAGCTTCAGCAAGCAGGTCCAGACATCAGCAAGGTGTGTGATGAAGCAGCGTTAGGCTTTATTTTACCTGTGGTATATGTGTGCACATGATTAGATAAGCAGCACTGTTGGGTCATCTGTGTACCTTTTGTGTCTCTGGAGCATTAAAAGCTATATCCACTAGGGGGCAGGTCAGGGCCTCAGAATAGATTAGTTGACTGCTTTTGAATTTGGCCAAATAGAATCAGAGTAACAGGCATTTCAGTGGTTGAAATATGAACGGGGTAGCTTGTAATGCTTGCCATGGCAGGTGTGTTATGGGAAATCAGGCCTTTTAGTTAAACCAAAAAAGAACTTTGCCAGTAAAACCAGTGCCAGAAGTTCCTCTTGTTGCCCCTGAAAAGTCTGTTATTATAAAATAATTTTGCTCTATTAATATTCAGTCACTTTATGCTCACGGTGATTTCTTATAGTGGTGGTCTGGTTACCACTGTAGGGTCTGTTTCTCATAATGCAGTGCAACTCCTATCTCTCTTTTTGCTCGATTGCTCAAATGATTTGTTCCCTCGCTTGCTCTGCAGGAGGTGCAGATGCTGCAATTGTCCTGGGGGAAGGAGGTGGAGCGGCTTAAGCAAAGTCTGCTGTTGCAGGGTCAGAAGCTGGACGCGTCACAACAGAGAATAGTTGAGCTGGAGACACAGCTCTCCAAAAAAGATCATCTGATTGCAGAGCAGAAGAAGTTCCTAGAAGATGTCAAATGCCAAGCCAAGTATGCACATGCTCTCATTAACAGCACTGTAACAGATCAGGGACAGAAACACCTCACCAAGTTAGTTTATAACCGGGTCAATACCTGTTTTACGAATCACGTAAATGTACCAAATATAGATTTCAGACCACTAGACCACTTGAGAAGGTGGTCTGAGATGTTTTTGTCAGACACATTTGACAGCCAGAAATCCTGATCTGATCTGTGGCCTTGATGACTGACTAATACAACCATCTTGTGAACTTTGAGGGCTGATGTTTTTGCCCCCCTCTGAGATTAAAGGAATAAATAATACCATGCCTTTTGAGACACCAGCCGTCTTTTGAACTTCAAACAACTGGAGTCGAGATCATCTAAACTATAGACTACTGAAAGTCAGATTGTTAAACCAACTAACTAGTGAAGCAGAGATGCATTTAACTACTGTGTTTAAATGGATGCTGTCACATGAAATGGCCATGTGTAAACTGGCTCTTAATACCTGTTGTTTTTCTATTATGAGGGATTCATATTTGTGGAAAACGTACTCCTGTTTCAGTATTAAATAAGAAAAGTTCTGATTTCACATACACAATGTAATGTGATGATGCACTAGATGACAATCAAATGATGTCTAATAACTATACTTACTAATAACTAATTATAGTACAGTTCAAAATCCCATAGCGGGAATAAAGCACAAATACTTCCTATATCTGTTAATAATATACAGTCCTGTGGAAAGTCATGAGCAGTTAAATGCATTACTCAGAACCATTTATCTGTGCTTGTATCGCAGTGCCATCTCAAAGATTTATTGCATTTCATCAATAACACACTTGATTAAACATAACAAATCATTGATTAGCTAAACCAAGTTTTGGATGGTAACTGCAGGTAATGCTGGGCTGCCATAAGGAGCGCTTTGGAAATGGTTAAACACATTAACATACATAAAGTCACTATATGCTGTATTAATATTACTATTCTCAGATCAATTGTTTTTTTTTTGATCTAGGTGCCACAAACGTATGGAATCTGGGCACTGCTAACTTTTTGATTGTGTTTTCAAATGTTTCAAGCTTTGAAGTTGAAGTTACTGACTAATTCTTTCACTCTATTCTCTTACTTCTGTTCTTTTGTCTGTAGGGAGGAGCTGCAGGCGTCTGAGAGTAGGTATCAGACCCAGAGGTGTGTGACTCAGGTCCTGCAGACGGAGCTGCTGCAACTGTATAGCAGGCTGGAGACAGAGGCTCCTACTGTCACTGGTGCAGCTTCATCTTCAGCGGAAGCCAAAGACCGCTGCGGCCCCACAGAGACCAGGTAAAATGTGTCGTCTGCTTTGTTATGGTCTTCCAAATGAGCACAGGGCCCGACCAGCACTGCTACATAGCTTAGCCGTGTTGCACAACAAGACGTTTAGATCGTTACACCAATAGAAATTATCCAAGATATGTATTTTTCCTTTTCCGTTTTACTTTATACTGCACACCAAATCCTACATCAGGCCATGATGCCACAAAAATATGACAAAAGATGGCCTAACAGATGGAAATGATACCTATTCTTTAGTTTTGGTTGATGGTAAGTTTTTGTGTAGGTTCTAGGAGGTTCTGTTTTGTTTTTCACCATTGCATTGTTCCGTTGTACCCCCACAGTGTGATGGTGATGGATGGACCAGTAAAAACAGCCTTCAAAGAGGACACAGAGTTGTCTCCGTCTCCACATGGTAACGGAAGCATTCTACCATCGGGGCAAGCCAAGTCTGTCAACGGCAGCCGAGACACTCCTCCCCCTGTGCTGGTAGAGCCACCACCTCTTCGGCCACACATGCCACTTGGGCCGCCAGGACCGCCGGCCCCCTCTCCGGCTGCACCCCTCACTGTGGGCTCCTACCCCAGCGCTAAAAGCTTTTTGGGCATGCGGGCGCGGGAGCTGTTTCGCAACAAGAGCGAGAGTCAGTGCGACGAGGGCGAAACCTTGCGCTTGCAGCTCACCGGCCTGTCGCAGGGCCTGAAGACTGAGCTCTGTGTAGAGCCGCCCCTAAAGACTACACCCGGGCCCGCCCTCGCCGCAGCGGCTAAAGAGGCTCAGACCCACGGCCTGCAGCGGGCCACTAACCGAGAAGGAGGCGGGGCCAGCGGGACGCCGGCCCGGCCCAGGCAGCAACAGCTTCGGATCATGGACTATAATGAAACACATCAGGAGCACAGCTAGAAAGAGAGTGAGAAAGCAAGTGAAAGAAAAGGAAGTTGGCTTTGGAGCAAGCAAATGGAGAAAGCTGCAAGCTGAGATCGGATTACGCAGGACTCTTTTGATTTCAGTGTTATTTGTCCCATTCCCTCAAGTGGACAACAGGATTTGGAACTGTTTGTTCCCCGCCAAAAACTGGAGCTATGAAAGGCTTGGATTTGAAAGACAGTGTTGCGGGGTCATCCCACGCAGAGAGCCGCTCAGTGGGTTTATTTGGCCCCCCTCTGTGTCCTCGAGAAACCCCATAAGGCTCATTCATTTGCCCTTACATCTGCTAAATTAGCAGCATGGTTTGAAAACATGATCGAGTCCCAGCTCAAATCAGAGCAGAGTGTCAGCCTTGTATAGGTCTCTAGTTGTATGAAAGTAACAGAAGCAATATGCGGTGTGATAATGGGTTAATACGTGCCTACAGAGCTCTGTGTGGTGCATAACGTGCTTTGGGACTGAATGATTCGGATTTGGAAAAATATCTAATTGCGATTTTCAGGCATGTACTATGACTGCAATTTTAAATACCAGGGCAAGAAGACCAGCATATCCATCGGGCTCGAAAGGTAGTATGCCAGATGGCCAGTTAGTTGTGGTAGGTTTGTCATATTTAGTTGCTTCTGATCTAAATCTGTAGTGCCCAATTCTGGTCCTAGAGTTTTACCACCCTGGAAGGTTTAGAGCCAACACACCTATTCAGATGCGTTTGAAGGCCTTTCATTCTCTCTAGCATGTGTGTGTGTGTGCGCCAGATTAGGGTTGAAGCTTAACTCAACAGGGTGGTAGATCTTGAAATCCAGAATTTTGCACTTCAAGTAACTCGAAACATAAAAATTGCCGCCTAAAACTTTAATGCTGTAACTAAAATTGCAGCTTCTGTGTGAATTGGGATTATCCTTATAAAGGGCTCGAGTATGGTTTAAAATTAGTTTATTAATTGCATGTAATTAGGTCATAAACACCTTTAAATTGACAGTTATAACACATAGTAGTGACCTGTTATGTCAGTTGAACATATGATGAAGCACACCGGCTTAATGCTGGCTGGTGGAGAAAACACGGTAGGACTAGTAACCAGCAAGTTCTAAGGTTTAACAGTTGAGATGAATGACGAATATGGGCTTACCTTTTGGCTAAATAGTCCGTTATAGTTGCTTATCATTTTAAAGGTGTTTATAAAGTCGTTCATAACCATTTTCTAAGCTAATCTAAAAACAATTCATGAACTTTGGATTATAGAGTCCTTTTCCAAATTGCAATTCGATATCAAAATGATTAATCTTTCAGCCCTAGCTTGCTCACACCCGGGTATAGATAAGCCTTCTTGCGTCAAGGAGGAACAAGTCTATGATCCAGACCCCTTTAAAAGACTGAGAATTAACCCTGAGATGCTTTTAAAAGTGCTCACACCATGCGTATCGCTTTTGTATGTGTGTGAGGGTGAGAATGTGTGTGGCACTCAGAATGAGAGAGAACGTGCTACAAAGTTTAGTAGAGCTGCTTTTTATATTACTAGAATTTTTAAATTATTTATTTTTTGTCTCTGCTTTGTGGCACACTGCCTTTTGGCAAGAGAAAAGTATTAGTGCTCGTCAAAAGCGAGTCAGCCGACCAACAAAACTAGATTTCCTAGTAACGCCAGTCCAAGTACGACCCCAAGTATCTATAATAATAATAGTGTCATATTAACTGTCTGACAGTGCGAGCGGTTACATTGAACTGTTACATGTCATTACACGGAACTGTTACAACTCATGATACCTTTCATAAATGCCTGATCTTCACGGTACAGATGGTCAGGCCTTGTTCTGGAGATTTCTGTTACCAGTAAACTAAGTATTGCACTAACCAGTGTAGCGATACTAACACTTGATTAACAGAGCCCACAGATGTGCTAGAATCTCTCAGGTTTCTTCACTAGGGGTGGGTAACAATATATTGCAGTACCTCGAGACCTTTTCTCGGTACATAATACGTATCACAATATTTCATTTTTGAGCTTTAATAAAATGGAACAGATGAAAAAAAAAGAACTAGCAGTACCAGATTTAAAAAAAACAAACATTATCAGAAACTATGACTACAATTATTTATATGCAGTGTCTCACATACTGCACTTCACAAGTTCCCAATTACACAGGATTATTATATGGACAATGACAATATTGATAACAGTATTACCCACCCCTGCTCTTCACCTACAGTAAGTTGACTAAACTTCATTGGAAGCAGCTGGCCAAAGGTTTTTATCTGCCAAACACTGTGAAATGCAGCCCCCTGTGATATCCTCAACTGGTGTGCCCACCCAGCACGTTCATTTCCTGTCCTGTACCTTTGGACGGGCCTCATACTGTAAATGGGCCACCAATATAGGCCGATCTAAGATCAGGGTTTTCATGTTCATATCCAGATAGATGTGATCATGGGTGAACTAGACAGATCGTTTCGTACGTGTTCAAATTTCACAAGGCCTGTGTGGTACACCAGAAGCATTAAAGGGCCCGTATAATTGAAATCTGAATTTCCCTGGCATTTTATGCAATGATAGTTTGAGGTTGCTTGCAAAATCTGTACCGTTCATTCCATAATCCAGTTCAGTATGCATGGAAACGTGGCCCGTTTTATATTCACTGTTTTTGTGATGTCACGAATAGGAATATCTGCCTATTCAGTTTACAGCAAATTAGCCCCGCCCACTCAAGTCATAAGGATCTTTTCAGCCCGGACTTTCAGGCGCAACATAGGTCAGTCATTTTAGTACAGAGGTCACCTACGTACAGTCGTATGCTGAAGTTTGGCCGCCCCAGTCAAAAGACATTTTTCAGTGTATTTGGGTGAGAGAAAAGTACACGAGGATTGACTTACGTCCACTTCTAAAATCAACACAACGTTTCATTTGGCTGGGCAGTGTTTTGCGTGTGGTTGCATAGCAGTTTTGCAGGCTCAGTACCAAGTCTGCTCGTTGAAGGCATGAAGAGAGGTTTGAGTATGGTCATGTAAAAATGAATTACATCTGTTTTTGGTGCAAAGTCCACCAGAATGTGAAGAAACAATATGACGTGGGACCTTTTTAAAGCGGAAGGATGAATGACGATACTTAGCGAGAGCAGAAAGACGACTTTCCAACTAGTTTAGACTTCAAAATGCCAAATGTTAAACGTGTGCTGTTTCAGTGCACCAGGAAGGATTTCTGTTTACTTAAAACCTTTTAACTGCCTCTTTATTTGCATATCATTTTAATACAGTACTTGGAGGACGGTTTGAAGGTGCACAAATACATCCTGGTTCTGTATTTAATCTGTTTACTTTATCTAATCCAGTATGAATGTTTTTTTTTCTTATTACGGTTATTACTGAACACGTAAAGGCAATTGGTAGACCACAGTATGAAAGGCACAGGTCAGCATACAGGTGAGCTATTGGAGCAGCCATTCGCTGGCCATCTAGCACGCAAGAACATTAGTTGTGGGTGCCAGCGGTTGATGTGGTAATCGGCATGTGAGGGCACGTGGACTTCCTGGCTCTGTTTGAAATCGACGAATCCTGTTGTCCTCTTGAAGTCTCTGCTGTCATCCCTTCTGCCTTGCTATCTAAAGCATGTAACAATTCACTTTAAATGCCAACAATAGGAACTACAACATACCGAGATACAAGGTACAATCAGTGAGAACTGAATGGAACGTTCCAACTGCGCCTCCTCTGGATGGAGAAGGAAGTTCTTAAAGCAGTTGCCTGTGTTAACTGTGAAAGATGAAAATAAACTCGTCTTCAATGTTTTGCACTATAGAATGTGGACTGGTCTGATTTATTGATTGGGTCAATTTCTTACTTTCCGGTGCCCGGAGCAGTGGGTAGCCCTATCCACGGCATACGGGTAGCAGCTGGGGGTTAGGTGTCTTGCTCAAGGGCACTTCAGTCGTGTCCTGTCGGCTCAGGGATTCAAACCAGCGACCCTCTGGTCACAAGGCTTGTGCGTCTTAACATCACCATGACAACCACCAGGGACACGGTAGCAAACTCCTAGCAACAACCTGGAAACCACCTGGCATACCATAGTAACAACCTAGCCACGCCCAAGACAACCACCTGGGATGTCCCATCGTCCACCTCGAAGGCCACCTCAGCCACCTAGCAACCATCTGGCAACAGCTTAGCAACCATTTGGAATATCACAGTAACAACCTAACAACACCCTAGCAGCCATCTGGTATACCATAGCAATCATCTAGCAACCACAAAAGGCGATAGCAATCACATACCAACCATTAGGGATATCTTAGCAACCACCTGTGGTACTGTAGCAGTTAGCTATCAAGCATGTGAGACACTGTAGCAACTGCCAAGCAACACCCTAGCAACCACCTGTGATACCGTATCAACTGGCTATCAAAGTGGGATAACGTAACAACTGCCTAGCAACACCCTAGCTACCACCTGTGATACCGAATCAACTGGCTATCAAAGTGGGATACCATTGCAACTACCTAGCAACGTCTTAGGATGCTGAAGTTGTGCAATCACTCTGCATTTTCTTTAGGAAGCACACTTTTCTAGTTTGTTCATGTTATTTTGCCCCGCCTGTGGTCCTACTCTAAAGACGTTGAGGTTGGGTGGGGGGTTGGGGGTGCAATTTGCTAATGCAACATGCTAGACGTCTCGGCATGGATAATCCATCCCATGCAGCTTGAATATTCTCACACAGTTCCTGCAGATTGTTCGGTAGGGGTTGAGGTGCAGTGACACCAGGCCTTCTGGACATGTGATGCATGACAACAAACCGTTCATCTTTACGCTGACCACGGTGCCTCCACACACCATTGCAGTCTATGGTGACGTTGTCAATCCTGTTTGGTGTTAAGGGCAGTCGTTGTAACGGTCTGCATGCATGTGGTCCTGCGTCGTGCAGAAGAGAAACTCCAGGTAGGACTCTAGTTAACTTCAGTCTAACTGAAGTGTTTATCAAACCTGGACCTAGAGGCCCAATGCCTTGTGTGTTTTGGTGTTTTTCCCAGCATCCCTCCCAACACACCTGATCCAACTAATCAGTTAATCAACAGCCCATTATTACTGAGTTAAAGTAGCTGTGTTAGGGATGAGAAAGCACAACTATGTGCAGAAGAGGTCACCTTCTCAGTGAGTTTGAGCATGAGCTGTGCCGTTCTGGAACATGAAGACGTGTGTGAAACTAGAACAAGTGAACAAGTTCTCGTAAACATCTGGGTTTTTACCTGATCAGCTCTGTGAGAAGAAGACAACAGCAGCAGCGGCACCAGTGAGCAGGGTGCAGCTCTCACCTGGGCCACCAGATGGCACTGTTGCACCAATGCAGCCACAGCAAGCCTAGATTATTGCACAGCGATCTACAGGTGGACTAAACAGCAGGTAGTGGACTGGAGAAGGGCCGGTTATAGCTTATTTAGAGCTGTTTACTTACAGCTCTACCTGTAATATGCAGCTTATTGGTAGTTGTAGCTGGTTGGCAAAGTTACTTGGAAATAGGCATCTGTTGCACAGTCCGTTTTCCGTTTAGGGCTGGAGCAAATCATCAAAGTAAATAAAGGAATTAATGGAGCTCTATAACCATCTACACTGAAAGGATGCAGTTTCATTTGGTCTAATACAGCATACTGTTGGTGTGAGCTGTAGGCCTATGTGTTCATACGGCACTGAAACCCTGTGGGGTTAGTTGGCCAGCTAACGTTAGCTTACTAGCTACGTTTTGTAGATAAGCAAGCCAGCTCAGCCCTGCTAACTAACGGGAGGCTAGCTAACTAGGTCACTAGTTACGTTTTGAAGCTAAACCTTGCCAACTAGGTTAGCTACAATGGTTACTATGTATGTTTTAAATACATGAACCTTGGCAACTAGGCTAGCTAACAAGGTTACTGGCTACGTTTGGAGGTTAGGCTAGCTAGTTAGCCAATTGGGCGGGAAACGGAGATGGAGTTTAACGGCTTTTCGCCTGTTTCCGAGGATCAAATATCAGAGATGTACAGCACGTTAGGCCTGTAAATCCTGTCAGATTAAGACTCAGACTGAACTGGCTTCCTATTTTCCACATTCTTGTTCGAAATTTGCCGTTCCACCTTAAATGGTGCAGCGGTCACAGGCCCCGGGATATTTAAGGTGGAGCGGGGGAAAAGAAGCGGGTGCATAGGAAGCCAGGGTACATATAACACCTGCATGTTTTGTGAATGTGTCCTTTATGTTTCAGACGAAGATGTCCGCCCGTCTCCGTGGCTCCCCCCGGCGTGTGTCCCCGTGTTCGGTGCCGGAGGAGAGGAAACAGTGTAAGTTGTGATGAGTTTATCAGACGGTGTGCGGATGTAGGATTTCCTGACGGACTCAGAAAAGTGCCTGATTAATTTAGCAGCGCTGCGAGGGTCAGGCGGGCTGATGCGGGGTAATTGGACGCAGAGGGAATCCACAGCAATCTGTGATTTCATACTCTAC
>CM067487.1:29924753-29940047 GCA_034552555.1 Semaprochilodus insignis | reverse complement strand
GCCTTAATTAATAAGACTCCATTCCTATTGCAAACACTCAGAGAGGAGAGAGGGAGCTGGCTGGAGCCTTCAGTCCACTTGTGCTGTTCAGCACTGCAGAGGCTGTTTGACAGAGAAAATGCCAGAGGAGGGATGTGGTGGAAATGAGGAAGGGTACCTGGCGGAATCTGGTGCACGAGTACATATAAATCCCCTGCATTCTTATCACAGGTGATTTCCATATATTTTGACTTTTCTGCTTTTTATGAATTGTTTTCTTTCTGAAAGTGAAGCTAAGTGTGTTAAGTAGACGAAAACGATCCACCTGTATGCAGTTCAAAGGCTCCTTAACCTCATAACCCATTGCATTCTCAGGCATATGACACTCTATGTCTTATTATCCAGTAATTGCATGGAGAACAACGCAAAGTGACTGAGCTATTCTGAAGTTATAGGAACGAGGAATGACAGTCTGGATTCACGGATGGGTTCTCGGCATTTAAGACTCCATATGTGAGCCCATATTTCAGTTTTTCATTCTCATGACCAGAAAATTAACATTACTATACTATATGGACAAAACGTATCGTAGGACACACCTCTTAATCCTTGAATTCAGGTGTTTCAATCAGTCCTGTTACCACAGGTGCATAAAATCGAACACCTAGCCATGCAGTCTGCCTTTACAGACATTTATGAAAGAATGTTTCATTCTAAAGAGCTCGCTGAATTTGAGCATGGTACTGTAATAGGATGCCACCGTTGGTACAAGTTGTTGGTACATGTGAAGTTTCTTCCCACCTAGATATTCCACGATCAACTGTAAGTGGTATTATTGGAAAGTGGTAGAGTTTAGGGACCACAGCAGCTCAGCCTCAAAGTTGCAGACCACATGAAGTTACAGGGCGGGGTCGGTAGAGTTCCAAACCTCCTGTGGCATTAACATCATCATGAAAACTGTGCGCTGAGAGCTTCATGGCATGGGCTTCCATTGCCGAGCAGCTGCATGCAAGCTCTACATCACCAAGCGCAATGCCTGGTGTCAGATAGAGTGGTATTGTGGAGCGCCACCGGCGGACTCCGGAGCAGTGAAAACGTGTTCTATGGAATGACGAATCTCACTTCTCAATCTGGCAGGCTGATGGATGAGTCCGGGTTTGGCAAACGCCAAGTGTAAAGTTTGGTTGGGGTCGGGATAATGCTGTGGGGTTGTGGCTTAGGGCCCCTTAGTTCCAGTGAAGGGAAATCGTAATGCTTCCGCAGACCAAGACATTTTAGACAATTGTATTCTTCCAGCTTTGTGAAAACAGTTTGGGAAAGGCCTCAGCAAGCAAGGTCCATACAGGCATGGTTGGGTGAGTTTGATGTGGAAGAAGTTGACTGGCCCGCACAGAGCCCCTGACCTCAACCCCTTCGGACACCTTTGGGATGAACTAGAATGGAGATTGTAAGCCAGGCCCTCTCATCCAACATCAGTGAGTGATCTCACAAATGCTCTTCTGGATGAATGAGCAAAATTTCCCACAGATACACTACAAAACCTCGTAGAACGCCTTCCTAGAGGAAACTTCTTGCTGGGGGAAGCAACTTCATATTAATGCTTATGGACGTAGAGTAGGATGTTGTAAAAGCTCCTGTAGGTGTGTAGGTGTCCCAATACCTTTGTCCATATAGTGCAGAGAATCTAAGTTGTGTAAACAGAATATATCATAACATCTAAATATCAGCTTTTCAGTGTTTGCCTTTATTACAGCTTCTGTTCCTTTCAGGAGACTTCCTTTCAGTTCATCACAGAAATCTGCAGGAATGTTTTTTTCCACACCTCCAAAGTTCAGTCTTAGAGGTTGGTTGCATTTTCTGCTTCTCATGATCCAAATAACCATGATCAAATAATGGCTTATTGACAGCTACCCATCCTTTCAGAGTTGCCTTTTCAGAGTGGAAGGATGGACAGAATCGCCTGTGGATGTTTTCCAGTCTGAGACAAGGCTGGAACCTGATTTTCTTCTCTCTTTCAAAGATAAAGGTGATAGTGACAGTTCTGGTGGTCTACCAGGTGTTGTGCTGTTGATAGGACTCCCATTGTCTGGAAATCCTTAATAATGTTTTTTCTAACTCCAGTTTTGGAAAGTTTTTTTTCCCCCTGTTATTTCACTTTCTCCTTCCTTGTTGAGGTGCATTATTATCTAAAATGGATAACTTAATATCTGTTTTGACTGGAAAGGAAATAAATGAAGGGTGGTCTCTGACCTTTGCAAAGTCCTGTATAACTAGGTGTCAAAGCAGTGTTACATAACAATTTCTCAATAAACTAACAGCTTCAAAATCATTTTGATAGATAACTAATAATAGGGGGAATGGTATCTCTGTCATAGCCACTCTGGAAGTCCTGCATTATGTAAGACCTCTTGCAAGGACTACTTTGGGCCATCAACTAGCTAGCTATAAGAAGCTGCTAGCTCTGTATTCCCAGTATGAACATGGCAGAGGCGCAGAGGAGACTACATTGTCGTAGGAAGCCAGGAAAAGACAAAGCGAGAGGAAATCTTGGACTGGCTTTTGCTCATTGGCGAGAGCTAAAAGAGATAAAAGGATCCAAGAGAGATACCAAGCTGTCCTTCTTCCTGTTGTATCAATGAGTTATGACTAGCTGGCTAGCTGGATTACTCGTCTTGTGGTGCTTCACTTGGTCAGTAGTTAGCAAAGTTGTTGACTCGCTAGTTTTTGATCATAAACTATGTCAGCCCATTGTGGCAGAGGTTTAGCTGCTAGCTGCTAGCAGGGCTTGCTTCTCTCCATCAGCTTGACAACAAATGCACACATGCAGCTGTCAATGAGAGAGACTTGAGGCATCGTTTGTATTCACGACAGAAGTGAAAGTGAATTAAACCCTCCAAGTATGGGGCGGACCCCACAAGCAAAGAATACCATTTCTCCCATTATGCTGTTTTAATACGAATACTCATAAATACTGATTCAGTTATTTATACTAAGACTTATTATCAGTATTATGAATCATTCAGCATCTACTGTGAAGCTAATATGTAAGCGATGAGCGCAAAGAATTCAAAGTTGGTTTGGAAGTTGGCTTAGGACACCCCTCTGTTTGGATGCTTCAGCACTGCCTGAGCACCGTCTGAAAGAGCAGTTCCTCCACACAGCTAAACCCCCCCCCCACACCCATGTGGCATACGATATGTGCGTGCACAGTGTTTGGCTTATTAGAGTTAGAGCACGAACACATCAGCAGCATCAGCTGGGTCTGACCGTAATCACCCCTCAAACCTAGAGGGAGAGTTTTACGAATACTACCATGATCGATATTTGCCAATCCATCCTAAGGCGTGAGGCCAAACAGAGCGCAGGTGCGGGGGGCAGGGCTGGCTGCGACGGGTCACGGAGAGGGCCGGCCTGCCTGTCTGATGTTTGTGGAGCCCTCATCAACGCGTTGAGCCGGCTTCACCTCTGCTGTTGTGGAAGCGGCGGGTCATCTTCACCACAACCCCGAACAGCGTGCCACTGATTGCCTGGCTGCTGCCACTGTGGGGATTGCTTTTGCTTTTTCCACCGTTAGAAGGTGTGCATCCCGGCAGCAAGCCAGGCTCCTTTTTAATGGGGCCCTCGCTCCAAACTTAAAGGTCGCTCTTCTCGGCTTGTTTATGGGGGTTACTTCACTCCTGTCTCCTCTCCGCCCGCGCTAGGGGTTGCAGTTTGAAGTTTGTTCTTGAGCTGTGTGCTTTTGCTCTTCTCAGCTTCGGCTCTCTAGCTTCTTCCAATGCTTCTCTAGAAGCCAGCGGGGTCGGCTGTAGAAAGCTTTTCACATTAGTGATTGATATATGGTATAAACCCTCAAGATGTCCAAAATACTTGATCCCAAGTTGGGAGCAGTGTTTCGCTTCCCTCCACATGTTTATTATAGGGGTGGGTGACGTGGTAAAAATGGTAATACTATGCAACATTTTCATGATATGCTATAAGCATCATATTTTGTTTTTAATGTGCTTTGATAAGCTGGAACAGTGAAAGGCCCCAGTAGTACCATATTTAATAAACCATTCAAAATCAGTACAATGATTTTTCTTCAGTGTTTATACACTGCACTTCATTTCATCTAGTTAAACAGGCGGTTTAGTGTTCTCTGAAACGATGCTGTGTATGTTTGGGGGATTTGGGGACATTTCTGGTGGAAAAGTGTATTTGGCTGCAGTGTGTGCAAGGACACTATCGGTTGTATTTGGACCCCTCCCCCATGTGGATGAATGTGATACGTGCATTAGAAGAGTATTTAAAGAGAATTCTTTCAAGTCAAAACTTGCTGAGCGACATGCCTTCTGAGGATGTAAGATGTAAGTGTACTATTGTCTTCATACCTAATATTAATTTCACCTTTAGAGGCCTAAACGTCGAGCCAGACCTTGTTTCTGAGCCTATACTTGCAATATTAATGCGTTTAGGCGAATGACATAGTCCAGAAAACTCCTGCGAAGTTCCACCCGACGGCTCTGACTTTTAAATGTTTATATCAGCTGTGCAGGGCGACTCACAGCAGTGCACGCACAATGTATTTTAGACTGTTTTCTAATCTATCGACTCGGCTTTGTTCAAGAACGATAAGGGTGCAATATGTAATATGTTCGGTTTAAAACTATGCAAAACTACAGTTATCAACAGGAATGTGAAGAAATAAGTTTTGACAATATTAAAGGCGTCTATGTATCGTGTTGAACAGGTATCTACTGAAGTTAGCATGCTAATTAGCTGATCCCGGCCTGTTGTGTTTCATAATACCACGTTGTACCTGAAGAGGGGATAATGAGTCACTGAATCATTGAGTCTGCATCTGTCCAACATGAGAGGAAAGAGAAAGCGGCACTGCACCAACGGTGTATTCTAGGCTCTTGTCAATCATGTCGACGGTCCTTCTTCCAGTTAGACCGTTTAAGGACAGGTAGTCATTGAAAGGAAGAGTCAACATAACAAGGGCTGAGGCTTTTTAACCATTATGGTCACCCCTGCCGCCCAGGCAAACAAAAACAAAGCATGCAAAACAAGCAAGTTAACATTATCCTGACTTTCCACCACTGAAGACACGATTACAAAGTTTGATTCACAACATTTCTTCTAGACTGCTAGGTAAAACTTTCTGGTGAAACGTTCCCCCTTATGCATCATCTTACAGATTGCTCCATTAAAGTGCTTGAAGTACTGATGTTGCCCAAAGTATGCCCAAAAAGCATATTATAACATAATATATCACAGTAACGTTGAATATCATTATTATGGCCAACGTTTAATCATTTCAGTATTGAGATTTTTTGTCAGTTCACAGATGAGTCATCTGAGTTATGTTAAGACAGCCACTGGCACCGAGCAAACCAGCGTGGTGGTATTGCAAACTGTTACATTCTGAGCACAGTCAGTGGTTAATGTTATGTACATGGCCACAGATACTCAGCTAGGCCTTGAAGCAGTGGGAAGATAACTGCCCCACTTTCAGCAGCAGCCAGTGGCTTTCGTGTGCCCAGCTCCCAGTTGCCCCAGCACTTAAACCGAGCCCCAGTCAGCACCAGTGCAGACTAACGGAGGAAGTTTCAGGCCCAAATGTCAGTAATTAATGAGCTTAATGCCCAGCTAGCATTGGCAAAAACAGAAAACAGTGCTTTGGGTTCCATTCTGTCCCAAGACTAATGTGTCTTCTGAACAGGATGCTCTCTAGATATGCTACGCAATTCGTGACTTTTTAGGAGTTTGGATATGACACAGTTTAATTCCGATGGTAACCCATTTTAAATCGCTGTATTTGTAGTTTATTGTATGCGATTATAGACAAAGTTATATACTGTACGTTTTCCATGCAGGCATTATATCATTATTCCCAGGGGTAAACTTGCGTCATGGAAAACAGTTTTAGTATCACAATAGTACTATTATGGAATTAATAGTTAGTTAATCATTTGGTGTGCTGGCTTCCTCAAAGTAATAAAACGGCTGTTCTGTGACCTGATTAGGTTTAATGTGAAATTCACTCCATTAAAAGGAAACTGGGGGATTACCATATGCTTGTTTAAGTAGGGGCGTGTACACTGTAGATACTATGCCTCTAGATTCAGAAGTAGAATCTAATAATTTATGTAAAGGGTGTAGAATTATTTGGTTAGACCAAGGCACACTGTAATCAGATTAAATCGGATCTCAATCTTAAATATAATCCAGCGAAGTAAACTCTTCTCTGAGATCCTGACGTGATTTTAAGCCCTTCTCAAACCTTTTATACAGATAGAATGTTGCCTGAATTGCAGTCGCTCAGCTTGAGGTGATCAGCAATATGAATTTGTTTAGAAATGTAGGGTTTTAATTGTCCCCCACCAGAAGAATCAATGGAAAAAAGCAGTTTCTTGGCAAAATGTATTACAGCTACTTGTGTTTATAGCCAGAGATTGGGTTGAAATCAGTACATATCTATGGATTTCAGATCAGATTCTTAAATATAAGAGCGATTAATGCTCCATTATATGTAGACATCTGTTTTACAGCACTGTTTAGCTCATTAATGTTCCAAGATATCACCTCGATGGCCACACTTGAATCTCGACACACCCAACAGGACCATTAAGACAATGAAGCTCTTCCACTGACCATGTTAAAAAATTAAGCTCATGTATTTTACATGGACAGTCCTGTGCACTGAGCAAGTAAGAAGGCAGTATGCAAAGAGCTACGACACGCTCTTCTTCCTGCCGTTAAAGCACATTCGTCGCCAGTACGGCAGTGGCTTCTCAGCCGTCCACCCCCTTCTTCGTCCTCATTAGCAGGGCTGAAAGATGAATCGATTTTATATCAAAATTGCAATGCACAATATTCAAATCCCAAGAGCTGCAATTTTAATTATACACTATTTTATCAAAGTCGTGTCTGGGGAATGGTAACGTGATATCAGAGCTTGTAAACTGCCTGTATATGAGTTAAACCGATCAGAGGCAACCAAACCACTGTATACTGTAACATCACAACCACAGCTGACTGAGAAAGGGGATGCTCTTTTCTTACTGACCAAATAACAGGCCCGGACTTCAATTCCCAGAAAACATTTGGTTCGCAGTCGGAATACTGATCAGGAAAATCACTAATAGATATTCCTCCCAAATCATTCAGCCCTACTCATAATGTAAACCCCTGTTATGGATCGTCACTCAAAAAATGTCCATCCACATGTGGATCCTGATGTCACCCATTACACTGAGGTTTGAATGGGAAGATGAAACAAGTTCAGCAGTGAGTTGTTCAGCTTCCATGGGGGTCTTGAGCAGTGAAATCTTTTTTTTGTGCATAGCTTTAACCACAACAGAGTAAAGCGTGAACGAGGACACACCAATCGGTGTGAGCATTTTCCTGGCCTAGGACAGTGGCCTCCTAATGTTTGCAGTAAATGTGCTGTAGTCTGGGGGGAAAAACTGGAACTGTCTGTAGATGAAATATGCTCTTTCTACCTTGAAAGCTGAAGTTTCAAGCCAGCCTGCTTTTTGAATCATAGTACCCGAAACACCCTGTTCAATTCTAAAGGGGGGTCAAGAGTAATTGGAAAAAATGGTGATGTAAAGATGAATTATGATATGGTGTTATAAGACGAATAAATGACAAGAAAAACAGGATATGGGCCCATAAACTGATTTTTAGGATTGCTCACAAAGAGACGCGTCCTGTTTTCTGAGGTGTGTGTGCCTCCCCAATTTGCATGCGAGCTGGTGTGTGCCGCACGCTGATTGATTCCCAGCCTGCTGCAGATCGCAGGGCGAGGCGGGAAGCCATAGATTTATTAGCAGGCGCGACGACAAAGGGAGGAAGAGAGTGTGCATATGTTAATCAGCTGGCTGAACGCTGATCAAAGGCTGGAACACGGCGGGCCTCGCCGATCGCCCCGGGGCAAGGCACGCTCTCCGGCAGCCTGCTAGAGTGCACAGGAACCAGGCAACACAGAGCTATGGAAATCAATATATGCTTTTTGGGGCTGGGCTACACAAGACAGCGTGAGGGAGTTGGGCTATAGTTGAACATGCGCTAGATTGCATTAGGAAGTGCAGTTGGACTGAAGTTGCAGTCTCTGCAGCTCCAAAGGCGATACTGTAGTCTACACGGAGTGGCCAAAACACTGCTGTGAGTGTGGGGAAGGGGATGAGACTGGTTAAAGAAAGATTTCTAAGGCTTGTGAGTCCAGGAATGGCTTGTTGTACTAGTAGGTGCTAGTACTGTATTGGCTACAGCATCTCAAAAACTGCTAAAATGATTTTTCTAGCTGTATTTTATGTGTGCCTCGTTTGGACTAGCCCCAAAAGATATACAGGGTAAATAAATGGGTTACTGCTTAAATTCTTGGGAAGTTATTGGAGTGGAGGAATGGGAATCTGGACCTACCGGAGGGCCTGGACATTTAAGGGAACTTTTAACGGGAGGTGTCAGATTGCAGTTCTATTGGGAAGGAAGATAAAGGTTACCAGGAAAAATAAATTATAATAAATTTAGACTGATATGGACATTATTTAATGAGCTACACATACAGAAGTAGTGTTTCTCGGTATGGTTTGCTAACGCAACATGCCAGACGTCTCTGCATGGAGTTGTAGAGGTTCCTAATGGTGTCCTGTGATAATCCATCCCATGCAGTTTGAACATTCTCACACAGTTCCTGCAGACTGTGCGGTAGGTGTGAAGGTGGAGTGCCTTCTGGACGTATGAAGTGTGACAGCAAACCGTTCCTCTTTGATTCACACCAAGACAATAGTGGGACTCGTCACTGAAAATGACCCACTGCCATTCTGAGTCATTCCATGACGGTCTGGCACGACACCATTGCAGTGTTTGGTGATGTTGACGTGGTGTTAAGGGCAGTCGGTGTACGGTCTGCATGCATGTAGTCCTGCGTTGCGCAGCCGTCTGCCAATGGTGCTGGCACTAACAGGTTGACTCATGGAGGGCATCACTGCTCGCTGAATGGGCCGCAGTCATGGCTGTTGGCTCAGTTAGGTACAGGCCTGTCCCGGCCAGTTAGGTACAGGCCCGTCCTTGCTTAAGTCACATGTGTGGCCTATGATGAAGCATTCGCATGTCTCATAATGTCAAACCCACCCATCAAGTTTCATTCCTTCGGGGTCTAGCTGTTTGTGCAGCTGTTGTTTTAATGATGAGTGTATTGACAAAACATTTACGTTTTAAATACTTACCCACCAAAATAATATCCTTTGTTAAAAGGAATTAGATACTTTCTTGTTTATTAAGTATTTTAAAACCAGTCCATTTCACTATAAAGGATGAATTTTGAGGACTTTTTAGCTCCCTGGAAGTTACTGGTGAGTAGACTGATGATGCAGTTCAGTTATTTTTTATTAAATGTCAATGCTAAAGAGTGATCAAATTAAATACTCTCCTTTTCACAATTGATAAGCTTAGTATCAGTGTTAAACCAGACTAGCAACAGCTTCATGGAGTGACTTTACATTTCATTGACTGAACATCACATACCTAAATGTGTCCCAGGGTCTATAATAAAGTACATCACATTCAGTCATCAGCCATGTCAAACCCAACTCTGGAAACAAATGTCTATGATACGTAGTTATGTGAGTAAGTGCACACTTGCTGACGGAAGTTCAGGAGGTTAAGTGTGTCTGCATCATTAATTCTGGGCGTCCATTGTAAACCACGGTGTCCTCAGCTACTTTTTAGAGTAAGTCTTTTAAAGTCGGAGTTTTGGTGGCGAGGTTATCCTCTTACTTGTTCTTCTTAGCGCTCTCACTGCGCAAAGCAGGCCTGAAAGTGACTTTGATATCAACTGACCTGGACCTCAAAGCAGAAACGATGGCAGCGTCTCTGCACACCGCTGGAGCCTGAATCCTCCGTCACTTTGTTGCCACGGTCTGTTTCAGCCCGGCTTTCTGTATGTACACCTGCGTTTCCCTCTAGAGCACGTTCTCCTGAGCCACAGCTCCCATAGGAACGAGTGTCAGTTTGAGTCATCTTCTGCCTCCTAGCTGAGTGCACTTTCACTTTCCCTTCAGAGAGGTCTGTGTGTGCTCCTTAAAGCTGTGTCGTCTTAGTCTATTCTAGGCATAAATATGTAATTAGTAGCTCACAATTAGGGGTATTTTGCCTGCTATCAAGGGGTTTTTAGCATCCCTCTTAAGTGTCACTTTCTTTATGAAAGAATTAGCTGTCACTGAATAATGCAAGCATGATTTTTAATTAGAAATTCCTAAAGTGTGTTTTTCCTTGAGTTTTGTAATTGAAATGACTTAACTTTTTCCCCCCATAGCTTGGCATCTTTTAACTCCCTCTCCCTTTTTAAGTTGACTGACTAGCGATTATTATTTTTTGTCTAATCTGGTAATGGAATGCAAATACCCTCAGGCTAATGTCTGATAGTAGTTATACATTTTATTTGTTTATTCATCTGTTAATCTGCATAAACGGCATGGAGCTCCACTGGTGTTTTGCACTCTCTCCGTTTTGCTCCCGGCAGGGCGTTTAGGCTGTGCTAGAAACGTGCCCCGTGAGCCAAGGTGGCAGGCTGAGGACTACCTGCCATGCCAGGCTCACTGTGTCTGTGAGTGGCAGCTAATGGGATCTGATACTTCACCTCGGGATGATTGACAAATCACTTCAGGGCTGTTGAGTCAGAGCAGCGTTTAATTAGTGTGTAAGTGATACAGCACGTAACTGAATCATAATGCGGGTGCTTTGTCTCAACCCCCACAGATACGTCTCGTGTAACACATCAGATCTTTAGGGGTCGGCCTCTCTTATGAACTCTGCGAACGGCCAAGGATCAGAGAGTGTGTGCGATGCCTCAGGCCACTGATACCAACAACACTTTGTAAGTTTGTCATTCAGTGTTAGTGTGAACATAAAACATACATGGAATGAATCTCATGCTGTGCTCCGCTTCTGGTCCCATTGGATCGAAACACATGGTTCATTTCTACTGCATATAACTAGGTCTTAGTAGCTTTAGCAAGGTACTGTCTAGTTTAGGGTTAAATAACGGCAGGCCCACGTTAAGGAATTCTGTGGCCCTGGGCTAACCACACCATTTTCAACTCACCTATGCATTCTTTGTTGAGTAGTTCCAATAGCCATAAAACCATTTAACACTGACTAGCACCATAATAAATAACCAGAATCTAAATAATGTAAAGGAGAATGAACATAGGCTGAAGGGTAGCTGGTTGTGTTTGGGATTGGGATGTGTAGGGGATAAACTGGGATCGGAAAGTGAGGGAGCGTCTTTTGTAGGTGGGAAAAACACTATTAACACATTTTGGTATGTTAATGTGTTAATATAACCATTTTTGGAAGGATATTATGGAAATATACTTGTCTGTATCCGTATGCGGCTTAAATGGGTGGTTGGTCAGACTTTACCTTTTCAATATTCATCATATTTCAAATGTTAAGGCAGACTGTAAATGCAAATACATAATTACAGTATATTGTTGGCCTTTTTATTCAACTTTTCACTGAAGCTTCTTATTGTATATAAAATACAAAAATGTTAATACGGCAGGTGATTCTTAGTGGCAAAATAAACATACCAAGAGGGTGATTGGGAAGAGTAGCTGTAGCATTATTAGTATTTTCTTCGTTAGCCTGACTTTGAATTGTCACACTGAATAGTTCCATTAACTTAGTGAAGATGGTATTATAAATGATTTACACTGCCATGAAATGATTTTTGCTCACTATTCAGTAAACTCCTACCCAGCTTTACCCCTGCAATGTAGTGTAAAACAAAACTCACCACAAAACTAAGATCTAGAATCTAAACTATTAATCTAGAAGCACAGTTTTTTTGCCAACATGTGTCCTTTTTCTGTTTGCTTTATACTTTGTATAATATAACAATCACAGAGCCCCCTGGTGGCTGGAGACCCTCTGATGCTGGCTCTAGTGCCTGTTGTCATCGACGTAGAGTGAGGAGACAGAGGAGACATAGTGTTTCAAATGCGAATCCGCCCTTTCCCATGAACGTTTGCCCATCCATGGTTACGCAGGCCAATAACGGGACACTACATTAGAAACTCTGGATCTGAGCTGGATTGCTGTCTGGCAGAAATGTCCATCTCATTGACAGTATTAGCGATGCAACAATCCTTTCACTGTTGAGTTAAATCTTTAAATTCAGAGAACCTGTTGATATTACGGCCAGCCCGATGCCAGTCCTTTGTTAAGGCGCTATTTGTAAGCTTTTACATATAAGCTCTGAGTAGCAAAATACATAAACATATAGATATACACTGGAGGCTAATACACCATCATGGAGACTAGGGTTGTTATGATACCAGCATTTTGCTGTACACCAAAGTTAAAATCTCTTATCTCTGTCTGAACAACAAATGAACAGATGTTTACTGTAGGGATGCATTGATATGAATACTGATACCAGATGATAACCATGTGTTGTGCACGTGGTCTGCACTGCTGTTCTACCTAAACAAACAACTCAAGTCACAGTGAACAAGAGTCTGCTTATACAAAGAAGTGTAACTGACATCATAATTACACAACTGGTGTATTCCCGGCAGGTGACTGTAAAGTGATTTTAGCCAGTTTTTAACCTCACACATTCAGTGTTTAGTGACTAAATAGAATTATGAGGTACAAATGTTGATATGGGGAACAGTGTAATGAATTCTGTGCTTTGTCTGTACACAATGATCTATTTGTGCATGTACGTGTACAGTGTGAGGCACCCAAGAACGAAGAAGACATCCAAATGTATATTTATTTAATTTTATTTTTATTCAATGTCTTTTTTAAGCAGTGTGAACTCTTCAAATGCAGGCAAAATACAGGGTCGATCTGTTGCCAACATATATAAATAAATAAATAAATAAATAAATAAATAAAAATTATTAACAATCATTGAAGGTTTTAAAGGTTACAGTATTTTTTTTTTTTGCTGAACTTTTGATACTTTGTGCAACTTTAGAGGAGACGTGGTACACTGACATTCTTTTTTGGAATTTTACACATATACAATAATGCACAAAAGTTTTGGTGCCCCTGGTCAGATGACTTTTTGTTGATCTTTCTCTGAATAAGGTCGGAAGTCTTCAGAGAACACACATGTGGACATTGTAATGCACAACTACAGTTGCTGAATTCAGCATTTAAATATGTCCTGTGCAAAGTTGTTGCAGACTTTCTAAAATGTTAACCTCACGTTTTAGTGCTTTCCCTGCTTTACCACCTCCACTGTAACCTAATAATAAGCTGGTCAGTTGGACCAGGTGCGTTGGGAGCAGGGAAAAAAGTGCAGGTCAGTGGGCCTCCGGGACCAGGGTTGAGAAACAGTGCTGTAGAGGACGTGTTCAGTTATTGGCACTTAGCAACATGTAATTATATAGGCAGCATTCAAACTTTTGCATGTGACTCTATTAGATTATATTCCAGAAGCATTATAAAACAGAACTGTTACAATTAGTCCGATATCTGGTTTGTTCAGTAAGGCTGGTGTCAGCACTGAGATTGATCCAGCATATTGGTGCATGGCTAGACAGTACGCGTAACAAAGCAAATGGCTTTAGTTACTTTGAACAGAAATGATTCATTTGTTCAGCTGAACATGGCAAAGATATAAGATACCGTGTCGGACTTCTTTAATTATCCGGCGCAGAGTCCAGAATCGGTGAAAACATCAGCCCTCCTGAATAATTGCGGCTGCTGACGAATGTATGAGGCGGCTGGTGGATGTCTGTGGGCGGCTAAACGTATCTCTCATTAGCGTCCTGTGATAAAGTACGGAAGCGCACACACGCGGCCTGGTCAAGACGCAGCGCTGTAAGCTAATGAAGGCTTGCTGTTCCACACTTGCATAAGTATTCAGTTCCACACTGTTGTTTCTGCTGATCCAGGACCAGTTTTACGTTCAGCAGCCATTAAAAGAGAAGCTGCAAAACTGATCAAAGGGTATCATAAACAGCATAAACATAAACTTCCATCAAGCCTAAGAGGGTGTAGAGACAGGCAGGTCTACAGCTAACAAAATCCTCTCTTATGGGTTCATGCTGGTCTCATTATTCATGACTACAGTGTTTGTATACGCCTATGTGTGTACCTGCACGCGTGCCGCTTACTGAAATTAACCTTCATAGCTGCCCGAGAATAGATACAGAGGTACATCTGGCATCAGCGTTCAAAACTGTTATAAGCATCTTGACTGGATAGTCAACAGCATAATGCGTTATCTGTGGTATGGCTGTAGAGGTTATAATAAGGCTATTTTGCATGCTACAAAGCCTCTTGTGTGGCACCTCTTCTCTCTCTCCCTTATGTTGCCTCTCTCTCTCTCTCTCTCGCTCTCGCTCTCTCTTCATGTCAGAACAAATGCTTATTTATACTCGCAGGGAAAACAGCTGTTTGGAGGCACCAGTCGACTGGGTGACAAAAGCATTGTGAATATGTAATGAGGCGAACACGGCGTCTGTCTCCGTGCTCGGCAGGACGCCTCACTCTGCGAAACAAATAAAGCAAACAAAACGAGCAGCGGCGGCGGCGGCGGCAGTGGCAGCGGAAGGGAAGCGCCGTGGCAAAGTTTAATGCGCTCAGTAATTACATTTAGCCAAGCAGCAGAAAGAGTGTCAGGCAGAGGCAGCGAGAGGGCCCAGGGTGCAGCTCCCTCTTTTTCTGCTCCACACTCTCTCTCTCTCTCACTCTCGCCCTGCGCTATGGGTCACCGCAAAGGCATTTGTTTCCAATCAGGGCCCATTGCAGCAGAAGATATCTGACTACAGCGCAGGGCGCTGGTTTATTCGAGCGTGTCCCGTGGCCCATTCTCCCGTGCAGGGCTGAGGAGGGCTGCAGGTAATTGGGAGTGCAACCTGTCGTCTCTGTAAATGGGTGGGCGGCGCTGCTCATTTGCGTAGACGCACCACATTTGTCCTCACCTCATATTGGATCACTGACCTTACTTAGATATGATTACAGGCCTTTAGGAAATGATTCAGTGCATCATGAAAATTTAAAATGTCGCTGTTCACAGGAACTGTTTGCAGGATTAGTGGAGTATATACAATAAGATCATTTTTGTCCCGTATTATGTTTATAAAAATAACTTGTAGAATGTTATTACAGTCAGTTACAGTTGATTCTCATCTTCTTCTTCTACAGTTGATTCTCATTCTTCCTTTGATGCATTTTAAGCTGCTTACTATAATGTGTACATATAAATGTGTGTGTGTGTGTATCAATCTATCTCTCTCTCATATATATATATATATATATATATATATATATATATATATATATATATATGTATATATATAG
>CM067487.1:29884681-29919753 GCA_034552555.1 Semaprochilodus insignis | reverse complement strand
ATATATATATATATATATATATATATATATATATATATGCTTGAAAGCTCTCCAGCCTCCTGACCTGGCTATGCATGTGCTCTGTTATGGTTGACTGCCCTGCATTGTGCCTCATTCAAAAAGGTTTGATGTAAATGGGTTTGGCCAAACTGCTTAAAATACACATGTACATGTAAATGTTTTAGTTCTTGTGATATCACAGAAACAATGACTTCAAAATGTTTTTTGCAGCTTCCATAGTTTCCATATACAGGCTGTGTGGAGTGATACGCTTTAAAACGTTAACCATAATTACAGATTATTTCAAAATCCTTTACTGAGAAAAAAAAAAAAATCACATGGCAAGGATTTCTCCCCCCTCTCCAGAAATCACTGTGTTGATGAATTTCCAGTTGGCTCAGGCCTAACTCGTGAGGCAAAAGGAGCTGGACCTGATGTTAAGCGATGTTAGAGGCTCCCCTAAGTGCCGCCTTTACAGTCATTAAGGGATCTCTTCAGTGGTGCCTCTGGTAGGCCTGTTTCTCTAGAGCCAGCTTGTAGCACCGGAACAACGTCGCGGAGGCCCCACTCTGAGCCCTGCTCGGTCCCAGCCGCGGTGGCCTCACTGTAGTAGGCACGGCTCGGGCTAGCCCTCTGGGAGGACCCTGGGATGACATGGCTTTAATAATGGAAAAACACATGGATGGTGATTAGCTTATTAGTGCCAGGGTGACTAATTACCTAATTGTATTGTCAAAAGGGGGCTGGTGGGGAATGGAGCAGGATCAGAGGGGCCTCACACTGCAGCAGGCAGGCCAGGGGACTTCTCCCTCAATGGGGGGTGTCACAGGGTTGGAGAAGCCCCCCCTTTCCCTCTTTCTCAGCCTCTCTCTCTCTCTCTACTACTCAACCTGTTGAGAAGTGGCTCCCGGTGGCCCTCCCTCGGCCTGCTGTTGCAATCTCTGTGACATCTGCTTCGAGCGCCTTGCGCGTCTCCCCCTCAGCGAGGTGTGTATGTGTCCCCGCCCCCGCCCCTGCAGATGTTGTTGCTCCCCTGGTCCAGCGTGGGCAAGCGGAGAGCGCCAGGCCCGTTTGAAGTGTGATGAAACAGAATGGAGCGAGCCGCTCAGGGGGCCAGGGAGCACAGGGAGGTGCGGATGGGGGGGCTGGAGGTAGAGGAGCAAAGGGAGGTTGGGGCCTGGTGGAGGGGTAGTGAAACTGACTCATTACAATATCAATCGAACCTGCGGCTGAGGGCTGAGATGTCCCTCACTCCGCAGAACCCGAGTCCCCTGTGGAAGAAGATGGACAGGAGGGAGGAAGTAGCCAGAGGTGCCTCTCCGTCTCTCTCCCTCAGTCTTGTCTAGCCCAATAACGTTCTCTCGCTGTGTCTCTTTCCTACTCTTCCACTTCCTTTCCCATTGTTCTCCTGGGCTCTCTCCCAGGAGCTCTCTCTGTCTGCTTAGCTGTCCAATCAAGAGCTGTGTCTCAAACCACCCATACGCTGCTATGATGAGCGATGCCACACACTGTTCGTGTTTACGCCTTTGCAGCTTTGACAGGAACAAAAACGCCCGGGAAAAGGTAAAGGAAAGCACATTTGGGAGTACAGACACAGATCCCTTTTATTAAATAACAGCGTATTTGTGGGTTTGTTTATTAATAGGTATATTTTTTCCTCGTTGAAAGCGAATGACCTCCTGGACCATGACAGTAAGGTGGGAGATTGAGGACTGTAGCATAAGTTGGGGATCAGGTAAAGCAACGGAGAGGTTAGCTGTTAAAGATCAAAGGGAAAAACAAAGGCGGATTTCAAACGGGCCCAGAGAGCTCGGCAACAAATCCGCCGCTCCTCTGATAATACTTAGATCTATAAATGTTTCTTATTTATTTATTTATTTACTTATTTATTTTTAAAATTATTCATTGCAATAATAATTTGGGCCTAACAAGCACTTGTGGGAGACGGCTTTCTTTTGCATCTCCCCCCCTCCCCCCCAGTTTCTTTATTTTTTCCTTGCCTCCATAGCGCGGGATGCTCTGGGATTTAGGGGGACTATTAGAGGGAATTTCTTTTATTTGTAGCTAATGAATGATATGCATGCTATTTTCACTCGTCTTGTGTACTTCGCCAGGGTAACTGGAGCTGGAGAATTATGCACTATTTCAAGGTTCTTTTTATTTAACCTCCCTCTTGCCTTCGCTAACACGCCGCCGCATTCTTTATTCTATCTTTAGCTTCTCATTTAAAGGTTTGTTTTTATTTGTCATCCCCTTCCTAATGGGGTTGTTTGTTAGTGCTGGTCAGCGTCATGCGTTTGAATCAGAATGAGTCTCGGAGTCGGCTACGGAAGTCGTCTCCCGCACAAACGGAGGTGCTGCGCTGAATGCCGAACAGCCTTGCTAAATGAAGAGTGCTACAGCGCTACCTGGATTCTTATGGACTGCAGGTTACGGTGACACAGACGATGACTTCTGCGAGTCCTTAGAATGATGAAATGTCGTCTTTGGCTGTCCGTGGTAGTTTGTGTGGCTCTTCTAAGAACAGCCACCGTAATAAGTGTGGACTGTTGTTTCAGCATTAAGTTTCAAATGTTAAAAAGCCGCGCGCACATCAAGACAGTTCTATAAGCATGGCCTAGTAATGACCTCCCAGCAGAATCAGGAGCGCTGCTCACTTGGTGTCCCACAAGCGTGTGATGCTCACAGACCCGGCGCCCGCACTTTGATGTTTGTTGCGAGGCGTTTCTCTGTAAATACAGGCTTTATTGTGAGCGAGAGCACTGCTATTGTCTGCCTGCGGAGAGCCCTACTGGGCGGCTGTGTAATGAATGTTTGAGCAGTTGAGTGCTGTTTCGGCTGCTGTAGTTTCCCCATGCTCTTAGTCATGCCAGAGGCTTCAGGCTTCAACCAGACGCGGTGAGAGAAGCCCCAGACTGCCCACCATCATACACCTCAGGTGGAGGGAAGGAAAGGTTAAGAGCTGCTCGCCTGGACACAAATAAAGCCTAGTACTAGACTACAGTACCCGTTATCTCCTGCATCAAAGAGGTATCAGAGTACTCTTTTCTCTTGTCTTGTAATCATATGATCATTTAATATAAACTCACTGACCACTTTATTAGGACATCCCACCTTGTAGGTCCACCTTGCTGCTGTGTAGATCAGAACCATTTCGGCCAGAAAGACACAAAGGAAAGCAAAAGTGATGGAAAACGATATTTAATCTTCTATAAGGTGTACAATTAGAAGGATGGCAATTTCCAAACTGCTAAGAAGTCTTTGGCGTAGGGCCAGTCCTGGACCCAGGTCTTGAAGCGCTTGGACCCTCGCAGATCCTGCCGGATATGGACGGCAGGGGCGGAGCTTACTCCCTGGACAACAGGGAGAATGTCGGCACCTGAAAGCGGCAAAACGTGAGCGTAAGTTGAATCCTTTTAAAGATAGGTGGCGCATTGCGATTGGACAGAGTAGTGAATGAATGAGTCACGTGGCCTTGGAGTCTTCCTGGCAGAACTTGTGTTAAAGCTTTCATTTCTGGAGCAGTTTTCATCGAAGAGGCGCTTTTGGTTCCTTAAAAAAACATTCAGTTGATAGATCTTTGAGGAGTGTTGTTAGAAATGGTATGTTTGAGTCGGAAGAACCTTGTTGAAGTTTAAACACACAGTGTAAAGGTTAAAAGGCTTTGATCCATTCAATCCACACTCCATTTTGGAACCTTCATTTTTAAGAGTGTAGCTCAGCTGTTAACACTCTGTATTAGCCATCCTCTAGCCCTTTATTAGTGGTCTGTGTCTGACAACAGAACCTCTTTTGGCTTGATATGTTGGGTTGGCAGACCTTAACCTAACCTCGTTGTGACACTATTGCAGTGGTCCATAATTGTCACTGGTGAACCTAGGCCTTCAGCTCGACCAGTAAACACAAGAGCTCAAAATACAAGACCCATCGCAGACTTGCATCCATTGGGATGATGTGCAAGGCTTTCTGTCCTACTCCTGAGGTACTAACTAATGGGAGAGCTGACTTGGGTTATATCTGCCTAGCTATGATGGGAAGAAAAATCATGGACAGTTTTGCTTTGAGTGGTTCAAGACTTTAGCCTGTTTTGTTTCCAGCTAAAACATCGAAATTGTCAAGATTTAATACAGGCTTTAAATACATTTTAAATACAGGCATAATAATAATAGATAATCGTAAACTAAGATTTACAGACATGTAATTTTCCATTATTCGTAACCATTAGGCCGTCCCTGAAAGCCTTCGAAGGCCCTGAGGGTTCGCCTCTGGTAAATGTACATCTCTAAGGTATAAAGTGAGTGGAAATACGAGCTTGATTTGGATGGTGAGTGTATAGATGCTGAGTTGTCAGCTGACTGAGACATTTAGTTCATTGTTGTTAGCCTGATGTTTAATATCAAATTGGAAAACATTGTTTATGACTAAATTTCAGTTTGCTAGCACTAAGTGAATGAGCATTGTTTGTGATTGTTAAGAGTCCTATTCACAAAGCTAAGGCCTATAAGTGCCATGTGGAACTACACCCCTGCAGGGGGACACCCGCCTGCCCCTAGTCCTATGTTTGTCAGCCCACTGGAGTGCTGTGCAGGCCTGCCCAAGGCAAGGCCACAGGCCATGGGTCCCTTCTGCTGGTCTCCTCCAGGAGACAGCATGCTCCATCCCTTCCATTATAGATCTGTTCAGTGTTGCAGCGTGGACCTCAGAATGACACACGGTTTCTACCTCATGTGTGGGGCTATGTTTATTCTAGATTTATTCGGGGGTGTCCTCAGGCATCTCAATTTGAGGTGCTGTCCAATGGTGGCACTGGAGTGGTAAAAGTTTATTTATAGCGAGGAATCCACGAGGCATTCTGCTGAACTCACTAACACACTATGACCATTGTGTAAGCAGCGGTTCCCAACCTTTCTCATAGCACAAACCGAGCTGAAGCCTGTAACTGTTGTGATGGAACTGTAAAGGTCCCGGGGGGTGGGCACACATGATTAGCCTGTGTTTTACTAATGTCAAGGAATGATAGCTTCATTTGCTAACACATAATTGTTTTGGTGTATTAGTATCCACAGGCCCAATAAATCTGTACTGTTTTATATCTTAAAATTGAATGATGGTTTATCTTCTTGGTTTAATGCTGGTTTTTGTATGTGATGTTTTTGCCCCATTGAAAGTTTGTTGAAGGTTATCAGCTTAACTTTTGACTAGATCACTTGAAAGCAGCACATATGCGTACACAAGAAAGATACCCAGGGTAAAATACTCCTCCAGTAAAAGTAGAAGTTCAGCCCTTTAGACCTCCACTGGAGTAACAGTACTAAAGTATTTACCTTCAAATGTACTTAAGTATGGAGATTAACAGGAGCATGATTTATTATGGCTCTAATGTCCTATTATCATTTCTGGAACAAGACTCTTAATCAGCTCATTCACCAGTCACCAGAAGCTCATTAATTAGTCTGACACTGATGTCTATTTAAATGATCATAAGCCCAAAACACTGAAGGAGAACCGTTTACTATTATCTAGAACTATAAAATAACTTTTTTCAAACAAGTAAAGTTTGGGTTTAAGATTTCTTTGCAACTTTGTTACAAGTTTAAGCTAAACTTGCTTTAAACGGGTTCTCAAATGAGTTTTCATTTACTATACTCCATCTGTAGGTCTCTGTTCATAAACATAAACTAGCCAAAACAAATTTGTTATAAAAGGATACAGTGTTTGTATAAATTCAGAAGAAAAGTGCATGTGTACATGTTTCTATATTGTGGTCTATTTACCCACAAAGTCAGGAACAATTTGTTTTATCTGTTTACTAACCCCATCCTGCTTTACCTGCCTTCCTCTAGTGGGTCCCTGATGTAGTCCAGGCCTGAAATGGACATTTCCATGGATGCTAAGAATCCACGAATAAGCTTGTTTCGTTTTGACATTTTACGTTTTTACGTGCACATAAGCTGAAAGGAACAAATTTCGCATAATGTAGTGGAGTAAAAAGTAAAGCTTTGAAATGTAGTGTAACAGTAAAACTTAAAGTAAAAAGTCGTCCAAAATGGACATACTTCAGTAAAGTACAGATACACAGGAAAAACTACTTAAGTACCGTAACAAATTACACTTACTTCATTGCTGTCCACCACTGGACCTAGGGGAACCAAAAGTGTGGTTCTTCTGGGGCATCACTCCAAAGAACCTCTTTGGGCACCTTTGTTGTTAGGTGTGCATATGTATATGTGGGATGCACTTACTTTTGGGAAATTATAGGATGTATATGAACCATGTCTTTCTCCTTCCTTCATCTCTTTTACCTGTACCAAAACCTTCGACATTCGTTTCTTTGGTTGTATCTCTCTCCTCCTGCTTTGTGCCTGTCTCTTTTGTCTATCAGCATTAGTAATGAGTTCCTCAGCTGGCTGCTTTCACAAAGGGAAAGGTGAAGAAGGAATGGTACGTTATTCCGGAAACTCTCTGATTCTGTCTGTTTGAGCCTTTTTTTGATCTAAATGAAACCCAGAGAGCGGGACGGACGCTGCATACGAAACAGGGCCGTGGCATCATCCATCCATTTGGTACAGGGCTGTGGCTAAGGGCACGTCCGTGTGTGAGCTGTGTTGCGTTCGTACTTTATGATCAGAAGGTCGAGTGGGTGAGCGAAATGGTGGTAATTCATAATTAAACGAATCCGATTTGCCTGATTGCTAAAGGCCAGTAGGGGGTTTGCTATATCGGGAGGTATAATTTTGTTTTACTTATGTTAACTATTCATGATTCTTGATAGGAAAAATTAAGGGAAAATGTCTCCTTGAATATTGATTACCTCAGTTTGATTAAAAATTCAGTTTGATTAGAAGGCAGGCGCTCTCCTCTGTCTTATTTTTCCTTTAGACAAATGTATCTTAGCCATGGTGCTGTTGCCGCCTCGCATTGGTTCTCTGCTTGTGGTTCAGCGAAGCGATTAGCTACCGCGAGTGTTTAATGAGACAGTCATTAGTTCTAATTAGGCCGTGGTTAATGGCAATGCATTAAAAGGCGAAGCACGTCACGTTGAAGAATGGCAGCGCTGCAGTGGAGGCTGACTGGAAACAGCTGTTGACTTTACTGAGAGGGTCACACTACAAACAAATACTCCCCTGGAGCCGAGAGAGGGAGAGATGTGATGGATTCCGCTTCTGCACCCTGTGTTCATGCTTTCCATGTTAAACACATGAGGCTGCTTGTACGAATCCCTGTGCTGCGTAGGAGCATTAGTCTTTTGAGGCAGAGACGGGGTCGTTGAGGTAAAATCTGAAATTGTGGAATTGTTATTACACTTTCACCGTCTGACACTGTAACATAACATCAGTAACAACGTTGCTGTCCATTTTACATTTTCGTAATCTGTCCAGTCCATGCACTTTCTTAAATTCCCAAGCCAAAATGGCCCCCGAAAGCATAACAGAACCATCAGACCCTCTCATGAAGGGGTCAGGCATTCTGGTCAGTACTGTTCTCTTGGTGTACACCACATATCCAGTCACCCACTTGCGGAGAACATGGTGTAAAATCACTCAACCGACTGTATCATTTTGGGTGCATTGCTTAGTTCACTTCCCTTCTTACCTTGACATGCTATGCTTATTCTGGAATAGGGTAAATCTGGACTCATCAGACCACCTGACCTTTTACCAATAGTCCAGAGTCCAGTATTTAGGCTCCCTAGCAAATTGAAACACGTTTTTCTTATGCCCACACAGCAGTTCAGTCCCAACCTTGCGAGTCCTCATCACATTGTCAAAACAAAGCTATTAGTTCTGCTGTTGGCTTATTGCGATTCAACCTCACCATGCGTTAACTGATCTCTTATCAAGGTCTTTATCAAGGTATTTTTTACCTGACCATTATTATTTATAATTATATATTATTTATAATTACTTATAATTTATTTCTTTTGCGAAGTTCATGGTTCACCACTATCCTTCCTCTTGTAATAATGCATTGGGCAGTTCTTAACCCAATTGCAGCATCAGGTATCTGTCTGGAAGCTTATGCAATGGGATGTTTGTCCTTTCACTCACCACTACCATATATCTGCATCACTGCAGTGCTGAGGTGATCCACCACCCAAATAATACCTGCTCAGCAGTGCTAAGAAATAATGGATAGAAACAGAAGGGCTACACTGTGTGGTAAGTGGTAGGTATCTACTGAAGTAGGTGGTGAGTGCATGCATATACTTTATATTTATGTTCCTTCTATATTATATCTATACTTCTTGTGGCAACAAATAGAGCTTATAGGTTTAAGATTCTGATGATGCTGCTGTTATGTATAGTGTATATGAAACATTTGGTAAACTGGGACAGTATGGAGTCCTCCTGAGAGCTCTGCCCTTTTGTAGACAGAGATAAGTAGCCCTGTAGACGGCCACTGTGCTTTAGGACCAGTCAGCAAGCTTCAGTGAAGACTGCAAGCTCTGAGTTCATCTAGAGATATGAAATTGGGTTACATTTTCTTAACCTTGTCTATTAGGACAATAAGATAATCAGAAAAAGTCAGAGTTCAAAATTCATTTACTAAAACGGATTTCAATTTCTAAAATCCTTCATTATGTTTATTTTGAACATTCGATTTTGTCACTACCTGTACAATAATGACGCCTCTGAAACTTTAACAAATGTTCCAGTGTTGATAATCTTAGCTAATTGTGAGCATAACTCATAATTAAACAAGCCAGTAGAGAACTAGCAAACACATCTTTTAACAGTTGTACACATAAAAAAACATGATATTGTCCATTTTTAAACACAGAATGTAAACATAATGTTTACTTAATTAAGAAAATATGTTTCTGTAATGGAAGCTCTTAACCTTAAACACATTTTCAGACATTCACACACACTTAACTTTAAAACAGTGGGATCTAACTGCTCACTATGTGGCCATGGGAGGCTGGGATACAGTCTCACTTCCTCTCACAGCCGTCTCACAGCATTTTCTGATATTTATAAGTAATTTTTAATAAAAAAACATAAGCTCATTAGAACTCTAAACATTTCAACTTCACTTTAAAAGAAATCAAGAACATACAAAAGTTACAAAAATGCAAAAAATTACAAATTTTGAACGTTGATATTTAGGGGTTAGGGTTTTGGGATAGCCGCCTCCCAATGGAAAGTACTCTATATGTACTTATATGAAATGGCACACTACTATACTGCATACTACAGTAGTATGTACTGCACACTGTATACGCCCCCTGTGTGTGGTATACAGTACTGTAACAAGTTCTGACCTACAGTGTAGTATACTAATACAGTAACATGACCAGTTACCTCACATTTACCTCAGAGCTGTTATTACTGTATCCACTGTTTAGAGCTAGCTGCTGCTAACGCTGCTCAGTTCACCTGAAATACGGTTAGCCTAGCTGTTAGCTACCCTCGGCTATTTCACTCTAAAACTGAACCTCTAAAGCGACTTCATCTTTTATTAATCTTCAGACCTGTATATTTTAACTTTCTGAGGCTCATTCTGATGAAAACATACCTCACTACAATCACTACACTCACATTTATACTCAGAGGTGGCTGCGTTTTGCTCCCCAGTGTTACCCGCTGCCATTTTCTCTGGCTGAAGCAGACTGAGAGCTGGTGAGGCCAGGTGCATGATGGGATACAGTACACCATGAAGATAGCTCCACCTGTATACTAGAAACTCTGACTGGAGTAGAACACCATCCGGGTATCTTCAGTGCACTACAGATTTACTGTTTGGTCACATACTGCATACTACATGCCACGTACAGATATGTAGATATGGTACATGAGTAGTAAGTATGGCATTTCTAATAGCCTTTAAACCTATACTATGTGTTTAAACTGATCACAGCATTATTCTTGTAAATATCTGAGGTCTGAATACTTAACTGTATTTTTTTTTGTTACTGTGTAAAATAGTACTGTGTACCAATTTGGTAGAAATTTGGTCCATAAACATTACAGTCTGACCTAAACCAGGCCTGTCCAAAGTTGGCCATATCAGAGAGCAGTTGGCAGTTGTAGCAGTTGTTAATCAAAAGCTGATACTGAAAACCAGAAGACTGTCTTATAGCGAAGTTGACAGGCGGGGAAGCTTCAGTTGGAAGCATAAGTAACACTAACTGTTTTCGGATTCTGAGCTACTGAATGCCTCCATGTGTCAGACTGGATTAGGGAGTCCTTCCCGGTATATAAGGAAATGTTTTGTTCTGCCGTTTTACCCAAACAAATGAGGTAAAGTACCATGCTCTGAGGTACAGACACGCGTCTCCCACCTGGGTTTTGTTCCATGCGCTTTCTTTGCTTTGGGGCTCACGCGCACCTTGCATTGCTGCCATGCATGTCAGACAGGGAAATTGCAGATGGCAGTTTACACAAACTTCTCTGGGTGCAGGAGCTCAGCGCGAATATGACAAATCAATCTGAAGGCGTAAAAGCAGCTTACACCCGTAATTCACGCACCTCCCGCTCAGTGCATGAATGAGCGCGAGCTTGCATTAGTGGGAATATACTCATGCATGTATTCGCTTTTATCAGGGCCTCTTTGTTCTTTGTCTTTGCCACCAGTTTTTTTTTTTTAACAATTTTTTTTTATTAGCGAGTGTGTTTTGTTCCATTGCTGCGTCTGGATATGAATGTCTCAGTTTTGTAAGGGGTGTTTAGGAGTTTTAAAATATCTCCTGCCCTCCTTATATGCTGTAAATGGGAAAATGTGTTATCAACTAGGGCACAGTGATTCTCCCATGACTGCCCAGTCTTTAAGAATGTCGTAACTTGTCCCAAGAGCTCAAAGGGCTTTTTTTTTTAAGGCTGGCTAATTGGTCATGATGTCTGACCTGAACTTGAGAACCAGTGAGCCTCTAACTCTGCCAGTTTACAAGCAATTAGCGTGGCAAACAGTGCTAGTGCCAATCACAAATTGTGTCCTCACTAGGCGAGGAGCTTTCTCCATGTGAATCTGCCCCATTTCCAGGATGGCTTGATGCTGTTAGCCATTAGTGTCGGAGTAAACAGCTCTATATGGGGGTGCTGGAGCCTCCAAAGGCCCGCAGGGACCCGGAAATGTGGGATTGTGGAACGTACAGGCTGTTGGCTGCTGCTGATGAAATAATAATGCGCAGCGTAAGTGCAGATGGAATTTGCACATGAAAATAGTCTCTAGCCCGGCGCTCGCCGCGTCTCATGCGCCACCGATGACAATCCTTGCCGCAGTGTTTATATGCAAATAGCCCCCATGCTTACACGCTCTCTCTCCTCCAAGAGCCAGAGGCCCAGCGGGTTGGGGAGGGGGGTGCTTTTTTGTCAAGATTTGTTTTTGTTTATTTTGTTTATTTTTAAAGCGCTTTAAGTAGATGATTATACATTTTATAATTATGTCTTGTGTCTTTGTCGCTAATGTAATCTGTTTGGAGTTGTTCCTAAGACAGGCCTCACAGTTGGAGGCCAGGTTTATTTGGTTCATGGATATTTGTTAGGAAATTGCATCAGTGGTTTGTTTGGACGGGATTTATGGAATGTTGCTAAAATTCCATTCAGCCTTAAAATGTTTGAGTTTAGATTCTCTACATAATGTTGAGTTTTAAAGAGAATTCCAGCAATTTTTCAAAAATTCTGCATAATTCAATCGCTGAGATGTTTACGGTAATCCAGAGTGGATTTACATGAAACCGTTCATTGTAGCGCAATGAGGTTTTACTGTGGTGATGGTAAGAACCAGAGTATAGCCATTTTATTTACTATCCAGCATGACCAGTGAACCTACCTACACATGTCTGTTTAGTTTACAAGTGTCTGTAGATAATGGTAAAAGAGTGGTACATGAAAAAGGTCTTTTTGGGTACTATTTTTACCTCCATGTACCTGTCCACTAAAAATAATCAAATGTTTTTGGCCAAAAGCTCAAAAATATCTCAAAACTGTCTTTGAGTAACATGTGAGGTAACTTTAAGAGGCATTTGGCCTTCTGGTTCCTATCACTACCACTGTGAACATTTCTCACTTGGTAAGTTTCTCCAGAAAACCCTTTCACATCAATCCACTCTGAATTATGCGGAAATGTAATTCAACGTAATTCCCTTTTAAATCGCTATAAATATGCTAGAATATGTTGTTGTATGTAGCTAATTAAAACTAGATAGGTGCTAACGTTTGATTGCATGTCATAGAGTCTGTGCTAACAGTGTACAACACATGCATACAAACTAAGTGTTGTTAATTATTTACAAAACATACTTTAAATGTTTTAAGGAAGAAAAAATAGGTTGTAAAAATCATGCAGTTAGAATAAATTATGTTATTAGACAATAATGACGGTATTTCAAAATTATAATAAGTCAGGTTTCTATTTCATTTACGGCATTTAGCTGACGCTCTTATCCAGAGCGACTTACAAGGTCATTCATATTACAGGTAGGCCAATGTAGTGTTAGGAGTCTTGCCCAAGGACTCTTATTGGTGTAGCACAGCATAGTTACCCAGACCCGGGAATCGAACCCCCATCTCCCACAAGGGGCGGTAGCTCCCTGGAGGTTAGTGGTGTTATCCGCTGAGCCACACCAACCACATCTGAACGGATAATTAAACACATTCCACGCTTTTATATTTTAGAGAGCTCACTGGTTGTTGGTGTGGGAGCTCACCGATAGGTGGCAAGAAATGAGTGCCAGCAGAAACCTCGAACAACTTGATTATCAACAAGAATCAAACTGTGAAATACCGTGATGGGGGCACTATTTGTAGCCTGTTTGCTAAGCTAATGTTAAGGTAACCTATCAGTCCACAGACCCAAACACCAAAGAACAGGTTTATTTTTACTTTTCTGTCTCTTCCAACTAGGTCTGCACGATATTAGATAAAACTGACATTGCAATTTTTTTCAATCACATACAGTGATATGAAAAAATATTTACCACCAGATGACTTGAACAGCATTATATAAAAGCATTATTGATTTGTGAAATCATATTGTATTAAATAAAAATAAACAGTTTCACAATAAAAAACAACATAGTGTGAAAATAAAGAAGTGTATAAAAGCTGAGAAATGACTTTTAAACACTCTTGTGAGTCTGAACCAGGTTTTCTGGAACGTTAATGCTCTATAATCAGTTTCAGGGCACCAAACTCAGAAGCAGGTGAGCACTGTGACTACTCTTCTCTGTGTATCTGAGAAGCCATAAATCAGAGTCCAGGAACCGTGCAAGAGTTTCTTTGTATCAAGCAGCCAAAACATTGTAGCATGGCACATTTCAGGTTATTTGTCTTACTTTATCACCAGGAGGATTGATTACTGTAATAGTCTTCTAACAGGCGTTCCAAAATAGACAATCAGACAGCTTCAGCTGATTCAGAATGCAGCTGCCAGAGTTCTCACCAAGAGTAAGAGAGGGGACCACATCACTCCCATTCTTAAACCACTACACTGGATACCAGTCTGCTACAGAATACACTTTAAAGTCCTATTACTGGTCTATAAATGTCTCAATGGCTCCGGACCAGCATATTTATCTGATATGATGCAGCAGTATGAGCCGAGCAGAGCTCTCAGATCATTAGGAACCGGTCAGTTAGTCCTGCTTAGGGTAAAGAATAAACATGGAGAAGCAGCATTTAGCTACTGTGCTGCTGTTAAATGGAATCAGCTGACAGAGAGTATTAGAAAAGCCCCAACAGTGGATACTTTTAAAGGCAGGCTGAAAACATTCCTGTTTGATCAGGCTTTCAGCTCAGTTTAAAACAGTTAGTCTCCTGTAACGGCACTCTTTCTTATTCTTATGCTTACTTTTATTTCTTTTAAAATGTCATTTCATTAATGATTTTAATGATTAGATTTTAATGATTTTTAAATGAATTAATGATATTTTAATGATTTTTAAATGATTTATTTTGCTTTTATTTTGTTTTTATTTCTTTGTATTTTCTCCCTTTTATGTAAAGCACTTTGAATTGCCTTGGTGTATGAAAGATGTGTTCAGTAATACCATATACTGCTGTGATTATTGGAGATGGTTTGAAGGTATTAAAAAACAGACTGGGCTCCCACTCGACACTACTGGACAGGCCAACAAACAACACTCTTCTGGGCCCTTGTGTATCATGTAAGATACCTTCATCCTGCGTCAACTCACTGCATTTTCACTCTAGCAGTTTTTTACATCCTTAACTTTTCTTCAAACTCAAACTTGTCATGCATTTCTTCTCTTTCTTATCTAGCTTTCCTCTGCTGCGCCACCTCTACCAAAGCCCAGTTCGAAGAACAGCCCTCAGAGTGTTTTCCCCTTGTGGCCCTTCCCCTCATTTGGCCTTGGCATTGAATTGGTAGGAGTTGGACAGTAGAAGATACGGGAATGAAAGAAAGCAAAAGTGCACGCGAAAGAGAAAGAGAGAGAGGGAGAGAGAAAGAGAGAGAGACATGTCAACCTGTGCCCCTCAGTCATGGCCAGTTAGTTAAAGCAAACGGCGGTAGCCCCCTGAGAGTGCAGGGCTGGCGGTGGGTGCCAATCACAGCCCCGTCCTGGGCTTTGCGCTGCTCTGCTTGCCGCTAGCTACCTTTTATTAATTTAATAAACATCCCGGAGAGAGAGAGTGCGGAGAGTGAACGGTGGGTTTCAGCAACTGAAGCGCAGGCCTAATGAGAGGGGTTTGCTTTTACACACAAAGGCGCACACATGCCAGGGAGGTGACGGCGAGCTGCTCGTACCTGCTTCCACACTGACGGACTCTTTAACACGAGCACATATTGCACAGCAGCTTTCAAAACGCTCGAAAGGTCGTATACACAAAACAACACGGCCAAAGATGAGGGCTGCGGACACCGAACAACTTCCCTCATTTATTTATCCAGCCCCCGGTTCATTACGATTCTGAGAGTATGGTGGCATTTGTCCAGGGCCAACAGAGATTGCCTAGCACTGGATGGAAAAATAATGATGATCTTACTTTAAAGACTGTATCTTACAGGCCTGAGTGCCTGGGCCTGGACAGCGGTGGCAATGGGAGTCATTAAGAGCTCTCCTCACCTCTCTATTTATGAGCCCTCTCTCACACAGCAGCAGCGGCCCTGTGAAGACTCATACTAACTACCAACATGATGCCTGTGCAACCAAGACAAGTCTCACCTGGGTGTCAAACACGGGGAAGTTTAAATTCCCCTCAGTAACCGAGATTTCACTTAGTCTGCTTCCATTCCCTCCCCCATTCCGCCGCTATCTCTCACTCTCTCTCTCTCTCTCTTTCATTCACTCTCGCCCTATCTCGCTCACACTAATATTCTCTCCCCCTCCCCACCCGCCCTCTATTCCACACTGTATTGCTACATATATTCATGAATTCATGTTTGTGATGAAAACTTATGCATGAAAACAGTGGGTGAAAAAAATAAACACGGAGTGCATTTTGACTGAGGTCTGTCTCGTCTTGGCGGCAGAGAGAGAGAGAGAGAGGGAGAGGGAGAGAGGGAGCAAGCCGCAGCGCTTCGGTCCTGAGGGACTACCTAGGACCCGCAGACCCTCTTCCATATTTCTGTTTCTGTCTCTCTCTCTCTTTCTGTCGCACTACCTGCATGCCCTCCCCCACTTTTCCCTCTGTCTCACCTATACTATATATCTTGTTTGTTCTGCTTTCTTCACCCCTCTCTCTCTCTCTCTCTCTCTCTCTCTCTCTCTCTTTTGCTCTTTTTCTCAGTTACTCTCTCAATATAATTTACTCTCTGTATTTTGCTCCACCTGCTTTCTCACCCTTTCTCTCTCTTCCTCTCTGGCCTTTGCTGTCTATCTCGCTTGTCCTTCTTTCATCCCTTTCTGTCTGCCTTCTTTATTTCCTTTTCTCTTTCTGTCTCTCACTCTTTCATTTACACTCTGCTCCACCTGCTTTCTTTCACACCTTTTCTTATTCTCTCTTATGCTGTCTGTCTCGCTAGTCCTGTTCTCGTTTTCCCCTCTTTCTCTCTATCACTTACACTCTCTTTCTCTATCTGCTCCCGTTCCATCCTTCTTTCTCTCTCTCTCTAGCTGACCCATGTTCTCTCTCGCTATCATTTTACACTCTGTATCTCACTCTACCTGCATTCTTTCCCACCTTTTCTCCTTTTCATTTTCTGCTCTCTCTCACTGTATTTGCCTCTTTTCTTTTCTTCTTTCTATTTGTATCTCTCTCACTCTCTTTCATATACACTCTGTATCTCACTCTACCTGCTGTCTTTCCCACCTTTTTTTCACTTACTCTCTTTCACTCTACTTGCTTCCTTTCCTTCCTTCCTTCCTTCTTTCTCTCTCTCTCTCGCTTACTCTCTCTCTATCATTTACACTCTGTATCTCACTCTATCTGCTTTCTTTCCCACCTTTTCTCTTTTTTCTCTCTCTTTGCTCTCTGTCTTGCTCATTCTTCCCTCCGCTCTCTCTCTCTTTTCTGCCCCCCATCCTCTCTGTCTCTTTACCTTAGTGCTGCTGCTTCCTCCCTCCTCCCTTTCAGTGTCAAAGCCAGTTACAGGCAGAAGATCTCTCCTTCTTAAATAATTCACAAGTTGATTAATAGACTCACAAGGGTATAATTAGACAGGGGAGAGACAGTGGCTAGTGTAACCAGTACAGTGCTTAAGGGAATTAGAGAGTGGGATTATTAAGGAAATAGAGGATAGTGTGAGTGTTATGAAAACGTGTTGGTGGTATAGGTTAGAGAGTAGTGAGGATGGATGGGGGAGGTTTGGCAAGGGTGGGGGGGGGGCACATTTCCAGGGCTTTGCGGTGTGCGAAGCTCTCTCTCCAGGAGGAGAGAGCCAAGGTTTGTTTGATGTGGAAATTGGACAGTTTGAATCCGTCTCTTTTAATTTTTCACAAGTTACAGGGACCCCCTGGGTACACCACACTTTTTCTTATAGGAAATAAATGAATTTTTCTTTCCTTTTACCACCTCCCTCTCTCCGAAGCCTCCCCCCCACCCTTTCTTTTTTTCTTTATCTTTCTGATCTGTCCTCCCCGATACATTTTCCTTTGCTCTCTTTTACTCATGAATCTATAGTCACACTTTCCACGGCTCTTTCTGCTGCTGTCATCAGCATATAAATCCATTCATGTCGCTTCTGAGGCCGGATTTGGCTACTTTAGCATTCTGAAAGGGACGGGTTTCATTGTGCTAGGCCGCCATTCAACACAAATCTAACAGGCGCAGAACTCCGCTTCAAATGTAAACAGCTTTCCCCTCTCTTCCGCTGCACACGCCGTATCTGAAATGAAACAAAATGAACCAAGAGAGAATCAACAAGAGCTAAAATATTCGGGAGATGCCTCTGTTCACCTTCGGCAGAGTGAGAGGCTTGCAGCATCCTATTCATGATGTTGCGCGCTGTTTCACTTTCTAACCTCGCCGTCCTGTTTGTCTTTTGTTTTATTATTTTTTTTCATTTTCAACATGAAATGCAGTCTCCAGCACTCTCCTCTGTGTGTAAGCGCACTGTACTGCGCACTGTACAGCTGTATGTGTGTGTCTGTGCTGCAGGGGTACTTGTTTTCATACATTTTCAGGTCCAAAAGTGTCTTTGCAGCAAAAGCACAGAAAAGTAGACCTTTGTTTATTCAGTTTGTGTTAAAATAGCCATTAAGTACATGTTATTCCTGTTTTCAGAAGGAGAAACTGAGAGGAAAATAAGTTTAAAAATATCAAAACAGAAGTTTCTGAAACTCAATCAGATATTTAAGGTAAATGAGACGGTACAAGACCTGATAGACCACCAAAACTGTCCTCGCCAGTTCGAGTTTTTAAGCCATTTCTGCTTACACACAGAGTAATTTGTCTTCCGCATTTAACCCATCTGTGAAGTGAAACACCCACACCCGCAGCCGCAGCCACACCCTAGTGGGCAGTGAGCACACTTGCCTGGAGCAGTGGGCAGCCCTATCCACAGCACCTGGGGAGCAGTTGGGGATTAGGTGCCTTGCTCAAGGTCACTTCTGTCATTACTGCTGGCTCAGGGAACCGAACCGGCAACCCTCCGGTCACAAGGCTGGTTCCCTGACCTCCAGCCCAGGCCTGCCCCAGCAGATAAGCGCTTCTCAAAGCATTCATCTTTACGCCCCACTCTTGCTTCAGCTCTGCAGGTGTTTCTGTCCATCCTTCCACTGTGAGAAGACAACTCGACACTATGAGTCTAAATAATGTGGTAGCTGTTAGCCCATTATTAAGAACATCTGAAAATCAAACAAAAGAAGCTGCTGGTGGTCTCAGAAAAGGGTCCAAAACCTCAACATCATTAAATGTGTTTGTATTACTTGCAACCAACTTCTAAGACTGAGCTTTGGAGGTGTGGCTGCGGATTTCTTTATAAAACTGGAAGCAAATCCTCTGAAAAGAATGGAAGCTGTAATAAAGGCAAAGGGTAGACGCAATATATACTGAGAAATCTGATATCGTATTTAGTTGTTGAGGCTTTTGTGTAATATTCTGTAAAACATATATTTCCTTTTTTATTGGTGCTGAGAAAGGAATAACTTTTAAAGCTAAACTAATTTAAAATTAGACTTTTAACTAATTTAAAAGTCTCTGGCTTTTGCAACGTACACTGTATATGTACTGTAAAGTACTTGCATAATACATGTCTTCACATTGCTTATTTATTATTTGATAATCAATAATAATAAAACAAACAATTATCTTTAGGGCTGCGGCTTGCAATACTGATTACTCCATCGGTAAATTGAGTAATGGGATAGGAAATACATATGCTTTATTAAAGAGTTATAGTAAATTAACCAAAAAAAAAGACACGCCTCTTAAAAAGAATAATTAATTGGTTTATATTTTCAATAATATTATCTGCCAAAACTAAACCATTCAGTCCATTTAAGTGCCATATTACATTCTGGCTTAATAAACATTGACTTACTATGTTGAAGGGTTGCCCTACACCTGCTGACCTACTCACTGCAACTAGACTAACCAAACATACCTGCTGACCCAACTCACTACAGTCAGGTTAAACTGAATATACCTGCTGACCCGACTCACTGCAGTCAGGCTTAGCTGAATATACCTGCTGACCCTTCTCAGCTCTACTGCCTCTTACACCACCTGTTATTTTGCTTTCTGGTGTGTTGTATGCAAGGGAGTGGGTGTGTGTGGCTGTGTGTGAGGGGTGCATGTTCTTGAATGCGTGTGTGTGTGAGAGAGAGAGATCTTAATAATAACAGGAATGCAAAGGTTAGGGGGCATCATAACTAGCTACTATGTTGATTTACGTTCCTAACTAGCCACAACATGTAGCCAGTATTAAGGTCTGCTCTGTGGACTGGATGCATAGACTGGATGTTTTCTGCTGGGATGCTGAAGCATTGTGTTGTGCTATTGTACAGTATAGAAGGCTAATTTGGTTTTACAACAGACACACAGTACAGATTTTTTGGGGGGCGGGATTTTTGGGGCAGCTTAAATTGATCCCAAACTTTGAACACTTTTTGGACGTATTATAGGGCTTGTCTATTCTGTTTGCCCCTCATTATTTTCTCTGTCTTTCTCCATTTTGAAGTCATAAATCACGTCTTCTGCACATCGCGATCCCACAGCTTAAGCGTGTTGTGCAACAGTCATCTGTATGGATTAAACAAAGCTTTGATGCTAAACCAATCAAGTTTATTGTTTCAGCCTTAATGGTTTTGTGATTTTTATTTTTTCTGCTTGTAATTAAATCACTTTATATGAACCTGCATTAAAAGTAAAGAAGGGTTTTGCCTTCTCCTGGAAAGTTGCCATTTTGGGGATATGAAGATAGGACACGTATAACTACGTCCTGACTTCGTATGGTGTGCCGAGCAAATTAAGGGAACCGAGCATGTGTGTGTAGAAGTCTGAACAGGCCTGTAGAGTGGAGGGAAAAGGCTCTGATGTGCTGCCTGTCTGTCTGCATGTCGTGCTGTCAGCTCTCATTTATCCTTCTCTGTGCTTTCTGTTTCCTCCCGTCTGCTCCTCCTCTACGTTCCGCCCTCCATCATAACGGACCTCATCTGAAATTAAAGGAAAAACGCAGTACAATGCAAGAACCGTTCTCCTACAGCTTGTAGCAGCAGCAGCAGCAGCTCCATTTAGTCTCCTGATGTACACGGATCCACAGTTTGCAGAAGTTTGTGATGGTTGACGAGGTCTGCCTTCATGTGAGATCATTTACTTTAACTTTTAATGTGCTTCAATATCTCTTTCCTCTGTTAGGGCTTCCCATGAGCGGCGTTCCTTAGTAGGGTATGAAGTCCAAATAATAAGCCTCAGGTGAGTGCGCCTACAGCAGCTGCAGCAGCACCCACTTTCACCAGTAGGTGGCAGTGCGGAGAGCAGCTGCGGATGTTGATTTATTTATCTCTGTTGGCATTAAAGCGCTGTACACCTGATAAAGGAGGTGTCACGAGGGCCCTGACAGCCTCAGAGGCAGCGGGGTTTGTGCGATTTGGCTGCTGCGCCGGCAGAACAAGGAGTGTCTGCGGCAACTTTTTGAAGTTTTGACAGACGAAGAGCCTCTGAACATCCCTTAATCTTCCCTTTCCACCGACAGAAAACACGCACGCCACGCTGTTTGCTTCCGCTTCTTAATGACACAAACCATTCACACACCACACATGACAGCATTTCATCTAGCCCTAATGCGTGCTGGCTGATGGCTTCAAACGCACAAGCTCCTCTGTCTCTCCGAGGTAAAAACCTGAGAGAGAGAGAGAGAGAGAGAGAGAGAGAGAGAGAGAGAGATGAGGCCCCTTCAGCACACAGATGATGGCTCCTCAAGCGTTGCGTGCGCTTTTTGATCGCACCTGAGTGGTTTTGTTGGAGGCACGCAGAAACACACAGGGAAAGTACCGTGTGTGATGCGCTGAAGATCAGATCAATAGATTGCTACTGTACAAGGCTGCTTCCATCTGAACTGATTGGCCTGCAACAGGCATTGACGAGAGACGTGCTTGCAGGCTGGGTGTTTTAAGTGCCGTAGCCAATCGCACACCATAAAGCAAAACAAAATGGGATTAACGTTTTCAGAGGTGTTTGTGTGTAATGGGAAATGAGGGATCCTTTAGTGGTAACTCAGTGACTTGTTCTGCATTGAAGCTTTGGTTTGGGCAAACATTTTATTTTTCCCTAACCACGTTTGTAGCCTACTGGTGGTGTCTCAGCTAAATCCATGAACCAACAGCCAAATTATACATGCTGAAAATAACCGTTTCATTGATGATACCAGAACAACCAACTTCCATCACTGACTGAGCAAAATGTTCATACTAAGCAAAGAAGAGCTTAGGCATAAGTCCTGGAAAACAATCAAGAACGCTTGAGAACATTTAATAGCAGTTTAGGTCTTTAGCATCAGTCTCCATCATCTGCCAGTGATCTGTACTTAGTAGGCTGGAGGCATTTTTGAAAACATAGTCACTGAGTGAACATAAATAGTCCCTCAGAAATATACGATGGCCTGGGCGTCTGTGGCTGAGACTACTGTCTTCTGGGCGGGATATCAAGAAAAAACGTCAGACCGGTACAAAACCACACATGGAAGTGCGGGTCACACTTTACATTAAGTATTGACTGACTAACATGAAGTATGCATTAACTACTTAACACGAACTAATACATTAACAATGGCTACAGTGCTTAACTAATCTTAAGTAAACATATAAGAACTACATGTTAACATGTTAAGTAAACATACTCAACATTAATTAACCTTGATTAATGTATTACTTCATGTTAACTAACGCATTATTTCATGTTAGTCGACACATAAAGTGTTAATGAAGCGTGTATGTCCTGACGGTGGGGCCAGGCTTTCTGTCTACAAAGGGGCAAAGCATACACATGTGTGTCGTATAGTAGTGTGTATATAAATGTTGAACTGAAATAATAATTGACTGTGGGAGGAGATTGAGCTTACTCAAATGTTCAGAATGATATGTATTAAAACGAATTAAACTACTTAATTCAAATGTTCAACATTTTTGAATGGATTGAACTATGCTTGGGTGGGTATCCGTCTACTGGGGCATGTGTTCCAGGGAACACAGAGTCGGAAAGTTTTAGGATATTTGTATGATGTTAAACATCCAGTGAGGCTTGAATGAAAAACGTAAGACATTCATATGATAAAACACAGCTTTAAAATCCCTGTTCAGACCTGTGGGGGCGTGGTTAATTGAGCTGCTTGATTGACAACTCTCTGTCCAACACTCCAAGCCTGCTCCGCCGCTCATGCAGTACTACAATCATTATCCAGCTTTTATGTGATGCTAACGTACAAAAACGGACGGACGGATGAACAAACGAACAAACGGAGAAAGCGATTCGCAAGGGAAAGAAAGAACAGACAGAGCAATGCGTGAATGAAGGAAGATGAATTAACAGTGTTGGTGTATGGATGGATAAAGGAATGAAGGGGTGACAGGCAGCTACAAACAGGAGGTCTAGCAGCCTGCTAGTTTTTGGTTAAGCTGGTTAGCTTCAGCTCACTTAAGTTCCTCTGACTCTGAAACTGTTCTGTGTGGGCGGGGCGTGAGACGTCAGCCTTGTGATTGGTTAGGAAATGCTTATGGAAGCGTTACCCAAGATTAGGACCGCCCAGTTTGCATGGAGGGGATTGAAATATGGTGAAATACTGTAGATATATTTGTTGGACCACTTCGTATATATGTATATTGTGGCCCTGAAGAACAAGATGAACTATATTAGAACGAAAACAAACAAGGAGCAAACACTGTCTTGTCTTTGCCCAGTTGACACGTTCGGCGCATGGTTACACAGTGTTTCAACACCAAGTTTCAGTGCAGCTTGCTAAGGCTGCCTCCTCCTGAGTGCTGTCGCCCATTAGGCCTGCATAGCACAGTGCAAATTCAATAATTCACCCCGTGCGGTGCCTTATAGCTTATCTTTAATGTGCAGGTATTCCACATTAGACAGGGGGGAAATAAATAATGTTGGAGCTGTGTTATAAGGATAGACTTACAGCATTGGTGATGATGGTTGTTATAGGTTTTCTCAGTGTATACTGAGGGGCAGGACTGCTCTGTAGTGTTTAATGTATGGAGGAGTGTCTGTAGACAGTCTCGGGCAACCGCAGCAGCAGCAGTTTCTGCTGTGGATTTTGCTCCATTCCCGCCTTTTACATTTGCACTCTAATGAAAATCCGACCGACTGTTTTGCCATCTTCTATTTATTGATCTTCTCTCTCTCCCTCCTCCCTCTCTGTGGCTGTTAGTGCAGATTGGAGGCTGAGGGAACAGGCCGACGCGGCAGAGAGTCAGTGGTGAGAGAGTCAGTGGTAGTGGTGTGGTAGTGGAAGAGCAGGTGGGCAGGAGAGGGCGCTGGGGTTAATTACTCCATTACTGGGTGGCTCAGGCAGGAGCTGTTTAAACAGGACCCAGTCAGTGGGGGATTAGGCCTCATTACTCCAGCTAAAGCTACGCTGCCGACCCTTTCCCCACTGCCCCGCACCGCCGCAGGCTTAGACGTGCCCGGGAATATTCATACAGCCCCTCGGACGAGAGGCTGCGATGAGCGAGAGGGCAGAGAGAGAGAGAGTGAAGAGCAGAACTAGTGAACACAAATCTTGGGCTTAACTCCTCTGGATCTGTGGCATCATCACTCAAGCCACGCTGTGCTACAATTATCCCCCAAAACACCCCGCGCTCCACTAGATTAACATCTCTTCTTCCATTACAGCCTCAACTCCTCTCTTTCACTCTCCTCTCATCTGTTCTCCTCCGCTCCTGTCGTCCGCCAGGCGGCCCTGCGAGTGTCTGATGGCACGGGCTGATAAGGACACTGCTCTGGCTGATGAGTGGGGATGAGAGAAGAAATGAGGTCAAGACTCTGTGTGCGCGAACTGACTATGTTGGTCAGTGTGCCAGTGAACCCGGGAGTGCATTGACTTTTGATTGGTTTGTGTGTGTTTTTTTGCCCTCCCAGGGCTTGTTTGCTAACAGGCCTCCTTTATCTGATAGTGTTGGGTCTTAGTACTGTTACTGAGCTATGATGTTACACTCCTCAGAAAGCCTGAAGCTGTTTCGTAGCTTGGGACTATTGGAAAGCGGTTCTAGAGGCTACTTTTTGTATGGCTTACACAACATTAAGTAGCCTGTCATTCTTCACGGTGACACAGTTTATGGTGGATAATATGATGATACCGTTTTTGCTGGTCAGCATTTTTTCCAGGCTAGGATTGTAGAAGTTAGCATGATCGTAACGCCTGTACAGGAATGAACAGCTTGTGTTTTCGAGATTGCATGTATGTTTTGTTGTACAGCATTTGATTGGACATGATTTTTTTTTTTGGTCTTTTAGGAAGGTCTTTTGAGAAGATCGTTCCTCTTTCTCACCGTGCCCATATATGACATAGAGACTTGTATACATACTAGCACAAATGCACACATATTAGCAACCTGGGATACTATAGCATCAGGCTAGCAATACATTAGCAATCACATAGAATAGCAATATCCAAGCCACACCTCAACAACCACCTGAGACATCATAGCATGGGCTAGCAACACTTTAGCAACCACCTGGGACACCATAGCAATAAGCATCATTCTTCAGAAGTTTGTAAACAGTTTATTTAGACCAATTATAGAGAGTTTGTCAACAACTAAGCTATAGTAACTGTATAAGTTGCACAGGACCATGTAATTATTTTAGTTTATAGTTTATTTCTTTATTGGTTACACTTACATCAACAATGGCTAACTAATGTTAAGTAAACATGTAACAACTGTCACATGTTTACTTAACATCTAAACATGTAGTTGTTATATGTTTACTTAACATTAGTTAAGCATTGTTAATGTATTGTTTCATGTTAGTTAGTCAGCACCTAATTTAATGTTTACAGTTAATGCTTTTTTGCATTTTTCACAAACCTCAGATTAAAAAGATATAGTGATGCATATCATCTATCATGAAACTGCTATCATGATATTATATTTTTACCATATTGGTCACAATTACACAGAGGAAATGACTCTGGCAGCAGTATATTTCAGTGCATTTATGTTTAGTACAAATGTTTATTTTACTGTCTTGAATAGTGCACAGCTGTGTTGCTGCTATACTAGATGCACAAATGGCTTTCCGCCGCTCCACTGCTGTGCTAATTAGAAGCTGTACCTGGACTCAGCTTACAGTCCCCAAACGGGTCATGTATATAAAGGAATCCTCTTCTGCCCATATTTAGTTGCACTGCCTCAAACGGCCACTCGTGTTTCTGCGGAGGCCTGCTCCAACGCCTACAGGCAATATCAAAAAGACACTTAAACAGGGGGCTGCGCGGGGCGCTTTCAAAGTCAGAGCCATGAGTGAGGGAAACGGTCTCTTTGTCTTGTTCTAAATTTTGCAAGAGTTTCTTCTCTCGCCCTTAAGTCTTTGCAGAAGTTCACATGCATTTCTGCGCTTGCAGCTTCGGCAGCAGACGGAATTCATCCAGCGTATACAGTCGTGCTTTATAAACTCCAAAAAACACACAGGGTCACACAAGCGTGCGCACACCGACTCGGAGACGAGCGCAGGCGTCTCCGGAGAGGCTGTTAAACATTGCCAATAAAAATCCTATTAGGTATGAGAGAAAACGCTTGATTTCTGAGACACCGGCTCTCCGATATGTGTGATCTAGCTCAAATCCGGGACAGAGCTACCATTATATAATTGAGGAAAAAATCAATGGAGGCAGCTGGACGTTGCCGCTGTGAGCAGGGGCGCATCCATATTGAAAGTGCGCGAGTTCGATCGGTGTCTGGGATTGGCTTAGCTTCACTAGCCTAATCACACACTGCGTTGGTCGATGCCAGGCCGCGGCTCCTGGCGCTCACAGAATATGTTAACATTAGTTTTTCTCCCCCTGCTTAAAAGCAGCACCTGAGATCCTAGCCATTTAGAGGCAAAAAAATAAAAACCCAGGAATTATATTAAAGATTGCCTGAGGTGACTGTGAGATTCTCCGCCTGGCTGGCTGAGGATGTTTGGGTGGTCAGTGGAGGAGAGAAGAGAGCCACGCAGGGTATTTATTTTATTGACGTTGTGCTGTAGAAACAGGAAGGTTTAGAGAGGCTCGACTGTTAAAATTCCCTCCGAGCCTTGCACACACAGGCGTTTCTCTAAGAAGGATGAAAAGAGGTTTCCAAGCATTCAGCCTGCTGGAGTCGAATCTTCACGTGAATAATAATTATGAAACAGCTCCAATAAATCTGTTGATTAAAAGTTAACGACTGCCGTATTTCGTATAAGTAGATTACTCAGTTAACTACATGAATACATTTCCATTGAAATCTGAAGAAATCGATTTTAGGCTGCTACACGACAGGGAAATGCCTCTGGCTTCCGCTGTGGTCAAGTCAAACCAATACAAATTTTGTAATGAGCATTGTCACTCATACTGAAGAAAAAGAAATGATAGCACTTCAGTTCAGAGGACTTCATATGCCCTTGTAATGCTCAATCAAGCCAGTCAATGGTAATTAACTTTCTGTTCAATTACTCTAGTCACATTTTAATAAAGTAGTTAACAGGCAGCCACATCATTTGCAGTTGTTGACTTGATAAGGCTTAATACTGGCATAATATAGAACACCTTAAACATGATAATGAACGAATAAAAATGCTTAGTTCATCCTAGTTACTGCCAATTATGATAGAAGATAGAGAGAATAAACAGCATAAAGAATTCACTATCACAATGTTAGACTAAATAATAGTGTCCAAATTTATCTTGCTTATCAGGATTACTGAAAACATTGGTATTGAAGATGTTCAAAAAGTACCGATCCACAAACTGAAATAATTTTCACAAATGTTTATTATGTAATCTTATGTAAACATACGAAAACCATATCAAATTATTATTAACATTAAAAGTGGCACCACGTGGCCGTGGGAGAGGTTCAAACAGTTCAAACATGCTAGCGTTTAAATTTGTATTGTGTTTTTGATGTTAATTCAGGACAGACTCAGCTTAATACCAGTACTTCACCCCCTGATGAGTGGATTTAGGCTGTCAAAATTATGTTAATGCTGGTAACATTTTCTAATGAGGACATTTAGACTCAGATCAGACTATCCTGCCTCTAGCTTTAATACAAGACTGAAGTCGGCTTCTTCGTTCACCAACTTCTCCAGATTTCCCATACCACCATGAATGGTGCAGCAATTACGTGGAGCAGAGAAGTAGGCTTTTTTGATTAAGGTGATTTAAGCTATCAAAATATCCTACATAGAGTTTTTGTGCATAGTTATGTAAAACCATGTGTTACATTAGGACCTTTTGAAAAGATGGCACAATTTATCAGAGCACATTTGCTGTATTAGTGGATGGACAAAGAAGAGCACTGTTTTTCCATTGACGCAAAACAAACCCAATTTGCATGCTACGCCTGTGTCTGGAAGACTGTTGCTAACTTTGGTTACTGCAGTAATCAACCACAGTTTCAACTAACAGTAGTTACTAACAGTTACTAATAACCGCTTGAAAACTTGCAAACTGGCAACCCTTCCGTCACTGCCAGTTAATTAGCAGCTATTCGGTTGATATGTCTTAATATGAGCATCACAGAGACATCATAAAGTCCCTCTTTACTGAAGTGTTACTGAACATTTTGACTTATTGATCTTCTGACTATTCATTTTACAGATGCACAGTAATATCGGAAATATGTTGGTACTGCCAGATCTTTGCTTACAAATATTATAGCGTTGGACAGATGTTTAGATTTGGCCTATATTTTAAACTTATATTGATGATGTACTTATTGCATTCAGAAAGTGCACATTATGTAGGCACTAGCTATGCTGGGATATCTGCATTTTAAACATTTTTCTGCAATTGTAGACCTATAGACAAAATTGTTTACATTCTTTATTATTAGCACTGACAAAATATTGAATATCAGTATTCCAATGTCACTGCATCGCTTGTTAATGAATATAATGCCAGTTATTTAATGCACTGTAATAGTGTTGTGATTGTGCTGCTCTTTGAACAATGTGGAAAACTGCCATACAGTGGACAAGGACCCACAATACATCATTTATTAGCAAATTCTGTAGTAAATAAGTTAAAATATCTGATATAGGTTCTTTTTTTCACTGTGCATCATCCGTTTCTGTTAACCCATGAATGTCCATATTTGGAAAGTTGGAATTGCCTTCGGGCCATATGTTTTTTGAGCTTGCCTAGGCAGAAATAGCCAAAGTGCTCATACCATGTGGCTAAGAAAATTGTTAGGTTACTAGCTACCTTTTGGTCACATGGGACAACTAATTTTTAACAAAACAATATAGATTACAAAAATGATTGTGAATAAAACTATGAATTTTGCATGTAATCAATAAAAAATAAGTACTGTTAAATATTCATCCAGATGTCATTCATATAAAATGCATTCACTTTAGACCATGGGTACCGAACTGGGGGACTGCAGAGGGGCGCTAAGTGAGACTCTTAGCAGCAGTTGAATCTCTACTTAGTTTAAATTTTGTCACTTTATTAAACGTTTTTGGCCATATCTGAAACAGTGGTATATGTTATTAAATGTTATTACAACTAAGTATGTGCACAAACAATACTTCACCCACTTAGCAAGTTACAGTCATGTGAAGAAGTTTGACAAGTTTAGACGTTTTCAGCAGATAGTCTTCATATAGTCTTCATATAAAGAGTTTTTTTTTGTTTGTTTTAATAAAAGTCATATTATTTTACATGTAGCATTTAGAAATAACATGTTTTGTCATCCTTCATTTAATTGAAATAAACAGTAATGCAGTTTCCTTATGTGGAAGAAAGTAAATACGCCCTACATATCCCTACTTCAAACGCCTACAATGGAATTCAGGCGCACTCAGTCAGGTGCTATGATCAGAACACTGCTAGAGAATATCCTTGAGGAGCCTGTCTTATTTAAACCTCACATTTCTGGTCTCGTTTGCTTGTTCCTATTTGTGTGTGTGGTAGCATCGTGCCTAGATCAGAAGAGCTCTCTGAGGCCTTCCGAACGAAAGTTGTGGATGTCTATAAGACCGGAAAGGGATTTAAGAAGCTATCCAGAATATTGGAAATCAATCATTCCACTGTCATCTACAAGAGCATCTTCACGTGGAGAAGATTTAAAACCACTGCCAACTTGTCCAGGCTGCCCTAACAATTCAAGAGCAGATAGTAAGATGCTAAAAGAAGTCTAGTAATTTCATCATAGGATTAGCAAGTAGCTATTGCCACTGCTAAATGTCATAGTGCGTAAGGAAGCCTTTGCTGTCTAAAACTGTCTGAACAACAAGGCAAGACTCAAGTACACTAATGAACATCCATGTGCAGTGGACAGTCAAGTCACAGATTGTTTGGCCATAGCACCGGATTTGATCTTGTTTGGCAAAAAACAAAGACAGCGTTTAATCAGAAGACCCCGCATACCAACTGTAAAGCATGGTGGTGGAGCTGCTTTGCTGCTTTGCTGCTTTGCTGCCTGATCGAAAAGCGATCGTAGAATCAACTGTATATTCTCTTTCATACCAGAGCGTGCTTGAGAAGCATGTGAGACCATCTATAATAAAATTGAAGCTGACGAACTGGACCTTCCAACAGAATGATCACAAGCTTACAAGAAATCCACCAAGGAATATGTCTCCAAAGGCAGAAATGGAGGATTACGGAGTACCCTGGTCGAAGCCCAGATCCGAATCCCATTGAAATGTTGTGGTGGGGCCGTGTCTCTCGTATGTGCTGATCAGTGATAGCTGCGGAGAAAGCTAACCAAACGGACATGACTCTGGGAAGACATGGTCCTTGTTTGCTGAGTGAAAGTAGTGAACAGTGGCATTCACTGTGGACAAAGTGGGCTTAGACTAAAGCAGTTTGACAACTGCTGCTTCGACGAGTCCAGTCAGGGCAAGTTCTGTGATCATTTCCTTACCATTCTAAATGCAGTTATTGTAAATAAATGGTTTCAAGCATGTTGTGTAACTTAGCATCATCCAGCCCACTGCAGACAATGCTGTAATTCCTATTCAGTGCTCTGAACAATTAAGCTCACCTACACTTTCCTTCAACCACGTCCTCTTGAGATAATCCTTGTTGTACCTTCCGTTAGTACACAAGGTAAACAAAACAAAGATAACATTGTCAAGCCCTGGTCATTAAGACGTGGTCTTGCAAACCGGTAGAGAAGTAGAAATCAGTGAGATCAGGTCGTGTTTATCTTTGGTTTGGACTCAGGTCAGTGACTCCCACCTCTGGGTCAGATGATCCTCGGCACCTTTGCCGCTGACCTCAGACCTGTTGCCCTGTGGACCTGGAACATATTTACAGATGAGGGAAGGCGAGTCGAGCGCTGCCATATTAATTGCCCTTTGGAATGGCCCAATTATGCCATTAACAGGCCCCGGGGTGGGAACTAATGGCTGGAGACCTAATTTGCATAGCATTAGCTTAATTGAGCAGCAGGCCCAGGGCTTGGGACCTAGTATGAGCGCAAGGCCGGGCTAATGTTACTGATGGAACGGTGATGGTCCGGCAGCAGCCCTTTACCTGACAGCTATATTAATTAACAGCTATCCTGTTACACAGGCTTTAAAAGGAATGAATAAATAAACTGGGCGGTGATGCAGCACATAGATCCTCAATAGAGAAATCGAGCAAGAGATTAGTTCGTGCTACTGGAAGACGACTGCTAAATCACAGTGGGAAAAGATACTGATTATAAGTATTGTGGAAAGAAGCCTCCTGTAGAGCACTGTTCTCAAGGTTTCTCCTGCACATGCTATTGGTAGCGACTCATTCAAGGCCGTCTTCGGGCCGTAAACACCATCAGAGTGTTTTCCACAATTTTGTTTCTCATGTTCATCGAGCCATTGTTGTAAAGTCCAGACAGAAAAGGCCCGCTAGCCTGGCCCGTTTTGAGAAAAGTCCAGCTGCATCTGAAAGTAGGCTCAGTGAAGCGGGTCAGGCAGGAAGCTCTTTTGTTATGTAAAGAGCCGCTATTTGATCCCGGAGCAGAAAAAAGGAAAGAGAAAACCGTTCAGATAAACTTGCCTCATCAGATAATTGAAGATGCCTTTGCTCCAATTTCCCTCCTTTGCATAAGCGTCTGATCAGCTTTCAAAAGCCAATCACAGGTGGAGGCTATACACTGTCCTCAAAGCGGTCTAGATGCTTTCTGAAGCGCTCCAGCGCCGTGTCTATTAGTGGATAGCTCTGCACGGTACAAATGGTGCAGTAAGAATGTTGAATTAATCAAGCCACACTGACCTAAATTGGGATTCATTGTGGGCTATTACCAGTTTCACTTCTTTCATTCTGCCTAGTCTCTCCTTCTAAACATGCTGTGCATCGCACTTAACTAACCACCGGCCAAACACAGTAGAAGGTAGTGGTGACTACAAATGTTTTACACTTGGGTGCAAATGTGTGGGAGCACTAGCCTAACTGCTTTTAAGTTACATTCCATTCTAATTGAGTAAAAACTAGAATATTTTAACTATTTAAATTTCAGGATTTCTCGCCATTAGAAACAGCTTGTCTCCCTTTTTCTTTATTGACAGTGTGCAGTCGAGCTCCACAAGCCTCTGGTGAGTAGATCAAAACCACCTCAGTCATCTGATCACAGTCCTCAGTGGAAAGAATAAGACTGTTCAAAGTGCAAAGGTCTTAATATGGTGTATTTGCTTAAATTTGAGTAGTGGACCTAGAAATGGTCTGTTGATATCTAATAAACCTAAATCAATTTGTTTCAGAATATTGCCTCCTACTCTAGATCAGGGATGCCCAGTCCTGGAGAACTGTTGAGAACTGAGAACTCCTGCTGAATTGATCTAGGCACCCATACTCTAGCACGTTCTATATGAGAAGCAGCTTTCACCCACTTTTTGATGGTAGCAGTTTTTTTTGTACTGCTGCAATAGACTTGACAGATTTGGTTTTCAGAAGCATCTGAATGGGGAAATCAGGTGGATCTAATTAGCGTATGTAATGTAGTTCAGTAATTCAGTCACTGAGACGCCAGTAGAGTCTTTCAGAGTGGTTTGATGTGAACTGTAGTGCACTGCAGGGGAACAAACCCATTCAGATCTCAGTGGCGGTGATGGAAAGCTAGTATACAAATATAACCATTTTATATACTATCCAAAACCACCAATGAACCTACACTTGTCTTGTTTTTATGTGTAATATTGATGATAAAATAAAATAAAATAATTTATAAAATGATGATTTATAATGTATAATTTATTGATGATAAAAAAACAGATTTATTCATTTATTTATTTCTTAGTTTATTTATTTATTTTTCATTTATTACCTTTTTATAAAAAATCCTATCTCGAAATAATAGGCAATAATATCTCAGGCATCAAGCAGCGTCTTGATCAGAACTCTCATAACTTTCTGTGAGGGATTTTTTAGAGGCTCTTTGGGTGTCTGGTTCCTATCACCACCACCGTTCTAATGTGTTTCTCCAGAATGGAGCGTTTCATTTCAGACCACCCTGATTGACTTGGTTTCATTCAGTGAACTATTTACAAATATATTAATTCTGTGGTTATACTGATGTTGACAGTGATGATGACGATGATGGTATGTGGAGGAGAAGGAAGAAGGATGTTTTATTGATATAAGCACTTTTCTCAAACACACGGTTACTGTACAGTACAAGTGTGAATTAGGAATTAAATAAAGCACTACTTATTAATATATGTTCATAAATAAATATACTACTTCCCATTTTCTTTATTTGTAAAGGACTACATTTTTAGTCTATGGTCACATGCAAATGTTTGAACACCCCCATTCAAGTTACATTTTGTTGATTTATAAAGTGAGAATTAGTTAATATCTAATACAGGAAACACATTTAAATATGGTTTATTTTATTTTATTTGTTATTTACTTGCTTGCTTTAGTTTAACATATTGGAAGAAAAATAAAAACTGAAATGGACTGTAATATTTGCACAGGCCATATTATTTTTCTTTTGTCCAAAATGTAAATTAAGCATATTAAAAACAATTGACATAAGATAGCCTTTTATTATCCCACATGGGGAAATTTGCATCGTTACAGCAGAATATACAGTAAACAGATACAGAGCAAGAGTTATACAAAATATAAGAAATTACAAAAAAATTAATACATCTCTATTGTTAGGCAAAAAATAAAATACATTAAGATGCGTAATTGCACAGATATATATTGCACAGATATTTTATAGATATCGCACAGTTACTGTTCTCTTATACCAGCTACGTAAATACTGATCTCTAATCTTGGCAGTCACCTAATACTGATGGTATAGACAGTCACAGTGCATGAGCTATAGTGATGTTTGCAGTCAGTACAAGATGTATACAGGTGAGATACAGGTGATGTACAGGTGATGAGGTGCCACAGCAAATATTGCACAATAATTAAGTCACATTGAATATATATAGATAGAAATGGGTCTCTGTAGTGTGCTACAGTAGTGAGTGATTGAGCCATTAAACGTATAGAAGTGTGTTCTCTGTAGAAGATGCTTTAACTTACTTTCACTTCGAAAATCAACACAACATGTCATTAAACTAGGGGTGCCCAAACATATGCATACGCCTGTATACAGACAGCAGCGGTTTTTAGTTTCTAGTACATTTATATTGTTAATAAAACAACTTTATTATTTCTTCTGAACTCTTCGGAACTGAATCTCATATTAAACTCACAGAGCCTAATTTCCATGAACAGTTTCTCAAAATCCTTGACATCCACTTCCAGCGGACGCTGTTGTCTCTTTTAATTTCAGAAATCTTTGGTATTTGTTATGTACAACAATACCTTCTTCTCTCTCTCTCTCTCTCTCTCTCTCTCTCTCTGCATGACTGCAGCCAGTGTAATTACAGGAGCAGACTATGATTGTTTTGCACTCATCAGTTCCCCCCAACATCACCCCCTTCCATGCTAATCATGTGTCAGTGTGGCTGAGTTTTGGGCCCCCCTCTCTCTCGCTCTCTGTGTCTTTGCCCTCCTCCCTCTCCCACCTCGCTCTCTGCCAGTCTTTAACTACACTCCACTTTGGCCACTGCTCTACTTGTTACAGCCCCAACACGAGTGCAAACAATCAAAGTCTTTGGGAGCACTGAAATATGCATGGCTATCCGTGACAGACAGATAAAGCAGGGCAATTAGCCACGTAATCCTAGAGCATCGCGAGGAGTCATCAGCCTCGGCTGTCCTCCCCTCTCTCTCTCTCTTTCTCTCTCTCTCTCTCTCTCTCTCCCTCGGTCTCCCTCCCGCCGTATCTTTCTTGCGCTCCTCTCTTGCTCTCTATTAGTTAAATGTACTTTGTGTGTCTGCTCCCCATCAAATCAAGTAACACTTCCTCTAATTGGCTTATAAATAATACAGCAGAGGCCGCATTATAATTTCATCAGTGGTAAACATTGCGGGGGCAGTGGGTAAAGAAACTATCCCTCATTAATTTCTTAATTTGGGTAGATGGAATGAAGGGGAAGTGAGAGAGAGAGACAGAGAGAGAGAGGGGATCGGGTGTACGAAAGAAACTCATATCACCTCGGGCAGAGAGGGAGGGATAGTTGGAAAAAAAGACACCGGTAGGAGGATGCTGCGGGTGCTTTTGTTAATAGATGTCAGATACTCGATCCTGAGGTTTTTGTCAGATGCTTTTGCGATGGATTCAAGGCGGTGCACACTCCCCCCAACACCCCCCCACCACCACCACCAACTCCACCACCACCCCTCCGCCACCCGCCCTCCCTGTGACTTCTCACTCACAGCTTTTCCCCCCTATTTTCTCTCCTTGTGTGTGTGTGTGTGTGTGTGTGTGTGTGTTTTCTTAAACCAACGTTATGAATATTTCATAACAAGCCTCATAAATATTCATTCTAATAGCTTTGCACAGTAGTTATTACCGGTATTCTTTTTAAAAAACAAAAATACTCATTATAAATTCCTCATACTCTTCCTCTGAAATAATCATGCACGCATGCACGGCAAGTCACTTGCTAGAAAACAGGAACAAATGAAATTGCCCTACTGCGTTCTCTGACTTGGTGCAGCTCTGCCGAGTTTCTCACACACACACA
>CM067487.1:29804967-29855755 GCA_034552555.1 Semaprochilodus insignis | reverse complement strand
CTTAAGAGTATGGTGGAGATTCCAGGAGACAGGCAGTTACTCTAGGAGAGCTGGACAAGGCTGTAGAAGGTCCTTAACCCCTCAGCAGGACCGGTATCTGCTCCTTTGTGCAAGGAGGAACAGGACGAGCACTGCCAGAGCCCTACAAAATGAACTCCAGCAGGGTCCTGGGTTCCTCCTGGTGCACGACAATGCCCGGCCTCATGTGGCGAGAGTATGCAGGCAGTTCTTGGAGGATGAAGGAATTGATACCATTGACTGGCCCCCAGCTCGCCTGACCTAAATCCAATAGAACACCTCTGGAACATTATGTTTCGGTCCATCCGACGCCACCAGGTTGCACTTCAGACTGTCCAGGAGCTCAGTGATGCCCTGGTCCAGATCTGGGAGGAGATCCCCCAAGACACTATCCATCGTCTCATTAGGAGCATGCCCCGACATTGTCAGGCATGCATACAAGCATGTGGAGGCCATACAAACTACTGAGTACCATTTTGAGTTGCTGCAATGGAATTTCGGTTAAATGGACTAGCCTGCTGCATCATTTTTTCACTTTCATTTTCAGGGTGTCTTTGAATTCAACCCTCTGTAGGGTGATCATTTTCATTTCCATCAAACGATGTGGCGTCCTTTCGTTGATAACACATTACCCAGCCCATATGAGGAAAGATATTCTGCATGATTTTTTTTCCCATTGAGATCTGATGTGTTTTCAAAGTGCTCCTTAAATTTTTTTTGAGCAGTGTATATATATATATATATATACATATATATGTATATGTTACACAAGCAGTGTTAAAGACATTAATATATTCAAGCTGTTACTTGAATAGCTGCTACTAGCGGGAAACATAAGAAAGAAAGCTGTAGGATAATAATAATAATAATAATAATAATAATATATATATATGAGGAAGCAGGTAGGAATCAAGATATTAAATCTAGTGAAAAAATATAAGATCTTGATTAACATGTGCTGCAGAAACTAGGTATCTCAAAAATATTATTTTTCGCAAAAACAAACCATTTTTGTTTTTTTTATTAGTGTCCATTAGAGATACTAGTTAGGATTAATTAGTGTTTTACGACCATTTCATAGGCCATAGCATTTTCAAACATACATGTAAAAATTAAAACATGATAAGTGATATCTGTCAATATTTAACATTCTTTAAAAAGACAGATATTTTTTTCAATAGTGTTTCAGTTAGTGAAGCATGCGGCTTACTGACAATATTTATTTTACGCATTCATTTGTGAGTCAGCTGTCAAGAGATGTTTCAGTGCTTTTCGCTGCCGTTGATCTGAGTAAAACAGTAAGTTGATGTAATGTAAATTGATGTAATGTATCTCTGGCAGGATGTGTTTCAGCAGGCTACTCAGATGGTTGCATGAAGTGGATATAAATCATTTTGTGATGAAGGCCCATTGTTTATTTTTAGTATGAGCAGCTGATTGCTGAAAGAGCTCAAATACAAACTAATCTTTGTCATGTGTGGACACCGTAGGCTTAATTTATTGAACCAGTGACACCATTTATCTTAGGTCAGGAAGAGGCAGGAGAGCGGTCATTAATTGTTGTGACCATATGATGCCTATCAGTCCTGCAAGCAGAGGGATTTGACATTAATGCACCTGTGACAGTGTAAAATGTGGCAGGATTAAACATGATCAGCAATTTATTTCAAGGTTACCTACATAGCGGCTTCATAACACTGTAAGAGCTGAATAAGATATTTAAAAAGCAATATTTTTATTGCGTATGTTTTCGTTTATAAAGTGCTTATGTTATAAAATACAAGATACAAATTGTTTATGAAGTAAAATATAGAGCACGTTTGTACTTTAAATTGCCTTCCAAGGTAAAATTATGAATTTAGCTATTGCTGTAGTTGTTGTAAATATGCCTGTCTCCCGCCTACGGTAGTCTCTGAAGTAAGATTTCCTGTTTAGACTAGAACAGACTAGGGAAGAACATTCTGGTGATGTATCCTGAAGGTGTGGGAAACCTCTCTGGGGCAGATGGTATGTGTGTTTAATAGACTGTTTAAAAGCACTGCAGTGTTTGATCCACTGTATACCAGCACAACACTCACTACCATGTCAGGGTTTGAGAATCATCCACCACCCAAATAAAACCCTGCGGGGGTCCTTTGGGGGTCCTGATCATTGATAAACATGGTGGACTAGCAAAGTATGCAGAGAAAGAAGGTGCACCTGTATGGTAAGCAGATGTAGATACATGTTAGTCCACTTATGTACTGGTTGGTCCATATCTGATATTTACAGATAGGAAAGTATGCTCATGATCACTTCAGTTTTAGGGCATCAAAATATTTCCTAATATTGATAAGCGGTGGCCTAAATTAAGTTTCATAACAGTGTTAGAAGTGTATTAAGTGTCAGTCACACTAGTTTAAATCCCCAGATGATCTAAACCTATATTAGCCCTGTTCCTCTGGGCCACAATATACACATACAAACTATGTCTTATTAATATCTCCCCAAAGTCTAATAAATAACCAACATATTTCACCATATTTCTCTCCTCTCCGTGTAAACTGGGCGGTCCTAACCTTGTGGTAATGCTTCCGTAAGCAGTTCCTAACCAATCACAAGGCTGACATCTCTGGCCCCACCCACACAGAACAAGTTAAGTGTCGGAGAAACTTAGCAAGCTAAAGCTCAAAGCATAACTAAACGCTCTCAAGCTGGATCACGTGTCTGTAGCTGCCTGTCCAGCGTTCATTTCTTTATCTGTCACCAACATTGTCCATTTGTCTGTTTGTTTGTCCATCTGTCTGTCTGCTAGGGTGGCCACTTTCATAACCCCAAAATGGAGGACATCCCACCCCCAAAAGGAGGACAAGGGAGGGTCGGGCACGATACTAGAACAGAATTAAATTCATAATCTAACCTATGTAACACATACATGATTGCTTTATTCTCCTAGTTGGGTGGAATGGATGACATTCGTGAGTCAGATGGGAGCTTACTAATTCACTGGCATTTAGAGGGTTAGCTGGTAGGTGAGTCACAATGTCACATGACCTTTGGAAAACAATGCAAAGCATGTCTTTTGAAATGGACGTGAGCCAATGGCACACATAATATTGTTTGCGAGTGAAGATTTTAAATAGTGCATCCCGAAAAGAGGACTAATAGGTGTCCGTCCAGGTATTGCACCGGACAGAGGACTGGAAATTGAAAAACCGGACTGTCCGGCCTAAAACCGAACGTGTGGCCACCCTACTGTCTGCATCTCTGTAGCTTTTTTTCATCCACTTAGCATCACATAAAAGCTGAATAATGATTTTAGCTCTCTATGAGGGGTGGAGCAGACTAGAAATTCTGGACAGGGAGCTGTCAATCAAGCTGCTCATTAGCCACGCCTCTGCAATTCTCAGATAGGTCTAATAAGCGTTTTTTTAAGCCGAATATGATCCATTTTTTTTTCATTCACGTTTTGCTAGGTGTTTAATACATTACTCAAGTTTAATGTCATACAAATATGTTTAATATTTCACTAACTGTTCTATAATACTAAAATATGGCTGTTCAGTTATGTCATTCGATAAGTGTGATAATTAATATATAGCTAATGGCTGCTAAAAAGTCCTGCCTATTTGCCTGTTCTTTGCAGTCTACAGAACGACCTGTTTTCAAAGCTCTCTGAATCCAGTCATGTACTCTAGCGAAAGAACTGTCATCAGAAGTGTTTAGCAATCCAGAGGTTTCTTTTGTAATCAAACAAATTGTTACAAATCTGCGAGACAAATATGTAATGGTGGCACAAATATTTTAATGTCCCCCCTTCCTGTCATTTGTTTCAATAATCAGATAAATAAGTAAACGGGGACCTCAGCGTATTATAATCTTAATGAGGCATGTATGGTATGAATATTTCAGAGGCCTGCTGTGCAGCGTTTGTGGGTTTTGACTCAGGATGATCTCTCCTAGACGTGTGAGGAATGGTTGGATTAAACATTCATCAATTCTTGTCTCTTAGATTCTTTTCCTGCATCTGAGCAGGCCTAGTCCTACAGGACCGCGTGGCTTATCGGATTATGTGTTACAAACCTTAGACGAGGCATCCTTCGGTATTCATATCCTATTTGTACCTGGGTAATTGGCTGAGCTGTTTTGGATTTGCGTGCCCTAATCCTAATAGTTCATTAGGCATTTGAGATTGTTCCTTCTTATTTATTTTGTCTTGGAGAATGTACGGTCTGATGTGTGTAATTGCATGCATAGTAAAATGATTGTTTATATTGAGTGTGCATTATGGAGACTGATATATATGCTCATCGTCAAAAGAAAAGTTGGACCCAGAAGGAGGTGTGGGATTGCAGTGCTATTGGGAAGGAAGATAAAGGTCACTAGCAACAATAAATGATGATGAATTTAGACCGATATGATCAATATTTATTGAGCTACACATACAGAAGTAGTGTCTGTCAGTATGGTGTCGGGCCGCCGTGTTTGCTAACGCTACATGCCAGACGTCTTGTAGAGTTGTAGAGGCTCCTAATGGTGTCCTGTGATAATCCATCCCATGCAGCTTGAATATCCTCACACAGTTCCTGCAGATTTTGCAGTAGGGGTGGAGTTGAGTGACCCCAGGCCATGGACATGTGACGCATGACAACAAACCGTTCATCTTGTTGCTGACCACAGTGCCTCCACACACGGATTTGCTATTCGTCTCCACCAAGACAAAAGTGGGACTCGTCGCTGAAGATGACCGACTGCCATTCTGAGTCAACCTATGACAGTCTGGCACGACACCATTGCAGTCTTTGGCGACGATGATGTGGTGTTAAGGGCAGTTGTCGTAACGGTCTGCGTGCATGTAGTTCTGCGTCGTGCAGATGGCACTAACAGGATGACTCATGGAGGGCATCACTGCTCCCTGAATGTCTGCAATCGTGGCTGTTGGGTTTGTCAGGTACAGCGTTAAGGACCGTCCTTGCTTATATTACATGCGCAGCGAGTGTGAAACTTGAATAATTCGCACGTCTCACTATGTCAAACCTACCCAACAAGTCTAATTCCTGACGGTTGATTCTGTTCTGGGTGTAACAATTTTTTGGTGATGAGTGTCCTTATCAAACACCCTTATAGATTCGTCATAAGTATTTTAATAAAGACCATGACAGCTCATGGGAACATATGAATGTTTGGCTGCTTTTTTGCACAGTTCAGTGGTTTCAAGAGACTGTTGTGTATATCTCTAAAGAACCTTTAAATTTAATTCTGCATAGCACCAAAAAGGATACCAGGTATGCTACCCATAGAAGGTTCTCCTTATGTTTATCTTAATGTTTTAGTTTAGAATAAAAGTGAAGACACCAAACTATAAAATAGCACTAATTTAATTATGCTGTCCAGCTTAGAAAACTCCAAAATGGAACTTCACATGAGGATAAAGCATCTTTCTTAACCTGCAATGGTGGCTGATATAACAAGGTTTATTTCTAAGCAGTTTTCTACCAATTCTATTAGTCTGTCCATCATGAATATATGAGATATGGCAGAAATATAATACTGTAATACACCAAGAGTATATGTGATATATCAGGATATGTATTGTTTCAGACATCTCATCAGTTGGAACTGTTAAGTGTAAGCCTGTAGCCAACATCCATTTAGTTGGGTGTGTCCTAACTTTTGACTGGTACTGTATGTCACAAGAACCTTTTTCGGTTCTATGCAGACAGTTCTAAGTCTTTTTGCTAAGTGGACCATTGCTAGTGCTACAGAGAACCGTTTTCAAGGTTCCTTGGAGCCAGATACACCATTTAAAATCCATGTAAAGCAGTAGTAACTATACGTTCTATGTTTGTTACAACACCCAGCCGAATTGGAATGATTATTAAATTAGGTTTCAAAATCATGGAAATGGTGCAGCCTCTCTCAAATGTCAAATACAACTTCAACTTGAACAATGGATGCTCCATCTAGCAGCTTTATTGGACTTGCATAACCAGAAATGTTTGAGCCACCAGAGCCAGAATCCAGTTCAGACACTGGTGAGAATCTATCTTGTTACTCTTAATTTGCAACAGAATGGTCATTTTTTTCTCCTGCATGTGCAAGGCATAGCTGGAGGAAGCTAACGGAGGGGTAATAGACTTTAGCTTGTTAGGCCTAACATATTGCCTGGAGACTAAACACAATTACCTTGTAGGGTCTTTGAGTCCTATAGTATTGGCTACTCAAAGTATGCTCTAGTTAATAGCACCATTAGCCTAGCTGAAGTTAGTAATGCAGGCATCCGAATAGGGCCGGCGAGCTGTAACGGGAGCCAGCGGGGCTCGCAGTGTGAAATGTATTTGCTGGGCACTGATGCAAATGCACTCTAGTCTTTATAACGCTATCGTGTCGGAGGAGGAATCATGCTAAGTATGGTTCCAGTGCATCATTGAGCCATGGTTTAAAAAAATCCTGAGCACAAAACCTGTTCTAATCCGATAATTCAGTACTACTGAGTTCACGTGATTTTGTGTTTTCAGCAGCTATTTTCTCACATGTGTAAGGTGTTCAGAATCAGAGTCTCTGACTGTCCTTTACACTGTCTTTAACCACTAAAGGAACAATTTCATGCATTCAGATGGAGCTTTGAAGTGTCATGGTTTTATAAATGACCCTGCTTTTACTACAGAACCCTTGAAGAACCCTAATCAAGGCGGTGTTGGTAAAGTGACAGTGGCTCTCGGAGCTTTTTCACATCAGCTTTTCTCGTGGAGCTGGTAGGTGTTGCTGGGAAACGTCTGCATTTTACTGTTTAATTTTCGGCGTTCTCCTCAGCGAGAGCTCTTTGAGCACATCCTGCCTGAGTCCTACAGGGACGCGGTGACGGATGGTTCATCATACGCGCTTTAATCATTCAGCGGCATGAACCCTGGGGAGAGGTGCTGCAGCGCATTACCCAAAACACACAATCACTGATATAATCATAATGATGATAATGAAATGTATTTAGAGCATGTCTTGCTCTCTCTCTCTCTCTTGCTCTCTCTCTCCTCCCTCTTACTTTTACTCTCTCTCTCGCTCTCTCTCTCTGCCTCTCACTTTTTCTCTTATGCTCTCTCTCTCTCGCTCTCTATCTCTCCTGCTCTCTCTCTCTTTCTCTCTTGCTCCCTCTCTTTCCCCTCAGTGTTTCTCTCTCTCTCCCTCTCTCGCTTGCTCGCTGTCTCTCTTCTCTCACTTTCTCTATAACTCTTTCTTACACTCAATTTCTTCTCTCTCTCTCTCCCTCGCACTTTCTCTCTCTCGCTCTCTCTCCCCTATTACTTTTACTCTCTCACTCTCTTTCTCCTGTCTTGCTCGCTCGCTGTCTCTCTTCTCTCACTTTCTTTATCACTCTTTCTTACTCTCTCACTTTCTTTTCTCTCTCTCTCTCTTTCTCTCTCTCTCTCTCGCTTTCGCCTTTCTCTTTCTCCCCTCTTTCTCTCTCCTCACTTTCTCTATTTTCTTCTTTTCTCTCTCTCTTGCTCTCTCTCACTTTCACTCTTACTGTCTTCTTTCTCTGTCTGTCTCTCATGCTCTCCTTTTCCCTCTTTCTTCTCCCTTCCATCTCATTTTTCTTCTTTCTTGTTTTTTCACTCTCTCTCCTTTCTCTGTTTTGCTTCCTATCTCTCCTCTTTCCCTTTCCTCTCTCTACGTCTTTTCTTCTATCCTCTTTCTTTTTTCTTTCTAGTTCTCTTAGTCTTTTTATGTATTTTTTCTTTCATTCTCTTTCTACCTCTCTCTCCCTCTCTCATTCCTGTCTCCTTTCTTCTCTCTCTTTTTCTCTCTTTCTCTCTGTTCTCAGACTCTCTCCACCTCCCTCCACCTCCGTCACTCTGTCTTTCTCTCTCTCTTCTATATCTATATATCACATTTTTCTCAGTCTCCTTTTTCCTTTATCTCTATTTTTATTCTCTTTCTCCCCTCTTCTTTCTTTATTCCTTTCTTTCCCTTTCTTTCTCTCTCGTCTGGGTGCTGTCCCAGGCAAAACAGGAGAATTTGCTGTGCCCCCCTGTGGCTCCTTGCTGAATCTGGACGTGCCCTGCAGGACAGGACGCCGGAGATTAGCCGTCAGAGCAGAGGGCTTTGCCTGCCTAGTGTGCCGTCAACTGCGAAGGCTTACCTGACAGGTGTTGCTCTCTCTCAGATCCTTCACGTCCTCCTGAGCCGAGGCCTCCTCGGGGCCACTCTGAGCGGGACGGGCACTCCTCCATACCTGCAGCCATCGCAGGGGACCCAGCCAGAGCACAGCCCAAATCTGTCTTCAATGAGAGCTCAATGATTTCTGATCAGTGTGTAGCACATCACCCAGGGGGCCACTCGCAGAGCCACCTTTACCAAGTACAGCAGTCAGTAACTTTTAAAGGGGAAGGTTATTCCAACCTACTGCAACACCACTCTTTCTGTGGAGTGAATTATATGGAACGTCTAGAGTAAGCATGATACTCTCCATATATATCATAGTGTCACATCATATGTAAGTCTGCATTATTAAAGGTAATGAATGTTAACTTCCTGAGGCCTTACAAACAAGGTGAATGCCTTCCTAACCTTACATAGCATGGTTTAGTTGGCCTCAGTGGCGTAACTAGGATCTTATGGACTCCCGTAATGATTCCCTATATGAAAATTACGTTCAGTGATTGAAAAATTGCCAATGTAATTTGTTTGTTTACTCTATTGTTATTATCCAAATTGATGCTTAAGCAAATGTTGATACTGTCAAGGCATACCAGTCCACCAGCTAGCAGCTAACCTTAACCTAAAGATGTTAGTTATACGCCTTATATAGTAGTCTGAGACACCACTGGCCAGATATGAAGGCACAGATTCCTTAGAACTTAGAACTCTTGCTGTGCAACATGCATATATTATATATATTGCATGTTTTGATATATTAGTCCCTCAAGGAACGTGCAATTACACACTAATCCTCACATTTGTGCAAGTTCTGTATATATATATATATACATATGTGTGTGTGTGTGTGTGTGTGTGTGTGTGTGTGTGTGTGTGCGTGTGTGTGTATGCATTGTAAATATATGGCCCAGTAAAGATTTTAGGGAGTGTGGCCGCAATCACATCTGGTTCAGTTACCCCACCCCTGTTGTTTCAGCACCAACTGTTTTATATGGTTTAAAATGCCATTATTTTACATGCAAACAAACACAAACCACATTTTCTGAAAGGAAACTTACTATTTATTTAGGTTTTTTAAATCATTCTTTATCTATCTATTTCATTCATCCATCTTCTAAGCCTTTTATCCTTCTGTGTCGTTGGGAGGGTGCTGGAGCCTATCCCAGCGCTCATTGGACAAAAGGCAGGAAACACCCTGAACAGGCAGCCAGTCCATCACAGGGTAGACATACACATTCAGCATCTCCATTCAGCCTGACTGCGTGTCTTTGGACTGAGTGAGGAAAGCAGAGCAACCAAGTAAACCCACACAGACCCAGGCAGAACATGCAAACTCCACATGGAAAAGGACCCCACCCGGGAATTGAACCCAGGCCCTTCTTGTTGCAACAGCGCTACCCATCGGCCCACTGTGCCACCCCATATCGATACCACTCGAAGGAAAAGTCAGCTGGTACAGACGATATATCAGTCTGCAGCACCAGTCTCCATAATATTTCCTGTTCCGAGTTCATGAATGACACATGAAAACTGCCTTATATTCAATATCAAAGCTATTTAAACACCCTTAGCTTTGATATCAATACTGCTCGGTCCCTTGAACCTCCGGGATGATCTGGATAATCAGTGCTGCCTTTGACTGCTGGCAATGAAAAGCCGGCAAAAGCTTGTCTGGAGCGATGCTGAGTAAATAAGTCCCTGACATGCTTGCTGCTTCTAACACTTTTTATTAAAGTGCACAGTTGGATTAATCTACTTTTATTTCTCCTCAGAATTGTGCTTCATTAAAGGAAACGGAAGAACTTAAGTGCGCTAAAAAAAGCCAAGGAGACAAATGAGTAATCGTATGTATGCATAGTGATAATAGATTAATAATTCATACTCTGTGATGATTAATTAAAAAAGGCCTCAGGTCCTGTGGCAGGTACAGCCTGAAACACACAGTGACATTCCCTTGCGAACTGCAGAGCATCTGAACATCTGAACTTTCTCCCTCCCCTCTCTCTCCCCTTTCTCTCTCGCTGTCTTTCCTTCAGGCCAGGTGCAGAGGTTGTTCCAGTCCCTCCGGTGGCATGCATTTCAGTACATTTGTGACAGTAAGCTCCTTCTTTTTCCCACTTTTTTCCTCAACTGGTCGAGAGCAGGACTCACGATGAAAGCTCAGGAATGGCCACACATACTACTCTTTTGCACTTTTGAAATGTGGACATTATACATGTGAACATGTGTCCTAATGTCTAAAGCAAGGAACATTCTGCTCTTCTAATGTATGAAGTAAGGCACACAGATGGTAGGGTCAGAATTTGGCACCAACAGTGTGAATCCATGTACCTGACTTGCATGGTCAGGTTGGTGGAGGTGGTGTCAAGATATGGGGAATGTTTTCTGGGACACTTTGGCCCCATTAGTAGCAATGAATCTTCGTATCAATAGTATGCTATTGGTGGACAGATAGCATAATGGATAACACCCCAGTGTTTGGGGTAACATGGCACAAGGTATTGTGTTGCAACTAGGGTTGAACTGATACCCTATATAATCAAGCAGATACAGGCCAGCACCTCCAGGTAATGTTTACATGGACTCTCTAAATGGGAGCACAATGTGATCTGAGTTATTAAGGCTGTGGAATGATTTAGGCCGTGGCTGTGAGATGGGCTGGTTTGAGTATTTCTATGACTGCTGATCTCCTTGGGTTTTCACACACAGCAGTCTCTGACTTTACTCAGACTGATCCAATATAGGAAAATCTTCAATGAGCAGCAGGACAGAAATGGCTTGTTGATGAGAGAGGTCACTAAAGAATGACCAGACTGGCTCGAGCTGACAGAAAGACCACCCTGTACAATTGTGATGAGCAGAAATGCATCTTTGATTGCACAATTGCCAAACCTATGGGTTACATGGGTTGGGTTGGATGGGTTACAACAGCAGAAGAAGACTACATTGTGTTCCTCTTTTGTCAGCCAAGAACAGAAAGCTGAGGCTGGAGTGGGCACAGGCTCACCCAAACACGCGCACCAAAAGACTGGAACAGTGTAGCCTGGTCTGAAGGATTCCATTCGAGGCACACAGATGGTAGGGTCAGAATTTGGTGCCAACAGTGTGAATCCATGGACCTGATCTGCTTTGTGTGACCAGCACAGGCTGGTGGAGGTGGTGTAATGGTATGGCAAATGTTTTTTGGGACACTTTGGCCCCATTAATACCAATGAATCATTGTTTGAATGCTACAACCTATGCAAGTATTGTTGCTGACCATGTGCATCCCTTCATGCCACAATTCGCCATCTACTAATGGCTACATCCAGCTTGGTAATGCAGGATGTCTCAAAGGAAAAGTCGTTTCAAACTGTTTTCAAGAGCATAACAACAGAGTTCAGGGTTCTTCAGTAGGCCTTCCCAGCCGCCAGATCTGAATTCAGTAGAACGCCTGTGGGATGTGATGGGAGACTCGCAATATGAAAGTGCACCTGAAAATCAGGAATTGCATGATGTCAGCATCGACCAGTATCTTAATGGGATGTGTCAAACAGAACACAGTTGTTACCTAGATAAACTATTTACTGTATAAATATATTTACATTTATATTTAAGGCATTTAGCAGACGCTCTTATCCAGAGCGACTTACAACCGTGCTTAGTGTTCCGTCAGATAATGTTTCCCAGCTAGTACAAGAAGGTTTGAGTCTAAACTCGCCATGAGCTCAGACACTGCCCGAAAAAAGGCCAGTGCTGATACCTAGAGAGAACAATACACAGACATACATAAAGCATAGGTGCACTACCTAGCAACCCCAACCCAGCACTCATACCTAGAGAGAAGAAATGTTATGGCCAGTATAAGTGCAAAAACGTATTTCAACATACAACTACTACTAGTGTTCACTCACGTAAGTAAATATATGGATTTATTAGTTATCAAGTGTTAAACAGAGTTGGTAACTGTACACCCTATCGACCGATACTTATGGATGAGTTATCAGTATCAGTGTCAGAAGGGAGGTAGTGGTATTGTTTCATACCTAGTTACAGTAACTTGTTTTTAGGTGGCAGTATAACGTAGCCCATTACGGTTTGAATTCTTGTCATCACATTACAGTTATTGTCTTAATGAGAATTATGTTACATGGTTCTAAGAGAGCACTTTTATTATCTTGTGTCCTGGTAGTATCCTGTTTGAAGGCAGGAGTAGTAACATGCCTTCACAATGATTTTCACTAGGACATTTTAGCACCAGTCACAATGTCCAGTAACAGTTTGCCAGACAAATGGTTAAAATTCCAGACATAGGTGTGTACTACGGTGGCCGAGAAGTGCAAAACAAATTAACATTTCAGAAAACAATATTACAAAAATAAAAACAAATTTACAAATGAAAAAAAATTACATTCAAAAAAACAAAATTACAAAAGCAAAAACAATTTTACCTGGGCAAAAAAATATTACGTTTCAGAAAACAAAATTATAAAAGTAAAAAGTAATTTACAAGACCTGAAACACTTTTACCAGTACCGAAACACTTTTACAAACTGCGAATTTTGACAGAAAGGGTGGGTCTAAAAATGGCTGAGAGCTTTTGCAAAACAGTCCACTTTGTACAGCCCACGTGGTTTAGACGTCGCCTGTTCGTCTCTTTCTTCCGTCTGCTCTTTTAAAAACTCTAAAGACCTTCCACAAAACAAAAGCGTGCCAGCTGGCTAAAACGCGTGCCACAAAATGCACAAAACACGCTTTAGCGTCGTGACCATCCCAAACTCCACTCACTGTACTACCGCAAAACAGTTTGATTGACAAGGGTCCACAACAAGCACTTCCTGTGTGTTAGACCCGCCCTTTCTGTCAAAATTCGTAGTTTGTAAACTGTTTCGGTACTGGTAAAAGTGTTTCACGTCCTGTAAAATTGTTTTTGCTTTTGTAATTTTGTTTTCTTGAATGTATTTTTTTTTTTTTTTCGTTTGTAAATTTGTTTTTATTTTTGTAATTTTGTTTTCTGAAATGTTATTTGTTTTGCACTTCTCGGCCACCGTAGTTTACACTGCATAAAACCCGCACTGTGTTATTATCCATCAGGGAAACGTTTTTGAGGTTTTGCATTTTCTTAACATCAAGATCAAGCTCAAGATCCCCTTATAACATTCCCCTCTTCTATTTCAGCACTCCTGAAGACTGACCGACACTAGAGCACCAGGGTTCCAAAATCAAATGTGAATTTGTCAGTTCACATTTAGTGTTTTAGCGCAGTGGATAACGTCTCAATTGACTTTCTAATCAGTGTATATATGCATTTCCTTTCTTAAATGCTGAGAAAGTTTATATAACCAATATCACTGGGCGTATCTGTTAACTGTTCAGCATACAGGCCAACTTTTTGGGTTGCTTATAACTTTTTGGGGATGCCTCACTGTCGGCTATGTTTAAACACCCACAAAGGCAGTTGTGAGATTACTTCTTGTTCATAGTAATGGGTAAAGCAATCCTATTATAGTTTGATATAAGTAATTCATATTTTTACTGTTTGAGTAACTGCAACCCAATTGAACACATAGTACTGCCTTACACATAGCACACTGAATGTTCAGGCTCCTCATCCAGGCTGGAGAGAGAATTGTTGGGCAATATTAAACTCCCTAACACTATAAAGATGGTATTTTTATGATGATACCATAGAAGAGCTTTGATCCTCTAAAGAGCCTAACAGTTGCATGGTTTCAGTGTCTCAAAAGAACCTGTTTCGATAACTTTATTTGCAAGTGTACGCTTGCAAATCACTCTGGGTAAGACCATCTGCTGATTGTGTGAATGTAAGTTGTATTCCCAATACCGCAAATTTTTGTCTCGACTTGTGCTTTCATTGTTGTGGCCTGAGTGGTGCTGGGTCAGATGCAGCCTGGCTGTCCATAGACTTGGTGCTGGCAGCTGGTGTTGGGCAGGGCATGCCCTGTGGCAGTGCTGGGGGAGTGCCGTGAGGACCAGGCCCCGGCCCGCTCTCACCCCCATCTCACCCGTGCTAATGGAACAGGGCTGGCCTGCCCATATGGCACTTGTGGGAGCAGTGGCGCTCTGGAGGCTGGCACACGGAGCTCACCGCCACTCTGCTGTTCGATATGAGACAGGACAGATCCTCACCAGGCTCTGCCCACTGCCGGACAGCCTAATGGATGGGTTTGGTGATTGGACAGCACTAGGTGAGGCCTTTGTGAACTCGCCAATAAGGAGGGCCAAAATGCGGGCAGCTGAGAGAAAGAGCACTTAGGTCGGCCCTGGAGAGTGTCCTTGACAAGTTTTGCAAACCTGGAACTAGGGGTTTGAAAGCTTAATGTACTTTCCACATGCTATTAACTCTAACTTGGATGTGGGAAAAGAGCAACAGATCCAAATGAGATCTTTATAGCGTGGGCGGGAGTTTGATTTATAGAGGCATAACGCATCTTTGCTGGCTGACCACCTTGAGGAAGAGCGATGTAATCAACAAGTTACCCAAGAGTTCATCCCACCAATCAAGATTCACCATCCTGAATGGAGATGGTGATGATATATAGTCCTTTGTGGTTTAAGTGAGTGAGGCAATAGAGCAGATGTCCTTCAGGAGGAGGTCAAGGAATAGCTTTCCCTGCCAGAATCCATCAGTGGAGTGAATGGACCAGAGCCTGGGAAGGGTATGGACTGTAGAGAGGAGAGGTAGTACTGAACCTTGGCTGACCATATCATCTCCTCTGCTCTTTAACCCCTCACTCTTGAAAATGAAAACGCCAATAGGGGTTCTTTGGAGCAAGGCCCTAGCAGAACCACCGAACCATTTTTAACAAAGTTTCAGAACTTCCACACCAGTTCTACAGTAAATTCAAGTTTTTGTTCCCCCCAAAGAAGTCCAGCCCAGAGACTATTTAGAAGGTCATATTTGTAGAGTGCACATCCCTTTAATTGTTGTGTTCCGTAGCTGAGCATTGGAACCATCAACCTCATTAGTTTGACAGAATTCCCAGTTTTATATTGTTTTCATTTCATGTTTTCATTCATCTAGGTTCTCTCACTACAGTACCCATCATGCACTTTGCAGGTATATCATACAGCCATTATCACACAGCCAATGTGTATCCCTGTGGTGTTCAGCCGATGCTGACTGCTAGCCTAGCCACTTATCTACAGGCGTATATATACAACCAAGCTATCATTACTGTAATTCTGTTTTTAAGCAGCACAAAAGCGATGGCCTTTCGGTCTTTTAGCTTTTTATCCAGAAATAAAGTAGGCCATCTGAGGAAAGGCATCTAGATTTTTCATTGCTAAACAATCCAGCACAGTCCAGCATTTTATGCTGGTTTGATATGGTCTATGCTGATTTCAACTGGTATAGCACTGGTCTGGTGCTGGGTTAGCTGGTCAACAATTAACTTCTGTTGCTGCTGATCATCATACCAACATCCATCCAGCAAGTGGTGGCCTGTTCTGGATTTTCTGGCAGGGTTAGGTTTAGGTTGTGGTGCTCCTAATCTGAGCTAAATTTGCCATTGAATTAATCATCTCCTCTCCATCATGATTATGATTTCAGTCACTGTTATACAGTTGCATAGAGATATCTGGCTAACTACCTGTGATGTTAGCTAGCTGTCTAACAGCTTCCTGTAACTGCCTTCTATAGAAATTATAAAAATAGCAAATAATAATAATATTACTATTAATAATAATAATAATAATAATAATAATAAGAAGAAGAAGAAAATTCTGAACAGCCTGCTGCAGAAAAATCCATCTGAAAGCAATTCTTTTCTCCTTTAAGATACATGGCTGGGAGGGAGATTTCTTAGTTTCTACACCTGTGTTTTTAAAAACTACTGCAGTTTCATGGTAGGATGCAAGTAGACATGTTTACAATATATGGTCATATTTTCAGTTTGTCCAAAAATATCCCTTAAAGACTTATTGTTATATAACTACTACAAATGATTTGGTACTCACTGTGGCACTAAGTTTAGCACAGCATTAGTTCAGAAAGACCACAATCTTAAATCCTCTCCTGTTAGCAGCTGACAGATCAGCTGGTCGCCGCAGTTCACTACCATTGGCTAAATTTGACAGGCCGCTTATTTATATTAGCCCATTCTCGCTGCTTCCTCTGCAACCCAGGTTGCAGGCTGCCTCCACCCAAAGTCTCTGGTGTGTCTGACATAGTCAATGTTATGTTTGTTGGCACTGATGCCTACTGTGTTCTGTACACTATGGAGGGTCTTTCTGCTGCTCTCACTGCATTAGGCCTTCCATGTATGCTCAGGAAGGTCCCAGAACAGAGCTATACTGCCAAATGTAAAAATATGTTTTTATAGGACCATTTTTTAAAAGAGGGATCCTGACTGAATACTAAGTTACAGAGTTATAAGTGTGAGAAATTCAAGTGGACCCACATATAGACCCTTAGAGGGCAAGCTGAGTGTGGATCAGAGCCTGAGCAAGTTCACACCAGGCCTTCGGTTATTGAATGCTTAGCTCCTCTTATCCTACTTATTGTGCCACACACGCAGTTTGCAAATGGAACTTAAAGTACCACATGAGGCTGGCACCTGCAATTTGTAGCGAAGACCTAAAAAAACAGCACCCTGGCGGCTAATTATAAGACAGTCAGCAGAAAAACCTTCAGTTTGACATAATGGTGCCCTGATTTTTCCTAGGTGAATATATTCCCGTGCAAGCTAAGGCCAGACTGTTAAACAGGTCACTCTCTCTTTCAGCATCTCCCTGCTTTCCTGCCACCCACCTCCTTGGAACTGGAACAAAAGCCGCCAGCATCCCCTCCTCACCCACTCACCCCTCCACCCCCTCACTCCCACCCCAGCCAGCCCCTCTCCTGCCTCTCTGTTTTATTGGTGACAGCTGCCGCGAAACAAACTCGCAGAGTGAGAGGAATGATGTGTCAGTGGAAGGTCCTTTAGCCCGCACCGCTAATCTGTCACATGCGGTTTGTTGTTTACTGTTCCTCGGGCTCGCTGACCGGCCGTCGGCAAGCCTCACGCCGTAATGACGACAGATGCTGACCCGCGGAAGTGTGAATCTTGCCGATTTCCCCCCGCTGCCAACCTGTAAATTACAGCTATCGGGAGTAATTAGACCCGATAAAACCTTTCCAAGCATCATCCCCCCACACGCCACCCTCTCTCTCCCTCTCTCCCTGTCTCTGTCTCTCTCTTTTGGCCTGCCGGTGACACTAGAGAGGGGGATTTGAGAGGCCCAGGGTTGCTGGCATTGACCGATCCCACGGTTAACCTGCCTGTGACACTTTCTCCTCTTATTACTCAGCTGACACTATCCTATCCTCAGGCCGCACAAGGGACAGACTACCCTACAGGAAAGCACAGCTGTGGTGAAGCATGAAGGCAGGTCTGCTTTTTCGACATTTTCTCCACTGGCTAAAAGGTCATTGTGTTTCCTTTTAGATGCTTGCTCAAGAACTTGACACACAAGATTTTCTTTTTTCATTACTTGGCAATTCAAGCTGTGCTTCTGTGCAGGATCTATTTTTGGCGAGGAGTTGATCGAGAGGTGTTAGGTGAATGTCACCTCATCTGCTGTTCCCTTACAAATAAACTGTTCCCAACCTCAGAAAATGTGCACAGGGCCACATCCAAGTATGTCCTTTCTTCTTCCAGTCTGCATTTCATATGCAGAGCAAAACAAGTCTGCAAATGCACAGTTACCTTTCTGAGAGTGGGTTTTAATAGGGCTGTTAGAGATACAGCATGGTCAATGGTGTTGCAGACTGACTAGCCCTCTGCATTTCTGCACTTCATATGTTTGTACAGTTTCTATATTAAGGTTCTGAGAGGAATACAGTTTGCACTGTAGGGGTACAGCGTGGCTAAGCAGTGGTGCAGGCGAATGAGTCCTTTGCAAATATGGCAAAAAAAGCAAGTGTATGAATAAATTGTGTGCAGTTCTTAGATGAGTAGAACTTTATGGCTAAATGATGTTGCAGAAAGTCATATCCTCGGCATTCCATGTGTGGGATAAAGCAAGTTGACAAATTTAACTATACTGAGAGAAATACGGCTAGCATTTTAGCAGAACTGAGGGGATAAAGTTTGAGTAACAGTGTTGTGGACGCGTGAGTCCTTTGCATTTTAGCAAATTAGCAAATTTCATGTTCTACATTTTTACAGTTTCTATAATTTTTACAGTTTTGAGAGGAATATGACTAGCATTGAAGGGATACAACATGGCTAAAAAGTGTTGCAGACAGCTGAGTCCTTTGCATTGCTGCAAATACGCATAATAAACCAAGTTTATGAATAAATTGTATGCAGTTGTTAGAAGGGTAGAACTGTATGGCTAAATGATGTTACAGTCACATCCTCTGCATTTCATACATGGGATAAAGCAAGTTTACTAAGTCATTTTATCATACTGCAAGGAATACGGCTAGCATTTTAGCAGGACTGTGGGGATAAAGTTTGCATTTTTGCAAATTGCAAATTTCATGTTTCTAGGTTTTTATAGTTTCTACCATTTTTACAGTTCTGAGAGGAATATGACTAACATTGAAGGGGTACAACATGGCTTAACAGTGTTGCAGACAATTATGCAAAATTAACCAGGTGTACGAATGAATTGTGTGCAGTTCTTAGAAGAGTAGAACTGCATGGCTAATTAATGTTCCATACAGGCACATATCCACCATTTCTGCATTCCATATGTGGGATAAAGCAAGTTTACTTAGCACACTGACTCATTTTAGCATACTGAGAGGAATGCGGCTAGCATTTTAGCAGGACTGAGGGGATAGAGTTTGAGTAACAGTGTAGTGGACTGGTAAATCTTTTGCATTTCCATAATTACCATTCCAAAAGAGCTATGACAGCATATAGTAGGGCTAAAGGATGAAGTACGAGTAATAGTGTTGTGGACAGGCAAATCGTTTGCATTTCAAAATACAAATCTGCGGAATAAGCCTTGTTTACGAAAGTAATTTTCAGTTCTGAGAAGAACACGTTTCAGGAGGAACTACAGAGTTGAGTGTTGCCGCTACAGGTGAGTCCTCTGCATATATATACTATTATAGAATTAACCAAGTGTACTGATGACTTTCTATAGTTCTGAGAGGAAGGATAGAGCTACAGTATGGCCACGGTCAAGCAAGCAGTCAGAGAGGGCAGCGGGTTGAGGGTGGGCGCTCAGCCCCTGCCCTCTCCATGGCCCTGGCACCAGTGCCAGCCCCTGCTGCTCCTCTCTGCCCTCTGCTGCCAGGCTCCCTCCTAAAAACAGGGTTCATGGCCCTTTAAGGAACTCACCTGATGCTAAAGGTCACACAGCCAGGTCTTGTCATCCTCACTCACCCGTCCTCTCCCCCTATTTCTCCTCCGCCTCTCTGCCGTTCCCTCAGCGCCCACTTCCTGACCCGCCGGAGCCAATCGGCTTCCGCCCTCGCCTCCTCCGCCACCAATGCGGAGCGGCAATCTGTCACCCAGGCGCTGGAGGACGCCACCCCGCTGGCCACCTTCCGCACACCACCATAATGGCTTCTGGCAGCCCTAGAAAGATAAGTAATGGGATACAGACAGAAAGAGAGAGAGAGAGGAAGAAAGAGAGCGAGAGGGGATTGGGGAGACGGTAGGGGGGTCATTTAGTTTAGGAGCCACTCTCACTTTCTAACTGCCCCCAGCTCCCCCTGCCCCCTCCCTTCTCTTGCCCATGGACTCTCGTTCGCTCATCCCCTCCACGCCACCCTGCTTTGGCCCAGTCGCTTTGCACGATACTTCAGTGAATAAATGAGTCGTTTTAATCCGACTGACAAGCTGGCATTGCCCAGCCCTGCCCTCCATCTGTACTGGCGGCCAGCTCAGCGGCAGGCCCTGGGCAGCTCCGCGTGCCAATCCAACACACTCACAGCTTATCCTGGCTGCAGCTTCAGGGACAGAAGGGTTAGAGCGCCGTGCGGCTGCTACCCTCCACACCAAAGAGCTATTTATATAAGAAAGGGATTAACCGCCACAATCTTTGATGGACTGGAACAAAGGTTGAGAAAAAGAGGCTTGTTAATTATTCATTAATTACCGGTGGTCTGGTCGAGCTAAATATTTCTAGCTTCATGTGGAGTTACGTTGCATGATGGGAGCCAAAGCTGCAGAGTTCTCATCTTGTTTGAAGCAAGGCTTTGCCTGGATGGACTATAAGGCAAATATATAGCATCATAATAATTGTCATGATAGACAATATTCACCACAATGTTTGGTTTTCTATGGTTTGCAAAGTTAGAACATACAAAACGAACCAGTAAAACATAAAAACTATGAATACGGTAAAAGCTATACATACAGCAGGTTATACAGAGCTAGTTGTTTGTACTGGTCTTTTTTAGATACCCTTGTTTTTGTGGCCAAAATCATTTATCTGTGGCCAAAATAATACGTTTTGTATGTTCTAACTTTGCAAACTGTAGAAAACCAAACATTGTGGTGAATATTGTCTATCATGACAATTATTATGATGCTATATACTGTATTGGCCTTATGGTCCGCCCAGACATGGCCATTCTTGCGAGATGAGAACTTCACAGCTTTGGCTCCCATCACGCAACGTAACTCCACATGAAGTTAGAAATATTCAGCTCGACCAGAGCGTGCTTTAGTACCAAAGACCAGTTTGTTTACTTTAGTGTTACTTTAGGAAGTACCTCACATTAAAAACAGCATGGACGTTGTGGTCACTTATAGCTACTTTTTAGCTACTGCATTGATAGCCTTTTTGTGTGAACCCAGATTTTTGAGCCCCCTCCAGGTTTTTTTCCTGGAAGGATAGCGTTAGAGAGCACAGCGTCAGTTTGGTTGACAAGTCACTAACACAGCCTCTGATTTGTTGACCGTCTCAAGCCAAGGCATCAGGGGACAGCTAACAGCACAATGAAAGGGATAAATAATCACAGAAGATATTGAGTCTTTGGTTTGTCACTGGGATTGTCACTGGAGCCCTTACTAGAACGTAACCACACTACCCTTCCAGAAAAAAGTAAGTGTCTAGCATTCCTGAGATTCATTATTTTATGTACACCATACTTTGATGTGGTATACGACTGTGCTGGCACACCTTATTTTTAAAGGTGGTTGGTATAGCATCTCCACCTGGGTAACCACCCTACACTGTACTAATCAGAGTCCTAATGCTGCCTTTGCCTACCTGTGTAAATGTACGGTGTAAGTCGTTCTGGGTAAGAGCGTCCATCAAATACCATAAATGTGAAGACCTTTAAGTGACAGAGTGATGGCATACAGCAGAGTGATGGCATGACAGTAGGAGGACGGTGGGTACAATTAACTAATCGCAGCAAAATCTGATTTTGTCTAATTAGTTACATGTGGGCAAGAGGGCAAGAGTGGTGCCACAATGTGAAATGGCCAGAGGCACCATGCAACAGGCAATGTCACCTTTGGCTGGCAATACATATCAAAAAGCATATAATGAAGTAATTTATCATGACTTACTGATATATCACACATCCGTGCTAGTTAATGTTAATACAGCAGGTAGAATATATAAAGTTAGAAGTTGTACAGATGCCTTTCACAGATCAGTCTGATATAACTCATGCATGGAACAACACAGTCACTGCCTTGGTTGTAATCGTTATTTGAAGGTTGTAGCGTACGGTATGTACTGAGAGTTTAGATTCTACATGTGTATTTAGCTCTATTAGCCGGCTCAGCATACTTGCTTGCTCACTTTGATTAAGGCCTCAGGCATCAGATGTGCACCTCCTGATGGGGAAACTGCTGTGTGACTTTGAGCAAACGCTCTGTCTGCTTAATTATTCCCCTTAATGAACGAGTCATTAAGAAAACATCCATTCAGCAATGCTGTGTATTACACCGCAGCATCTCAGCTCATTTCCTATCAAATATGAAATCAATTGTTAGGTGTTACTACAAAGTGACCAGGAAGTCATTGACATATCTAGGACCTCCAGAGGAGTGATGTTTTTCATATCAATCACATCTAAACTATTGGAAATCAAAAGCCTGATTGGTTGATTCCTGTCAGTTCATTATTACATCAGTGGTTTAATGTTTAAGGCCTGCAGTCCAGTTTCAGAAGGTCTGATCTACTGGGAGAGCTCGGTTGGCTGTTTTCAGAGTTTCACTCTGTTGGGGACCATGACATGAACCCTGTACTGTCTACAACCGTACACTAAGCACAAACCTTGTGCTTATGCTTATTACCCTTCTTTTCAGGAACACCAATAGGTTTAAAACTCTGATTCAGAATGGTCCGCCAACCAAAAATATTCAGCCAATAGTATTTCTCTGTGGTCAGAAACTGAATGAGGTCTAAAGAACTAAAGCAGGGTCACCAACCCCTTCCTCTGGAGATCTGTCTTCCCGTCCACCTACACTACCCACCTCAGGGTAATGAGAGGTGAGCCAGCGACCCGAAGGTTGCAGGTTCTAGTCCTATAACTGACTGGTTGTACCTGACACTTAGCCCCTTATTGCCTCCGCTGACGCTACTTTGCTAGTGACACTGTGCTGGTCCCTGACTGGGTATAGTTAGGCAACAAAAAGATTTTCTTTGTAGGACCAATAAATTATATAACATAATCAAGAACGTCTAAAGATGGTTCAGAGTGGGATTGGTTTAGGTTTGAAGAACGTACTCTTCATGAGCAGGGTGGGTGACCGCTGAGCTGTAGATGACAACTTACCAGGACCTTATTGAATCACTCCCAGCCCGTTTAGCTGCTGTCCATGCTGCCCACAGCCGTTACTCTAAATATTAGCTGGTGGTCATAATGTGACTCGTCTATGTATAAAGCAGATGTGTCTAATAAGGTGGCCAGTGATTGTGCACAATGTGCAAAACCTCAACAGCACTGCTAGGTCTTAATGTATAGTGCCGCTAACATGTTGGTCTCACAGTGGTCCACCAACCAAATCAAATCTGGTCAGTGGTGGTCCTGATAAATTGTGCAGCAACAGATGGGCTACAAGAAGTAATTGTAAACCCACAATGGGTAAACCTATGTGGTGGACCTACCTGATAATCTGCTCTTAATATACAAATCCACCTTAATGGATAGCAGAGCGGCCAATGGGAAATGAATTTGATCACAGATCTATAGTCATACTACACAGTGGAGTCACATTAGATTACAGTGTTACCATCTAGGGAATGTTGTCATAGCAGTCTCTGTGCCCACTGTTCCATGTGAAAGGCGCTCTCGACCAATTTGGGTATGAATCCATCCTTGCAGATCATGTACACCCATACATGCTGATTGTCTTCCCCGGGGCTGAAGGGATCTTCCAGCAAGACAATGCCGCATATCACACAGCTAGATATGTCCGACATTGGTTGGAAGAGCATGACATCCAAGTACTACCCTGGCCCCCTAATTCCCCTGACTTGAAACCAATTGAGCATCTGTGGGACCACCTCTATTGTCGTATTTGCTCTATGGACCCTTCCCCACGCACCCTCCAGCAGCTGTGGGATGCACTGCAGTCAGCATGGCTCCAGATACCTGTGACAACCTACCAGGACCTTACTGAGTCACTCCTTGTCTGTCCAGCTGCTGTCCGTGCTGTTCACGGCGGTTACTCTGGATATTAGCTATGGTCGTAATAATGTGACTCGACTGTGTACTTCGAAATGTTGACCTCATGACCACGTGCACGAGCATGTGGCTGGAAATTGAGCTAGTTGGGACTTATAATAATGACATTCACATAAACACTCGTTATTAAAAAAATGTCATTTGTAATCAGCATTATCAAGATTCCGTTCATTCACGCTAATTACAATTGTTTGTTTTTAGCTCAATACGAGCTAGTACCACTTTTTTCCATGAGGATAAAAAAAGCCTGTAAGGAAAGACCAGGAGCAGGTCAGGGCTAGTCCAAGGCTAAGCTCTGATCCTGCCCGTAGTTCAGAGTAATGCTTGTGTCTGGTTAGCTAGGCTCCACTCAGGGGTTAATTCTGCCCTGTCGTCCTTGGCACAGTGCGGGCATGCTGCAACATGGCACAGAGCTCCCGCTCCCACGGAACACAAGCAGAGAGAGAGAGAGAAAGGAAGAAACACTGGCAAACAGAAGCGATAAACCCTGTGCTCCGTTTCCTCTCTCCTCTCCATGTGTCTCTGCATTCACTGGGCTTTCTCTTCCTCTTGGCCAGGTGGCAGCTCTTAAAACATGGCCCAGGAGCGTTTGAGTGGCCCATTAAGCATGGGGCTTTTTGTCCTAGGCTCGAGGGGTGCAAGAGGGATGCTGAGTTTATTGAGTTGCCACTTTATTAGAAACTCATACCTTGCATCTGCTTGTGCTCTGGCTTGAGGTCAGTTGACTGGTCCATTCAATAATAGTTTAGTAGATGGTTAGATCTGTTGTAGCAGTGATGCACGTCTAATGAACGGGGTCTTGCTAAGCATGAAGAGGGTATGTTGTAGCTGGTTATTAGGTGTACCCACAATTCAGTTTATCATCAGACAGGATCACTTTCTGGGTGAACATGTATGGCCAGTGGCTCATCTGTTTTCTGCAGAGCTCATCAGAGACCCTCTTCCCTCTCCATCAATGTAAAGGCACTATCATAGGACCTCTGCTGGGCAGGTAGCATTTGGGGGGTCAGGCATTGTCAGCACAGCAGTGATACTGACATGGTAGCGAGTGTGGTGCTCATGGACAGTTTGTTGTAGGACCACTGTTCACTGGCTGGTGGCTGGTGGGCTATTCTCAAACTAGCACTGACACTGAGGTGTCCGACATGGCTGCTGTGCCTTATACCCTTGCACCACCAGCACCACACATCCTAGCAAGCTGATAATATTTCAGCATAGTTGCTCTGCCGAGAACAGACCCTTTCTACACTTCATCTCCCACCTTATATCTTTAACGCAGTAGAAGTCGTCATGATAAGAGAAAACATTACAGCAGCGGTGACATTTACAAATGAGAACACAGACTAAGTCCTCCTTTAGAATGTCTCTGATGTATAGGACTCGCTTATTTTTACATCCTCATTAAAGCGATGAGCTCTTCTCGGTGAAGTACCTGCATGACTACAAAGACGAGTTAAGGATTTCCGCATTGTCTCTAAGGAACCAGCTGTGAAGATCCTGAAGTCTGCAGATGACACCACGGTGGTGGGCCTCAAAGCCAACAGAAGTCTGCCTATCGAAAGGAAGTTGAGCAGCTGGTCTCCTGGTGCAGCAGCAACCACCTGCTGCTCAACACGCAAAAAACAGTGGTGGTGGACTTCAGGCGCAATCCCCCCTCCTCCCTACTCCCCCTCAACATCATAGGCTCACTCAAGTTCCAGGGCACCATCATATCGAGGAATCTAAAGTGGGAGAGGAATGTGGTCTCCATAGTATTTGCTCTATAGCACAGCAAAGAATGTTCTCACTGAGATGAAGAGTTTCAACCTGCTGCAGAGCCTGATGATCCAGTTCTACACAGTGATCTTCGGGTCCATCCTCACATCATCCATAACCATCTGGTTTGGTTCCTCCACCTCTCAAGAAAGAGCCGAATGCCAGTGCATAATCAGGACAGCACAGTGGATCATTGGATGTAGCCTGCCAATGCTTCAGGACATCTACAGCAGCAGGGTGCAAAATTACAGCTGACCCCTCTCATTCCGATCACCTCTTCCAGCCACTTCCCTGTGGTAGAAGATTCAGGGCTATCAAGATCAGCACACCAGACACGCTAACAGCTTTTCCCCCCAGTGATGTAGCTCATTAACCACAGTGGACACGTCACACTCTGAACTTATACAAAGTCACCAAACCTCCATGTTAAAGCAGCTTCTCTGTAGCATAATGCTTATTTGCACAACTGTACAGTTAGATTCTTACACGTATATAGTATACGTCTATAGTATATGTCTACTCCGATTTGTCTACATATCATCGGTGTCCAATGAAAACCATGGGTGTCCATTTTTGTTTATTTTTACTTTTATGCATCATTTGATCACATTACATTTTCTTTGCCGGTTCTACTGTCATGATGAATGGACTAACAAGAACGGCCCAAACCTGCTTGGAAAGACATCTGGTTCCATTGACTTACATTACAATTAAATGTGTTTTTCCCCTCTCCTGTAAAGTTGCTAATTTGGAGATTGTTAGGGACAAAGAACTGGGCTTGACGTGCACAGAACTAAAAGCCAAAGGAGGTTTATTTGACAAGTCAATAGTCAAGCACAACAGCTAAATCAAGGCAATCATAACAAAAGGGGTAATGCAAGGTCGTAGACAGTGAGACAGGTGGAGGTCGAAAACCAGGAAGTCAAAACAATCAGGCAAATAGATCAAAAGGGGGAGAGCAAAAGAGAGTAAGTTGAAGACAAAGGAAGTCAGAACCAGAGATACGAGCAAAAGGCAAGAGAGAAACGCTTAGAGTTGCAAACAGGGGTTTGGCAAAACTTTGCAGTGTGTGTGCGTGAGGGGTTTATAAGCAGGTGTGTAATCGGTGTCAGGTGAAGCAAATCAATACTCGGGCGAGCTAGACTGTGAATGATTGGTTAACTGGGGACATGTAAGTGTGACGTCATCAGATAGTGCACTCTGGGAAATGGAGTCTGGGAGATCGGCGGTGTCAGGGAGACCCGGAGGTGTGACAGAGATACTTGTGTTTCTTTGGACAGCGACCATATGCATATGTACAGATATCCACGCACATCTCTTTACCTCTTTTCACATGGCTTTTATTATTCTTTGCTCTACTTATTATATTTTTATTTTTCATATTTAGATATTTGTTAACAGTCTGTGTGCTTGTCTGGTCTCTTTCATATGCTATATGTCACACCTGTGTGCAATCACCAAGACAAATTAACTGTATGTGCAACACACTTGGCGAAATAGTAAGATGACCAGATTTCTGAAATGATAACTAGGGACATTTCCAGTTAGGTGGTCAAAATATCATTAAAATGTTCCATGTTTTTATCTATGAAATAAAAAAGGGACAGTTCCAGTTGCATGCATTTAGTCTGTGATAACTGTTGTACTGTAATAAACTATGGTGAAGGATGACTGCTAAAATTAAATACTATCTATATAAGTTTAGTAATAAACAGTAAGTTGCTAAAAGCCACTAAGTCTATAGCACAACAGCCAGACCCTAACACACCCCTGGGCTAGCTCCAGTTCTGGAGACAGAAACAGCTCCTATCAACATATGTCATAAATGAATGGCTGAAAAGGTGATGCAGGTTCTATTTGTAGATGGCATGGTAGCAGATTGTATGCCTGTACAACTCGGACACTTAACTATCACCTGGTAGTCTGATTCAAGTCCTGAAAATTTACCCCTGCTTTTAATCCATAGGGCACCTCGTATATTGAAAAGACATGAGAGGAAATGTTATGGACTTACTTGACACTTGCTAACGTGTGGTTGAGTTTCACACAGCAGTATTCTCTACAACTAGGCAACTCACAGTTAAAAACAAACTGAGACATTTTCAGGGACAGATCCAGCTAGGAACAGGCCAACAAAAACGGACACTGTCCCTGGAAAATGGGGACGTCTGGTCACCCTAAAATAAAGTGATTCTGATTCTGACAAGTTACCATAGAAGGTCAGCTAATGTTGTCTGCTAATGTTTGCTAGAACATAGTCAAAGGTCATAGTTGATACAGTGTTGTAAATAGCCAGGTCAGGTCTATGTAAGGTACATAAGGTCTCTGTAAGCTGACCAACATGGCAGTGTTCAGTGTTTGAGCAAAACTTTACTTACACTAGCAATCATTGTGGCACTTTCAAAACACAATGTGACCCATCAACTCGGTCTAACCTGGTAAGTGTACCTGATGAAATGGCCAATAAATATAGGTAGACCTGGTTGGTATAGCAGGCAACACCATTACCCTCTACGTACCACACTGAGAGTCAATCTTCTGTCTGGGAAAGCAGACTATGCTATACCAATAAGTGTTCCCTGTACTGTGATTAAACGTTGTGAGTGGCTCTGGATAAGAGCGTCTGCCAAATACATAGTATTTGTAAATGTGCACCAACCGTATAGAGTATTGGTGTATCAGCTTCAATGTGCCACTTCATTTTTCCACAAGCCCTCATTCACCAGAAGCGCTTGCCTGCTAAATAGGACGGATAAAGTAATCATAAACTGAACTATTATTGGAGAAACCAGAAAACTGACCTCAGATCAGCGCTGCTCCAGTAAAGTCTTCCCCATAGAGCAAGAGTCGGAGCAAGACTCAGAGCTGGAGATCATGTCTGTTTCATTGGCCCAGTGCCTCCGCCAGCAAATCTTTGGCCTTTGATCCTGGGAGTTCACAGCAGTAGAGCTTTGACGGAGAGCGAGGTGTTTTGCCATCTCTGGGTTGAGAGATTAATGCATTTCCTTCTCTCTATTGTAGCTTTAGTGGAATAATTGTCTTTTTTTTGTTCTGTTAAGAGCAACTTTTTGTACTCGTCCCGTTGGGTGTCTGTGGCATTCGTTTTGCAGGCCTGGTTTGATTAAGCCATGCGGTCCCTGTGAAAGGAAGTTATAAAAAAGGTCTCCTTTAAAGTGGCATCCAATCAAATCCCAGAGAATGAAAAGAACATCATTCGATTATTTAGGTTAGTGCCAGGCCTCGACAGCTGGGGTAACTGCAGCAGCCAAAACGAAATAAATCATTGAGTTTTTTTCATTAAGTGGGTTAATATGTGAAAACGATGTGTAATGTTTTATTTAGCGTCGGGGCAGGGACGGTTGTACAGGGACAGAGCATGTTGCGGAGGGCTATGGGAGGCGTACTGAATCTGCCGCGCTTTGCGGCGCGCTCCGCACTAAGGACTCGGAGTGATACCCACCTCTCAGGCCATTCCATATTAAACAAGTGCTTTGTAAGTGTGCCATCATTACTATTCATCACAAATAAATACTTAAGCATGGAGAGCTTAGCGGCCTGCTGTTTTACAGTTCCCCATTATTTCGGTGGCCGACTCATCTGCCTGCCTCCCCAGGCTTTCGCCCAGCAAGACTTTCTGCTTAGGGGAGGCAGAGAGTGACAGAAGAGAAAAGAGGGTGACCTGCACCTGTCTATTCACCCTGCGGTTCCTGTCAGCATCTCCTCTGCCCTCACCTGGACGTCCCCTGCTGGGATCAGGAGCCATCAATGTGTGTCCCTAGCTACACTTCCACTATCTGTCTTTCTCTTGCTGATCCTCTCTGTGTGTTTTGCTCTCTCCCACACATAGATGGGCCAAGCCAGAAACTCAGATCCCCAAAGAGATAACTGTCCCATATAAATACCCCTGACCAGAGATGATCACTGTAATACTTTGTTGGACACGGCAATGGTTCCACACTCATATGCATCCTCACAGTTGCATTCATTTTTGGCTGAGATCTTGTATTGACAACGAGAGTCTTCAAAAGTCTTCTCCGGTGCTTCGGACTTTATGGTGGCCAGTTCATGTGTGAAAATGATTTCTCATGCTTCCTGAGCCACTTTTTCACAATATGAGCCCGATAAATCTTGGTATAGCCATCCTGGAAGATCCTGCCATTAGCCGTCAGTACCCATGCCATCCGCAAAGAAAAAGCCATAGATGAGATAATCTGGTCATTCAGTAAATTCAGGCAGGTCAGCTGACTTCATTTCTGATTTCATTGCCACATAACGTTGTGGAGCCACGACCTGACCAACTGAAGCAACCCCAGATCATAACACTACCCCCATAGACTTGTACAGTGGGCAATATGCATGATGGATGCATCACTTCATGCACCTCCCTTCTTTTTTTTTCAGACTATATTTCTTCTGCAAAGGTGAAGGTTCACCATCGTCCTTCCAGGCTTTAGTAATGTGCTCTTCAGTTCCTATTCCAGTCATTTCAGCTTCACTTCAGTTGCTTTCAATGCTTGATGCAGGCCAATAATTTGTGATAAACACAGTTTCCACAACCATGGGATACATCTTTCCACACTACCCACTGCATCAGGGTTGAAATAATTGTTTCCAGTTGAAACATATTAACTTTAATATTTGTCAGCTTTATTCTAAATAATTGTGGACCGTTTCTAGCACGTTATTAGTTGAGTTTTTAATTTGACACCGATTATACGTCCTGATATTAAAAGGACCCTCTGGCCCATCACATCCGTTGTAAACATGCCTACTTCCATTGCAGCAGTGTTGTCCAGTATGCTAGCCAATTGCCTTGGCTTTAGCATCACCCTCTTCATATATCGTCGCTGTCCAAAGAAAAACAAGGATCTCCAAAATGGATCTCCAAAATGGCAACCTACGTTAATTCTAATGTAAGTCAATGGAACCAGATTTTCTTCCAAGTGATTTTGGGTCATTATAAACAGTGTAAACAGTAGCTGCTGTGATCAAATTATGCATAAAAGTAAAAATCAACAAAAATGGAGATACATGTTTTTCATTGGACAGTGACGATATGCAGTTGAGCACTGTAGGGATTCCCACTGGACCTGTGGCGTATTTGCATGATGCATATTGGGTACTATAGTGAGAGAACATGACATCAAAACATTAATTAAGTCAAGTACAATTAATTAAACATCAATGGCTGGTTTTAGACTGAAAAGTTCCTTCGAATAATCCAAATTATGAAGCATACCCTAACATTTGTTCTTACTGCAAATATGTTATTATAGCAATTATTTGCAGTACTGTCAAAGCTAGTGTTACCACCCCATCGATTAAAGGGAAATTCTGCTGCTTTTTAAAATTTCTTCACAATTCAATAGTTAAGAGCACATTCATTCAGGGTGGAATCGTTCACCCGAGGTGGATTAAGGACAGAAACCATGTAGATGAGTTAAAGTAGACGTACCCAAGGTAAAATATTCCTCCAGTAAAAGTAGAAGTTCCTCCCTTTAGACCTCCACTTGAGTAAAAGTACTAAAGTAGTTACCTTCAAATGTACTTAAGTATGGAGAGTAACAGTAATATGATTTATTATGGCTCTAATGTCCTATTATCATTTCTGGAACAAGACTCTTTGAGATTTATTCTTAATCAGCTCATTTTAGGTGAAGAGACTCTAGTGTTACTCTCGGTCTAACAATCTCTATGTTATGGTGATGTTAGTTACTTGGAGCCTTTAAGTTGCTAATGTTATACTGGACTGGAGACCACATCAATGTTTAGACACTCTTGCATTAAAGGATTGCTCAGTTGGGCCACTGCTGGTAGACCTGTATGACCGTACGCTTCCATACACCTGCAGATTCAGCTACTTCCTTCACACTATGGTCTTTGGCACGCCCAAATGCAGTCACTCCTTTTAGCCAATCATTAACATCTGCTTTGGAGCCATTTTCCACACATGGAACGAGACATTCACTGCACTGTAGCACCTCTTCTCCATCTATGAATGCCTTCGCTTACACCCCACAGGTATTTAGAATTTGATTATCCTCGTGCAACGCCATCTGCAGGAGCCTGAAAGTTACTACCACCTGAAGCAGGCAAGGTGACTGATTTTTTTGTCTACTGAGTTTATAAAGGTTTGCTTTATTGAATTTTATAAAAAAATTTATAAAAATCCCAAACTTACCAGAAATTAGGTTTGTAGTTTTAGGAGATGTGGGAAAGGAAAAGATGGGGGGAGGGGTGAAAGGGGTTACGTAGGACCCCAACACACAAACGCATGGAGTACATTAAAACGCATAAATGCAGCAGAACTGGGCTGTACTGAGGTCGTATCCCTCCTCTGCTGTGGTTTTTTGGAAGGTGATCCAGACCGTTCTCCTGCCATCCAGGCCAGATAGCAGTGCTGTGCTGTGCAGTGGGCAGGGCTGGCTCTGCTGCCGGCTGGCTGGCGGGCACTGGAGGCTTGGCCAGCGGACCGGGCGCTGGGCTCTGGGCACTGGGTTTTTGCGCTGATGAATTGCAGGCGCGATGCGCTGCGGCAGCCGGTGAGGAGAGCCAGCGAGCGGCCGTCAGGCCCCATCAGCGTCTGCCTCTGTGAAGGGGGAAATTGCGGAGACAGCGCTGACAACTTAATTTAACACCGCACCGGAGTGAGACTGTGCTCTGGATAATTGATAACACCGACACTGTATGCACACACACACACACACACACACACACACACACACACACAAACATCCCAAATGCAGGAGGTGGGGTAGGGGGGCTGCAGAACAGAGGATTGGTCCCTAAGGGAGAACTGTATTGTACTTATACCTCAGCACTGCTGATTAATTACAGATTCATAGGAACTGTCCAAGGTCCTAGACTGCAAGACTGTAGGCATAGACTGATATTTCTCACCAGTCACAGCTTTAGAATCCTACTCTGTCATAAATCATGACGCCCGAATCATGGTATCTGCTATATTATAGCATAAAATTTGCAGTCTCTGTCACTCAACGTGAGCCACTGGAGTTAACTTGTTTGAATGAAACCCTCACTTTCACGCCTAATGTGGTGGTGATGGTCCCTGAAGCGCTGACACTATGTGCCATGCACTGGGAGGAGACATTTCTATCTGACTCAGTCTCTGGTGACGGGAAGACGAAGGAGGTAAAATTACAGCTGTGCGGTATGTATTCTCCAAACTTGCTGCTTATACAGCATTAATAAAGTAATGAAGCCTCGCTTCTTCAGAATTCTGCAGTTTATTTATTCATTGAAATGTTAAGTACTGTTTTTTTTAAACAGGAGCACACAGTTTCATTGATGCAAAGCATGCAACAGAAACTACTTGAGTGCCCCCTTGTGGACAATTTTCAGCCTGCCAAATGTGAGTGAGTGAATGAGTGAGTAAAAGCAAGGTTCAGCAGGCACAAAATTAGTCCCTTGTGACCTCCACAAGCACCAATAACAACTGCGATTCAATTTGCCATGGACTGGACACGTTTTTGGATGTAGGCCACATCAATGTTCAGACACTCTTGAGTCAAAGAATTGTGCAGTTGGGCAGATTTGGTGAATGCCTTCCCTGGCACAATTTCCTGTAGACTGGGATTTTAGACACTGCTGGTAGACCCGTATGACCATACGCTTCCATACACCTGCAGATTCAGCTACTTCCTTCACACTATGGTCTTTGGCATGCCCAAATGCAATCACTCCTTTTAGCCAATAATTAACATCTGCTTTGGAGCCATTTTCCACACATGGAACGAGACATTCACTGTACTGTCACTCAGGTATTTATAGCCTCATCATCCTCGTGCAGCACCATCTGCAGGAGCCTGAAGTTACTACCACCTTAAACACAGAAGGTGACTCATTCTCAGAGCTTATAATGCTTATTATCTGTCAGTGCTGCTAAAACTGAAAATGAGTATCACAATGTAATGCCAAAGCCGATATATCTGTAAAGACGATCTATCATCTAGCAGTAGGTGAGAGGGAAAGCTGCCCCCTCTCACCCCTCAGCCAGCACACAGCGCCGAGAAATAAATAAGAATCGGACACAGTGAAGCCCCTCCAGTGTGTCGGGCGGCCATAATCCCCTTTTAATTTCCTTTTGGAGCCTGCGCCAGGGCTCTGGCTAATGCCGGCTGCCCGTGATGGCACTGTGGCCTGGGTGACAGTACAGGGCTGGGGGGTCTTTACTCAGATCCCGAGGAAGAGTATACAATAACCAAGCTAGGCCTTCTCAGCCTTTACACGGCCTGCTTTCTGTTTGCCCAACACTCCAAGGGGATTTTCTGTGTCACATACACACACACACACACACGCACACACACACACGCACACACACACACTCACACTCACACACACGTATACAAGTACGTGGATACACATTCTCCTTCACACACACACACACACACACAGGGCAGGTGCACACACAGTTCTATCCCAGCCACGTACACCCAAGGTAAAAATTGCTCCATATAAAGCTATTTATATCTTAATTTATACAGGTTGGCTGTGATGTATGGGTCACAAACCCCTCCGCCTCCCAATCCCTTTCAATCCCACAATGCCCAGAGTAATATCTCCTCTTGAACAGCAATTTATTTTCCTCCTGTAGTGGAGTTATTTAAAAGAAAAGGTCTCATCATTAAAATGTATGCTTTTGCAGCACGGTGAAGCAAAAGGGCAGCTGGCAAACGCAGCTCGTCCCCCATTCACATTATGAAAGAGATAGAAAGAGAGAGAGAGAGAGGGAGAGAGAGAGAGAGAGAGAGAGGAGAACGAGTGCTATGCAGCTAGCCCACTCAGGCTCCAAAAGAAATGGAAAAATAGAACACATCTTTGTAACATATTTGCCCATAAGGTGGGTTCAGACTAACAAAATGGAGAAGGTTAAAGTTATCCGGCGAGATGAATGGATTTCTCTTGACATTTACTCGCAGTAAGGGTACAGTAAATCTCCAGCATGGCTTATTACCGTAGACCAATCGCGCTGCCATTCTCACACCCTACCCACACATCATCACATATACTGTGCAGAAGACAGAACTCTGTCCACCCTCTGTTTAGTTCATTTCCAGTCTAAATGGCCAACACGTGTGACTTATTCCTGTTTCAGGATATTGTCAAATGAGAAAGTCAAAGTAAACTAGGTGAAGAAAGAGAAAAATTGGGCTCTTAACAACCATGCAAGACCTGGTAGACCACCAAGCTGTCCCTATCAGATAAACGGGTGCCCCTACAGCTGCTTGGTTTGTTGCACTTTTACACTTTTAGTATGGACAGCTGAACACAATCTTTGTTGCCAAGCTGAAGGATTCAGAATTCAACTCCCTTTCACATGCACATGTCCCACATAAGGATGCTGTAGATTTCATTCATGATTCTGGTTGATTCTATGTGTGAATAACATCGTCACAATTGTGAGTGTAATCTGTAGCATCCATATTTGGTGCTCGTGCATGCGACGGGGAGATGGATTCTGTCAGGGAGTCAGAATTTGGCACAACACCGGCAAAGAACGTCGGAAGACAAAGAACCGTGTCCAGTTACCCTACTCTCCAGTTACCCTACGTTCACACTAGCAGGCAACAAGTCGCTAACGTCGCCCTAAGTTTGTCTCTTGTGAGTGTGTTTGAGGCTAGTTTTGAAAGCACATATGTGTAAGGAGTTTGTATGGAAACCATACTGCTTGCATTTGTAGCTAGCTATACTGGCTAGTTAGCATGTTGGCTAACCTAGCTAGCTGTCGAGTGACCTAACTCCCCAGAGACACCAACAATATTCTCTACTTTCTTTTCGCTTCATTTTCCTTTAAGTGTATATGTAAAGAGACGAATCATATAAACAGCAGTTCTGAGCTTCTCATTCATGCTTACCACCGCACTGCTGAGAACTGGAACGAAATGCCGGTAGGAGCAAAATGTTCAGAGGGCAGGAGCCCCCGTGTCTACGATTGGTCGGGAGAATTTGTCATTTACAATGTTGCTTCACCCTATCATAATTCATTAGCATAAAGTTGAGAACATTTCAGCTCATTTTGTCGCTTGTCACTAGAGTAATAACGCAGGATTATATTACAGGAGGTTCAAACTTTTTGCTGTGAGATGAATTTATCTTTTTGCATGCTAGCCTGAAACGGGAATGAGGTTAGACCAATTTTGGCATATGGAAAACCTACAAAACTGTGAAACAGGGATGACACAGATAAGGTTACAGTCAATATGTCCATCTTATATTGATAACAATGGCAGGGATGAACACTCTGCTGTCGGATTTTCTTTGTTAGCTGTGAGACTGCTCTCGCCAACAAGTAAAAGCCAGTTTGAGATTTATTCTGATCTCTTGTTCGGTTACTCACTCTTTTTCTCTTCCTCGGTTCTTCTGACATCTGCCATGATGTCTGTACTGGAAATAGTGTGCTAGCTTCCTCTTAGCTGTTGGTGTGTGACGTAGTGCAGTAAAGCGTTACACAGTTCTTGTGAGCAGTCTTGTGGCATAGTACTACAGCAGGAGTTCAGGGCCTACACTATGGGTCTGAAAGGATGTCTAGCCGTGGATGTGGTCTAGCAGTCGAAGTTGCTGGTGAAGTCCAGGTCTCAACATGACTGTATAGGATTGGAATTACGACGTACTCAATAAAGCGAAAATGCCAGAAACTTCCAAGGCTGAACTTTGGAAGTGTGGAAATATATCCCTGAAGGTTTCAGGGTCGACATACTGGAAAGCTGAAAACGTAACGTGTGCTGGAAGCATCTGTGTGATTTTATGCTAAATACAGTACTGTAGACGTATGTTACATGTGGGACGGGGGGTGGACTGGAGTGGATGTGTGGGGGCAGACTTTCAACGGTTGCATATGGCGGGTTTTTCCTTTCATGTTCTGGTTCAAGTCTCGCTCATGTCTCTCCGAAAGCCCTCTGGCCACCTAAAGGGTTATTCCTGCGTGAGGCTGCCGTTTTGATCCCCTCCACCAGCTGAAGTAATTAAAGGGTTATTAGTAAACAGATACTCATGCTCACTTACTTGTGCCAACTGTTTCATGCCATCTGCTGCCTGCGTGCGTGCTTTTGACATTGGGAGTATTCAGGAGGAGCGTGCGGGAGGAAACGCTCGGCTATTGTGTAGAATGGTGTTCTGTATAACAGACCGTGTGGGTCTTGTGCTGTATATGTGTGGGAATGTGCATGGATGCGTGGTGCGGTACTAGCTCTTCGTTTGATAATCATCCTTTTTCTCCTGATTAAAGGTTTTCTACGTTTCATGCAACGGCTTGAGCACTGTTTTGAAGTCAAGGCAAGCTTTTTATTACATTTGCGGGCTACAGCATTCTCCATCTCACCTCATTCCCTCTAACCCCCACCCTCCCTCTCTTTCTCTCTCTCGCTCACTCGTTCGCCCTCCGTCTATCCTCCCCCTCTCCTTTTTTCTTCCATTTTATTTTCAGTAATATTGAGAGGATTAACCCTGCTGGCCCCTTGGTGGTTACTGTTTCATTTTATTCTTATTAAAATCTTAAGAACCTTCTTTATTATTCCTGTATGATTCTACCTCAATAATCTAGATCCCTCTCTTTCTCTCTCTCTCTCTCTCTCTCTCTCTCTTCACTCTGTGTGTGTGTGCATGCATGCATGTGTGCCTGTTTGTGTATGTGTAGTTGCATATCCGTGTGTGTCTGCCTGGCCCTGTCGGTGTGCTTTTGCCAGGCTGAATTTCTTCTGTACACAAACGTGCAAGGTAATAGCAATTACTATTAAGCGACAGTAATTGGCCATATTTGTATTTAGCGGCTGCGTCCTTCGCAGACATCCTGTAGCCTCCTGTAATTTTCGCAGTTCTATCAGCTTTCTGGCGCCGCAGAGACACCTGCACCGTCTCTCACTCGCTCAGGAAATCTGTTTGTATGCCAGCTTACAGCAAAACTGCACTGATTTTGTGACACCCTCAGTTTGTCAAGAGGAGGAACATAAAGAATGTTGTCACAGCAAAGCTTGGCGGATTTCTGCACTGCGGTTTTCTGCAGCTTCCACAGAGGCTTATACCGAAAGGTGTGCATGGGTGGGAAGAATCTGTGTGTGTGTGAATGGGATGCAGGGTGCTCCGAACATCATCAAGCCATTCATTTTGTTCCTGGCATGTAATATGTCCATTAACTTTCTGCATTGTGCAGAAGATTTTGTGACTGATGCCATTTTTAAGGACTTTAATTACAAGCCAACATCGTACCATTTACCATTTTGGAGATACAAGGTTTTGTTAGTGCTTCGCTGACTGATATGATTGTCAGCATCAGCTGTAAACTGCCAAATATTAGTGTCAGTTCTCAATTATCACCTTTCTCAAAGTGAGATAAACATCAGAAACTCACAATAATAGAAATACTGTAGTGCAGTGCGTCTTAGAATGCTCATAAGGGTTTCTGTTATCTCTTATTTCTTGATTTCTCTGATTTCTATGAACTTCTATGAACTTCATACACCATTCTTATTCAATAATATAGCTTTATATACATCTCATTTCATTTATTGGATTATTATTCATACAAAAATCACTCTGTTATTCTTTTAACTAGGAGACTGATGTCTCTGTGCAAGCAGTTTTAGCTTTGTGTTAATCTGCTAGCAAGCAACGAGGCACAAAAATAATCACACAAAACAATTACACAAAAGTTATTACAGGAAAGTCTGTTCATTTGGCAGCCATCTTTGCAACACCACTGGGCAGTTAATTCCAGTCATGCAGAACCAGGTACCACTATCTTTGAATGGGGGAAAGACCAAAATACTTGAAACTGAAGGTCAAATTACCATTTCTAATAAAATCAGACAAAAAGGACATAAACAGTTTGCATTTGGCTCAATAATACATAAAAATAATTAGCATTTCAGGTTGTTCTGGCTACAAAGCTTGTGCAGATCATTACAATGAGGGGGCTGTCCCTGCTAGCAACACATTATTGCACTCCCTTCCCCACTTCCGACCTAACCAGCAAGTTGGCTTTTTTCCTGAAGGGCTATAAACAGACACCATATTGGGCGTTACAAGCTTTCACTTTCATATTTCCACCACTGAGCAGTCACCTCATATGTAACGTCTTTGATCTCACCTCTCCACAAACATGGCTGACCCTTTTACAATAAAACACTTTAATAAATGTTTTTTTGATCACCTACAAAGATCATACATGTTTCCAACATGCAGATATATATCATCAGTGTTATATGAAGGAACATTAATGCATAGAACAAAGATATGAACACATTAAAGGACTGTCTTTGTTCCTGGATTAAAGCACACTCTATATCTTGGATGCTTTATTGCAGGGACTTTTGCCAATACCACTAAATCTGGGGGACGTCAGTATTGACCAAAATTATCAATAAGACCAAAACATCACTCTGGTCGTATGCTAAACATTTAGGCTTGTTTATGGCAACTGTGAATAGTTCTTCATAAGCCTGATCTTTATTGAGCTTTCAATTGCTTTCAGTTTCAATTCAAACACTTTCCTTATGATACCATTTTAATCAAAGAACATATAATGACTTTCCACTAAAGGTCACTTCTCTCAAACCATTCTGTGCAACTGATATGACATGCAGTATCAGTCAAAGGTTTAGACACAGCTACTCATAGAGGGTTTCCTTAGTTTTAGCTTACTGCTTAACTCTAGAATAAAAGTGAAGGCATCAAACTATAAAATAGCACTCATGGAATTATGCAGTCCACCTTAAAAACCTCCAAAATGGATCTTTACAGGAGGATAAAACAGCTTTCTTAACCTGCAGTGGAGGCCAATATAACAAGGTTTATTTCTAAGCCATGTATTCTAAGCTATGTATTGTTTCAGAGATCTCATCAGCTGGAACTGTTAAGTGTAAGCTTGTAGGGTCTTTAAGATCACCAACAACATCCATTTAGTTGGGTGTGTCTAAACTTTTGCCTGGAACTGTTTGTCTGTCGCAGGCTCGTCTCATATATTTCCCCTTCCTAGATTTTGTCTTGCTTATCCCTATAATCAACCGTGACTACAGGCTGTTGCATATCAGGATTACAGCGACACTTATCATAGAATTAACTGAAGCACGTATAGGCTAGTGGGTAGAAGAGCGAGTCAATGCTGATCCCTTCCCCCTTTCTGACTGGCTGACTGCTCTTCTCTCTGGCAAACAGAGACATAACCAAATCCCCCCCTGCCACGGCGCTGAGGTCGCAGCGTCAAAATGACTCTTTTTATTACAGTTCATAAACACTGACTCCCCTGGTGGCCCTGGGAAATTTCACATAAACTTTGATCAAACAGACGTTGGCCTCCCCGGTTTTAAGCACCTCTCTCTACGTGTGAAAATAGCCCGTCTCAATCACCGGCAAGGGTAAGACAGGGAAAACAGAGCAAATAGCACCGCGCTCGCTATATCAAGTCATTATTGGCCGGAACGCTGGGGGAATAGAATTCATATAAAACAATAAGTTTCTCTCCTCCATCACAGAAAATAAATAAATAAATAAATGAAATCTCTGTACGAGGCAGAATTCTGCCTCCCCGGTATACTTTGTGGCTGAAGTTAATGAGTCAGACTTTAGAGGCGGGATTAAGTGTCTGGAATGTGGGCAGTAGTGACAGATGACCAAGGCCTTCATTCCTATGGCTTTCCTACGGCTAACATCTCTGCTCTGTTAATTTCTCCACACTTTGCATACTGTAAGTTAGGGCTGCGTTATTGTGAATATATTGCAACACACTGCAACTGATGAAAGATGTCTAGCTATATAGAATCACTAGCCCAAAAGAGCCCACGGTGACATATGTATCGCACACGCCGTTTAACAAGTCTAGAAAGCTCCTTGTACAGCTTTATCCTTCTCTTAAACTCATGGAGTCCCTAAGTGACCCTATACTGAACATCCTGGATGCGGTCACATGACAGTTTGTGAAGTGCATGGAGCAAAACCAGCTTATTTTTAAAGCTTGTTTTTGTATATATAAGGTCTGTTATAAACCCATTAACAGTTCTAACACTCTGATAACATGTTCTATATTACATAGAACCAATTTCTAGAACAAAATGATGGAATACATGTCACAAAATGGTTGTTGGGGTATATGTTACCAGTATTTTGACCTTAAAATAGTACAGAAGATGCCATATGACCTCTCTGTCACAATAAGACTGATCTTTTATAAGCATGTAATTGATCCCTCATCGTGACCCTTAAGGAGAAGTGGGTCTGGGCTCTTATGAGCTGGAATAGAATCAATAATGTGACATGGTTAGGCCTGCATTACTCACTCTCACTCATTCATCTTCCCAACCGCTTTATCCTTATCCAGACAAGGCCTGCATTATTTTGACCAAAATTATTTACTTTTATCAGATTACATGAGTACCTTGACTTACCTAGAACTCTGATTAAACAAGATGTACACAGAGTGCCATAAAAACACTATGACTGGTTAGAGGCTCGTTTGCAGTCTTCTGTGATATCAGTACTGCAAAGGTAAATATAATATAATCAGCTAATGGGCTATTGTGCACTGTGCTGCTCAGAGTATGTTGGCCCATCTATGCGTCGTCCACAAAAGCAACTTTTGGAACCTTGGAGAAGTGTTCACACAGCCCGTCAAACCTAATACATTCAGGATGGAGTTCAGATTCACTATATAAGTTTGAGTTTCAGGATTAAAGGGGAACCTTTAAATGGTTCAGTGGTTCATTCAGAGGGTTTTGAAATATTTGTTATTTACTTGAGAGTTATGATATGATATGATAATGATAGTAATGATAGTAATCAGGGGTTTCAATGTCCGCAACACAAATAAAGTTATTATATTTGCTATGAGAAATGGCCAGTGCTTCTATGAGTATCTTCTGAGTTTGGGTACTTGGCCTCATAATGCCCTTTATTCAAGATGCCAAATTCTAGGGGTCCTGAAGTGGTCTTGGGCCTCCTAATTAACCTCTTACACCCCTGAATGTCTCAAAATCAAAATTATAGGGGAAAATGAAAGTATTATGATGTTGCCATTTGGGTAAAACAGGTTCTCAATGTAACTAAAATAATAACTATGACCGGGATACCACTGAAAAACTTTACAGTACACAACCAACATAAACCTGGGGATACAAGGAATTGTACCTAATGAAGCGACCTATGGTGGGTGTACGTGCATATATATAATTATAGGCAAACATTTGGGTGCCACAAACAAACAAACAAACAAACAAACATATATATATATCACATATACCTGTCCTGTTAACTCGGATGCCCAAACTTATGCATGACAGCTGTAGGAGGGATCACTGGAGACCGCTCTCTTTCTGCGTGTTTGTTTCAGTGTGGATGTCTTTTCTGCTCTCTGTAGAAACCCTCCAAAGCCCCAGCCAGGGCCTCAGTAGCTCCTTAAGATAACAGCAATTACCAAAGACCCACAGTAAGACGTGTGTAGAGGTGTATGTGTGTGCGAGTGCTGTGTGCGTTTCAGCGGTTCCTATATCTTGTGGTCTATCTTGCTCACCCCCTCTGCTCTACCTCCTCTCCTGACAGTGTGACTCAAGGTTTCCTTTCACTCGCACGCTGTCGTCTCCATGAACAATCTGTCCACACGTCCATCCATTCTGCCGCTCTTCTGCATACTCCTTTCACTGATCCATCAGGCTCTTTGGCCTAATTGTGCACTCTTATCTGTCTCTTCTCTGAGACAGAGCCGTACCCATTCTCTCTTTCCCAGGCCACAGACAGTCTTGATGCTAATGGCTATATCAGCAGCTGTAGACGTAATACAAGAGTGTACATCACTGACAAGGAAGCCTGAACCCTCAGTGTTTTTATTTGTTGCTAATTGATGTAACAAGGTATTTACATGTATTTACTCATTTCTGTTATTTGTTTTCTGTGGTTTCAAGTTCTAGTTTTCAGCAGCTTGCTGTTTTGTGCATGTGCGTCTATGTACGTCACTAAATGGCAAAATGGTAGAAGATATTAGCTTTTGATGAGATATTTCTTAGGAGATTCCATATAAGATTGGTCACATGCATGGCAAAGGCAACAGAGCAGGAGTTTCTAAAACTGGAGTCCACAGGATTCCTAACCTCAAAAACTGCTTTCAGCAAGTTCCACACTTACTTCATATCTGAAAACATCCACAGGTGCTTCTGTTCATCCATTTAGTTGTGAGAAGACAACATAATGCTGTGGGTCTGAAAGGATGTGTTGCTGGCAAAAAGCACCTCAACGTCTTTAAATGTTTTTGGGCATCTGCCTTTTTTCCTGAAGCGACAATAAAATAAATTAGGGGTGGTCTCTGACTTTTGGCATGGTACTGTTCATGCCCTCATGTGGGAAGTATCGTTATTACTGTACCTATAGGTACTTACAAACACTCACCAAGCACTAGGGATCTCTCCTTGTATCTACACTCACTGTCCATTTTATCAGCTCCACTGACCATATAGGAGCACTCTGTAGTTCTACAGTTACAGACTGTAGTCCATCTCTTTCTCTGTGTACTTTATTACCCTGTTCTTCAATGGCCAGGACCCCCATAGGACCACCACAGAGCAGGTATTATGTGGGTGGTGGGTCATTCTCCACACTGCAGTGCCACTGATGTGCTGATGGTGGTGTGTTAGTGTGTGTTGTACTGGTGTGAGTGGATCAGACACAGCAGACTGAGAACAGCCGTCCAGAAAAGACGTCCAGCCAAAAGTGGGCACTATCCTGAGGACTAACTGTGCAGCAGCAGCGTCCTGTGGGCAGCGTCCTGTGGGCAGCGTCCTGTGACCACTGATGAAGGACTAGAAGATGACCAACACAAACTGTGCAGCAGCAGATGAGCTATCGCCTCTAACTGTACATCTACAAGGTGGACCAGCAAGGTAGGAGTGTCTAATAGAGTGGACAGTGAGTGGACACAGTGTTTAAATGCTACAAATTACATGTAAGTCAATGTATTTGATAGCAGTGAAATGCATATAATACTTATTGGACATTATTATTAAATCAAGTTGCCTACATATACATTTTATATAAAACATATGAAACATACTTTTATTACTTCAATTGCGCATGGTGCACATGGTTCAAATCCTGACACAAGAGTGAGTGTGTGTGTGTGTGTAGGAGCGTGTATTGTGTGTATTGTGGGCTTTGCTCCATTCAGGCTCAGTGTTGAGTGGGTTTATACACACAGTGCTGGCAGGAGCAGGTCAGTGGAGACTAGCCTCTTTTCAGGATCAAAGAGAGTTGAGCCAGTGTCACTCACTTCAGCTCTGATGCTAATGCCACAAACCTGGCACACACACTGCTTCCATCGCCTTCTCTCACTGTGTCTGTCCATCCATCCGTCCATCCATCCATCCATCCATCCATCCATCCATGCTTCCATCCATTTGTCAAGCCTTTGTTTGGTGTGTGTGAATTCCTGCTGAAATTCAGTATTAGATTCCATACTAGTAATTCTACAAGAAGAAATGTGTAATATTTATATCACTCAGATAACTGTGTACTCTGTGTCTTTTTATAGTGAATAAAGACGAAATGATTATGCTCTAAAGAACAGAATGATATTGTATCAGGTGATATTTATTGTTCTTCTTTGCTTCTCCTTCTTCTTGTTAAGTCAGTTTTTATGTATAAAATGTTATTAGGTATGTATTATTATATACGCTCATCTTCAAAAGAATAGTTGCACAAATAGTTGCACCCAGAAGGAATAAACCAACAGGAATGAAAAGCCAATATGGCATGAGCAAGGACGGGCCTTATCGCGGTACCGGGCTGACCTAAGAGCCACGATGGTGAACATTCAGCGAGCAGTGATGCCCTCCATGAGTCATCCTGTTAGTGCCAGCGCCATTGGCAGACGTCTGGACCACACAGGACTACATGCTCACAGACCATTACAACGTCTGCCCTTAACACCACGTCAACGTCACCAAAGACTGCAATGGTGTCATGCCAGACTGTTGTGGAGTGACTCAGAATGGCAGTGGAGGATCTTCGAGTCCCGCTTTTGTCTTGGTGGAGACGACCAACAAATCTGTGTATGGATTTCCAGATGTCCGGAAGGCCTGGTGTCACCCCACCTCCACCCCACCACACAATCTGCAGGAACTGTGTGAGAATATTCAGGCTGCATGGGATGGATTATCACAGGACACCATTAGGAACCTCTACAACTCCATACCGAGACTGTACTGACGCCATACTGAGAGACACTACTTCTGTATGTGTAGCTCAATAAATATTGTCCATAATAGTCTAAATTTATCATCATTTAATGTTCCTGGCAAGCTCTATCTTCCTTCCCAATAGCACTGCAATCCCACACTTCCTTCTGGGTGCAACTATTCTTTCACCAAATGGTTTATGAGAGAAAAAATGGCATATAGCTCACTATAGTTTACTTCTTATTAAATGCACAGCAAGCACATGCACGAGGCTTTCATCTAATCCGCAATCAGACTTTTATGAGTTTTTCTAAACTTGCAATGCAGCATTTTTGTTTTCATCCTAAAGAAAAAAGTGTGTTTTTTCCCCGAATGCCTTTCACCTTCCTCTACATTAATGGAAAAAGAAAGAGCAATGAGAGTGTGGCAGTGTTTGTGTTGGCCTTTCTGAAGCTGGTTCTGATGCTAGTCTGGAGTCAGAATCTCAGTCACTGCCTCTTTCATCTTTGCCTTTTTCTTCCAGTGCCGTGCGAGAGGTTCTTGTTTTATGTCATGTCTTGTGCCGGAGTCGGTGGGACTCCAAAGGGACGCTCACCTGTGTGAAGAGGGCTGTGTGAACCCATCAACCCGGCGGGCGCTTTGTGCAGACAGGCGTGAAGCAGACTGCGCCCAAAGCACACGTCACACCCTGTTAGGAGATGCCTAACACGCTAAAGAGGTTAAACTGCTGCACTTGGCAAAGGCAATTTTATTGATAACTGTTTGAAGCTCCCCCCCCCACTCCCCGTCTCTAGGCCTTACGAGGCATCAGGCTTCTCCGTCTTTATTCCGCTTGCCACTCTCAAGCAACTTCAAATGCGGCAAGACTCCTTCCTCTGCCTGGATGCTGGGAGAGCACGCATCCTGCTTCTGCTTCCTCGCTGCCTCGGCTGGAAAAACTCAGCGCTCTGATCTGGCAGACAGTCTTCTGTAAATTCCCTCATCTCTCTGCTGTATGGAAATATTTATATTATCACTTTCTCTGATGCTGCAATGCGCAATACTGCATCGCGAACCAAAGCTTCAGGATTTTTGCTGTTGCACTGCTGAAACTGCATATTGTGAGGGAAATGCTTTTTGCGCTGTGTTAAGGTTTGCCCAGAGTGGTACTGGCAAAATTCGCCATATTTCCCAAATATCTGATCGAATTCTGTAATATTTAAGTTGGCGTTGACATATTCATTAACCCATGCCTCCTGAGTTCTGATCCTCTGTGCTAAAATAATGACTTACCAACCTGACATAGCTTGTCTTTATAGGACTGTTTAGTCCTGTTCTTGCAGTTACACTAAAGGGAACCCTAACACAGCACTGTAAACATTCACTCAACAGAAAACACATCAGGCAAAAATATGTGGACACCTGAGCATCACACTTATATGAGCTTACTGGACCTCCCATCTTACAACCGTGGCCCCTCTACAGACTACACCAGCCCCCTCTCTTCTGGGAGGGCCTTTCACAAGACTTTGGACTTTCTTTCTGTGGGAACTTATGTCCATTAAGTCAAAAGAATATTTGTGAGGTCAGGTACCGATGTTGGACAGAAAGGCCTGGCATAATTAACGTTCCAATTCGTCTCAGAGGTGTTCAATGGGGTTGAGGTCAGGGCTCAGGCTACTGGAGTTCCTTCACCCCAGACACGTCAGACACTGTCTTAATGGATTACACTAACTGTTATACTCATGCTGGAACAGGAAAGGATCTTCCCCAAACTGTTCTCACGAAGTTGAATCCATCATTGTCCAATCCATTGTCTTTGTATGCTGTAACATTAACATGACTCTTCATTGGAACTAAGGCTACGTTCACATTCCCAGGCCGAAGTCACTCAAATCAGATTTTTTTGCCCTAATGTGACACAGATCTGATTTTTTCAGGGCTGTGTGGACAGGTTAAATCCGATCTTTTCAAATCTGATCTGAGTCACTTTCATTTGTGGTCCTAGATCGTGTATATATTCAAATTTGTGGGCATTCGACATGAATGTGAATGCTCAGTTCGGATTTCATGTGACTTTTTTTTACTGTGCATGTGGCATCATTCAGCATTAATGTGGTGGCAAAGCCGAAGTGCAACAGATCAGATTGAGCAGTGAGCCCAAACAATGGAAAACAGCCCCAGAGCATTATCCCTCCTCCACCAAACTTTCATTCTGGTTGATAGCGTTCCCGCTGACATCCACCAAACCCAGATTCTTCTATTACACATGAGATAGAAAAGCGTGATTGATCACTACAGAGAACATCTTCCCTTCTGCACAGTCCAGTGGTGGCATGCTTTACACCACTCCAGGTCATGCTTGGCATTGGGCATATTGATCTTAGGCTTGTGTGCAGCTGGTTAGCCATGAAACCCAATTTCATGAAGCTCCCAATGCATAGTTCTTGTGGTGATGTTACTTCCAGCAGTGGTGTGGAACTCTCTAGCGGGTGATGCTACAGAGTACATGCTATTGTAGTCCTTCAGCACTCAATGAGTTTGCGTGGTGTAAGTTGAGCTGTTGACGTTTCCATTTCTCACTAATACCTCTTGCAGATGACCAGGGCAGATCTAGCAGAGCAAAAAAAAGTGGCATCCTATGACCGCGCCGTGTTTAAAGTTGCCAAGCTCTTCAATATGACCTGTTCTACTGACAGTGTTTGTTCATGCAGATTGCATAGCTATGTGCTTGATTTTATTAGCAGTGGGTATGGCGGAAACACCTGAACTCAGTATTCCGAAAAAATTTGAATTCCTCAGCTGAAGCAGGCTATAGCTCCTAGGATCACGTACACCTCAGTCAGTGGAAGATCAAAAACAGGAACTCCCATTTAGTCGTGTTCTTACAATTACACTAAGGGTACCCTAATGGATTACTGACTGTAAACATATTGGCTAACAGTATATGGACACCTGGTCATCACACCTGTATGAGCTTGCTGGACATCCCATCCTAAAGCCATGCCCCCCACCCGGTCACTATAACAGTCTCCACTGTTCTGGATAGGCTTTTCACAACATCATCATATATAATGCAAATATATACATTTCAAGCAACACATTAAAACAAATGTGTGCAATTTAATATCAAGAGATATTATTAAGTTTTTCTTAAGTTTTAAAGGCCCATTAGTATATCTATATATCAGGTATGTAGACTAATCGGGGTTCAGATGGAAGAGGGGGGGGCATTGTCGCCGTTGGCAGTGGCTGCTCTCCTTTCCTGCTGGTCCATTGCTCTGGCTGACCGGGCTCTCCATCATCCCCTCGTTAGCCCAAGGTCCTTGCCATGGACTAGAATTGCAGCTCAGTCCTGCAGCAAGCTGGGCCAGCCCTGAGGGTCCTCAGAGGCAATCAGAAAGTCAAAGGTTAGTCACTCGTAGTTGAGGCTACGGTATGTCCACCCCTGTGGCCAATTAGGTGTTGCTTGACCCAACTTAATAACATTAACGGTAGGACTGTCTGCACTCACCGTGGACCATTTTCAACACTTGCAGCGTATCTGATGTTGTGCATACACATACATATTTGTATGTACAGCGAAAGCAAGGACTTTTGTTTAGGCCTGTGAGGGATTTCTGTCCAGGATGCATCATTTGCAGAGGTATAACATACATGAGCATGAAAGGAAATGTTCCGATGACTCAGAAGGAAGAGAAAAGCACAGGGCAATGAGTCTCTTCCCTGTGGGCTTTCCTCCAGACTGCCAGTGGCAGCCTGACTAAAGGCTCGAAGCAGAAATAAACCGGCTCTACGGCAAACATCTTCATCACACCATCAGCTATAGCACAGCTAATGCATGCTTTAAGACATTCTGGGGATATTAAATGAGAATTTTCTCACTTTTCTCAGAAATTATAATTCGCCAAAAAAAACTACAGCCTGGAATGCTGCACATTTTAAAGGGTATATATATATACAATAGAATAGTTGCCCCCAAACAAATAGTTGCACCCAGAAGGAATCAACCAACAGGAATGAAACCTGGTGGGCAGGTTTAACATTGTGAGACAGGTTTAACACTCGACTGTGCATGTGACGTCAGCAAGCACATTCGTTATCGCTGTACCTGACTGACCCAATAGCCATGATTGCAGACATTCAGCGAGCAGCGATGCCCTCTATGAGTCATCCAGTTAGTGCCAGCACCATTGGCAGGTGGCTGCACAGTGCAGGTCTGCAGACCGTTATGGCGACTGCCCTTAATACCATGCCAACATCGACTGTCATGGAGTGACTCAGAATGGCAGCGGGTCATCTTCAGTGACGAGTCCTGCTTTTGTTTTGATGGAGACCAAGACCTACGAGTCTGTGTGTGGAGGCACTGTGGTCAGCGCCAAGATGAACGGCTTGTTGTCTCACGCCACATGTCCAGAAGGCCTGGTGTCCTCCACCTCCACCTCTACTGCAAAATCTTCAGAAACTGTATGAGAATATTCAAGATGCATGGGATGGATTATCACAGGACCACACCATTAGGATCCTCTACAACTCCATGCTGAGACATCTGAAGGACCTGATACCATTCTGAGAGACACTACTTCTGTATGTGTAGCTCAATAAATATTGCCCATATCAGTCTAAATGTATAATCGTTTATTGTTCCTGGTAACCTTTATCTTCCTTCCCAATAGCACTGCAGGCCAACACTTCTTTCTGGGTACAACTGTTCTTTTGATGATAAGTGTATGTATATAATTGGCACAATCATTAAGCTCCTATGGGCTGGCACTGCATTGTCCACTGTGGGTGGTAATGCTTTCTATGCCATATTCCTGGTACACATGCGACACTGTATATATGTGTGATACCCTGCTTGTAATTTCAGTGTGGAGAGTGGAGGACAAATGACCTCTCCAAAACAGGTTGTTTTCGCAGCTCAGTTCCCACATATGGTCTGGAAAGTGAATGGAACACTTTGAAACTTAAACACCACTTCAGTTGTCCATGATATGGGCCCTTCAGCAGAACCTGTTTTCTTCTTCGATCAGACTCCATCCAAAGAGAAGAAAATCAGTTGACATTTGAGATTCTGCTAGAAACTCTCGGGGAGCGTGTCTGTATATGTGTATGCTTCTTTCCCCTCCCAAAGCTACACATGCCCTGTCACACTGCACCATGAAAACAAACAATAACCCGATGTCCATCCCCTCCCTTTGCCCCCTGCGCCTTCATACACCCCATCACACAGTCCTGCCGCGCTTCACACAGGCGAGCGTTAAAAATACATGTATAGCTCCCCTCATCCTTTATTCATTCTTACTCGCTCCTTTATGTTTATGAGACTGGGGCTCTGAGGGTCCGCGCCGCTGACCCAGGGGTGTTCACAGGGGCTCCAGAAAGTTCCTGTTTTTCAAATCTAATCCACTATAAATGAGGCCCCAAAACATGGTGCTCTGCACCATACATACATGCATACTGTACACTGCTGGGATCATTACAGCACAGCCTGCTGTATGGAGGTTAAAGGCTATACCAAGAAGCATGGTACATTTACTCAAGCCTTTATTTATTTATTTACTTACTTTATTCAATAACTTCAATTACAATTACGTGAATGAAAATCTTAGCATGTCATTTCATTAATGCTGCTCTGACAAATGAAACAAAGTTTCCATTAAAATACCATTAAAACACCATTAAAATAAGCATGATACATAGTGGAGTTATGACATATTATTATAATAATAATAATTTGTTATTTTTTTTATTTGTTATATTATTATTTTTAATAATAATAATAATAATAATAATAATAATAATAATAATAATATGTATATGTATATGTATATGTATATACTATGCATACTAAACTATATATAATATGTATGTATACTATTTTTGACTGTCATAAACACTGTTAATAATAATAACAACAATAATTACCATATTATTAGCACTACTTTTCTTAATATTTGATATTATACTATAAATTATATTGCAGTTTAAGTATAAATTCATAGTATTATGTTATTAGATTATAGTTAAGTATTATAACTTAAAATACTATTGTTTATGCATTATTTCAACTTTTGGTTATTTGGCAATAATAATAATAATAATAATAATAATAATAATAATAATAATAATAATAATA
>CM067487.1:29745178-29764983 GCA_034552555.1 Semaprochilodus insignis | reverse complement strand
AATAGAATATAATAGAATATAATAGAATATAATAGAATATAATAATCTTTTTATATATTACAACATTAAATAAATGTATTTTTTTTAATCAGCATGTTTAATTCTAATGGATAGACAGAGGCTGGTCATGTAAAAATGAATTGTTCACATACTTTTTTAATGTTATAAACATGTTATAATGTTTGTGTGAGTTCCCAGCTAGCAGGCAACAGTCTCAGAACTATCTCAGAACTAACATTACCTACAAGTTCTATAGAAAATGTTCTAATCTAATGTTCAAAGAATGTTTTAAAGATGTTGTCAGGGCCACAGACTACATGATAACAGAAGAAGAACATTTGGGAAATGTTTTATGGATTCTACTGAGACCTGAGATGAGAGAATGTTTTTAGAGAACGTTCTACTACCTTTAGAAAGAACATTTCAAAAGAAATCTTTAATGGAACATTGCATATTCTCAGGAAGCTTCTAGAACAAATCATTTATAGCTTGCTTTATGTACTGAAAATAATTAATTATTCATTTTAACATTTACATGCTTTCATTTTTTAACCTCTTTTTATCCTGTAGAATTAAATAGGATTCAACAGAATTAAACAGACTGATGTATGAATTTAACAGAGGAGCACAAAAAACTTTTTTTTTTACTTTCAATCTAAATTATTGTATAGAAATTTTATTCTAAGCAGTTTTGGAGCATTTCTATTGGTCCAATCATGAGGAAATATTCAGACAGCGTCACGCGCCCATCTAGTCTCTCGTGGGCGAAATCACTCGCAAACTCCAATTCCCAGAACCACTCTGGTGATCATGTGACTTCCGCCGGCAGCCAATCCCAGATCGTCCTCACCCAAATTCTGATTAGATTCACCTGTATTACTTCCTTTATAAACTGCTCTTTCTGACTTCCTCTTTGCGAAGTAACGTTTCTGGTTTTCCAGGGCGTAACCGAACTTTCTTTTAATCGTGCATCATTCAAGAAGCAGTCCGGGCCAAACCACACTTAATGAGTTCAGTGTGAATGAGCTGAATGGGCTTAACGTTCCATTAATGTTTTCAGAGGGAAGTTTTCTTTCAGTTCGTTCTTTCTAAAGGTAGGAGGACGTTCTCTAAGCACATTCTGTCATCTCAGGTCTCAGTGACATCCATAAAACATTTTCCAAATGTCTGTGGCCCTGACAACATCCTCCAAACATCCTCTGAATGTTGCAGTTAAAACGTTACGTCTTAGTGAACATTTAACCTTATAGGAACATTAATAACATTGAACCTTACTGGACCTGACATATCTGACATATCTTTAAAACATTCTTTGAACATTACATTAAAACAATTCTTTTAATACTTAGCTAGAACTTGTCAGTGACGTTAGCCAAAGTTCAAAATTGGCTACAGATTATTTTTTTATTTGTGTACTGGAGGGATTGAATAGTGCACTTTCAATCAGGACAATTCAGTAATCCGTCACATAGACCCTCCAAAAGCTGACCCAAGGAAGCATGTAAGACTTGCTCACTTTTAGAGAGTTTTCCTAGAACTGTACATCGAAGCAAACCTTGTAACACACCTGACCTGAGTAATCAGCTCATTTGCATGCCCTTCCTGAGCTGAAGTGGGTGAGTTACAGTAGAGAAAAACAGTCAAATGTACACGGCGAGGGTACACCGGGAGGCAGAAACCACTGCTCTCTTCAAATCTGTGTATCCTTCTCCCCTCAAACGCTCCTGCTGAAATCCTCCCCCATAAACCTGCCACGGTCACAGGACAGGCAGCGATCAGAGGCATGAGGCAATATCTACCTGCAAGAAGGAAAACTTGAGGCGCCAAGTAGGCTTCTTCTCACAAAGCTTCCACCACAGAGGTGCAGTTATTCCCTAATGCTGCACATACCTCCTCTGGGGTCCTAATGGAGCAGCAGAGGAAGATGGCTCTATTAAGCGCTTTACTTCTTCTTATTTCTCGCCTGGAACAAAGCATGTGACGTAATGGGTCGCAACGGGTGCAGGATTTCTGTGTACCGAGTCATGCAGTGATGCAACCGAACGTCTGCATTACCCCGTCAGCGCACAAAGCAGCTGTAATCTGTATTGTTTCACTGGGGGGACTTCAAAGATACTGTAAAGCTAGTCATTGAGCTTACATGCCTTTTCTGTAGATGTAGCCGAATGTTGGCCCTGCTGACATCACCACTCGCTTTCAGTCGAGTTCTCCCGTTGCAAGCAAAGGAGATTTTTTTCCTTGTAGGTGCACATTTGTTGTCGGTGTCTCAAGGTGTTAGTTGTCCTTGACAGGGCTATTTGGCCTGCGTGTCAGGTAATGCTTCCGCATCAGGCCAGGTGGGAGTGTTGTGTTTGTTTGGTGGCAGGGCTGAAGATAGCCATTAGACCACCGCTCAAAGGAGAGAGGCACAGATGCCAAGCACAGGTCATCACGCTGATGGAGAGAGCCAGCTGCTGACCCGGGGTCAGTGACTCCTGTGAGAGCTGCGCATGTGTGTCTGTGTGTGTGGGAGATAGATCCAGGCCATTTGTCTTCTTTGGCAGTGGCTGTTCCTGCACTGTAGCCAGCTAACCCCACTGCCATTACTCAAGGAGAGGCTTAAATGGACTAAACTACCTTTGATTCCTCCAATACAAAACCTGATACACTAGAAAATATGGGCTTGCCATTGGTAAGCTGGATACACAGAATCCCAATTCCCTAGTCCTCCCCCCCCTCACCTCTCCTGTCTGCCTCCTAACGCTTGGGTGGGCTTGATGTCTTTCCTCTGCAAGGTACCACTTGGAGCCCGGTTTGACAGTTGGGGATGGATACGCCGCAAGGATGTTGCTGTAATTGCATCTGGTTGCATCATGAAAAAGTAATAATTCACTGTCAAGGACGTCAAGGTGTCAGCGTTCAGCAGAACTGATAAGTTGTCAGCGGCAGAGAGAGTTTAAGCCTCTTTCCAAAGTCAAGCCCTGGAGAGCTGGAGGAAATAAAGGAGGAGATGCTCAGATGAGGAAAATGTGTTCATTTACTCTCCTCTTAATCCACTCAGATGATATACACCTTAGATGCACATGCTGGACCGCTTTTGGTGAACATTCCCAGCAGCGTTGTTTTTCTGATCTATGGCTGCATCAACGGAGGACTTACCATCTCTTTCTGGGTATGTACTTGTGTTGAAGGTTTTAAAGGAACTGATGATAGGAATTGATGATACAAGGTTTCTAAGACTATACACATAGACTGAGGCAAAGGGAGTTCACACTCAGCACTAATTTTCAAAGTAGCATCTATGTCCAAAGACTTAGATTGAAACTCCAGATGCCTGTGTAGATGCTTGCTATGTTGCATCATTAACATCCAACTAAATATGTTTAGACCACATCCTCAGTGTACACTCTTCATAAAAAAATTCATCATCCATCACTCATCATCGAAAGAATAGTTGGACCCAGAAAGAAGTGTGGCATTGCAATGCTATTGGGAAGGAAGATAAAGGTTTACCAGGAACAATAAATGATGATACATTTAGACTGATATGGGCAATATTTATTGTACTACACATACAGAAGTAGCGTCTCTCAGTGTGGCGATGGGGCCGCCATGTTTGTTAATGCAACATGCCAGTCGTCTCAGCATGGAGTTTTAGAGTTTCTTAATGGTGTCCTGTGATAATCCATCCTGTGCAGCTTGAATATACTCACACAGTTCCTGGAGATTTTGCGGTAGGGGTGGAGGTGGAGTGACACCAGGCCTTCTTCTCCACCAAGACAAAGCGCTTTAAGCAAATGCTGTTTTATTACGCATCTTTTGGCCAAACATAAAAACTTATTTACAATTTACAATTTAGTCTCTCCTACTGTGAGTCCTTTGCCATAAGTGAGTCCTTTGCCATAAGTCTCCAGGTGTGCACAGTTGGCAGCAAAAGAGTGCTCTCGGCCATGCACAACCTCCTCATGTAAAGATTCTCAGAACCATTACATCACAAACCCATCATTTTTTATTCATCATTTTTACAATTTTGCAGAAACTCAACGTGGTCTGTGAACTGACTGATTATAGAGAAACTGTATTTCTTTACAGAACGGCAATAGGAACCAGTGGTCACAAATGCAAATAATAAATATTATTTAATAAATAATAATTATTAAATAAGATCATTGGACAAAACATTCAGTCATCTGTGACTGAAATGTACCTAATAGGATGAATAACAGCTGTGATTGGATTTGGCATGGACTGGACAAGTTTCTGGATGTAGGCCACATCAATGTTCAGACACTCTTGCATCAAAGAATTGCACAGATTTGGTGGATGTCTTCCCTGACACTATTCCGAGGAGAATTTCCTGTAGACTGGGATTTTAGCCACTGCTGGTAGACCCGTATGACCGTACGCTTCCATACACCTGCAAATTCAGTTACTTCCTTCACACTATGGTCTTTGGCACATCCAAATAGAGTCACTACTTTTAGCCAATCATTAACATCTGCTCTGGAGCCATTTTCCACACATGGAATGAGACATTCACTGCACTGTACCACCTCTTCTCAGTCTATGAATCCCGTCACTCACACCCCGCAGGTATTTGTAGCCCGGTCTTTCTTGTGCAGCGCCATCTGCAGGAGCCTGAAGTTACTACCACTTTAAACAGGGTGACTAATGTTTTGTCCAGTGAGCTTAATATTGGGGAACAACGCAACTATGTCTGGTTTGCCACCACCATAAACATCTACACTAGTAATACTAGTGGAATTGTTCTTTAACAGTTGGACCACCTTCAGACAGGTGCAGATCTAGGTGGGACTATTAAAGCATTAGATCATTTCATGTACTCTACTGATGTGCTATGACATTCTGTCTTTCCCCTTTATGCAAGCTTCTATAGAAAGCCCGATTCTTGTGTAAGTGGCATTAATGTACATCTGAGAACACTAAAGCTCCTTGCATGATTTGACCATCTCAGCCAGGTCCTGGGGTGATTATCGCAGTCAAACCCACCACAAACATTGAGCTTAGTGTTGTCTGTCTTGCGGTACCCAAGAACAGGCCTGTGTGGTACCCTGCATTTTCCCTTGACACTTTCACATGAGGAAATTTCAGGCAGCTGGATCTTGCCTGCTTCTGCGCATCATCTGCTACCATTCGCTATTTCAGCTGGATTTTGTCTGAGACACTGCTGAGGAACGTAGGCCGGCAGACTCAGAGACTCATCCTTTAGCTAAACAGACACCCCATGAGGGGAGAGCGCTGTAAGAACTGAACGGCTGGTGTTCCAAAAAGATTATGTGTCCCTGAAAGCCCAAAGATTGATCCTATTGTATTTTAATGAAGTGCTTATGGACCCGCTTACAAGCGCAAAGAGAAGGGGGAACAGGCTGGCAGGACTGACTCCACACAATGGAGAAGAGTTTGAAGGTCTGAAGGAGGCAGGGGGGTATGTGCTGGGGGGATCCCATTCAGTTCCCAGAGTTTTAGAGGATTTTGCAGCTCTTCCGTCTCCATGACTGTCCATTTTCTCGCCTACCTTTTTGTTCTTCTTTCGCCTTTTCAGTCTATTTTCTCACACTTTACTCTCTTTCATTAGCTTGTGTACATATCGGATTGGGTGGCGCGTGAAGATTAGCTGACCTTCTGGTCACTGGGCTGACCTCGAGGTACAAAGCAAGCACACAAAGGCGCACAAAGCAAGCGTACACACAGAAAACACATAAATGCAGCAGCGCCACTAGCAAACAACCCCAACCCTCTCTCTGAATATTCTCTCAGACAAACACTGGAGCTTCATTTTGGGTCTTTGTGATGGAGCTTTCTGCTGCCCCTGTGTGGCAGAGTTCATCCATGCCTCTGGAGCAGCGCACAAAGGGCCTCAGTGTCCCAGCAGTGCTGCTTCTGAATGCACCGCTAGTCCACGTATCCCATGAGGCCCGGCTGTAATTAAGGACATGCGCTCGTTAGCAGCCTGTCCTTCTCTCCGTTCACTCACCTTTGCCTATATCACTCTATCTCTGCGCTCTCCCTCCATAACTCCCCCCCTCCCTCTCTCTGTGGTTTGTCAGATGAAGTGATTGCCTCCCTCTCCCACCCCCTCAGTGGCATTTAGCTATTCTCATTTGCATGTACATGCCCTCGCTGTGCGGCCGGCGAGCCGCTGAGATTGATCAACAACGCAGCGGCATGTTTTATTACATGTCAGTCGGAGGCATAAACCAGACGCGGTGGGCATACACGCTAATACATACACACACACACACACACACACACACACACACACACACACACACACATACGTCCATGAGACTACGAGCAAGTATGTGCATTCATACAATTTGAATCTACAGACAACAAGCCTTTTAAGGGGAATTCCACTAAATATTTCTGGAGTTTCTGCATAAATCAATAGCTGGAGAGTAAACAAAGTCACTCAGAGTAGTATGATGGGAAATATTCAATTGTCAAGAAGCCTGCAGACTCAACACTGCCATTAGATTTTGCGTTGCACATTGTGGTATTATTTCAAACTATAGTCAATGCAAATTTATCGGTGCGTACTGTTTAGTCATAATTTCAATATGAAAATCATACTGAAATCAATTTTCTTCTAACAAGCTCAAAGGTTGCAGTACTACAAGGATCCAGAAGCACATATGGCTTCAATTTGGAAGGTCAAACTATATACTGTATACCATAAAGCCACCTCCTTGTATTTACCCTCATTGTCCATTTTATCAGCTCCACTGACCATATAGGAGCACTTTGTAGTTCTACAGTTACAGACTGTAGTTCATCTGTTTCTCTGTATACTGTATTACCCTGTTCTTCAATGGTCAGGATCCCCACAGAGCAGGTATTATGTGGGTGGTATATCGTTCTCAGCACTGCAGTGACACTGACGTGGTGGTGGTGTGTTACTGTGTGTTGTGCTGGTATGAGTGGATCAGACACAGCAGTGCTGCCGCTGGAGTGTTTAAGCACTGTGTCCACTCACTGTCCACTCTATTAGACATTCCTATCTTGCTGGTCCACTTTGTAGGCCATAGCTCATCTGTTGCTGCACAGTTTGTGTTGGTCATCCTCTAGTCCTTCATCAGTGGTCACAGGACGCTGCCCACAGTTCTCCTATACGGTAAGTGGAACTGCTAAAACTGACAATGAGTATAAAAGCGAGGAGGTGGTTTAATCTGTAGTGCAGCTTTCATCACAAAACCTACATTTAGTGTGCTTTGAATTTCAACTAAAACGTATTTGTATATGTGTGAAATCTCAAACTGTTTAGGATAGATCAGGTGTCATTTTTGTGTCATTAAACAAATATTATGCTGGCAAATTTCCTTTATTTTTAGACCCACCAAAGTATGAATTATTTACAACAAAAAAAATTTGGCTTAGTATTTATTTTTTTCTCTATAAATGTAACATATCAACTCTGGTGCCAGCAATTTGTAAGTAGAGATGTACCGGGAATATAGGAGAACTGTGGGCCGATGCTGCATTTTTCATGTGCACATCTGCCAATGCCAGTATTTATAAAATGCTGAAGCTGGGAATGCATCTACCTGGATTAGCATTACAGAGAAACATGTATGTAATGTTTCCAGCCCAGAAGGTTGACTTACCATTTCAAGTTGATAATCATGGTGTAACTCTGCTTGTCCAACCTAGCAACAGTTGCCACGAAAGAGTACATTTGTCAGGTACATTGTAGTCAGCCCCACTAGTAGTGGTCAATCACCTTTCAGAGTTTTGTTCTAGTAACCTGATTCAAAGACTTTGGCTACGTTCACATTACAAGCCTTGTTGCTCAAATATTTCTTTTTTTGCTCAGATCTGATCTCACTAACATGATGGTTCACATTCATGTTCTGTCATTAATATGAACAAACCGGCATTCTGAAACAACACAATGCACACCTCCTAATCAGTAGCATCATGTGAATGAATTACGTGCGTCATGAACAGCAAATAAACAGAACAAGCCTTCATTGCAAAGATGTTATACTCGTCATTAGAGCGAGATAATAATTTAAAAAGGGTCAGATCTGTTGCTATATTATTGGCTTTAACCTCATATTTGGTTCTACTGCCAAAGTAATGCTGAATTATAGCTCATGTACAGTGTACAAAAACACCTGAAATCCGATCTGAATGTTCACATACGTTTGTACGTATGAACGTTTGTATGTCCACAAATTGTATATGTATCTGATCTAGGACCACATATGAAAGTGACTCAAATCTGATTTGAAAAGATTTGAAAAAATCAGATCTGTGCACATTTGGGGCAAAAATTTGAGTCTGGTAATGTGAATGCGGCTTTGGATCAGATGTGTTGGACTAGAGCAAGATTTAGAGGATGACAGTCTGACGCTCTGATATTCCCGGTGCACTTGCATGTTCTACATGGAGCACAGTCATTTCATTAGATCTTCAGGAGCACACTGGGTGCCCCTGATGTAACCTACATCACAGCCGGCCTGATCTCATGATAAATTCACTGGAATTTCAATTTTCGATGAGCAAATGCGACACCACTGGGCTTCCTATGAAAGAGGTCATCAAAACAGCTGTTGCAACTAAACCCACCTTTGACTCACCATCACAAACATACCTGATTGTATCCCATCATACTCACATTTGTGTGAATCCCTATGAGTTTGCACTAATGAGGAGCTAATTAGTGAGCTAATCTGTTAGCTAAACTAGCAGCTCACCATCAAAACATCTGCCTTCAGGTCATGGGGTTGAGCTGTCCTTGCAAAAGCTGAGCAGTCATTGCAAAAGCAGGACATTTATCACATCAAGAAGCTTGTAGGCTGAAACTCTCACTGGAGTTTCTGTTTCTCATGCTATACCAATAAGACTCCTTGGGCTTCCTAATGCCACGTTCGTCTACCTTCATGATTACATGTGAGTCGCTCTGGATAAATTTCCTCTCTTGATTGTTCTGCAAGGCAAAATACATCTCTGGAGTGTCTGCAGTTACCATGGGTTAAGTCAATCGTTCACAATCTGTGTGGATAAACCCACAAATGGCGCCTGGAGATGACTGTGTGCTGTGGAGTGTTTATTCATTCTTTTTTTTGTCGCGAGGAAACTGTTTTTTGAGGACTTTGGCAGAGCCCTGCCGAGGCTGATGGATATTAATATGCACAAACGGAGGATGCAGAACAAAATGCTGATAATGAAGTGGGGAGGTTTTTGGGGGTGTGTGGAGCTTAAGAGCAGCCACAGGGGAGTCAGCACATGGTTAGCCATATGCCTCTGAGCAGAGAGCAGCCGCCTCTGGGGGAGCAAGGCGAGCGTTCTCTCTCATTCGTTCTCAGTATCTCTCTCTCTCTCTCCCTCTATCTCTCTGTCCATTCTCCCTCTTCCTTCCTCCCTCCTGCTCTCTTTTTTCCTGCCTCTCTGCCTCGCTGACCCCTGCAGGAGCATTCACCTCTCCAGGAACCCACTCATCCTTAGCATGCTTCAGCTGCTTCCCATGTCTTTTACAGTGAATGGAGGTGATGAAGTCTGGCTAGATAGTGAAAGCTGCTAACATGCTAACATAGCCTGCAGCACGGTACCTGTTTTAGAGATACAGACAGACAAATTAAAGGAAAATAATTACTTGGAGAAACATTTGCGAGAACAACGCAGGCTAGACAAAAAGTAAATGGAGCCTGGAATTGAATAACCTGTAGGTCCTCTTTATCAGCATCACCTCCACCAAACGTTTCCTGTAGCTGCAAATGAGACTTGCATAACCATAAGGAGGAATTCTGGACCATTCCTCCCAGCAAATGTGTTTCAGTACCTCAGTACTTCTGGAATGCCTTGCTTGCAAAGCCTTCTTCAGGTCCTACCACAGCATTACGATAGGGTAAAGATCAGGACTCTGACTGGGTCATTCCAAAAGACAAATCTTCTTCTTTTTCAACCGTTCTGTAGTTGATTTACTTATGCTCTTTGGGTTCATTGTCCCATTGCATCACCCAGCATCTCATCAGGTTGAGATAATGGACTATATCACTCTCCTGTAAACTGTTTTGATACACGTTATGAATTAATTGTTCCATCAATGATTGGAATGAAAGCAGCCCCAAACCATGAAGCTCCCTCCACCATGCTACACAGCTGGGATGAGGCTGTGGTGTTGGTGTGTCCTATTTCCTCTGAATATAGTATTTGTGCATTTGCTCCATTTTGTCTCGTTTTTCCATAGAACATTACCTCAGAAGCATTGTGGAACATCCAGGTGGCCTTGGGCAAGCATGAGATGCGCCTCACCTCAGCACCAGTCTTGTTCAGGGTTTTTAATAGCGGACATGTGACCAAAGGTTTTTGCAGTTAGTAGAGTCTTCTGTAGGCCTTTTGCTGTTAACCTTGGTTTCTTTCTCACCTCTTTCAGGATTATCCATTCTGTTCATGAAGTGGTCTTAACAGGATGGCCACTACTATAACAACAATAGCACCAGTCCTGTAAACAGTTTGTCTAAATTTGGATTGATGTATATGCAGATCTTTAGCAATGCTGTTGTAGACTTTTCCAGCTTCATGCGTCTAACACGTCTACTGAGTTCTTCAGGAGGTTGTTTGATTGAGGCATGAGTCACACTAACCTTTCTTGAGAGGAACAGATCAGTATCACTGCCTTTACTTTAATGGGCAAAGCACCTGTGAAACCCATATTTACAATCTCATCTTTTTAACTGATACACTGATACACGCCAATTAGCTAAGGTTCCACTACTTTACATTTTCTAGCCTGTACCGTGGATGTTACTCAATGGGCTCAATAAAATACATAAAAAGTACAACTTTTAATGTGTTATTAGGTTAGTTAGATTGTGTTTGTCTGTAATTGTGAACAGTCTGTCCACAACTACATAGAGACGGGTAATATTCAATTGAGGACTTTTACAGTCCAGTTACAGTAGTGTACATAAACTCCTCATTACAAAGGCAAATGCACATTTGAGAGCTAGATAAATCCACAGGCACTGGTTTATAGAAATGTGTGGGAGAAGTGAAATGGTCAGATGATGTTTCATCATATTCTCCACAAGTGGGTGAGTGCAGCGATCCCTACATTGAGGGGTCCAGTGGAAATTTTGTTGGCATCATTCGGGATTTTACTGAGAAGGATGACTGCAAATCAACACAAAGCTACTCTGACTGGTCACTTTTAGCCTCTAATGAAAGAAATATATAATTCATGTAATGGTTTATATTGGCAAATAGAAGCATCACAAATATACACAGAATTTCTATTTCTAAAATTAACTCAAATTATCAACAGAATGTGAAGAAATAACAGTTTTGGTGTTTGATATAGAGATAGAGATATCTATTTAAGTTAGCATGCTAAGCAGCTAGCCTCAGCATATCCTATCTTGTAATACCACTCTGTACCTCAAGAGGCAATGGTGAGTCACTGTAATGCAAGCCTGCCATCAGTCCAACACAAGAGGATGAAGTACCGCTGCTGCAATGATTGTTTTTCTAGTCAATCATCACAGTTAGATCACTTAGGGACATGTAGCCGATGAAACACAAATGGCTGAAGCTCTCTGTAAGCAGTCACCTGTTTGCTGCAAGAAACCACATTCAGCAGCAAACAAGGGAGTGAAATGGTAGCATTAACATTGGTGTGGCTTTCCACCAGCGGAGATGCTCTTGGCGAGTACAGAGATGAAGTCTTAAGCTGGATGTCTCTTCTAGACTACTAAGGAATGAAGAGGGAGGAAGAGGGAGGAACCAACTGGGGGAATAAACATACTTAGAAATCAATGGAATAAGCTAAAGGTTACTATATGTATATTAACTGTTATGATATAATATTTTAACAGCAATCTGCAATGCAAAAGCAAGAAAGAAAGTCAGAGAAAGAAAGGGCAGATCAACATCACAGAGACTGCCAACGGTGATCTGTAATTCAGTACAGGATAAAATTAGAGAGAAAGGAAGAGAGCGGGATTGTTCTCTTTTAGATCTCATCTTAGCCCACCAGCCTGGATGAATCCCTGTGGTCCCCAGGGATGAAGCGTGAGTAATCCAGGCTGTGCCTTCCTCTTACACAAACGCCAGGATCAGCGCTCCTCACACAAGTAATTAGAAGATAATGGGGAGTAATGCAGCCCGATCTGTCCCCATTACCTCCTGGCACTGCCAGCACAGCGCCATCTGATGCCTGATCTGGGCACAGCAGATCTTCTAAATACAGACGGTCTTAAAATTAATCCACCTCCACCTTTCCTTCATTCTGCACCCATGTGAGGTGTGTGTGCATGTGTCTGTGAATGTGGAGAGGAACAGAGAGTGTGCATTAAAGCATGTATTAAAGAGGTCATATATATATATATATATATATATATGTGTGTGTGTGTGTGTGTGTGTGTGTGTGTGCAGGTATATATGTGTTCACATGTAAACAGTCGAGTCATATTGTTATGACCGCTTTCTACTTTCAACAGCAATAGCACTAGCTCATGAAGGAAGTTGGCGTTTTCATGGCATTCTCTGGGCCCACTCATCCATGTGGAAGGCGCTCTCAACCAATTTGGGTATGAATCCATCCTTGCAGATCACGTACACCCATACATGCTGATTGTTTTGCCTGGGGACAATGCGACATGTCACATGGTTTGAAATGTCTGACACTGGTTGGAAGAGCATGACCAAGACTTCCAAGTACTACCCTGGCCCACTTAATTCCCCAGATTTGAACCCAATTGAGCATCTGTGAACCACTTCGATTGTCATGTTCACTCTATGGATCCTCTCCCAAGCATCCTCCAACAGCTGTGGGATGCACTGCAGTTAGCATGACTTCCGATACCTTCAACAACCTACCAGGACTTTACTGAGTCACTCCCAGCCTGTCTAGCTGCTGTCCATGCTACAGACGGTCATAATAATGTGACTTGACAGTGTAGTCGATCATCCTCGACAAATTTGGTGCCTGAAGTTTGCATCTTTAGTTTTGCGCGAGTTATCTGTAAAAGTGGCTTCAGTAAATGTCAGACTTCAAGATGGCTGCCACTGCTTTTAGCTATGCTATACAGGCTACTTTTGTTCTTTTGAAACAACATGATATAAAACCGCATACATAAGTGTATTTAAAGAGCCAAAATGATAAACGTGACCACTGCTGTATCTATGTAGCAAGTAAGTATGACTGTTTGCCCCGTAGAGCAGTTCTGTGATAATCTCAAGGGCAAGATTTTCTAGTTTAAAGCTGCAGCAATCTTTATCTGATGGTGTATCCTGAAGGTAGGAGGAACTTACAAGCACACTGCCGGGGATTCCTGAAGGCAGGCCATTGTAAATGCTTTTCTGCTAGCTGGCTGACATAGGTAGGAAGCCAGGTGGATAACGTTTCTGGTAGGACGCTGAATATCGTTAGGGTCTACATCAATAGCTGTGCTAGCAGACAGGATTTATTTATTGTCGTATATGGATTCCCAGTGTTTGGATGACGTAATGCATGCTGGGTATTGTAGTGTATTGTGTAAGAGACTATTGATGAACAAAAAAAACAAGTTTCTAAACCTGTGAATTCCTATTGTGGTGTCCCGCTACTGACAGCCAAGGACATGTGGGAGGCATGGCCATGCAGAGCGGTCCCGTGTGGAGTCTGATGGGGCTACCAGACTCACAATAAGAAAGACTTTAAAGTATTGTTACAGATTGCATGTGCTAATCTGTGCTAGGCTGTGGGGGTAGTGGAGTTCAGTGAAGTTGTATGGTTAGAAGTGACTTGCCTGCTCCTTTAATATTACTTAGGAAATCAATATGCTTTGAGGCAAGTTTGTGATGACTTAGGTATACAGTTTGCACAATGCTAATTGATAACATTACTTAGCAACATTAGCTTTAAATCTCCAGTGCAAAACTAAACAAGCTATACTTGAGACGCAAATCAGGTTTAGCAGATGGGCAGGTTTAGAAAAAAGTGAATTTACCACTTTAACAAAATGGACTCCAAACAGTGTTTGGGTATGTCCATCTGCAGCCTGTCCTCTTTGAGACTTATCTTAGACTATTTTGGCTTTGCCATGCATGCATACCCTGAGACAATACTAAGCCTCACATGCGAGATGCTTCTCAGGCACACTGTAGGTTGAATTAATCTAACACTGACTGTGAGAAACAGTAGAGCTCACTATTTATAGCTGTTTTCACCTGTTCACATTGGTGTTTACCCCACACCTGATGCTGGCTCTCTCCTTACAGTCAGGTCAGGTGTCGTGCTGTGCACTCGTGTGCTAGTGACTGTCAACAACACCATGGATCCTATCCCACAAGGCTGCTCTTTCAGAAAAGACCAGGTAATTATTTTTGCGTTGCAGTTGTTTTTGTAAGTGATAAAATGAAGTGTTCACAGTCCCACCCCCCCCAACCGCTGTAGTTGAACAGTCAAGACATGCTTAGTGTCTGAACTTTGCTTCTTTAGTTTTATATTTTAGCTTTAAGGCTAATGTCGCTAACATCTAATGGAAACATTAGATTAGAAGGTTAGCATTGTATAAAGTATATACCTCGTACACTCATCTTCAAAAGAATAGTACCCAGAAAGAATCAACCAACAGAAATGAAACTTGGTGGGTAGGTTTAACATTGTGAGACATGCAAATGATTTCGACCGCACATGTGATGTAAGCAAGGACAAGCTTTATTGCTGTACCTAACTGACACAACAGCCACGATTGCAGACATTCAGCGAGCAGTGATGCCCTCCATGAGTCATCCAGTTGGCATCCATTGGCAGACGGCTGCATGACGCAGGACTACATGCATGCAGACCGTTACATCGACAACCCCTAACACCATGCCTACATCGCCAATGACTCCAATGGTGTTGTGCTAGACTGTCATGGAGTGACTCACAATGGCAGTAGGTCATCTTCAGTGACGAGTCCCGCTTTTGTTTTGGTGGGGACGATCAATAAATCTGTGTGTGGAGACACCGTGGTCACGCCAAGATGAATGGTTTGTTGTCACGCGTCACATGTCCAGAAGGCCTGGTGTCACTCCACCTTCACCCCTACCGCATAATCTGCGGAAACTGTGTGAGAATGTTCAAGCTGCATGGGATGGATTATCACAGGACACCATTAGGAACCTCTACAACGTCATGCTGAGACGTCTGGCATGTTGTGTTGGTGGCCGAACATCATACTGAGAGACACTACTTCTGTATGTGTAGCTCAATAAATATTGATCATATCAGTCTAAATTTATCATCATTTATTGTTCCTGGTAACCTTTATCTTCCTTCCCAATAGCACTGCAATCCCACACCTCCTTCTGGGTCCAACTATTCTTTTGATGATGAGTGTATACAATACGTATAGGTGGTATAGAAGATGGTTTAGTATGTATGGAAAAAATACTCAGAAGAAAAGGATAAAAGGCCAAAATGAGGCGAGGTTGGGGGTACTCTGGTACCATCTTCTCTTCATCAGTAGCGGCAATGATTGACACTTTACTAAGACTCCACAAGAGATTTCTAATAACCATGATGCACAGCCATTAATGTTTGTTGTGTGACTGTGTGGCTGTTCCTAAACACAGCCCAAAATACACAGAACCTAAAGAGCCACAAGCTGAAGGTTTAGCCAGGGTTCCCAAACTTTTGCATGACACTGTATGTGACCCATTTAACCTCAATATTAATTTATACCTTATTGTATCTATAAAAATATTATTTATATCTAAAAAAAGAAGGAACACTCTGCACCTTGGTCCATTCAATTGCTCTCTCTAAGATGCAACGTGAATCAGGATTTGGAGAGCCCATCCTAGTTTGTTGGACTTTTTTGCCAGTGCACGTCATGCACTCTTTCCCATTCTGGGTCTTCTTTACTGGTTCCCCATGAAGGACTAAAACAATGTCCCCCTACGTATAAACACACAAACACGCTGGCGCTCACCCCGCCTCCACCCTCAGTGCTAATTTGCCGGAGCTGCAAACCTGGCTCTTTATTGAGATGCTAACTCCCTTTATGAGCACCTAATCCTGTAGCACGGGGGATAATTTATAGGGCATTTACATGAGGAAGGCCAGCTAATTGGGAGCATGTGTCTGAATAAGCCTGCACCACGCCTCTGTACTGCAGATGAGCTTTCGCCGAGTGTGACATCATCTCCATTGCCTTCCCCCACCCCACCCCACCCCCACCTCCTATCTTAATAACCTTCTCTTAACATTAAACTCCATTACATTATACTCACAGTGCGTCTTAAAGGCTCCTCCTGTCCCCAGTGCTGTGCTGTTGATTGAAAGCGCATTATGTTGTGTCGTGGTGCGAGATGATGGCTTTGCGCTGGATGCTGTGGTCAGGGCGGCTGCTTGACCTAGTTGTGAGCTCTGCATCTGTTTATGCCATCCGCTTTGCATTCTTCTCTCACGGTGACCCCGAAAGCAGAGCCAGCAAGCTAAACATCTGTCACTGCTGGAATAAACAGGAGGAGGAGATTCCAACCAAGAACAACAATACAGAAAGTTATTGCTCTAAAGATCGTTATATCTGTTTTCAGAATATAGTTACATATTTTCATATTAGTACATCTATAACATGTCTGCAATACATTTATAATATTACAGTTATGCGTGTGAAGAGTGGCCAAATCCAAAAACTCAAAAATTGTACCTTTATAGCTTATAGGTAAAATCATTCATAACTTTAAATGTAAGTTCATGTACATTTTATTCCAAGTGATTATGAAACATTTCTATATTATATTGAATATAAGCTGCCCAGACCAAAAATTAGGCACCTTGCATGTTTAAGGTGGTAGTAACTTCAGGCTTCTGCAGATGGCTCTGCACGATGATGATGGGGCTATAAATACCTGCGGGGTGTGAGTGACGGGATCCATAGACTGAGAAGAGGTGGTACAGTGCAGTGAATGTCTCGTTCCATGTGTGGAAAATGGCTCCAAAGCAGATGTTAATGATTGGCTAAAAGGAGTGACTGCATTTGGGCGTGCCAAAGACCATAGTGTGAAGGAAGTAGCTGAATCTGCAGGTGTATGGAAGCATACGGTCATACGGGTCTACCACCAGTGGCTAAAATCCCAGTCTACAGGGAATTCTCCTCGGAATTGTGCCAGGGAAGACATCCACCAAATCTGGCCCAACTGTACAATTCTTTGATGTAAGAGTGTCTGAACATTGATGTGGCCTACATTCAGAAACTTGTCGAGTACATGCCAAATCCAATAACAGCTGTAATTGGTGCTTGTGGAGGTATTACACAACATTAAGTACGTTTCAGTCTCAGGCCTCATTTTGTGTCCAGTGAGCTTATTTTTGTTGTGCTTTTTGTAATGTCATTCATCACCATGTTTGTTTATAAACAAGTGTATAGGTAAATAAGAAATTAATATATATATATATATATATATATATATAAGAAATCGATATATAACTTGATATATATACGGTATATGCTGCTGGTGTCGGAACCAAACCTCATATCTTCAAAATGATACAGGAGAAGGAAAACAATATACTTTACTATTAATGCAAGTCAGTGTAACCAGACTTTCCACCCCATTCCCTCCCCCGCCCTCACCCACCCCCGAGTAATTTTTGGTCATTTTTGGTTAATTCATCATGAAATTTAAACACAATTTAAAAATGCATTTTTTAATTACGTCACAAACTGAAAAAGAATAAAATGATGACCCATCAGGTTAGCTGCAACTAAACATCTGTAATAAATTAAAGATGAATATTTAGAAAATATATACACACATATTTTAAAACATACATATACTTGTAATCTGATACATGCTGATGTTGTGACTGGCTATAATATACAGTCACTCGAGTTGAATGGGGACTCAGAAGCCCCCTTCAGTTTGATTGAACACGTCCCTGGTCCTCATGCAGCTGTCACCTTTGGCCGGCTGCCACACACAGGCTGGAAAAGTCTACCCGAGTGCTGTGGCGCTTACACCTCTCAAGGGCTGACCTCTGACCCCTTTGGCCTGCAGGGAAGTGTCTGGGTTGCTCTCCGCTGGCTAAGTGGCCCTTTACGTGGCGACGATGTCAGCTGACCTGTAGCTCTGCTCTTCAGTCTGAATGGGAAGAAGCTGAGTCCGGATCTGTTTAAAGGAACACCCCCTAAACCCTCCCCTTCTCTCGCTCATTTCCATCCGCTCGTTTTTTATGGCTTCACGGTTATAGATTAGGCTTTGTCTGGCTGCGCGTGTACCTGTGCTGGTCCCAGCTGCTCCTCATTAATAACCTGGCCTGCTGCAGACGCAGACGCAGAGGCGCACCCCGAGATGGAGGAGCTAGTAACTGTCTCGCTGGAGCACCCGAGTCCAGCGAAGGCAGGGCTTCTCGACTCCAGTCCTGAGGACCCATTGATAGGTAGATAGATAAATAGATAGATAGATAGATAGATAGATGGATAGATAGAAAAGTTAAGCATACATACATAAAGTATACATAACAAAGTGACATTCAGGATGGATGGATTGATGGATGGATGGATGGATGGATGGACAGAAGATGGATGGATGGATGGATGGATGGATGGATGGATGGATGGATGAATACTTGTCCAGATGGAAAGAGAGATGGATAAAAAGATTCTTTTACTGCTGCATGACACAAGGTTGCTTTTCAAGGCAGCAGAATAAAATACACCACTAATGGTACAGAGCTCTCAGGGATGGATGGATGGATGGACTTCTGAGGAGTCATCTGAGGAGTCATGAAGTGATACGTGGATGGATACATAGATGGATGGACAAACAGATGGGCAGATAGACGGACAGACAGACAGATTGGATAGATAGATTCATTTATTTCCACATAGCATGACGCTAATTGTTTTCAAAGCTGTAGAAATAAATACCCCACAAAAAATACATGGATGGATGGATGGATGAAAGAACAGTTAGAGAGATGGACAGATAGAAGACAGACAAATAAAGAGATTATTTTGTTGCCACATAATATGACATTTTCAAGGCAGTACAGTATAGTGAAATTCCAAATATTTTACTGCTAGATGACACAACACTGCTTTTCAAGGCAGTAGAATGAAATACCCAACTAATTGCACAGACCTTGATGGATGGATGGATGTATAGATAGATGGATGGATGGATAGACAAAAGAACATCTGAGGAGTCATGTGAGGAGTAATAAAGTGATAAATGGATGGATACATAAATGGGTGGACAAACAGATGGATAGATGGACGGGCAGATAGATGGATAGATAGATTCATTTATTTCCACATAGTATGACGCTAATTGTTTTCAAAGCTGTACAAAAAAATACCCCTCAAATACAGACCTCCTGAGCATGGGATGGATGGATGCATGGATGGATGGATGAATGAATGGACCATTTCATGAAATGCTTACGAATATGGTGCCTGAGTGATGCCTTTATACTTTGTTTAGCACAATTTATGAGACATTCATTTTAATAATTCAAACCCAGACATCACCTGTAGTTTCATTGGTGGCTATATTTGTGTTGTAGACATAATAACCCCCGGCTCCTGTCACCGCCACTGTGACGAAGCCACTCTAAATGCCTGTTTAAGCAAAGCTATAGTTTTACAAATACATGCTTTAGTGATCATTTGCAGATGAAGTCCTATGATTATTGATTTGCCCCAGAAATTACCAAAGCTGGTAATCCAGCTCGTAAGCTGGATCAGGTATATTGGTTCAAAGAACAGTCGAGAGCCATGCAGGCCGACGTAGGTCCCCAAAACTAGGGTAATCGTGAACAGAACCCCTATGCTAAGGAACGGGACGAGCCCAAAAGAGGCCTCCTCCACAGGAGAGCCGTGTGT
>CM067487.1:29720102-29742816 GCA_034552555.1 Semaprochilodus insignis | reverse complement strand
GAGAAGGAAAAAACATACATTACTTTTAATGTCCATTTACCATGAAACTTACACGTGATGCCCGGGACAACAGGGCTTTCAAATATAGTCAAAACTGAAAAACAACAAAACTGGAGATACGAGGTTTTGCTCCGACAGCAGCATTACACAGTTATCTACAAAGCTGTTCATCTGAGTGAGCATGTCTTACTTGGACATAAAAAAACACCAATATTATGATTTTATCTGTTTCAGTTTGTTCATTTAACCATTTCCAAACCTCTCGCTGAGGAAGCCCGGTAGTGTATGTGTAATTACTAGAGATAGGCGGATCGATACCTAACTATCGATACTTCCGGTTCTGGTGTTTACTTTAAGGAGTCGAATCAGGCACAACAGTATGGATATCATTTGTTCATTCATTTATTTAGCAGGATGGATGTGTATCCTATCTCTCAATGGCAATAATAAAATGCTGCTGTAAGTGATGGTGTAGTATAGGGGCCTATGAGAACAAGTGTCTTACTCTCTTTTCCTCTCCCTTTCTCTTTCTCTTATTCTATTTTGTCTCTCTCTTTTATTCTCTGACTTTCTCTATTCTAATCTGCCTATCTGTCTCTCTCCCTGTCTTCCTCCCTTTTCTCTATTCCTTCCTCTTTGTCATCTTCCATCTTCCTCTCTTTTCCTGCTTTCTCTTTTCCTCTCCTTTCCCCATCTCTTTTCCTTCTCTCCTCTCTTCTTCTCTGTGTTCTCCTCTATCTTCATCTCCCACTCTCTTCCTCCCCCTTTCTTTCGCTCTCTTGTTCTCTTTCTGTCTCTCCGTCTCCCCACACACTCCCTTCCTCCCCCTTCTCCTCTCTTTTCCTCTTTGTGTCCTCCTCTATCTTCATCTCCCTCTCTATCTCTCTCCCTCTTCCTCCCACTTTCTTTCTCTATCTTCCTCTCTGTCCTCCTTTATCGTCCACTCCTTCTCTTTCTCTCTCTTGTTCTCTTTCTGTCTCTCCCTCTCCCCATACATACTCACTTCCTCTCCCTTTCCCCTCTCTTCCTCCCCCTCTCTCTTTCTCACTCTCATTCTTCCTCCCCTTTCTCTCTCTTCCTCTCTGTGTCCTCCTCTACCTCCCCCCCTCTATAGTTCTTATACCCCTCTGACCAGAACATGCAATGTTGTGTCTTAATCAGTGTTCTGCTAATTCTGACCCCCCAAAGTCACATCCCTTGACTCCTCCACGCCCCCCAGTCACACACTGCTGTATGTATGCAGCTCTCAGTAGTGTGTGCTCCGGACAGCTCCAGTGCTGAAACTCCAGCAGTAAGCATCTCCCACAGATCCATCTCGCCCGTGCATGCGCAGCACCCATCATGGGCCCGGCCGCATTACTCTGATTTATCGCTCCCAGTGCCGCGCAGCAGCCATAGATCAGCCGAGCAGCGGGGGGCCTGGGGAGGCAGAGCCGAGACGGGGGACGCTGGGGCCCGCCGAAAAACCCACCTATGATGAAGTGCTCTGTGACGCACTGGTGCTTTCTCTGCCACAGCAGTTGTTCACACAAACACACACACACACACACATTCCTACACATATTTTCATTTCTATATGCAACTATTTTCTCCTGCCCTACACTCCCTCCCATATTTGGTTAATGCATACAGAGGCATGCAGGGCGATATGTCTTCCCCTGCTCCTCGCCTCCTCTCTCTTTCTTTCTCTGTATGTGTTGTTTTCTGCAATGCAGAGCTCTGTGCAACCGAAATGCAAGTGTTGCATATAAAGGCTCGCTTGGAGGAAGAAAACAATGTGTGCTATCGCCTGTTTCACCTTCCAGGTGTCTGCACTCTGAAAAAAACAAAAGCTCATAAATGGCTTTATGCTTACCTGTATGGTTCTAGGAAATACTGTTAATTGGTATAGAACCTTTTCTATGTAAATCTTATATATATCTTTATATATTATATATAATCTTTTAAATCTTATATGTAAGTGGTTCTTATTTGGCATATTGCTCCAAAGAGTTCACTGAGCAATGGCATAAAAGAAGCTCTACTGGTTCCCTAAATACGTCTCAATGGATGGTTCTGTTGTTTAAACGTGATTTGTCAGTGTTAACGTTTTTTGTTTTTGAACATACGTAAGAAGTTGTTATTATTATTGCTGGGGCTATTATTATTAGCTCTATCTATTGTTATCAGCTCTTTTCCTCTCTCATTGTGGAAGCATCCAATGTAGATTCTTTCAGGAGCCAAAAGTGGTTCTTCTTTATCATAGTTCCAAAGAACCCTAGACTCTAGGCTAAACTCTTTGGCCTAGTTCCAAAGAACTATGGACCCTGGACCCAAGACTAGGTTCTTTGAGCAGTGCCAAAATAGAACCACCTTCAGTGGATGGATGTTTAGTCAGTGTTTACTTTTCACATAATGTTCATGAAGGTTCCTTCAAAAACCCCTCCATTTGTTTGCTGTGTAGGTTCCCTCAGTCTTTGGTAATTTGGTAATTCAGGGAACCAAAAGTTGTCCTTTTATAGCATCACTCTAAAGCATCACTCTTTTTTTATTTTATTTTATCTGACAACAGCGATAAGCAACTAGTACACTACCAGTCAAAAGTTTAGACGGCTTCTTATAGAAGGTTTCCTTATTTTTAGCTTAATGTTTTACTTTAGAATAGAAGTGAAGACATCAAACTATAAAATAGCACTCATGGAGTTATGCAGTCCACCTTAAAAACCTCTAACAAGGTTCATTTCTAAGCAGTTTTGGAGCAATTCTATTGGTCTGTCCATCATGAATATTCACTAAACTGAAAGAGTAACTAGAGCTTTTACACTGTGCAGAAAAAGACAGAATTTTTTTGGGCAACTAAATATATATTATCTTTAAGATCACTAACAACATCCATTTAGTTGGGTGTTTCTAAACTGGTATATATATATGTGTGTGTTTGTGTGTGTATGTACATATATATATATACACACACACACACACACACACAAACACAAACACACACACACACACACACACACACACACACACACACACACACTTAAACTATTATCTATGTGCCTCTCGTTCTCTCCTCTTCAGGAATCAAAACTAAGGGGTCCTAATGCTCTCTTGATTTGGATCAATGGTTCCAGGAAGAATCTTTCATCATCATAGAACCTTCACATCAGGTTCTTTATGCTTTGACAAATCTTATTTTCATTTACGTCTTATTTTTCATTTTTCATCAAAGGTTCTTTTAGGAAGAATTCTTCATTGCTGTTGTTCCAAACAACCTTTTACGATACCTTCATTTTCATTATCTGTACACTCCAAAAAAAGAAAAAAAGATTTGTATAGATTACGTGTAAGAAGTTAAATATGTCTTATTTGTGTGCTTGTTATTGTTATTAGTGTAAACACAATAATGATAAGATACAAACTCAGAAAATATATCAATAAAATAAAAAGGGCTTATTGTTCTTCGAGGCAAGATACAGATGAATCACTTAAAGGAAATGGCTTAAAATGAGATTTGCACAGGTAAAGAACCTTTCCGAGGTATAACGAACTTTCAGACAGTGTAAAGGACCTATACAAATGCAGTTGAAAGGTACATCAACAAATCTCCTTGTTTTATATATATATATATATATATATGCAGATAAGGTTCTAGGAAAGATCTGTAATTCTTATGTGAAACGTATTTATAAATATGATTCCCTAACCTTCATAAGCTCACATAGAAGCATCACTTGGAGATCCCTGAAGAAAAATGTTTTAAGAAGAGATTTGCCGATGTGAAGAACCTTTTGAAGGTTTAAAGAACCTTCATTCAGTGTAAAGGTTCTATACCATTGAAAATGAAAGGTACTTTAGGGAACCTTCTTCTGTGGCATTGCTCCAAAGAACCCCTCTTGGAACCTTTATTTTTATTTTTTACATATGAGGTTTTTGGCTTGCACATACGGTTCTAGGAAATACCTTTAGCTGCTATAGAACCAGACCTATATACCTACATATTACATATGTAAGAAGCTAAAATATCTTGTTTGCTTATAGTTGCTGTTAGTGTGGCTATTATTATTAGCTCTGTAGATCAGCTCTAGGTTTCTCACTCCATCCAAAAGGTGAAAGGCTCATTAGCATACAGTGGTTCTCTTAAGAAATCCTTTTGCCACCTTTATTTATAATTTATACTATAAGAGTGTATCTATGTTATCAGCATTCTCCCTCAGTCTCTCTCACTGCCTTTTCTTTTGCTCGGTCCATCTAAGAACCATCCTCTGATGAGGTGTTCTTTGGCTCTGCTCCAAAGAACCCTTTGGGGCACCTTCATTTTTAAGCATAGTGGCAGTGGCAGCAGGACCCTGAAGAGAAGGTCCGGGTCTTTTTGAAAAAAGGCCTCTTTGCTCTGTATGGTCACCCAGCCCCTGGACACCTGTTTTGTCTCGCTCAGCAAAGGCGAAAGGATCTCCGCTGCGTCCAGGTCCCTTAAACTCTGATTAGCGGTGGGATTATGTCATTAAAAATGCACTAAGCATGTCCCATCACCGTATGGCTTTTGCAAGGCGATCCGCATCCACCTTATGCGTCTGGGCCGGGGGAGTCCGAACAAGGCTACGTCCTCGCATCTGTGTCTCCGGGGGGGGATAGACAGGGACAGACGAGCAGAGAGGAAGACGAAAAAAAGCGAAAGACCTTTACATATGACATCCCTATTGTGGGCCTGTGAAGACAAGGCCGCACTGCTAAACTGCGAACAATAAGCCGAGGAGCAATCCCCCCTTTGCTACAGGGGGCCAGAGGCACGGACTCTATTATCATAGTCATTTAAATACAGTAATCTCATTTTCTGCATCAGCCGGAGGGGCATGCCAAATTTGTGAGGGGGCTGCAATTGGGGGTTACGCAGGATTAGTGGCCTTTTTCCATTCTGTTGAGATCGCCAGGTTGTGATACTGTTTGGTGCGTTGTGTGGGGGGGGCGGGTTGTATGTGTGCAAGCGTGAAAGGGTGGTGTTGGTGAAGGTATAATATCAGATCTGACAACAAAAGTAGAGGGGAGGTTAAAAAAGACGCAAGCTGTTTCTATTCTTCTCGCCTTCCGGTCCAGTGGAAGAGTTGATGAGGTTTAAATGAAGCAGAATTAGAAGATCAAGCAGACTGATGCTATCTCCCCAGCCTTCTCCCACAGGACGCTCACAGCCGACGCCAGCTGACCTGGATGAAATGGAGAGAAAGAGAGGTGAGATAGGCAGCGAGGGATGGTGGCGAAGGAGGAGAGAGGGAAGGATGTGGGGGGGAAGAGGGATGTGCGGTAAGAGGATGAAGTATTCCCTAAATGTGATAATCTCCAATCACCTCTAACATCAGTTCTGTCAAGGCCTCGCTTAATGAGCTCATAGCTGATCAAGCGTAATGCTCCATCCCTTTCCCTCTCTCTCCTCTCAAGCTCTCTAGCTCTCTCATCATTGTTGTTCTTTTGATTTAATCCTCCTCTCTTCAGCTGATTGGAGCAGAGCAATGGGAAAAGCCTATTACCCAGGCCTTGCTGCTCTCGCCTATCTAAATGCTAACGACATGAGCGTGCTGCGTGGGGAGAGAAAGTGATGCTTCCGTAAAGATGCAACACCACTGCGGGGGCTAATCTAGATAGATAGATAGATAGACAGATCTAGTTATCTAGTCAAAACAATAGTTGCACCCAGAAGGAAGTGTTGGGTTGCAATGCTATTTGGAGTCCCGTCATAATCCATCCAATGCAGATTGATCTTGGTGCTGACCACGGTGCCTCCACACATCGATTCGTTGGTCCTCTCCACCAAGACGAAAGACTCGTCACTGAAGATGACCCGCTGCCATTCCGAGTCACTCCATGACAGTCTGGCACGACATCATTGCAGTCTTTGGCGACGTTGCCTTGGCGTTAGAGGCAGCCATTGTAACGGTCATGTGGTCCTGCGTCGTGCAGCCGTCTGTCAATGGTGCTTGCACTAACAGGATGACTCATGGATGGCATCCCTGCACGATGAATGTCTGCAATCGTGGCTGTTGGTCAGTCTGGTACAAAGATAAGGCCCGTCCTTGCTTATGTCACATGCACGGCCAAGCATGAAACTTGAACCATGTACATGTCTCACGATTTCAAACCTACCCACCAAGTTTCATTCCTGTTGTTTGATTCCTTCTGGGTGCAGCTATTTATGCAACTATTCTTCTGCTTTTAGCATAGATTGACTGACGTGTCTATGGTTGGTTATGGGACTTAGGTTATCAAATAGCAAAGGATTTGTGAAATGAAAAACATGATTTGTTATGATGAACCTTTGTTATGCATGTGTGAATAAACTCAGGGGGTTGGGGGCGGGGGTGGGGGTATTAACTGAATAGAGATGTGTGTTGAACCTTCCTCCAAGAGGTCAGTGCCCCCCTCATCATCACCCACTCAAGATAGCTGGTCGCTGGGCCTGGCACGCACTCTCCACACTCCACCCTCTTCATGTTTAGTTCGCCTTGATTTTCCTCACTCAGATATTGATGGAAAAATCAGAGGCCCACTTTCAGTCCGCTCTCTTCTCCATGCTATTAGTTCCGGAGGCCTGATTGGATGTGGCTGGTGAAGTGGGCTGGAAAAGCCTGGGGTAAAAGCTCTGGGTCACCTTGCAGTCGGAGCCATGTCTGCTCAGATTTGGCTGTGTATATCACTGTAGTGGACAGCTCTCCGCAGCTCTGTTATGGTGTTCGGCCTGCGTCAAACAGCCACTCTTCCCAGCGTTACATACATACATTATCGCTTCAGTTCCATCCCCAGCATGAGCGGCGCAAAGACGAGGAGTTTGTAGAAGATGTGTGTCCTTGCCGTCCTTTACGCTTTATTGCCACCTCGCCTGTCCCCTGTGCATAACAATTCCCTCCCTTTTCTTATTCCCCTGTTTCAAAGCCTGTGTTTGATTTCGTACTGGCCAATGAAACAGCAGTAGGTGAGCTAGTGAGCGAACAATCAATCTTTGTAATGCGATCGGAGGATGGTGGTGCGCTGCGAGTAAATGTTTGCACAGGCAGTCATCCAGGCCTGCCATCAAAACCGTTCTAGTGGAAGAGGGAATCTATCCAGGGAGGTCTATTTCTCCGTCTCTCTCTCTCTCTCTCTCCCTCTCTCTCTTTCTCTCTCTCTCTCTCTCTTCAACAACAGCAGGGTATCAAGCGCATTATAATCCACAGCTCTGTGCATTTTTCATATAGACTGGCCTTTTATGTTTTATGTACGGCAGCTCAGGGGAGAGCAGCTGTGTGGGTCCTGGATGCTCCGTTTCTGACAGAGAACTCATTTCACTGGGGGAGATGGGCCGGAATGTAGAGTGTCTTTCAGCATCTCACCTGCAGGAACCAGCACAACAAGACAACCCCTCCACCAGCGCCATGCATGCACTCAGATAATTAGAATGGCAAACCGAAATGTCTGGTTATTGCCAGCAGAACCCACTGCATGCCGGTGACAGAGTAAACTATGCCTGGCCGTGATCCGGACTGAAGGATGATCTAGAGTATTCTGAATGTGAACACATTTCTGGGTTGATTTGCATCACTTCCTTCAACAAAAACTATATTTTTTTTGGATGCAGTATATCAGTGTATTTATTGGTATACTTGTATACTCTACAGCATACCAGCTGCTTTACTGGTATACTGGTATACTATACTAATTCCTTTCTTAGTATATTGGTGTACTATACAGCATAGTAGTTCCATTATTTTCTATTACTGTTATTATATTGTATTTTTTGAATGGAAAGCTATGAACTATGATAATGGGACCATTATACTGTATAGTCTCATAGTATTTAAATAAAGTAACTGATATGCCATATAGTATACCAGAATATAATTTCATTTATTGGTATATTGGTACACTATACAGCTGAATCATTCCTTTATTGGTATACTAGTATACCATACAGCATACTAGTTCTGTTATTATATTCTAATTGTTTGAATGTAAAGTGACAAATTATGCTGACAGAAATAGTATCATGTATAGTATACCATATATCAATGAAGGAACTCATATGGTGTATAGTGCCCGTTAATTATTGGTATACTGAACGAACCAGGATGCTGTATAGTGTACCATATATTAATAAATGAACTCACATGATGTATAGTACACTAGTTCATTATTGGTATACTATACCGTATATCAGTTTCTTGGTACACTGGGGTACTATACAGCATATTACTTCCTTTATTGACATACAGCATATCCATTCCTTTATTGGTATACTGCTATACTGGTATACCATAGAGTAGTGGTTCCCAACCCTGGTCCCAGCCCCCTGTCCTGCACATTTTTGTGTTTTCTTGCCAAAACACACCCACTTCAACTCAGGAAGGGCTGTTAATTGGCCAATTAGTTGGATCAGGTGTGTTGAGAGCAGGGCAAACACTAAAATGTGCACAGCAGGAGGTCCTCCAGGGCTGGGAAACACTGTTGCAGAGCATATCAGTTCATTTATTGGTATACTGGTATACCTGGTGTACATGTTTTGTTATTATGTTCTAATTGTTTATTAATGTATATAACTATATAATATCGTTTACATTAAACTCTTCATAAAAAGCATTCTATGAAGTACCAAAATAAAGTTACTTGATTTGTAGTGATAGTATTTGGAACCATTTTGAAGAAGTTCTTTAAAGAACCATATACAACTGGTATTTCATTATAGAGGAGAACTATTTAACCACGTAAGTAGCATGTAAGTATTCAAATGCTTATTTGAACATTCATGTTTGAATGCCAGAAGAACTATTGAATAACCACTTTGAGGGTTTAAGATATATCAATTACTCTGATATACACTCTTTGCAAAAAAGGGCTCTACTGATTGTCAGTAAAGGTTCTTTGACTTGTATCACAAGGGCAATCTTGTTTGCTGCTATACAGAACTATTTTAATGAATCACATGCAACAGGTTTTGCCAAAGAAGAAGGAGAAAAATTGTTTGAGTGTAAAGAACCCTCTAGGCATTGAAATGGTTCTTTGGTTTATCATAGTTCCATATATAATTGCCTTTTCTAAACACCCCTGAAAGAAGGACTTTTTATGAGTGCACATGATATAAAATAATAACTAAATACTTAATTCAATATAATACAATAGTTAATACAATTGGTAATCTTTTAAGTTGGCATAACTAAAAACTACTATAAATGTCAAGTGTACTGCATACAGTTCAGGGGATATTCACAATATCCATGTAGTTATACTCCATTTAATGTCATCAAACTACATCAAAATGCACATAATTTCTCAAACTTGACACCCATCAGTTCTGTTTCTATTCTGATGGTCTGCAATATCACTGGTTAATCTTGAGGCTACTGGAGTTATTGGGATTATATAGGCTATTTCACAATATACATAACAGAAATAAGGCTGATCAGTGAAATCGTATTATTGATGGTATCAAACATCTTTACATATCTCATGTCTCCTCTGTGTCACAGCAGAGGAAGCAGATGGTACAAACAGAGATGCAGCAGGCTGAGTATGGACCAGGCCTCATTCAGCATGTAATGCCATGTTGTAGATGGTATACTGCATTGTAAGACTGGCACCGAATCTGTTTGAGGAGCAATACTGCCCTCTTCTGTCCTATCCTGGTTACTGCAGTTTGCTTTGACCTCCAGATGCAGGATTATGGGTCCCTGGAGGGCCCTGTGTGCTATTCTCTACCCTTTGTTTTGTTATTATTGATGGGTTATTGATTCTTTTGAGGGTTTTGGTTAATAGCATGGATGGGTAGACCCTTTTCCTGTTCTCTTTAGAGAGAGATACTGAGAGGTATTATGGAACAGGGGTCACCCATGCTATGCACAAAGGGTTGGTGTGGCTACAAGGTTTCTTTCCAGTCAATCAGCTGGTCATAGTCTAATTAGTTGCACGAGGGGTGCTCCTGCTTGGTGGGATAGAAAACATGTCACTGTAAGTCCTCAGTGTATTTTTCCCAATGGCTAAGACACCAAGATGGAGGAGGAGAGGACATGATGGGGAAGAAGAGAGAGAGACAAGGTGGAATTGCAGAGAGAGACAGAGAGAATAAGAGAGAACCCATGCTCTGTAACATATCCATTGTGGCCGCACGGGACAGAGGAAAAATCTTTAGCTCTGAAGGAAAAGGTCAGATCGGTGGGGGCCGGCGGGTAAAGGCAGAGCATTTTTTCACGCTTGACAGGGCGGCGTTAGGCCTTAACTGGCTGCTGCCAGCCAGCGATGTGCACTTGTCCCAGCTTGATGCTTTGTCAATGTGCTGTGACTAAGCCAAGGGGGTCCCATATCCCCTCTCCTTAGCCTAATTAAAAGAGGATTAGCCAGCATGGAGTCCCAGCCCACTCCAGCGTGCAGCTCGCTCGTTCTCCTTACTTTCTCAGGATAATCGCACCTCCAGGAAACGGCAGGGATGGGCAGAGGGGCTTTCTGGACCGCCGCCCGGAAAAAGCAAGGCCGGGAGAGTTATGGCTGCCTGTAGGCCACCGTAAGCCTCGGTCACTTTGACCACTCAGACAGGAACAGTGCGCCAGGTCTGCGTCCCCCACCCCTCCACCGCCCTCCTCTTCTCACCTGCCAAGAGAGTGTGTGAAATTATGCTCTTAGAAATGAGGAGCCCAATGTGAGATTCACATCTACAGTTAGCCAACTGCTTTACAGCCTACTCAGTGTTTAATTGGACGGGTTAGATGTAGCATGGTGCTGGCAGAAGATTCGGGAACAGTGCAGAAGGTAAGCTTCTTTTTGCATTAGTCCCTTAAACTGTAAAGGGTCCCTGTAGGCCCTCACTCTCATAACTGTGTAACTTAAACAGTTGGGAGGACCTAGTTACATTTACTCAGTTACTCAGTTATGTGCTTATGTTGAATTTCGATTGATTTATAGACTTTTAAATGATAACACTTAACAATAAACTCAAAACATGAGTCCCCTGTCATGAAACGTACCCAATAGTGTGTAATCCCTTCATGAGCATGAATAACAGCTGTGATTCGATTTGGCATGGACAGGACAAACTTCTGGATGTAGGCCACATGAATATTAAGACACTCTTGCATCAAGGAATTGCGCAGTTGGGCCAGATTTGGTGGATGCCTTCCCTGGCACAATTATGAAGAGAGTTTCCAGTAGACTGGGATTTTTGCCACTGTTGACCCGTATGACTGTACGCTTCCATGCACCGGCAAATTAAGCTACTTCCTTCACACTATGGTCTTTGGCACACCCAATTGCAATCACTTTTACCTAATCATTAACATCTGCCTTGGACCCATTTTCCAAACATTGAACGAGACATTCACTGCACTGTAGCACCTCTTCTCAATCTGTGAATCCCGTCACTCACACCCCACAGGTATTTATAGCCCCATCGTCTTTGTGTAACGCCATCTTTAGGAGCCTGAAGTTACTACCACCTTAAACACACAGGGTGACATTTTTTGTCTGGTGAGCTACATGTATCATTATACTTCCAAAGTTTATTGTTTTGCTTACCCTCTGTAAGGCTAATCAGTGCTTACTTTGTTTCTGAGACATTTTTACTTCTTAAGTAATTAAGTCATTATTTCACAGAAGGAACAATACTTGTACTCGAGCATAAGCTCAGGCCCAACTCTGGTGCTGAAGCAGGTTTTGAAGCTTTAATAAACTGGTCATCACTTTTACCCTTCTCTTTCATTCAGTTTGGGTTAATAATGATCAGAAATCTGTGAAGCTTGGGTGAACCTGTGGTTCATAGACTTGCATAGGATGTCTGTATTATACACATGCATTAATGAGTTTTCTTCTAATGACTGTGTATCTGATTAAGGTCAAAGGTTTTGTGTAATATACTAAAATTAAAGAGGAATTCCAGCTATTTTGGCAGTTAAATCATTAAGATTGGTTTACAAGTCATTCAGAGTGGCTTGTTGTGAAACGTTGCAATCTAGAGAAACTATGGTGGTGATAATCAGACGCCCAAGAGTTCAATCCCTTTAAAAGCTTGGTTAAAAGGTTGCTTAATGAGGAAATCCACCAGTATTTCAAAATGTCTACATAATTAAGTGGTTAAGATTCAGAGTGGTTTGGAGTGAAATGCTCTTCTAAAGAAAGTTACTAAGAACTGTTGACAGTGGTGATGGGAACCAGAAGTCTAATGCCTCCAAAAGCTCCCCCCACTACACTGCCTTATGGCTGAGATATTATGTCATTATAGTTTTGTGATAAAGTTTTGGCCTAAAACATCTTGTTGATCAAATTATACTCATCATCAGAAGAATAACTGCACAAATAGTTGCACCCAGAAGTAATTTACCAAAAGTGTAGGAGTGAAACTTCATGGGTAGGTTTGAGTCATGTGATTGATTCCAGTTTCATGCTTGGCCGCGCATTTGACGTAAGCAAGGACAGGCTTTATTGCTGTACCTGCCTGATCCAACAGCCATGATTGCGGACATTCAGCGAGCAGTGATGCCCTCAATGAGTCATCCTGTTAGTGCAGCACCATTGGCAGACAGCTGCACAGCGCAGAACTACATGAACGCAGACCATTATGATGGCTGCCCTTAACACCCCAACAATGTAGAGTGAGTCAGAATGCCAGCGGGTCATCTTTAGTGACGAGTCCCACTTTTGTCTTGGTGGAGACAACCAACGAATTGTGTGGAGGCACCTTGGTCAGCACCAAGATATACGGTTTGTTGTCACACATCACACGTCCAGAAGGCCTGGTGTCACACCACCTCCACCCCTACCGCAAAATCTGCAGGAACTGGTGTGAGAATATTCAAGCTGCATGGGATGGATTATCACAGGACACCATTAGGAGCCTCTACAACTCCATGCCAAAACCTATGCATATTGTGTTAGCAAACGAGACGCCACACTGAGAGACACTAGTTCTGTATGTGTAGCTCAGTAAATAATGCCCGTATCAGTTATTTATTTATTTTTATTTATTATCATCATTTATTATTCCTGGTAACTTTATATTCCTTTCCAATAGCATTGCAATTCAACACTTCCTTCTGGGTGCAACTGTTCTTGTGATGAGTGTATTTTCATTGGTTTAAGCTGGTCTAGTACTGCTGGAGCTGATTTAGCTGCATACCGAGCATGGTCCATCTGGTTGACCAGCATACCATTATCACAACACAACCCGTGCTGGTTTTGCTGGTGATCAGACATGCTGGCCTGTGCTGTTTTTTTCCTAGCAGGAGATCCATTCATGATGTATATGTAGTGTTGTAATTACAGCAAAATGCTGTGTATAAAAGGCAAATAAAAAAATCTTTTTAATCAACATATAAATCATTATCAATTATTAATACGTAAAATACACAGATAACACGTGTGGACTTGTATCACCACCACCACAGCCAATGAGTTTCTCTACCAGCACCACTCCAAATCAAAACACTACGCAGGTCTCACTGACTACAGTTTCAACATGGCGCCTTTCACGTCTGTGGTGTGCAGTGTTTACTCCTCCGCAGCAGAGGGCGCCACTGAGTTTCCCTCAGGCCACTTTGTTTACAAGTAGGTGGAAGAAGTACCCGCCCCCTATGTCCGCCCTTTCTACTACGGGTCGTCCTGCGGCAGGAGCCAGTGCCTCTTATCAGAAGTAGGTTTTAGTTCAGGAAGTGAGATATGATTGAGGACGGAGGAGAAACGAGCGCGATGAGCGAGCAGAAGAAGCGCGAGCGGCAGGCAGGTGAGGCTCCACTGCGCATGTCAGGTTTACTAATACATCCAGATCCCGAGCAGACGAGCTGAGAGATTAGCGCTGTGTGTCCGCTGCACTCACGACAGTTTAGCTCCGGTTTATAAGCCCCGCAGCGCGTTGCTGGGTAGTTCTGCAGTTTGCACTGTTTTTGCCCGAAACGCGTGTTTGTGTAACGGTGTTCAGAGTTCAGAGTGTTTAGGGCGGTTTTCTCCTCTCACTGCTCTCTGTCGTGGACGGGGATGTGGGCGTGGCCGCGTGCGGAATAACAGACAGCAGCTTGTGGAGTCAGCAGATTCTAGATCTCTAAATTAAAGGTTTATTCTGTATTTATAAATGAAAGAGTTTTTTTGTTTGTTTGTTTTCATTTTGGCGTTAAAATCTAGGGAAATTATTACGGAAGCTGTTAGAGCAACGACAACAACAACAACAACAACAATAATAATAATAATAATGCAAACTTAATAATGTATGCGTTATATAGATTATTAAGTACATGCATATTGGGATACTATAATGTGCCAGTTAGAGGTGATCACAAGTCTTTATGGCCGATTCCGAGTTGTTTACAGCTAAACTGAATGATTTTTCTGTTCATGTAGACTATGTATGTGTGAATACATGTATTTATTTTTGTTTGTTTGTTTTTTGGTTGATGCTATGGGTTTATTTCACAAAGCAGAAAGCCATTCAGTAGGAGGAGTGCCAAAGAACATCAAGAGTCCTCAACTTTTGGCTTAGTTTAAGCTTTGTGGGAAATCTTTGTGAATAGCAGTTTAACATCTGACATATCAAACTGTTTTTTAAAATTCTCTAGAATAAAATGTGATTTCAAATTGTAAATTAAATTTCAAACACCTTTGTAGCATGAGTGACCTTCTCGTTATTCATGTTATAAAACTGCAACACAGAATCGGCCAAAAATAAATTAATAAGCGCACTGAGTGTCTTTACCTGAGGTTGGCAATATGTCATCAAGAGCAGACACTCATCATCACACCTCTTTATGGGGGAAAAATGATCTGCGTCCTGTGTAGACGACAATAGCAAAAAAAAAAAAAATGTTGTTTCTAGATTTGTTTAATGAACTAAGTGCTATAAATTAACACCGCCATGCTGAAGAGTTGCTGTGTGCTTGCTTGTAATAACAACTAATTAAAAATGGCTGATCTCAGATTTGTTCTCCTTCTATGTCCTGGTTGGTACTCAGTGTAGATGATCGGACTAATGTAGCGAGCTAGGTCATTTAGAGCACAGTGCTAATGACAGCTAGCTTACTATCTGTACAGTATGTCTGAAAACATATATTTTAACTTTCTAAACTAGAATATTTCACTGCTAATTTTCTGACCTGGAGACTCGGTCAGATAAACACAGATGTCCAGGTTTAACCCCTCTGGTCATTCAGTGGGGTGACTGCACCAGTTTGATGCTGGGAGGCTGAAGGGACTCGAGATGAAGCAAACCTAACTGTTCTGTGTTTCGTTTCATGATAGATAGATTGGACATATGTCCAACTGACATGGTTTATAAATGGCCCACTAATTAGCTAAATCCTAATCCCAGTGGATTTATATTGGTTTGGTCTTGTACTGCTACTATATATTATAGTATATGGGGAGTGGTGTTTGTTGTCTCCTAAACAGGGAGGCGGGTGTGGACGTGTTGGGAGCCAAAGTTTCTGGATGTACTGCTTGTTCTCATGCATTGCTTGTTAAGAGCAGATTCCAGTATGTGCCAGTGCAGATTCCAGTGCCAGTATGAAAAATGTGATCTCATAATAATACTTAATCTTTGATTAGTGTTCAGTAGCAATAATGTGTTAGTAGTTATACAGCTGATGGCACCAGGTTTTTCCACCCCAGGCTGGACAGCAGACCCTTCAGCTAACCCATGGAGTATGAGACGATAGCATTGATGTCTTTTCTATGAGATGCTCAGAAGCAATAACACTAACACAGCTGTAGCTGAGCTGAAGCAAAGCTCACAGTGGGCACAGCTGCAGTGTGACAGTGTTTTGGGACTTAATACTTAATTGCACACATAATATGAGTAATGAGTATGGTAATGATGGACACTATTGTCCCACAGTGCAACAGGAAACGGAAAGGGTGGAATGTATGGAAAATTTGGAAAAATGATGGATGGTAATACGATGGTGGCTGTGGTGGGACTGGAAATGGTGTATAAATGCAAATTCAACTCAAATCTGCCAAAACTGCCTGTAAAAATAAATGTATTCTAGTAAATAATGTGTTATTTGTTTGTGTCTTGTATAAAAAAACCCTCCACAGTAGCAGTCTTCGGAGTCCAGCTCGGTATGATGTAAGCTTCAGCACTTCCTGTTAGTAAGAAACGATGCAGTATGCTGATATTGTGTGTACTAGCCTGCAGAACTCATACTGTTAAGATTAGTACATAGCATATACTGTGTAGTACTAGTGTGTAGTACACAACTGAGACGCAGCCATTGTGAAAGGAGCTACTCGGTGCCTATTAATCTGCAGCTTACTAAAATGACTGAACTGCAATAATGATATTTCAGAGTGTCCATGCTTGTGCTTGATAATACAACTTTACGATGTAATTAAGAGCTCTGTGGTTTTATAATATGTGTATGCTGAGCTCACATTGTTTTGCTGTTGTTTTGTCTGTATTTTCTTGCTGAGTCATGAGTGTAACCCTTGTATTCAACAGTGTAGCTGATATTGGTTATGTCATCCACATTTCTTACTGTGGCATCTCTCTTTAGATCTATGGCATCTTGCAGTTGATGAGACTAAAGGTACGGACAGCTTTAAGGAAACGTTTTGCTTCCAGTTGTGTTGTGTTGTGAGCATTTTTCCCGCAGCATGTTTCCTTCTTGGGCTTTAGAAAGCAGGTTTTGGCCCGACTTGTACTGTGGCTGTTCCAGTTTGCTTTGTATAACTGGATTTTTATAGCTGCCGTTTTATTTGCGGTCTGCCTGATAACATGTGATTGGCTTATGATGCATGCATTAAGAATCACATCTCGTTGTTGAAAGTGGGGATGCACCGATTCAACAACTTCCTGAGATGCTGCCGACATTCAATATTCGTGTCCATGCTGGCCAACAGAAGTATTTATAAGCTGGGATTTATATAGTGACATGTGCCAAAACAGCACAGTCAAATCAGGTTTAGCACCGTTGGCACAGTCTGAAGTACAATCCACTAAAGATCAGAAATTAGGAGAACAGAGTTTACTGTAAGGTGAGCCCACAAGAGGTATCAGTACCTTTATATCAGTTTGTTGTCTTAAAAAGTACAGAAAATAGGAACTGAAGGTCTTAAGGAACTGAAACATGCTGATGGTTTAACTGGGAAAGTTGGCAGGACGCTGCTTTGACAGTCATGAACAACTACTGTTCCTAGACCTACAGTTTAATCCAGTGACTGAACAACACATGATGGCACCCCATGTGATTTGTAAGCATAAGCATTGTGCTGTTATACGCACTGTCACATGGTTTCAGCTTAGAGACTGTGATAATGTAGTTAATGTCCACATAGTCATGAAGGTCAAGTGAATAATCTGGTGTTTTTAAATCAACATTATTCATGAAAAAGCTCATTATTTCTTATTATTAGTTATTAATTTTTAGTACAGTATTAATAATTTATTTGTATGGGTTTTAAAAGTTGATTTACCAGTGCAAACCTTGGTAATGTCAAGATATGCAGTATTGCTTACAGTGTTAAATACGGCATCTAGGCTTTGGAGTAGATCCTCTACAGTTCAGTTAATGTGTTTGAATGAAGCCCATCAGTGTGCAAAAGTCTTGGGACCCCTGGTCAGATTCCTCGTATCATGGATTAGTATGATACGAGGAATAGAAGTGAAAATAAGTTGCCATGTCCTCTACAGAGAGCACACTTGAATCAGACTTTAATCACAATGTATGTTCATTTGCTGAATTTAACATGTTTAGGCACATTTAATGTTTTAGTCATTTCATTTTCACTTGAAATGTTAAACACAGCAAATTAATATCAACCTTTAGCCTTAGATTGTTATGTGTAAAGGAAGAGTTAACTTTCTTTCACTTAGAAAGATCTACAGAACGTGTCATTTGGCTTGTGTTGCCTACTGTTGCCTATAGCCAGAGCTGGACAAAGTACATAAATGTACTTAAGTAAATGTATAGATACTTCTATGTCAATATTACACTAGTGCAAATCAAAAGTTGTCCACTTCAGCTAAAGTGCTTGAGTACTTGGTTTTAAAGGTACTTAATAGAGGTGTAATGATACACTCATCCCATAATTCAGTTCAAGGAAAATCACGACTGCAGTAATGCTGTAGCACAACTTTCTAATGACGCTAAAGCTGAGAGGCAGGTGAGGTGAGGTGCTCTTTGACACTGGTTTACAAATGTTGGTGTTGAACCAGCGCCCCTGCATTAGATAGCATAATTAATAGACTGTTCATTCTCCATATTGCATCGTCACACCTTCATAATACAGATTTTCGCAATTTTGCATTATTTTAGTATTCAAAAGTACATTTTAATATCAGTGCATTGTTGTCACAATGCATTTACAGAACCCAAAGACTCTGGAACAGCCTGATTGCACTAACGTTATGTGATGTTACTAATAATACTGTGTTTACTTGATAAGATTAACGCACCTTTCCAACAGGACTTTAGTCAATAACGCTCTTTTAGATCCATTAGATACTTATTAGCATGTGTCCGATTTCACATAGGACCTGGTGTTCTTTCCAGACCGGTTAATGCACACGTTCAAGGCCTGCAGTTGTGGTCTACCACTGTCTACCACTGTCACAAGATTCTATGTACATTCACAAACATTACTTACGGTTTTCAAGTCACATCAATCAAGATTGTTTTTGGTTTGCTCACTTCAAAAAACACGGCCTGGAGATATGGTCATATGGTCTGCTGTAGTACTAGCCATCATTACAACCGCCAAGTTCAGCTGTTCAATAAAAGCAGCAGCACTTGGGACGTGACTGATAGTGAAGGAGGAGTTTACTGGGGGTGGTTACTGTGGTTCTCCTGTGATGAACATAATACAGCCGATCACATTTTTAAACAGGAAATTTGTCCACTGGCTTCAAAACTCTGCTTCAAATGAATAAGAACTTAACATCAGTAAAGGTATTAGGCACTCCTGCCTTCAGCTGTGGCTAGATATTGTGATCGTGAACCCCTAGTGCAACATGCTCCATCATCAGCTTGTTTTATTGTGATCTAAATTACTTACATTTGCTGGATTATGTGAATGTAGCGATTCCTTCAGATTTACCTGGAACATCTGTGATTGGTTGTGGATGCTCATAGCATAGCACATACTGACCCAGTTGACCATTTGTGAAATTCAGCAGAATTCCTTCATCCCCAAGTTACTCTATTTACATCTGTCAATTTCTGTCAGCTTCTGTAACACCAGTTTACAATCGGTTCAGTGTAGAACTAATGTTGGAGGAGTCTAGACCAATTTAACGGAATGGAAATCATTCTTGAAACCATGTTTGCATTAATCAAACCCCCTCAATGTTAGCGTTGTCCTTTATCAAAGGTCTTGTAAAAACTTACAGGAAACAGTACAAGGAATGTCCACAAGCCAATTAATACATCGGAATGTTTTGTACAGTCCTGTTTAGTCTGACTCATTCATGAAGCTGACAAATTAGTTAGCTATCCAGTCATAACATTGTTTTGTAATTATGGGAAAAGCCAGTTTTGGCTTTGAACCGTGAGTTTCAGCTGATCAGGACAGTGAGTGTTAGGCATTGCTGTAATGACCTGCCTTCCCGCATGACTCACCCACCCCGTCGGTCCCACCTCAACATCTTACAGCGCAGGACTACATTTCAGTGTTATGCGAGGAGTGGGGAGTTGCATGGAGGAATGGAACAACGTATACATGTAGACAAATCGCACAAATTAATACATAGACTGTATAAATTGGTAAACCATGCAGTAATTAGCATGCATAAATAATCACTAATAAATTAATAAGCTCTTTTTAAATAGTTGTGAAGCAGCCTATAAGGTGAACGACACCTGAATTGATTTATTGTGCTACAGAAATAGCAGAGCCTTTAGACAGTTAGTCAGTGGACAGTGGTCTAAAGAAAGGCCAGTACACCACATTAAGCCCACTGATTAGCAGCGTATAGCAGTCGTTTTCCGTTGTGATTGTTTTAGGAGAAAATGATTTCTCAAATCTCATCCCCTCGTATAGGACTGCTGGTGGGAGAAGGTCACCAAAGCGTCGATGTAGTAGCAGGAGTGAGATTTATAAAATTCAGTCCCGTGCGGCTCTGCCAACTTGTTCTACCAGACTTTCGGGACTTAAACTGAGACAGCAGAACCAACACTGTTGTAAGAATAGCCACAGCGGTACAGGGGTGGAACTTCATGCAGCTTGCCACTCTGGTGGTTGACCAGTGAGAACAGAGTGGGCGAACTGATCAATCTGAGTACACTGAGCTCATCCGGAGGCAGGGCTTAAAGACACAGGAGCTCTAAAGCCAGGCATACACTGTGCAATTTCAGAAATCTCGTTGTTTGCTGACAGCTTACATGGCTTGTTGGAATCGTATGAAAACGCTCCGTCCGACTGACATGACATGACACAACACGGGTGCTCACACTGCACGTGACACGCAGCCCATACAGGTGGCTCAGCTCTGTCTACAGACGATTTCCAAAAAGGCGTTTCATTTAAAACAACACACTGCACGTCGGAGTACTGAACAAAAATAGTGCCTGAATCTTAAGTGACTCCCTGCTAGCTACATATTGCACTATGTAGGATACGTGGCTCCTGCAACCAACACTGCATCATATACAGTGGTGGACGAAGTACACAAACCATGTAGTTGAGTAGAGTTACAAGTAGAGGTTACAAGGTACAATATTACTCCAGTAGAAGTAAAAGTCCTCCTTTTAGACCTCCACTTGAGTAAAAGTACTAAAGTATTTACCTTCAAATCTACTTAAGTATGGAGAGTAACAGTAGCATGATGTATTATGGCTCTAATGTCCTATTATCATTTCTGGAACAAGACACCTGCTTAATCAGCTCATTTTAGGTGCACTCTCGGTCCACCAATCAGTCATTAATTGGTCTGACACTAAAAAGACACCTGCCAGTCACAACTGCATGTGTACATATTTAGATATTGTGGCCCATTTACCCACAAAGTCAGGAACAATATGTTTTATCTGTTTACTAACCCCATCCTGCTTTACCTGCCTTCCTCCAGGTGGTCTTTGATGTAGTCCAGGCCTGAAATGGACATTTCCATGGATGCTAAGAATCCATGAATAAGCTTGTTTCGTTTGGACATGTTGTTTTTACATGCACATAAGCCGAAAGGAAGATATTAGAATTTTAAATGGCGTGGAGTTAAAAGTACAAAGTCATCCAAAATGGAAATACTTCAGTAACATGCAGATACACGGAAAAACTACTTAAGTACAGAAACCAGTTACATTTACTTCATTACTGTTCACCACTGATCATACAATACACAGCCATTTGAGATTCAGCCATGTCTACATAATTCCATATTGGACAAATGTTCTGGTGTAGAAGCCAGACCGTAGGCACTTGGGATTCAGCCGCTGATAAATCAACTGTGTTACAACAGCTTTACTAACTTCACTACACTGCACTAAAACTGAAAACTAGGTGAACTACAAAGACAGTATTAGAGTCACTGTAGTACAGTCTGCATATACTGTACTGTAAATATTGACTCTTTTGCCAGCGTTTATGTGTGTGCAGCTGTGTAGGAGCAGTAGTTGTGACTGTTTCTATGTAGTTTTGGGTGTGACTTTGAGAAACCATTTCTTGAGATCTACTGAAACTGTAAAGGCCAAAATTACTGACATGCAAATTCATCCGATTGTCTGACTGCTCAGTTGGAGCTGGTTCGGCCAGTTAGTTGAACTTCGTTTCCCCTCTCACGCTGCATGGCAAATGACAGACGATGAAGCTGAAATTTGACTGGATCATGAAATTCGTTTGGTTCAAACGAAATGGGGCTAAAATCGCAGTGTATGTCTGGCTTCACACAGCATTTATGATAGAGGTGGAGGGGAATATTAAGCAAGTAAATCCATACTAGTAGAGCCCAAAAATAAAATTATGATAGTTGAAAATGAGTATAATAGGTCCCATTTCACAAACAATACATTGTGCAGCCCTATAAGACACATGATTCTGCATTCCTAGTCAAATGTGAATTTCATATGCAGTGTTAATTGTGTATTTTGAGTGGTTTAGGATGTGTATATATGCACCGGTTTCCACTGTTCCTGTCTTAACCATCATAAACTGTGATTGTCTTTTAGCTCTGGAGAGCTCTGACAGTGACATTGGTTTGTGTGGCTGGTTACTGGTGCTGTTCTCCATCCTGCTGACCCTGCTCACTCTGCCCATCTCCATATGGATGTGCATCAAGGTAACTGTACTGCTAGAGTCAATCCTAAAGTTTGTCTTCAGATACCACATTACAGGTACAAATATTGACTGTTATTGGTTATCGTTACTGGTAATCAGACCAGTTGCTGCCGTTCCCAGACATATGTAAACAAACTATTACTGGTATCAGGTATATCAAAATATCAATAAAAATGAACCAGAATTACAGTTTCAGAGATACAGGGTATTTTTACGTCAGCAAGGAATTTCTGTGACCTCGCCGATGATATTCATATCACACATATAGCCTTATTCATACCGTGCTAATGCTCTTTCATAATGATCATTCAGTTATCCAAGACACAGGCCCATAGGCTGCCTGGAATCCTCTAGTCTAATGGAAAATTGTATCAAGGGTGTAATTTCCCCTTTGAGTAATGTTGTAGCATTGATATTAGGGTAGAGCTTCCGAAGTAGATTTTATAGCTCAATGCAGTCGCATTAGATCAAATTAGATAAACCTCAAGACCCAACAAAAGAGATTTTCCAAAGATGGTTCAAGGTTCCCACTGAATCC
>CM067487.1:29447183-29704683 GCA_034552555.1 Semaprochilodus insignis | reverse complement strand
GGAGTGTTCCAGCCTGGACTGCTTTTTGAATGAGGCGCCAGTTAGCCAATCAGAACAGAGACCATTTACATGTATGTCTTGAGGACATAGTACCAAAATTAGGCTAATTAATTAATTAAGAGATAAATAGATGCTGGAAAATTAATTCTAGCACTTTTTGATCTACGAACTCTCACAAACGTCATACTTTGGCTCCAGAGAAAAGCCGAAGCTTAGTCATATCAGCTTTTCTTTTGTTGCTAATGTGAAATCCTTCTGTCCCCAGGTCCTGACGAAAGACTCTGTGACAGTAAGCGTGGATGGTGTGGTGTATTATCGGGTACAGAACGCCACCCTGGCTGTGGCTAACATTACCAACGCTGATGCTGCCACCCGCCTGCTGGCTCAAACCACCCTCAGGAACGTGCTGGGCACAAAGAACCTGGCTGAGATCCTGTCTGACCGTGAGGAAATCGCCCATAGCATGCAGGTGTGATGAACATGCCCATAGGGAGAAGCGTAAAGACATGCAGACAATTCACACTTTACAGTGTTGTGTTTTTACAGAGTGTTCTGGAGAGCCCTGCCCTGCGTAATTTAATGCTTTCCCTGCTCACAGCAACTCAGAAAAAGAGGCTTCTTAATTAAATGTATTAGTTGGACCAGCGTAGAGAAGCGACATGACAAATTAAAGGGGAGCTATTATTCTTTTCCAGTCTTTCCTTTAGTGTGTTTTGAAGCTGCTTGTGCGTGTAAATGGTCTGCAAAGCCGAAAGTACATGGCAGAGGGAGAAACTCTCTCCCACAAAAAACACTTTTACAAAACCCTTTTTTCTGTGACAAGGTGACGTTAACACATAGCACAGTTATTATTGAATGCCTACTGGCAAACTTGGTAAGCCCTCACACCGCACACAGAGAGGTACAACAGTAAAAACTGACCACTCTGAAATGGCCTTCTACAGTGTAGCTTGCGAAGGTGGATCATGCCTATCAGCTTGTCCTACCTGACTTTCAGGATCAGACTTTTCAGGATACAGCAGAACCGATGCCACTGTAAGAATAGCCACAGTAGTGTGGGGGTGGGACTTGTAGGTAGGTTGACTGACCAGAACAGAGTGGTCAAACTGACCAATCCGAGCACACTCAGACGATGTGCATACTCATGTACAGTATGAGAACAATAAAGTGTTTTGGAAAATTGTGTTGTGCAATTTTGCATGCTGCACATGTCCAGGGATGACCAGTTGCAGCCCCCATCAACTTTCCACTTGCAAATTATCAAAGCAATCGTACTCACAGGGATTGCTGGCGTGTTTGCTAGGGCTCTGTAGCATTTTCCCAACTTTTGGAAGCCCCTTCACCTTCACTGTGATTGCTGCTTGTTGCTTGAAACCGTCATAACCAGTGACCGTTTCATAATGACACAGTTTGGACGAGAGCATCACCACAGTGGGGCTCTGTCAGCCTCACGAGTATGGACAGGATTCAGGACAGTAAGTCTCATAGCTGTAGAGTCTCTTGGTTTAAACATTTGCAGTATCAGGGTTTGATATTAAAACACATCAAAGTAATTAATAAACACATATCCCTGTTTTAGCTTATTGAGCTCAGTGTCTGTGTCACGAAAACACCTGTTGTTGTTGTTGTTGTTGTTGTTGTTATTAGTATAAGTGTCAGTTCTGCTGTCCATTCTTCAGGAGATAAGAATTGGTAAAGTATGATGAACACCCTCTTTTCTCTTTTCCAGAGCACTTTGGATGAAGCCACTGATGACTGGGGCATTAAGGTGGAGCGGGTGGAAATTAAGGATGTTAAATTGCCACTGCAGCTACAGAGAGCCATGGCTGCTGAAGCTGAGGCAGCCAGGGAAGCCAGAGCTAAGGTGGGCTGCTCATACAGATACACACTGTTACAGATACATAAAGTATAGTTGTCAATCTGCTGCCATCAGGGAGGAGACTGCGGAGTCTCGGGGCTAGGACCAGTAGACTGGGGGACAGCTCCATCCACCAGGCTGATGCTTAACTCTATCCCTGCTCTACCCCCACTCCCACTTCTCCCCCCTGCACACACAAACTCAGCACCCTGAACCCACCCCCCCATCAGTACCATGCTGGGATACACACACTTTAAACAGCTTTTAAGATTTTATCCTTCCACTTAATCCCCCCATTAACACCGAACTGTGACTTTTTCAACTGGTCGGCACTCATCAGTTTAAACAGCCTTAATGTTATTCAACCTGCACTACTGTTTACACGGGCACTGTCATATCCACTTTAACCCTACATCTTAATTCTGCTAGTGCACACGTCACTTTATTGTCCTTATTGTCTTCAGTGTCTATATCTTCAGCTGTCGTATGTCTTGCATCAGTCTATTTTATGTTTATTGTTTATTACGTTCAATATACTGAATTGTTTTAGTTATCTATTTATCGTTAAATGTTTATTTGCTACACCTTGGGACGGGGACTAACGCAATTTCAGTCCTCTGTATGTCTTGTACGTATAGAAGTATTGACAATAAAACGATTTGACTTGACTTGACTTGACTATGGTCAAGCCAAAGCTACAGAGCTGAATTATTGCTGGTTAAATTTCAAACTGACGGACTGTACTCGCTCTGAACAGCCCTGTCTGTATGCGTCTCTGTAGGTGATCGCTGCCGAGGGTGAGATGAATGCGTCTCGTGCGCTGAAGGAAGCCTCACTGGTGATAGCCGAATCCCCATCTGCTCTGCAGCTACGCTACCTGCAGACCCTCAACACCATCGCCGCTGAGAAAAACTCCACCATCATCTTCCCCCTGCCTATTGACATGATGCAGAGCTTTCTCAAACACTGAGCTCCTGTCTTACACACCCACACACACATACATACACAAACATAATAACACAAAGTAATATAGAAATGAGCGCATGAATACCCCGAGGACTTAATAAGTCACCTCTTATGCAACACATGCAGATACGTTTACTGTGCTCCTAAAACATCTGACACACATTCTTACACAGACACATACACAATCATACTCTCTTGTTGTAATGTGGTGGTCTCTAACGGAAAGCCTGTTAATCCGCTGTCGATGTACACTCTTAAAAATAAAGGTGCCACATGGAACCAAAACGAGCAGTCCAGCCATTCTGAAGGCAGAAGGACCAGAAGGAGCTTTTTGCATGATGCCATAGAACAGCAGTCATAAACTCTCCTCATGGAGATTTGCTTTCTTGTAGAGATGTGGTCACAGACCCTTGTCCTGGAGATGAGCTTACACCTGCTCCAGATAACGTATTTCAGTCGCAGATGCAGGAGACACAGACCAAACGCTTACTGTGTCTGACACTGTGTTTGTTTGTTGCGTTTGTAAGTGACGCAAAAGAAATCTGATTTGAGCTTCCAGATTGAGACCCATCTGTAATAATTTGATTTCAACCCGCCTCCAAATGTGGCTTGGGATCTGATTTCCACAAATCAAATTTCATCAGGTGTTTTTTTTTTTTCTGTCAAGATGAAATCAATCTGGATATGATCTGAATATGCCAAAAATCAGATTTGGGCTGGCAGTCTCAACAAGGCCTTTAATACAGCAGGATGGAACTAAGCTCTGCAGGAAAATAGATTTCATAAACACACCTACGCCTTCCCCCCATGACTGCCCTGCCCCCATGTCTATCCTCGCCTCAGCCCGCACCGTCACTACAACCTACTTCTTCCCCCCACACCACGCCCCCGCCATGCCCACACACCTACTCCTATACCTAGCTTATGATCCAGCCAATCAGAGATTTCTGAAGTAGTTAATTAGCTGGAGCAGGGGTGACAGATGGTGATTGAAGCTCGACTCCACAGGAAGGTAGATCTCCAGGACCAGGGTTTGTGACCAGCGTCTTAGAAGAACCACTTTTAGCTCCTGGAACCTTTCAAAGGATGATTCCTCAGAGAACCATTTTTGTACATGAGATGTTTGAACGTTCTATAAGATAGTATACAACCTTTACATTACATCAAGGTTCTTTAAACATTTGAAAGGTTCTTCCAAATCACAAATGTCTTTTTCAGACATGCTGCTTTAGGGAACTAAAGGTGGTTCTTCACAGGCTTTGCTCAAACAACTGACATATTTATGAAGAGTGTAAAAGAACCACGTTTGGTTCCATAATGAAGCATTTAATGACTAAATGAATTGCGGAAATATGAAGTATAAAGAACCTCTTTAATGTTCCTCCATATAATGTAATGGAACAAATCTGTTTTTTTTCTCCTACAACTGTACATTCAAATTACAAACCATTTAGGAACCTTTTTAAGAGTGTATGGGGCAGTGCTATTTGCTACTGACCTTTCAGATGATTAGCTCCTGATGAGCTCCTGATTGCGGTTCCCCTTGCGTGTGTACGTGCTTGTCGTACATGTTTGCCCACGTGTGCTTGTGTTGGTGAGATGAAATGGAAACTGAGTAGCTGTGCAATGTTGTGTTTCCAGGAATTGTCTAGCATCAACACTGACAATGTATTTGTGTGCCTATTATTCTGTCTGACAGAGCTGTTACAATGGCCATATCAATCCTTACAAAGCCTTAAGCCATAATCGGTCTAGTTATTGTTTTCAGTTTTGCTTATTTGATCATGTGACAAGCTTTTTTAGATTTCATAATCAGTTATTATTATGAATATAGCAGCTATGGTTGATACATGTATTTTTATCTAACATTTTTAACCATTTTGTGTTACGTCTATAGTCATGAGCATTATCCATGTATTACAGTTATTAAGCTGTAGATGTAGTATTGCAAAGAAAATGGAGAGCTGTTAGCTTTTTTTTTTTTTCTCATTTGAGTGGTTCATGTTTATTTAGATTCAGTTTCTAGAACACCAAAGATGTGCATGACTTGTACGTTTGAGATCGTTAATAGTACAAATAGACGGTATAGCCGTATTCATGCTTTTTGTATTCCCATCGGTTTTCTTTTTGATCTGTGGCATCATTGCACACTGCCATGTAACTTTCGTGAAAGTACTGAAAGTATTCTCATCCTCATTATGTTGTTCCCAAGATACTGTAACTGTGAATAAAGCGTTGGTTTAAGTTTTGGTGTCTAGCTTATACCATTACAGTATGAGTTATTATATATACACACGGATCAGCCGTAGCATCAAACCTACACCTTTCACCCTGTTCTCCGAAGTCAGGACCTCCACAGGTCCACCACAGAGCAGGTATTATGTGAGCGTTCCTCCCATTCAAACTCTTTTTGTTTCCTTTACCCAACAGCCAGCAAACTGCATGTACTCAGGGCAGATCCCCAAACTCTAATCCTCTCTCAAAGTGTTGTTTATTCATCCCTTGTTCCTCACATAGACTCCCATTCATTTTTAGTAATAGAAAACAACTGACTAGCAACAAGTTTTAGCTGCGCATTCACTCTGCATGTTCCTCACGCTGTTGTTATTGTTATTTCTCTCCTACTAATGAAAAGTGTTTTTCTTCTGTCTGTAATATTTCAAATGTAAGCATATCTAAATTTCAATGCAGACTGACCTTTAAGCATGGCAGGGGGGGGTTCTAAACACTATGTAATATACAGTCTATAAAGTTTGAAAGGCATAGGAGCAGAACATGTACAGTATGCAGTTTAGTGCAAATGGCTGCACTGTGCAATAGCAGCCAATTATAGACTCAAGTATTCCCAATATATAAGTATATATGTATTCATACACAATTTTTTACAAAGTGATTTGTGCAAAATTTAGCAGTCTGTAACGTTTTAGTGGGCATCTCATTGGAGAGAAGACGGAACATGAACATTACCGGTCAGATGCTTGTGGCAGGGGAGCATGAGGTGAAATGATGGTTGGAGGAAGTGAGATGTTCAGAGCCTTGATGGCCTGGGGGTAGAAACTGTTGCGTAATCTGGTGGTCCTTGATTTCACACTTCTGTTTCACCTGCCAGATGGCAGAAGTGTGACTGTTTCGATGATAAGGCTGGGTGGTCTCATTTGTGTTTTGTGTCATTTGTGTCTGCGTGCTTATCAGAGTTTGCACAGCAGAAGTGTCAAAGTGCAGGGCTCTAAGTGGCTGTGTCTCTCTGACCTACGTCATATACAAACAAAGGCAACCATGTTCATAAAGCAGCATATCATGGATGCGTCATACAAAGAAGTAAAGCTGGACATGAAACCAGCGATTCCAAACTTCTGACTGGTGTAAGTGGCAGCATCAGCAGTCACTGCTACCTCTGTCCTGCAGGTTTTTGTCTCCAGCGATGTTGACTCAGAGTGGGTCAGGCTCCATGAAGGGAATGGGGTCTTTGGCAGGCAGCTGCACACAGTGCAGGACTACATGCATACAGACCCTTATGAGGACTGCCCTTAACACCACGTCAACGTCGCCAAAGACTGCAATGATTTCATGCCAGATTGTCATGAAGTAGAATGGTAGCAGGTCATCATCTTCTTGCTGGAGATGACCAATTAATCCATGTGCGGTGGCACCGTGGTCAGAGCCAAGACGAACAGTTTGTGGTCACGCATCAAGCATCCAGAAGGCCTGGTGTCACTCTACCTCCAATCCCTACCGCAAAATCTGCAGGAACTGTGTGAGAATATTCAAGCAGGACACCGTTAGGAACCTCTACAACTCCATGCCAAGACGTCTGGCATGTTGCGTTAGCAAACATGGTGGCCCAATGCCATACTGGGGGACACTACTTCTGTATGTGTAGCTCAATAAATATTGATCGTAGTCTAAATGTATCATCATTTATTGTTCCTGATAACCTTTATCTTTCTTCCCAATAGCACTGCAACCCCACACTTCCTTCTGGGTGCGGCTATTCTTTTGAAGATGATGTATTGTAGTCGGAATGTATCCTAGCAGCACCACTCCGATAAAATCCCTTGGTTTTACCAGGCCACCCTATTCTAAAGCTTTCAGCTCCGCCTCTGTGCACAGCTGATGCTCATTCAGGCTTCTCCCAGAGTTATTATTACCAATATACACTATTTGCTTTAGTTTAATTCAACTCAACAGACTATTCAAAGTCACTTGGTTTCTTAGTTCCCTCTATCTTTCAGAATGTGAAGAGAGTCGTGTGTGTTGGGTGGTATGTTTGAGATGCATTTAAACCCTGGTTTTGCAGTAAAATGGAATGTTGGGTCAGTGTTTTCTAGCCTGCTATTGCTCAGTCGTACTCAAAGTAGGCTATTGATTGATACGTCATAATATAGCTTTCATATACTTTTGAATATGGTAAAAGGACAAAACACACACAACATGCCTATTATGCTAGTGACCAGCATACTAACTTCCATTATTGATATGATTCAAAATCACTCTTAGATACAAATGTGTGCATTTCTTTGCACCACACTGACCAGCATACCAGCACCCAAAATAGCATGCTTGTTATGCTGGTGATCAGCATATTAACCTCCATTGCTGCTGACCAGCATACCAGAACCCTTTAATCATGGCCTGTCTCTGGGTCAAGCCTGCTCTAAAATATGATTTCAAGAACCAAAATATGATTTTCAAGGAACCAGTATGTGATTATCACTGAGGAAATAATGACTGTACTCTAGCGCCCTCTGCCGGCAAGTGCGTGTAACTGCTGAGCACTGTGTAGGAGTCATTAGGCCTGTCCCACTAGGCACCCTTGGAGTCCTGCTCTGTTGATAAGCGCATGCATGTGAGGCCAGAGCGAGGGTGTCCCACTTCTCATTCTGGCGTTCAAAGTGACACTCGCGAGCGCCCTCTTTGTGCCGTTAGAGCGACATTTGACGAGGACAACGTGGATTTAAGTGGAGCCTGTTTCTGTGTATCATAAACAGCACTGCTGAACCCCCGTGAGTCCTAAATGAACGGGGATAAATGGAGCTAACTGGTTTAAAATGAAAAGATAAATAGCCACTTGATCAAAACCTTACTTTTAGAAAGTGGAAGAATGTATTCCAGCTACGAAGAAGAAAACCTACCTGTAGCCTATATTCCCTTTTAGTTTCACAGCAAACTGGTTTTGAGCAGTACGACGCTAACATTACTGCTACTGAATACTGATTGTTTAGCTATACTACTACTGGGTCCTGATTGGCTGGCATAACTGCTACTGAGTGTTGATTGGTTTACATCACTGCTACTGAGTGCTGATTGGTTTACATCACTGCTACTGAGTGCTGACTGGTTAGCATCACTGTTACTAACTGCTGACTGGATTGCATTACTGCCACTGAGTACTGATTGGTTAGGATTACTGCTACTAAGTCCTGATTGGTTGACATTACAGTTGCTGAATGCTGATTGGTTGACAGTACTGCGACTGAGTGCTGATTTGTTATTGCTGCTGATACAGAGTGCTGATTGATCAGCATTACTGCTACCGAGAGCTGAATGGTTAGTTACTGCTAAAGAGTGTCGATTGGTTGGCATTACTATTACAGAGTAGTGATTGGCTGATGGTAATGCTACTGAGTGGTGATTGGTTAGAATTACTGCTACTGAATGCTGTATGGGGGTAATTCTCCTCTGTACAAATTGTACCCCCAAAATTCATCGAGATACAGGTGAAGACCAATCAGAATGGACAGGTTTGTTTACAGCTGGATACCCAACACGACAGAGAAGAAGCTATTCAGGTGCGAGTTTTGTATAATCTTTTGTTAAATTCATTTTTGTCAATTTCATGTTTATGAATTTAAGGAGATTTCCATCAACTTATTGAATTTCCACATAGTTAAAAAGTTTTAGGATGTAAAGAAAGTCATTCAGAATGGTGAAATGACAAATTTCTCTAAAATGGAGCAGAATTGTTCAACAGTGATAGTGATGATGAAAACTCCTGTTATTCAACTTATCTTGCCACAGCATAGTAGTATGACTAAATACCATTTCTTATTATGGGAGCACAAATGCTTACGGATACACTTCATAATATTCCGAGACCTTTCTTCCAGTAGTTTTGAGATACGATCATGGCCTAAAATGTAGATTTAAACCCATTTACGGTGGATGGCACTAGAGGTACATGCAGTGTGTTGTAAAGCAAAATAATCCCCAAATGCATCTTATTATTATAACAATTTCAACGCTGTCAACATGATATGCAAAAATACAGTGGAAATCCCCTTTAACGTGTCACTGATGTAGCCATATTAATTCATTTAAAAAATTAGTACTACCATTAACATTCACATAATTTTCTCCCGAGCCTCCCTTAATAGACAGCTGGATAGCTCTAGCGAATGAAATATATATTATGGAAAAAATTACTTTCTCACTTCGCTTACAAATGAATACATTTGTTAAGTCTTGGTCAAAGTGGGTCACTTATATAAAACCCTTACGCCCACATTTCATGGAAGTGCCCAATGAGTAAGAACTACTGCTCGTGACACTATATGGCTGTACCAAATTGATAAATATATTTTGAAAGTTGTTATATAACTTCATGTTTAGGTATCTACTTCTGACATTTGTTTATATATCTATGTACTTTCCCACTCTCGATACTTTTTGTATATTGCTCCCTGCCAGAATGTATATATTTATGTATACTTATTTTTTCCTTTTTCTTCTCCTTATTCTTCATTGTAGTTGTTTTGTTTGTTTATAAAAGTAAAAAAAACAAGTAATAAGAGACAAAATTGACCCGGAAGGTGGTTAAAAGTGGAGATATGATTGTGTCTTAAAATAAAGAATTGAAAAAAATATAAATAAAAAAAAACATTCACATAATTTTGTTGAGTGCAGTACATGTATAGCCTGGGCAATGCACAAGTATCTCCTAAATGTAAAACATACTTTAAGGAGGACTACAGTAAGAACAAGTAAGCGGTGGAGAACACAGAAATGCACACTGGGTAATGGTGGCCATTGAGTTGTATTGAGAATTGCTATTGAGGCACTAAACAAGAGAAATGGCTTCATTTCAGTTAGAAAAAAAATGCAGCATTAAAAGGAACTGACAAATGCAAATGTGTTGCTAAGTTCCACTATTAAAGCTAGCGTTGCCATTAAAAGCCCCTAAACGTTGGTCACTTAAAAAAGTCAGTTCATACACACAAACACAAAAAGACAGACTGACTAGATGGAAACCTGCAGGAGGCACAAGGCTGCTCTATTTCAGTGAAGGCCTGGTCAGGAGTTTTTAGCACAACAACAATAGTAATTTGGAACAACCATCAGACAACAGTGTCACAAAAACATGTTTCTATGCTTCAACAGTCATGGCTAATCCTGTGTTCTCATGTATGCTGGCTGGGGCTAAAATACCATTAACACCCTTATTCACTGACGTTATCATTCACGAATACATCTCAAAATGGAACAGCAGATCCCAGATCACATTTAGTACGCTAGTACAGGTCGAAGAACGCTGGTCCAGCACTTGTGAATGCAGATTCCACCCCCCGTACATAGACCTCTACCAAAAAGCAAGTAACTACCACTTAAATATTGCCTTAACAAAAGTGCAAGAAATTCGCATTGCTTTGCCTGTTTTGACTGGACAGTAGGGCTATCAGAGTAGAAGTTGCCTTTTTACATTTTGCCTTGGATCCATCAGTAGCTCCGCCTATTCAAATTTAAAAGGGCAACTCCTATCACTATCACTAAGGCATTGGGGTTAAAGATCAGGGTCAGAAGTGAAGGTTCACAGCTCGAGCTCGGCCATGGCCCGCTCCAGAGGGTCGCTGCTCCAGTAGTCGTAATCCCAGCCCAGGAACCAGCCGGTGAAAGTGGGCGGCTCTGAGCCCTGCTTGATCTTCACGATGGGCGTGCGTGGGTCACGTTTGGCTGGGTCAGTCTCAATGTAGCGGGCAGCTAAAGAACAAGGCCGAGAGTTTAAGGATTGTGCTAATAGGACCAAATAACAGCTTTACATATTGACACACAGCATATGAAGAGGCCAGTAAAAGAGAGATCCGCATTTACCACTGACATTAGTAAACTAATTGTCATTTTAAAGGGCCTGTATCATGGAACCCAAACTATCCTCACTATAAAAACAGATTATAAAATTAATAATTAAAGCAATAAATAAGTTTTGTAGTAATATTTAGTATGTAAACACTGTTAAAGTTTCAACAAGTAAAGCTGATGGTAACTATGATGCAAAAACAGCCAGTTTTGTATTGATAGTTTTTGTGATGTCATAAAAAAAATGAATGCATTTACATCTATCTGTCTGTTCAAGCTTCAAAAGGTTAGCTCCACCCCTTTGACATTGACCAGATAAGGAGTCTTTCAGTCTGGACTGCTTTTTAAATGAGACGCAATACAAGTCAGCCAATCAGAACAGAGATCATTTAAATATCAGTCTTAAAGGCGCAGTACCAAAACAGCCTGTTTAATTCTAAAGCACAAAACCAGTTTGGAAAATGCTTATAGGTCCTTTATGGTCCACACATATACGCCACACAGAGTTCTAGCTGCACATGACATTGTATCTATCAATTGTTCATCAAAATTATAATCAGTGATACTGGAATAACTCCATCTCCTGACTACTGAAGGAAAACAATAAAGAAATATGTGATATGTTTTAGTGCTTCTAGGAAGCTTATTAGGGGTTTATAAAACCAAACGTTACCAAATGTTTATTATTAATAATCATGTGTTGTATGATCTTGCAAGATAAGCACTGAAATGCAGTGTAGTACAGTATGGTGCCACGGTCTTTGATATTGCCAGTAGTTGTTGATATTCTGTGAGCTAGTTTGTAGGAACAAAGTTTGGTTCCAGATTTCTCACTGATTTTACATAATGAAGTACTAATAGAAACAGGAAGTTGTTAAATGAACATATGGACATTTGAGCAAATAAACATGGCAAGACAAATAAAGCTTTTTCCTAATTTACACAGTATTCCTGAAATATTATGATGTAAACATCCACAAATCTGCACAGATGTGTGTGTAATATCCATTTCTCAGATGCACTTGTAATGAATATTTGGATAACTGCTGCAAATGCATGCCTAATTGAAAGGGTGCAAGCATTGCCTTTCCATTCATGAAGCAGATTAACATAAGCTGTTTTTATCCACTACAGCGTAAATGTGAAAAACACACATAATGAGGTCCTTCTTGTTTATTACTCATACTGCACATGAGTGAAGAACGTAATGAGTCTCACCTGAAGCCATTGCCTCTGTCTTCTCCTCCTCTTGTGCCTCATTACCGATCCACACAAACACCTGCAACACACAACCACAGCAATTACAAACCCCACAGGAGGCCTCGGTCTGTGGCAAGTAACAAAGCGGAGGTTACTGGAGAATCAGCCCATGTTATTTTAGGGTTAGAACAACATGGAATAACTAATATAATACATTAGTTATTATATAACTATGTATTATATAAGTTATGTATTATAGTAAAGCATTATAGTAAAGTATGGTAACTAATGTTCTCTCTATGTAACTAACATTCAGGGGTTCAGTTTTAGAAGCTCTCAGATGGTCTACCAAGGAGAATCTCTTAAAGGTCACTGTGAAATGCTGATCTCTGGTTCCCTTGAGATCTGTGATAAAGTGAGTAGTTACCTGGTCCCAGGTGTCCAGGATCATGACATCATCTGTGGCCAGATCCTCTTGAGTCATCTCCCCAGGTACCTCCTCAATCTGCACAACCACAAAAAAATGCACATCTGCTTCACCACCTTTTTCTGATATTAGACTGCACATACATGCGTCTCCTCTTTCACTACAGATTCATACTGGATTAATATCACTCCACAGTTATTACTGTCAGACTGTAAACACTACACACACTGCAGATTCATACTGGATTAATATCATTCCACAATTGTTACTGTCAGACTGTAAACACTACACACACTACAGATTCATACTGGATTAATATCATTCCACAATTGTTACTGTCAGACTGTAAACACTACACACACTACAGATTCATACTGGATTAATAATCACTCCACAGTTATTACTGTCAGACTGTAAACACTACACACACACTGCAGATTCATACCGGATTAAAATCACTCCACAGTTATTACTGTCAGACTGTAAACACTACACACGCTGCAGATTCATACTGGATTAAATTAATTAATCTTATTGGAGATCACTTAAATCACAGAATTTGTAAAGCTACTCCAGGTTGAATTGGACTTCAGACTGAACAGTGTGAGGCACTCACAATAAAGCGTCCGGTTTTGTTTGAGCAGGCAAAGAGTCTGGGTGGGTGAGAGTCCATCTTATCCTTCAGCCTGGTGGAGGTGCGATACTCTGTCTTTCCTCCAAGAGCCGCCCAGAAGTCATCTGCTCGTGAATTACAAAAACATTCATTAGTTTAACTGTATGATTATATATACATGAAACATCAGTCAAATATCATAACTTATGCTCTTTGTGAAGTCTGCTCTGCTCTTACCACTAAGTGAGCAAAAACAATCGGCAGCTGATATTATTTGCAGATAAAAAGGGGAAAATACAATTATCATTATTACCACTTTGATATTAGGGTCAAAAATCACAACTGATAACTTGACAGCCCATTTTTGCTCAAGCACACGCTGTTGCTATTCTTTGCAAAGATTTGCTCATGAACAAAATCACTTAAATGGACAGCACAGTTGAACACACCACCTCTCCACACACTGAACAGAATGGATTATGGTATAAACTTCAAAATGTAACTTCAGTTATCAGTCGAGATGCACAGATAGCACTTTCTCCCATCTGATATGATGCCTGATCCTTAAATATCAGTCAATACAGAGTACCAATAAAACTAGCTAGCTCCATCTAAATTAACTAGCCTATTTATGCTAATGATTTAATAAATTAAATATTTTTATTTAAAATAAATAAATAAATAAATGTTTTCAATTAATGATTAGCAAATTGCTATGCTAAACCTAAGTTCAGGTTTGCTCCCTCAATAACGAGCCAGACTAACAACCTCAAAAACAACCTAGAGGATGCATGTTGATATCCCTCGCCAGCCTGCATCTGAACACATGGCAGGAGATGGAGGGACTGTAGAAAGATCCCTGACTCTGGTGCTTCTGTTAACATGCTTGGCTTGAAATCAGTACTACAGGAAAAACTCTAACTGCCTTGGTGCATTACTGCTTACCACTCTCCCCTCCCTCCGTGATCTCAGAAGCCGAAACCCCAAGGATATTACACAGCTCCTGTGCCCCGCTTTTCTCTGGGTCGCTCGCCCCCACACCCAGCCATAGGAAGGAGCCTGCTGGAGTCACCAGGATGAAGGCATCGTTGGAGTTCAGGTTAGAGGCCACAGGATCGACCTGTGGATGAGAATTTAAATAAAGCTTAAAGAAATCACAAACAGGGCTGTACTAAAGTATGGGTCACCTTCTGGTCTAGATTATACTATAATTAGTCTGGAGTTTATTTAAACCTTCTGAAGTTGCAATTTGCCTTACTATGAATGCTCTATAGCCTCATATGGTCCTACTTGCTCAGTCACAAACTGTACTGTGAATTAGTTCCCAGAAGCCACTGGGGGTCTGCATGGGTAACTTGATATATGCAAATAATGCAAATAAAAGTGAATACCTAAAAGAATGCATGCTAAATGATGCCAGCTAACTGCTTTTTTATGTTAGCCACTTTAGCATGTTTTGTCAAGTCACTCTTTTAGCCATTCCAAAGAAATGACAGAAAGTCTGTAAGAGCATATAAACAACCAAAAATCCAGTGGTTTAATATTTGAATAATTGAATAATTGAATAAAGCTGAACCACTTAAGTTTAAGCATCAGTTTACCACATTTGGGCATTACGAGTAAAAAATATACATGATCTGTAATAAGGCTGCATGCTAATATTCAATACAACCTTTCCTGTTCTGTAATACATGCAGATAAGTGTTAGGGGGGCAAATTTTAACTGCAGTGGAAAAATTAATTTTATTTTGTACACCATATACAATATATAAGTCCTTTTATTCTACCTCACATTTAGTTGCATATATATATATATATATATATATATATATACATACACACATACACACACACACACACACGTATATAAATATCACACTTGGCCGGAATTCTCCTATCAGGCACCAACCTCGACAGCCCGGGTGCATCCGGCTGAGTTAGATCGCACTTGGAAGAGGCGTGTTGCTGCAAACTCAGTCTGGCCTCCCTCTCTGGACGTGCCTCCCTTATACACCACCAGGGGCTTCCCACCAAACAGACTCATCAGATGAGCTGGCTCCTTACCCTGGACTACACGCACCTGAGAAACAGACACAGAGTTCAATCCTGTACTTTGTTTCTGCAAAACCGTAACGTCCATTGTTTTAAGGGTGACTATGTTTGGCTCCGAGGGCCAGTTAATACACGTTATCTTTGATGCCAAGAAGCTGAACCTTTTTACAAACGACCACCGTGTACACACACAAACACACTTGGTGTAAGTGGAAACAGGGAGTTGGAGGAAAGCATCCACATTATGTGCTCGAAATAGGCTTTTAGTTGTTGCACAGTTCTAATTACCACACATACTGTACATGTACACTTCACACGTGTCCACAAGGTGGCAGCTGTGTGCCAACAGACTGGAATGTGGCGTCAGTGCCAACATTCCCAGCAGCCTTCGTGGCTGGCTGCGTCACAGTAGGCTGTCCGACCCCCCTTTTTTAAAAGCCTTGCTTCATCATCAGGTTTCACACAAAAGGGCCATTCTCCACCCTTTCCCAAACATGGGACTGGTCTTCCTGAATCATGTACTTGTTCCCATTTAACCTGGTTCCATTTCGGAGCCAAATTAAGTTCCTTGATGGACCTGTTTTCCCCTGTATAAACAGTTTTGCTGCAAATATTAGGAGTATTTATTAGACTGCAAGCGGTAAACACCCTCAAGTTCTACCTAGGATCCTATAAACAGCATCTTAAAGGGAACATCCACCAGATTTTCAAAATTTCTACACAGCTCAGTGCACAAGATGTAAACAAAGCTATTCAGAATTATGGCCCATTATGTTGATAATACCAATATAGGAGTAAATCTGTTGAAATAAGTTTTCCTTGGCTGCTATATGTCATTGTTGCTGGAACTGAGCAAAGTGTTCATAATCATTTCACGTAATAACTCTCTGTGAGTGTGCTTTTAGCGGCATTCTTTCGCTTCTGATGTCTGGTTCCCATCATGACTGCTGTAAGCAACTTTGCATTGGTGATTTTCTGTAGAATGACACATCTAACTACTCTTAGATAAACTGAAAAAGCTCTGTATATACATGAACTATTTAATTATGCAGAAATCTTTTAAAGATTGGTGGATTTCCCCTTTAACCTGTGCATGCTGGACAGGTTTACTATTGAATTGTACATGCAAAGAAGTATACACAAAGTTCGCACGATGAACCACACAATTTGAAATACAATGCAACATGAAGTATGCACTCACACATTAGTTAGTGCATGTACACATACATGTACAAAGACAAGCACAGACAAACACAGATGAGCATGTGCAGCCTACAGAGAACCTAACCTGTTATAAACACATCCATTCTGTACGTTGTAAACGGGTTATTCTGCCATCTGTCTAAATTAGTGGGATAATGCATAACACATCAGGAAAAACGTGAGAAACGCCCTCAATAAAAAGGCCTCAGTGGCATGTCCTGTCAGAACCTAAACAGACTCTTAAAGCCACAAAGGGATAAGGATAATGACCAAACCATGCAAAACACTTCTGAGGACATCTGGCTTTATCTAAAGGAGCCTAAGTTTAGTATCAGGCTCCATATAAAGACATGCTGGCCTGAGACGCGGCTACCTGAGTGGTGATAGGAGCACCAGCCACCTATAGACAGATAGGCAGGAAATGAAGGAGGGACAGGAAGGAATGACAAATGAGGATGAAGCCGAGTAAACATATAAAAAGGTCAGATGAGGACAGTTATGTAGGCTTTTGAGGTAGGCAGTGATTTCAGACTATGGTGGTAAATCACTGGTTGACTTTAACGCCAGGTAATGTCGCAAAGCTGTGTGCAGATGTGCTGTTATGGGTCTCCTAATGGTTCTTAGCTCGGATGTACAGCTCATTTAGCTTTAACTGTAATCAAACTGCATGTTTAGGCTTTATTTATTTATACTTTATTTCTTGTTTAGATTTTTTTCGCCCACTTATGGACCTTTTCTTTTAACATTTATTTGGTTTATGTACCAAAAAAACTCAACTTCTCTTTATTCATTTAAATTATACTGTCTGTTTTCGTTAATGTCCCTTTAAAGCATGAATATGCTCAGTCCTGACTGGCAGCCATCATTCAAAACATAGTCTGGGTTTAAACACTCCATATAGCTTTGGTGTAAAGGGCGGGGCTAAGCTGCTGTAGACTGAATAGATGGAAATATAAATATAAGCATAACTTCTCACGGTTCTCATGGTCTATATTTTGGCTCTAGCTCCAAGTAAGTTGTAAAATATACACTGAAGGTGCCAAATTCAAAATTCTGGGGTGTCTCTGAAAAAGTTATTATGCTGTCCGTTGGGAGGGGGGGGCACACTTAAATACAAACTCAGGGAAAGGTGAACTAGAAAGACAGCAGTGGTCTGCCTCAAGGTGGCACTGCAGCAAAAAGGTTCCCCCAGATGGTCCGTCAAAGACCAGCAACTGTAACTATGCCTGGGATACCTCTGAAAAATAATTTGGAAATTTGGAAACTTGGCCAATTTTCTCAAGAGAAATTAATAGTGAATTAATACTCATTTCTTAAATTAAACGAAGTGCAAGATCGTCGGTAATATGTGGAAGAGTGCAATACCAAATAGAAAAGAGTATTTTCAGAAGAATTTAACGAAAAACAATATATATGACTTCATATGAAAATCCTGAAATCATATGAGCATGGTATGGCATTGTTTGATGACCTGTATATAAAATAAAGGGGTCACTAAAACATAAAAAAGCATAATTTTGTCTTTTTGATGTGAAATACATGTTATTGGACTTTTAACATTTTGTTGAAGCTAGCATCAACTCTGTTATGGCTAGTGGGTTAGAGCAGCCAGTCAACAAGGAACCCCCAAATACAAGGGGGTGTTTTGCACACTGTCCCCATGTGTCGAGAGCTTAAACAAAGATGTGGACCGTCTGGGTGTCCTTGAAGCCTGGTTTGAGTATCACTGCATTTAGGAATGAAAGGTGATTTAACCATCTATGATGCCTTTATTTTAGTAGTGTGCATTATCTAGCCTTTTAGAAAATGTGCTTAAGAGGCATACAGTGAGTTCTCTGTTCTGGATCAGTGCGATTACCTGCACAGGTCCTCCTCCGAGCTCATCATCCAGCTGCGCAGCCAAGATTGCGGACGCTCCAATTTCATCCTGGGAGGAGTCCTGACCTTGCCTGCATGAAAAAACATCACCCAATAAAGCACTGATTGTAATGGTCTGCCCAAATAACTGCTCACAGAATGATCAATCTGAGTCTGACCCCATATTTCCACACTGTCTGAATACATATTTCAACATGCCAACTTCCACTCACCGCTCAGAAGTGCACCACACCTATGTTACACAAGCTGCCAATTGCAACACAATACAGTGTTAGTCTCGGTGTGCTAACTGGCTAGTTATCCAAGCGTTGGAAAGAAAAACATTTTCTATGAGAGGTTTAAACATAATGGTTATAGACAGCTAAGAACTTTGAGTGCAGAGCTGTGGCGTAATGTGTTATGACCCCTTTTCGGTTGTTAACTAGCTTTTTGTTAACTAGCCTGCTAACATACTAGCAAGTGAAGTGGTGAAATTATATTTAAAAAAGATAGAGCATGCTGCAAGCTAAAGCAAACACATAAATTCAAATTTGCAGTTTGAAACAGGTTACTGATATGGACTATAAACACCTTTGTCTGCCTTTTTGGGAAGGTACCTGTGTTAGGTCTCAGTTTTCTGGGAGACTGTACTAGAAAATCAACACTTGCTTGTTCAGTCCCTGACCCCTTCGAGGGTTATCTGTCAATGGCGACATAGTGATGCCAAGCTGATAGGGACTCTTCAAAATAGGAATTCCACCAGACAGCAGTTATTTTAAACATTGTGAGATGACATGGGGGAAGAATTCCAACCAACACCATCCATTCCAATCAATGAAAGCGTGTCTGCTGCAGTCTATGGTACTGGCTAAAAAGGAATCCAGTTCTTAAGTCAAAATGCACCCAAAAAAAAAAAAAACAAACTTGGTGGGCAGGTTTGACACTGAAAGACATGCACATGATTCACACTCGACCAAGCATGTGGCATAAGCAAGGACGGGCCTTATCACCGTACATGACTAACCCAACAGCCATAATTGCGGACATTCAGCAAGCAGCGAGGCCCTCCATGAGTCGTCCTGTTAGTGCCAGCACCATTGTCAGATGGCTACACAACGCAGGACTACATGCACGCAGACCGTTATGACAACTGCCCTTAAAACCACGTCAACACCTCCACACATGGATTCGTTGGTCGTCTCCACCAACACAAAAGCGGGACTCGTCACTGAAGATGACCCGCTGCTGAGATGAGTCACTCCATGACAGTCTGGCACAACACCATTGCAGTACGACATTGACATGGTGTTAAGGACAGTCGGCGTAACGGTCTGCATTCATGTAGTCATGCAGCCGTCTGCCAATGGTGCTGGCCCTAACAGGATGACTCATGAAGGACATCACTGCTCACTGAATGTCCACATTCGTGGTTGTTGAGTCAGTGAGGTACTAAGTGCCAAGTTTCATTCCTGTCGGTTGAGTCCTTCTGTCGTATCCTTTTAAAGGATTAAAAATAGATGGTTCTTCAAGGGTTCTTTAGTAAAGACAATGCTTGTATTCATAACCATGGGATCTATATAGAACCAGTTCATGCTTAAAAAGGTTTTTTCCTTGGTGAGATGGTTCTTCAGACTGTTGGAGAATGTGTTAAGTAAGGTTCTGTAAAGCACCTTATTTAAAAAAACGGTTCTGTAGCACCAAGAGTGCTTCTATTGTTACAAGCTTGACATGGTAACAATAGCAGTAGACTTTGCAGTGCTATATACAGGGGTTGGACAATGAAACTGAAACACCTGTCATTTTAGTGTGGGAGGTTTCATGGCTAAATTGGACCAGCCTGGTGGCCAATCTTCATTAATTGCACATTGCACCAGTAAGAGCAGAGTGTGAAGGTTCAATTAGCAGGTAAGAGCACAGTTTTACAGTTTTGCTCAAAATATTGCAATGCACACAACATTATGGGTGACATACCAGAGTTCAAAAGAGGACAAATTGTTGGTGCACGTCTTGCTGGCGCATCTGTGACCAAGACAGCAAGTCTTTGTGATGTATCAAGAGCCACGGTATCCAGGGTAATGTCAGCATACCACCAAGAAGGACGTTTTCCTCCACCAGCATCACGTAGTGACCTGGCCACTATCCTGCAAGAAGAATGGCTTAAAATCCCTCTGACCACTGTGCAGGACTTGTATATGTCATTCCCAAGACGAACTGACGCTGTATTGGCTGCAAAAGGAGGAGGAGGCCCTACACCATACTAATAAATGATTGTGGTCTAAAACCAGGTGTTTCAGTTTCATTGTCCAACCCCTGTAGATGCGTGCAAAGAACCATTTAAGCATGACAAAGTTTCTTTGAGTGTTCATGGTTCTATAACCCCTGGCAAAAATGATGGAATCACCACTCTTGGAGGAAGATCTTTCAACTCTTTAAGTTTGGAGAAAATTAATTAATAAATGATTAATAAATTAATCACAGAGACATGCCACTAAACTATCTTTTTATAAAATTCCAACCTTCTGGCATTAAGAAACAATAAAAAAGAAAGAAATAATTGTTGTAGTCAGTTACAACTGGGTTTTTAGATCAAGTAGAGGAATAAAATATGGAATCACTAAACTCTTATGGAATCGTGAGATAAACACTGCACCATCAGTACTTTGTTGCACCACCTCTGGCTTTTATAACAGCTTGAATTCTCTGAGGCGTGGACTTAACTAATGACAAACAGTATTCTTCATCAATCCGGCTGCCTCTTATTGGTGTTGCCAGATCAGCTTTGCAGGTTGGAGCCTTGTCATTGACCATTTTCTTCAATTTCCACCTGAGATGTTCAACTGGATTGAGATCTGGACTATTTGCAGGCCATGCCACTGACATTATATGTCTTTCTTGAAGGAAAGTTTTCACGTCCTTCGCCCGGCGGCAAGATGCATTATCCTCTTGAAAAATGAAGTCATCAGCACCAAACATCCTTTCAGCTGATGGAATAAGAAAAGTGTCCAAAATTTCAGTATAGATTTTTAATTTATTGACGGTGTAATGGCTTCAGGCAGTCATCCTTATAAATTTCATTGGGCCGGCACCAAACAAAAGTTCCAGCATCATCACCTTGCCCAACGCAGACTCGCGATTCATCACTGAAGATTACTTTCATCCAGTCATCCACAGTCCATGATTGCTTTCTTTAGCCCACTGTAACCTTGTTCTTTTCTGTTCAGGTGTTAATGATGGCTTTCGTTTGGCTTTTCTGTGTGTGAATCCCATTTCTTTTAGGCGATTTCTTACAGTTCGGTCACAGACACTGACTCCAGTTTCCGCCCACTCGTTTCTCATTTGTTTTGTTGTGCATTTTCTGTTTTCAAGACGTATTGCTTTAAGTTTTCTATCTTGACGCTTTGATGTTTTCCTTGGTCTACCTGTATGCTTCCCTTTTACAACCTTCCCATTTTGTTTGTACTTGGTCCAGATGTTAGACACAGCTGACTGGGAACAACCAACATCTTTTGCAACATTCCGTGATGATTCACCTTCTTGAAGTTTTATAATTCTCTCCTTTGTTTCAACTGACATCTCTCATGTTGGAGCCATGATTCATGTCAATCCGCTTTGTGCAACAGCTCTCCAAGGTGTGAGCACTCTTTTTTAACTGAAGACTAATTAGCAGATTTAATCTGATGCAGGTGTTTGTTTTAGAACTGCAAATGACAGAGCTATTCCATAATATTCCATATTTTTTTCCTCTACTTGATCTAAAAACACAATTGTTTCTACAACAATTCTATTTCTTTATTTTTTATTGTTTTCTAAATGCCAGAAGGTTGGAATTTTGAAAAAATGTTTTGTGGCATGTCTCTGTGATTAACTTTTTTCTACAAAATTAAACAATTGAAAGATCTTCCTCAAAGAGTGGTGATTCCATAATATTTGCCAAGGGTTGTATACAGAACCACTGTCTCTACTGAAGAACCCCATGTTTGGTTTCTTAATGAAGCTTTCGATGGATGATTCACTAACACACACACACACACACACACACACACACACACACTTGTACATGAGCAGATGGAAATATCACCCACACCTACCCACACTAGTGTTACAGAGAGAGTAGTGCATGCTCGTGCACAGCTAGGAAAGCAATAAAACACGTTTGTGCTGAGTCTGGAGAGAGAACCGCAGCTCGCGCTAAACCAACAACGAGCACAAAACAAATAAACTGCAACACTGTGTTAAGAACTCAAACCCGTCACTGTTTACACGAGCTCAGCTCTGTGTGCTCCCTGTGGTCAGACTAACACCTAACATGAAAGCACTACTATCCTGGACAACATACATGTATTTAACTCTGCTTTCTACCGCAAACAAAAGACGTCCAGACTTCATCACTGCTGTCACCGTGCATTTATGGCTGTTGTATCACCAGCTTCTCTTTACACGTCAACACTTCACAAACAGTGTACCTATATAAATGGGTAAAAATGAGCTAACAATAATAATTAATAATAAACAGTAATAACCACTTATTTAATGGTGCACTGTCATAAGATAATATCTAATAAACGCAACTAAATTAACTTCAACCCAAAACCTCATCCTGATCTTAATCCCAATATCCCAATTCTAAAGTCATCGAAGATCAAACGCATTTCACATTTATATTATATATATGTATACACTCATTGTCAAAAGGATAATTGCACAAATAGTTTCACCCAGAAGGACTCAACTGACAGGAATGAAACTTGGTGGTTAAACAAGGACGGGTCTTATCGCTGTACCTGACCGACCCAAGAACCACGATTGCGGACATTCAGCGAGCAGTGATGTCCTCCATGAGTCATTCTGTTAGTGACAGCACCATTGGCAGACGACTGCACGACGCAACTGTCCTTAACACCATGTCAACGTCTTCAATGACTGCAATGGTGTCGTGCCAGACTGTGATCGTCTTGGTGGAGACGACCAATGAATCCGCATGTGGAGGCACCGTGGTCAGCACCAAGATGAACAGTTTGTTGTCACACATCACACGTCCAGAAGGCCTGGTGTCACTCCACCTCCACCCCTACCGCACAGTCTGCAGTGACTGTGTGAGAATATTCAAGCTGCATGGGATGGATTATCGCAGGACACCATAGGAACCTCTACAACTCCATGCCGAGCTGTCGGCAAACATGGCGGTCCGACGCCATACTGAGAGACAATACTTCTGTATGTGTAGCTCAATAAATATTGATCATATCAGTCTAAAATTAGCATAATTTATGGTTTCTGGTAACCTTTATCTTCCTTCCCAATAGCATTGCAATCCGACACTTCCGTCTGGGTACAACTATTTTTTTGATGATGATGGTATATCATATTTTACATATTTATCACTGGCGTAATTACAAGTTGTCTGAATACAATTTAACCAAACTGAGCATCCACTTTTTTGGACTTTTATGATGCAAGTTGAACACCGGTGATCATGACATGGAGTTCTTACCAAATGTAGATGATGTGTCCCTGTCTGCCTCCATGACGGTAGTTGTAAAGGATGATGTAACTGTCTCCACCATAGAACTGACCGTATGAAGAGGGATTTACAGGAACTTTGTCTCCGTTTTCAATACGCCAGATCTGAAAGGACAAGATATCAACTTACTTTAAAGGGCCTTTATCTTCTCTGAACATAATCTCCATAATGCCTCTGGTTGCTCATGGTAAGTCGAAAGCATGGTTATTCTATCCCTCTATATTTCTCGTAGACTATTTTTAATGCTTAGCTTTCACTGGTCCTTCAGTTACGACTGAGCTAAGCAAAGCAAAGTCAGTGCACACTCTAACCTGTTTCTCTCCACTGCCGTCATCGATCATGCCGTGCTGTGCTGCCATGGCAGGCGAGTCGTGCAGTGTGGAGGCATCGAATGGCACCTTCTCAATCTTGGCGATGTGGTTGGAAACGTAAGCCACACCCATACCGTCCGTCTGGTCCACATCTCGCCAGTTCTTGAAGAACTGTTTGAACAGTGGCGTCTCGCCCATCTCAGGAAGGACCTGCACTTGAGTTTGTTTGGGGTAGCCCATCTTCTTAATAAACTCATCTGCTGCCTTCATGGCTGCCTTGCGTTCCTCAATGTTGGCATCCTTTCCTGTTTGGTGAAGATCATTAGTGCATTAAAAGAAGAACAATGCATAGACAAAGGTGCTGAATTGCGATCATATAGTTTGTCTTGCTTTTAGACTTTTCACACAGGCCTCTTAGAGTAGCAGACGCCGGTTATTAACCCACATCCTTTAACAGTTGTGAAGCAAATGGTCTTACAATAATGACAGTAAAGCATCAGATAATGTCCAAAGGGAAGAGTGACAATACTGTCAGAGTTGAAGCTCCAAAGCTTCATGAGCGTCTTTTGTTGCTAAATGCAGTGCAGCAAATTCTGACATACGTTCATGCTACAATCCAAATTACTGACAGCTTATTGTAGAGGTCAGAAATGTTACTTCAGTCAAGTAAATGAAGTATATATTTGTAAGCCTTTGCAACATTTTATTTCTCTTCAAAAAGAGCTCAAATAACTGGGAGAATGAGATCTCTATTACTGCCACTCCGAGTCTGGAGCGCCTGCTATAGTGCTACGTAACTTTGGAGGGGCGGGCATAAGACCTCTAGCAAGAACTGTGTAACGCCTTATGGCACCATGTCACATAACAACAACAATGGCTCTTCAGCTAGCTATAGGAAGGAGACAGTTTAGTATTCCCACCACGGACATCATGGCAGAGGCTGCGACAAGGCCTATGAAGATGTCGACAGAGGAAGCGAAGAAGAGAAAACGAGACAGAAACCCAGAAAGAGACGAAAGTAAATTTCGGACTCACTTATTTGTTGCAGAAAGCTAAAAGACTATCTCATGGCTAGGCAGACTGTTCGTCCTTGACAATGTTCTTTATCAAAGACTGCAATATAAGCTGTATCTGTGTTATCTGTTTCTTCTCACAGTGCTTTGTCATTTTTTGGGGATTGCGAAAGTCATCGAACCTCAGTCTTGTTTCTGACAGCATACAAAGAGATAAATTAATCTCATGCCAAAAGGTTTGGTCAAGCCTTGAAAGTTAACAACCTCCTGTAATAAAACCCTACTATCCTACTATTCTATTATTCTACCTTTTAGAATTAGAATTAAGAACCATTTGTCAATTATGTTTGCACACAGAGGAATTTGTCTACTGCATTTAACCCATCCGTGAAGGGAAAAACCCAAATACACATCCACTAGTGGGCAGTGAGCACAAAAGGCCAGAGCAGTGGGCAGCCCTATTCGCGGTGCCCAGGGAGCAGTTAGGGGGCTAGGTGTCTATGCACTTCAGTCGTGTCCTTTTGGTTCAGGTAATCAACCCGGCAACCCTCCAGTTATAAGGCTGGTTCCCTAACCTCCAGCCCACGACTGCCCCAAGCCGACATCGTTCCTTGTCTTCTGAAGTTGTCTTTGATGGTGTTGTGGCAAGTCCCAAGAATCCCTCACATGCATGCAGGTCACACAGGCATATGGATGCTACAAATTACACTCACAATTTCAGTTATTTACATGTAGAAGCCAATGTGCTTGCATGATGCATGTGCCGTGATGCGTGTACCTTCAGCACATCAACAAATGCACGTGTACAGCAGTCTATGAGTGGAGCTCAAAGCACGACTTGAATTTAATGACAGTCGGGCAAAAGTGAATTACACTCCTCAGCTACAGGGACACCCCAAAAGTTACAAATTTAAAAGTAAAAAAAAAAACTTCTGGCATAATGCTGCTTTATGGTACCACGTGAGGACTCTTTCCCTTAAACTTGACTATTTACCTTTCCAAACAAAGATCTTGCCATCTGAGCCGTGGTCCAAAATGAAGCAGTCACTGGACACCAAGGCGCTCTGAGAGAAGGGGTTCTCATCAGCCACCAAGGCCATAGACATGGACCCACTGGCATCTGAAACCTGTGGACAGAGGTTTACATAAAGAGGGGTAAGATACAGTCTATGCTTACTCAAACAGCTCTTTCAGTCTTCTCCCTAATCTGTTTGAATAACCAAAGCACCTTGTAGAGTTTAGCCAGTTTCCTGTTTGAAGCATCTGCTTTGAGGTCATCATCAGCTCCTTCAGGCAGGTCTGGCTTTTCTCCTAGAACCTGACAGCAAAAGACAAAACATCTTGTACTGAATCCTGTATGAGCAGACAAGACGATCAGGCTCGGCATAGAGTACTTTTAGCTTGACTCCAGGCTCTCACCTCCAGTATCTTTTCACGCTCAACACCCTCATCGCATACGTACACCCGGGCTCGCCCGCTGCGCTCGTTATCGCGGACCGCCTTGGCAAGCTGAGTGGCCTTCAGCTTCTCAAAGCGATTGCTGTTGGATCCACACCACTGGTAGATCTCCTGTGATCCAAAAAGAGGACAAGTCATGATCCCACGACTCTTCTGTAACAGTGGTGAACTGGGTGACCTACCAGGGGGCCCTGTATGTTCAGATACACCTACTAAGCCTGGCATATGATTAAGTAACCGTTCACTTCACGCAACTGTGTTGTAGCAGGGAAATCACCACACAGCAGCTGGACTAAGCTCCTCCAGGACTGGATCTGGACAACCCTGACCTGTAACCACATTGCCATAACTGATGTTATGTATATGAGGTACTCACGTTACCCAGGTCCAGGATGAAGCAGTCACCCTTGTTAAAGCTGTCCCAGCTCACAGGCACTTCTGTTGCCCTGACAACACGACGACCCTTGACCTGGAGCACACGCTGCATCACTACCTCGTTGGTGACAACATGCTTGAATCCTGAGGCGACTCCCCCTTTCTGAGAGGAGGAAGAAAAGAAAGAAGAGACAGCTTTATAGCCATATGAGGAATTATAGGCCTTTCTGCATTTGCATGAAGTGAAATCACCAGCAACAAATGCATACCACCGATAAACTACTCAGCACACACTGGAAACCTTAATTTAACTAGGTTCATTATTACAGAATATAAATATAAGTGATTTTATTGTACATGCCATCTGCACAACTCAGCTTGTCAGTTTCAAAACAGGGTAGAATAAACAATATTGCGTAGAAAGAGATGCTAAATTCACTGTAGCACTATTTGGACACTATTTCTCACATCGTAAGAAATCAGTAACACGTCGCTTGATCTCTACTATATGACACTGACATAGCCCCGCCATTAAATAGGATCCCATACAGGATGTCATACACTGTCATGATTTGTCATGATTTATTATGTACAGTAAAATAACCTGACCAGAGTACACAGCAATACACAACATGCTACACACAAAGATGTGCTAACATCAAACACTATAGTATCTGTCATGACAATTGGTGGTAATCAAGTACAGCTAGACTCGAACCACCATCCCTGAAGTCTCATGGAAGACAAGCGTCCAGACTCTTCTCTGTCCTGGCTCCCAGATGGTGGAATGAACTCCCACTGGGCGTTCGAACAGCAGAGTCTCTCGCGGTCTTCAAACGCAGACTAAAGACCCATCTCTTCATAATGCACTTAAGTGAGTAAGCACTAGTAGAGGTGTAAGCTGTGTATGTACTTGTGTTGTGTTGCACTTATATTGCACTTATAATGACCTTTTCTTTTCTATAGGTGTGAGCACTGGGCTGGGGTTGCCAGGTAGTGCTCTTTTTGCTCTATATGTGTGTATTGATCTATCTAGGTATCAGCACTGGCCCCCTGTTCGGGCAGGGTCTGAGCTCAGGGTGAGTTTTAGGCTCTAAACTTCCTGTACTAGCTGGAATATTATCCAACGGAACACTAAGCACGGTTGTAAGTCGCTCTGGATAAGAGCGTCTGCTAAATGCTGTAAATGTAAAATGTAAATGTAAATGTAATGGTAACATGACACAGTTATATTGCTGAACAGTATTTGACTTAACCAGTCATGATATCATATCTATTAACAGAACATTAAACATTTTCATTAAAGCCTTAATTTGCATTAATTGCCTATTAGTTAGTTAGTTATAGTTATTTATGAAAACTGTTCCGGTCTGGTTGCACCATTTAACTCGCTGGTTGCGTCGCCTGACTTTTCAGACTAATTTCAAATAAAAAAAAGGCATCTGCTTAGACACCCATAGAAGCGTTTGTCTTTCTACTTAGGTTTATACTTAAATTGTTTTGTTTTTTAGTTCAAACAAATAAACATTATTATAATAAATACACATTATTTTCAAGCTTTTCCTGAAGCTGTGCCACCTGACATGGTAAACTGAACCATTCTAACCAAAATGACTACATTTGTGAAGAGCTACTGACAGTGGGATTGCACCAAGGAGGTCACTTTCATCTTCTTTATGACAACAAACTGCAATACCCAGACCCATCTTTTATAAAAGCATGTAAAAATAAAAGTCATTTGTTTTTGGTTGTGCCACCTGCCATTTGGGTAAGTAAGCACTTGCAGACAAAGGTTTTTGAGTGAGGTGGGCACTTTTGAAGTGACCTTATTTGCACCATGCCAAAAGAACGTTATTTCATAACTATTGACACTTTTTGCCATCACACAAAAATGCCATATGCTCAGTCAGATACTCACAAGCAGAAAACATATAAATTAATTTAATCATATTTTGGTTATCTTTACCATCAATTCAGAGGGCCGTAAGCGTTATTGATAGCTTGGGAATTTACAACCAATATCATGACATTAAATAAAACGTTTTTGTGTGATTTTACATGTTTTAATGTTCTGAGTCATACAACTAAAATGGTCCAGTACTTATCAGCTTGATTTAGACCACCCAGAATGAACTGCTTTCTTGAGTGCCTCCACACTTTCTACGGAACATGACCAAAATCTGGCAGGTTTTTTACATGAGCTTACTGAAGATTACTGAAATGATGGATTTGGATGGGGCTACAATCACATCACGCCACGTACCATGTACAGAAATGTTAAAAACCTGAAGGACAGTTTTGCCTCATTACTTTGACTGACCACTCACCATGTACTGCAGACCTTTCTTAAAGTAGCCAAGGAAAGTTTTAGACTCAAAGCCTTGGACCTCCCGGTACTGGATAGGTTTTCCACCGAGGTGGTCATCCATTTGTACTGTAAATATGGCAGCCGATCCACTCTCATCCTGCGTGCATTGGTCACCTAAAAAAACAGAGCCGGAATGTAGCTGCACAATAAACAAAACAATGGACTTGCGCACTCAGTGCCTGGCACCCCTTCGATTCTCAGAGAAACTTTCCAGTCCTAACTGGTTCTGTCCAGCAAACTAGGTCACACAATCAATACATGCGTCCAGACTGGAGAGTGGTTATTATCCGCACTGGGACAGACATCCTGACTCTAAATTCTAAAATGACTAGCATTCCCGCAGTCTGATGAATTACTGGTTGATGATAGACTCTTCACTCTACTTGAACGATTGGCTCTAAGTAACACTAAAATTGCTTAAATCTTTTAGCACAGTAAATTGTGTCCTTTACTTTCCTCATACCCCATTAGGACCTGGTTCTTACCGAGCCAGAAGTGGAGGTCGTACTGGAGGTTACCGGAGCGCTGTTTGATGGTGTTGAGGACCACGTAGGCATCTCCTGTGTAAAACCCTCCATAGAGGTTCTCAGGCACAGCCACCAGGTCGAACTTCTCAATCCTCCACACCTGCAGGCCAGGCTCCTTGCCTGCCCGCTCAAACTCAGGGTGGTAAACCATGCTGTCTGGAGAAAGGTCATGCTCAGTTTATTCGTAGCCATGGAAACATACTTAACTCATCTCAAGATTGAAACAGGAATAAAATGTTTGAAACAGTGTTTATTTTGTTTAGTTTCTATGTTATGAATAAATATAGTGCTTTTTCAGACAGTAGTTACCATATTCTGCACGTTGTGAGCAATAAATTCACAGAAAATGATATGATGTACTGAAGTCTGACCTGCGGTTTAGGCTGGATAAGTGGCCATCTATAGCACTGGCATTTTTTTAATTACAATGAATTGTTCAGTATTGTTCGGTCTAACTGGGAATGGGGTGCTTGTATACAGTTTTTTGGATTTTTCCAGAATAGCTTCCCATTACGAATAAATGGGATGGAAAAGTGCATGTCCATCTACTGTACTTCTGGTTGACCCAGAGCCACCGTCAGCACAAATTCAATGTGGGTTCAACCCCAACTTGTCTATTTGTCCTTGTTCCCCCTTCCCTTTTCCCCACCCATAGAGTCCCATTCATTTTTGGCCCCACCCAAACCCGATTGCTTCCTTAAACCTACAGCCTCCAAACTGCATGTACTCGCTCAGGACAGATGCCCAAACTCTAATCCACAGACATACCGGCCCACACTCCTCTGTGTTGTTAATTCTTCCCTAATTCCTCCTATAGCAACAACAGCCTAGCAAGAAATGTGCAACCATTCTGCGTTTCTTTCAGGAAGAGCATTTCTCTAGTTTTCAATTGTTTTCACTGTTGTGCTTATATTGAGCAAAATCTGCACATTTGAAAGAAATGTCTGGTGGAAAAATGTCAGAAATAAAACAGAAGCCCAAAAAAACACTGTTCACACTGTTGCACAGATTGTCAGGCTGTTTTTAAGACTTTTGCAGGACAAAATCATGTTGATGGCTCCTTTGTACAACATCTCAGTCTGACTGCCAGTATACTACACAATAGCCCAAACCAAAGCCTACTGTAAGCTCAGAGGAAGTTTAGCCCTGAGCTAAAAGACAGCTGGTCGAGCCAAAGCCCTCAGGAAGAGGAAGAGCTGTGACCCATTAAAGCAGCTGCAGTCTGCCCAACTTTATAGCAGTTATGCCACACATACACACACACAACATTCATGTTTACATTCTCACACAATATCCGCTATCACTCGGAATGACACACTGGCATTGTGTTCCAACCACATTTAGGCATGATGCTGTGGTGTGGCTCTTAGAACCGGGGCTCATACTATTACAGCTTATAACCACTCATAGGGGCGTATGTGGATGTTTGAGATAGTTCAGGTTGGACAGTCCCTCTCTAGTGTAACTGAGCACTGGGACTGTTGTTCTTACAGGCCTGAAATGCATGGGTAAGGAGTGCTATAGAGACAGCAGGCATTCCAGAAGATCCATTCATTCTCGCAGGCTGCTACAAACACAACATATGCATATGCAAAAACAGTAGAATATAGCATAATGCACAGTATACTGTCACCATCCAAACAAAAACAAACATGTCCAATACAGTACAACTCACAGGTGTGCACAAAAAATGGTCTTTACTTTTTTAATGTAATTAAATCTAAAGAAAATTTATATTAAGCCATTTTGGTGCATTTCTACTGGTCTGGTCACTACAAAAATCACACAATCTAAAGAGAAGATGCCTTAATGATATATAGAAACTAAAAAATTGGTATGTCATGCCAAGATTAGTTGCATAGTTGACTTGTCAACTTGATATGTGATATTGCGATATTGCTTTAGGTTTGATGTTGACTAGGTGATCACGTGATTATGACATGGCTAACGACATGGCTGCTTTACAGAAGACAACAGATGAGGAGCCTGGTGATATTGGGCTCTTTGGTTTCCTGAAGGCTAGCAATAAGATCCTGTTTTGGCTGGAATGGCCATGCCATGATCTATTGGCCTGTTTAGTTTGGCTTGATTCTTGATTTCTCTGCCACTCTGCAGTGCTACAAAAACTGGATACTGAACATCGTCAGGTCCATTTTCCCAAAGACTGCAATAAAAGGTGATGGGTTGTGGGGGAGCAGGGCTCAACACCTCATGGTCCGGTAAAGCTCAATGTTCGCCGAGTTACGGTGCTCTAAATTTCTGTGGCTCTTGAGACCTCTGCTACGGGCAAGTGTCTCAGCTAAGGTGTGCCCATATCTAAATCGGCCTAAGCTAGAGTGTGCCTAAGCCCAAGTCGAATACAAAGTTGCAAAGGTTCTGGGGTCTGTTTATCTGATTCCCCATGGGCTAGCAGGGATGTGATCTAGAGATCACTGGAAAAGGCATGTCACACTCTATTGACCTGCAGCGTTTGGCTTGGTCATGGATTTTTAAAGTTGGATTTTAAAGTCGCTTGCTGTATTCATGACATCATCAGCGATTAGTCGACATTAACTCGACTTCTATCAAATAACTCTTGACTTGAAAAAGTCATACAACCGCTAGTTAAGATACTTTTTAAGACAGGGATGATATGAACTTGGCAATCTCATGAAATAATCAAAAATCTTTTTATTAACTGACACCACAGGCACCTCCCCTAGTATATAATTACTCCAGTTAGCTCAAACCCACATAAACACATCAGCCATCAAAACACCACTGCACATTTCTCCTTTCATCAATAGGAATTCAGGCTACAAGCCTATAAACAGCTTCTCTCAGCGCTGTCTCCATGGATTTACTGTTATACCCTGCTCGCTCATTTTCAAGAGCGTCTTGGTTTAGAATTCCTTCCCACCACTAAAATCTAAATCACTCAGCCTAGCTCTCTTTTCCAGGGCTGACCATGAATTCTTTCTTGATTCTTACCAGCTGAGGGAAGTGGTTCGAAGGACATTCAGTTCATGTGCCCTTTAGACCTGACCACTACATGCCTTTGTTTGGAAACGATGTAATCTTTAATCAGATTTGTTAATCTCATGTTAAATAACATTCAGATTGGAGATGTTTATGCTGTCATAATTATGAGTCATAGTATTAGTCATCTTGCATGTTTAAGGTAGTAGTAACTTCAGGCTCTTGCAGATGGCGCTGCATGAGGACAACGGGGCTATAAATACATGCGGGGTGTGAGTGACGGGATCCATAGATTGAGAAGAGGCAGTACAGTGCAGTGAACATCTCGTTCCATGTGTGGAAAACGGCTCCAAAGCAGATGTTAATGATTGGCTAAAAGCAGTGATTGTATTTGGGCATGCCAAAGACCATAGTGTGAAGGAAGTAGCTGAATTTGTAGGTGTATGGAAGTGTACGGTCATATGGGTCTAGCAGCAGTGGCCAAAATCCCAGTCTACAGGAAACTCTCCTCGGAATTTTGCAAGAGAAGGCATCCACCAAATCTGGCCCAACTGCGCAATTCTTTGATGTAGGAGTGTCTGAACATTGATGTGGCCTACATGCAGAAACCTGTTCAGTCCATACCAAATTGAATCACAGCTGTTGCTGATCCTTGTGCAGGTATTACACGCTATTAGGTATGTTTCAGTCAAAGCTGACTGAATTTTTGTCCGGTGAGCTTAAATTCCTGATGAATAAGCATAGTGATTATGTAAAGTCTGAAAGTTTAGACGTCTGAAGTTTCTAAAATTGCTTAAAGAGACGCACACCAGCGGATTTCATACATGCATAGGTTTGTATCCGCTGGCATTTATAAAATAGACAATTAAATGTATGCTGTTAAAAACCGGGTGTAAATGAAGTGTCTTTTTGTTTCACAAGGTCTAGGCTGAACAGCTTGGCAGACTGATAATAAGCTCACATACAGAATACAGAATATTCCACTTGAACATCTGTTAACATGCTTCAAATGCGAGTTTAAGTCCAACTGGCATGAGTGCTATTAACTGTGTGTGGGAATGGGAATGTGCAGAAATCCCCATATAAGTCTTCAGTGGAAGACTTACTCATGCTGCTAAGAAAGGAGCATGCATTTAGTAATCCTTGAATGTCTCTGATTAGTATATTGTTAAGCCTATTTCTACTGTTTCTTGCTATAATTAGCTTAATTGATTACTAATATGAGTTATAGCACTGGAGTCTGGTCTTTAGACTGTGAATTAAAGGCCTCTGACTTGACACCATTTTAACTTGGTTCTATCTCAGGCTAAGGTGTTCATAAGACCATCTTCCCAGTGCCTCCGACTGAGGTAATCTTTTTCCTATAATCATTGAATATCAACAAAACCATCAAAAAGCCTTAACAATGGCCTTACTAGGCATTACTGCTTGGCTGATGTTCAATTTTTCCAAAATTCAAAAATCCCTTACAGCATATCGGAATGTATTTATTACTATGTTTTAAGTTAATATTAAAAATGGACTCACGTTGTTTGGTTTATATTTGGTTGGCTTCTGAAAGCTGAATATGCTTTAGGGGAAAAGGGACAGATAAGAACCCTACCATCATTTGCTTCCAAAAGCAACAATGCAAAGTTGGACTAAAACTGTAATATAATATTTATAGAATGTATAATCGACTACAACAAATGTACAATGAACTACAAAAAAAGTTCTGAAAAACCATAATCCCATCTCAGCATTGTCTCTATATCATCACTCTTGTTCTCAGGATTGACTCAAATAGACAGCGTTTTTTCAGACTGATGGAGAATGTGGTTGGCAAGCTTTGAACCCTTTTTGGGTGCCATATGGGGCCGTTTTTTCAGTTTATCTTTCCAACAGGTCTTTTGTCAGCTGTATCCATTCACTTCCTTGTAAAGTCAAAACCAAAAATGAACTGATCTTAAATCAGCCTAAAATCAGAATTTGGGATCGGAGAGGAGCGAGGGTCAGTCTACGCCAACTTCTTCCCCAAAGCTCAACAGGAAATCCCATGCTTTTATGATTTCATAGTTATCGTCCAGCAAGCCTTATATGAGAAGGCGCTCAAAATCAAAGCAGCGCCTTCAGCTCAGCTATTAAAACGCAGTGGCATATTCCAAAGGAGACCACACCCATGGCCACTGCAGCTTATCTGTGCTTGGTTTCTTTAAGCAGCAGTTACCATCATGCTTCCTTTCAGCCTGCCTTTATTAGATCTAATCCACATCAAGTGACATGTGCTTTGCACCTACAGCTCTATTTCGAGAGTGCCATATGAAAGTTGAATAAACTGTGATCAAATGCATAACTGCTCCCTGTGGGTGCAACCTTGCCACTGACTGCAGCTGTCTAATGAGAAAGCATAATAAACATCTTTGCCGCGGGACTGAAAATGTGCATGTGCACACAAACCAATCTAGATCATTACACGTGCATGACATGCTGACTAATTGCTGACTGTGTCTAGTGTTCTGGTATTCACAGAAAACACAGACTCTGTAAAACAGTTCAGTCAACTTTACATGTGCTTCCCCCAGATTGACATACAGCAGTGTGAGGCAGTTTGCTGGACCAATACGGTTATAAATAGCCCAGGTCACATGACCGGTGTTGTCTCCCTCTGGGGCTCATGGGATAGTTTAGAGTAGAGCCTTAGCCAAAGAGCCTGCAATCACACCCACATACGAATGACTGTAAACACATTACTGTATGGGTGTAGGGGAGGTTATGTGGTGCACAAAGAAGGACACTGTCAGAGATGGAAGAGTTTCCATGTTGTGAAATCTTTAACCACAAAGCTTTTCCACATTATTCAGAGTAGACTCTAAGCCCACTCTGAGTCTATTAAGTTCTGGAGAACTGATGAAAGTCAACAAATCCCGGCAATTTATGATAAAACTAATAAATGCAGTCGATGTTTTTGCAACAAATATATATTATGACTAAGCAGAGTTTATACGAGATGAGGTAGGGCATTCAGAGCTTGGGCAGAATCTCAGTTGTGGACTACACAGTAATACTACACAGTATATACTATGCACTAATCTTAACAGTATGAGTTTGGCAGGTAAGAACACCAAACATTAGCATATTACATCATTTCTTACTAACAGGAAGTGATGAAGCTTATGTCATACCAAGTTGGACTCTGAAGGCTGCTTCAGCGGAGACAAATAAACACATTATTTACCAGAATACATTTATTTTTACAGGCTTGAACTCACATTTATACACCATTTCTGGTCCCGCCACCCCCTCAGCAACTGTCGCATTACCATCCACCTTTTTTTTTTTTCCTGACGTGAGAAGCTCCTCCCTTTCTGTTTCCCATTGCATTGTGGGACAACAGTGTCCACCAGTACCATATTCAAAAATCGACTGGTTCTAAGCTTTTAAGATTTTGGAGTATACTTAACTATGACATTCGTAACTGTACTATATACTACATGCTCAAAAACTAGTTCAAAAACTAATCTATGTCGACACCAAAGATTGGTGCAGCAAAGGGCTGGCACTAAGGACCAACGCAATTATTGTTATTGTGATTCAGATGCATTATCAAAAATAGGGATGCATGACTATATTGGAATCATATTGAACACATGTTAAAATGTGGCTGATTTTATGAACCAACGTTCATAAAACGATGATGCTGGGCTTAACTGATTACATTTTATTCACCGTACTGCACTTGCAATTCTGCAAAGTACATTTCCCCATGATAGTAATCAAGGCTTATCTAACTGTTTATGCATCAGCATGCATAAATAGCAAATATGACAGTCAGATACTAGACATGGACATGAAGACAACTGCATTTCAGAAGAAATCATCAAACCCCTGTATGGACTATAGGAACAAAGCTCTGGCAGCCTGCAGATCACATGAAGAGATTTCATATTTGTAGGTAGAGTAGAAAAAGAATATCAAAAGAGGTAAATTTCCTTTCAACCACTACTACATGTTCAACTGCAAGCTACACTGCAGGTAGAGCTGCTTACAGATCAAACACATTACATCACCTCACACTACACCGCTTGTGTGCTTGCTTAGTGGGATGGAGCAGGACATACTCAGTGGGTGTGTAGGGAAGGTGCATACCCAAGGCTGTAAAACTACAATTTAAAGGACTATCAGCACTGTAGGAGTTAAAGTGGTGCTGTAAAACTCCTAATTAAAGCAATTCCTAATCTGAAATTACTGTTTTAGTACAGAAACCACAATGGCCTTTTGAAAGATGTGTCCACTGAAACACAGCAATATGCTTACTGTTGTCCCACCAGTAGATGGGCAAAACAGTGACCTCTATAATTCCTACATTCTCCTCTATAACTGAGGTATTTAAAGCAGCATTTCTCACTCCTGGTCCTGGAGGCACCCTGCCCTGCACATTTCACACCCCCTGCAACTCTGAAAGGACTTGTTAATGAGCTGATGAGTTCAATTAGGTGTGCAGGGATAGCACCAATATGTGCAGGGCAGGGTGCCTTTAAGACCAGGGCTGAGAAACACTGATTTGAAGGGTTAATATCTATACTATATCGATATTCTTGTATTGTTCTCCATTGGTCCCCTTATGACATTTACATGGCACCAAAAACAGACACAGTTAATCTTTACATTACCATGTTCATCCCTTAGATGCTGTTTTGTGGTACTGTGCCCTTAAGACTCACAACTAAAGGATTTCTGATTGGCTGCCCTGAGCTGTGTGACATTCTAAAAGCAGCCCACATGATGAATTTTGGGTGAATTCTGATTTCCAGCACCCATGACTGGGTGAGCTAACTGGGTCAGGCGGACATGAGTTAATGCACAGCTTTGTTGTGACATCACAAGAACAATGACTTCAAAACAGGCTGCTTTGCATATGTTAGTTTGCACATATGGACTGGAGTGAACAGCACACTTTAACAGTGTTTACTTGCGGCATGTTCAACTCTTTTTAAATCTAGCCCTCGGTTTTCCATGAAATGGGCCCTTTAAGGCTCGACATACTTGGCAAAAATGCACCGCACAAGCTTTATGATTTAGACAGTCCACCGTTGGAAGCAATGACTCTTTGCTCTTTTTCCATGCTTCCACGTTTCCCCATGAAACATGCCTGAGCTGAGCTTCCTGGGTGACTCATTTTCTCCATCCAAACAGACTCCATCCTCTCCACCCCACCTCCTTCTCCTAAGCCCTTTCAGTTAGCACTTCAGCAGGAGGTGTTCAGACACCCAGCCAGCCCTTAACCCTGCCTGATGTTTATCCAGTAAGGGTAGGCCTTCACTTCAGGAGTGCAAAGACTCTGCCTTATTGCACAATTAGTCCTGAGCAAAGTAATCAGAAGTGGAAACCGGGCCAAATAAGGGTTCAAAGTCTTCTCCAGACACAACTGCATGGTTTAATTGCATGTTGATCTGTAAAGACCATGTAAACACCAACCGGGGATGAATTTTGACAGTCAGGAAATCTCTCTCACAGCATCTAAAAGAGCAGTGCTGGCACTTTCCTGTGCAATTTAATGTCTCCCTCGGCTGGATCTCAACAAGGCTTTAAAAGCAGCAGGTCGATGAAGAACACAATGTGCTGCAATGGAAAGAGAGCGCTGAAGAGACCAGCATTAGGAGATTAGCATGGCGTCTGTCCACTGGCTCTGGGACAGCTGCTTGTGTGATGTTGATACTACACTTCCCTCTCTGACAAGGAATCAGTCATTCATAGATTAGTCTGCCTTTGCTGCAGCCAGGATAGATACAGTGGCTATAACACAAAGAATGTCTCTCACTAGTACATTATCAGTCTTCGGCCAATTTGTATGAACTGCCTTTCCGGGTTCTCGGTAGGGCAATAATATTATTGATATATTATCAGGTCAAGGGGAACATTACACAGAGCTAATTGCGCACGTCAAAAAATGGTAGTTACTTATTCACCACTCTATAGAGCAGGTATTATGTGGGTGGTGGATCATTCTCAGAACGGTAGTGACACTGATGATGTGGTGGTGGTGTGTTGCTAATGTGTGTTGTGCTGGTGTGAGTGGATCAGACACAGCAGTGCTGCTGGAGTAACCTCTGTGTCACTGCTGGACTAAGAATCATTATCTATCTAACAGCGTCCTGTGGGCAGCGTCCTGTGGGCACTGCTAAAGGACTAGAGGATGACCAACACAAACAATGCAGCAGCAGATGAGCTATCGTCTCCGAATGTACATCTACAAGGTGGACCAACAAGGTAGGAGTGTCTAATAGAGTGGACAGTGAGTGGACACAGTGTATAAACACTCCAGCAGCAGCACTGCTGTGTCTGATCCACTCACAACAGCACAACACACACTAACACAGCACCACCACGACATCAGTGTCACTGCAGTGCTGAGAACGATCCACCACCCACATAATACCTGCTCTGTGATGGTCCTGACCATTGAAGAACAAAGTATACGGAGAAACAGAAGTACAGAGTGCTCCTATATGGTCAGTGGAGCTGATAAAATGGACAACGAGTTTAGTTTACAAACAAGGCTTAGTGTATACACCGAAATAGACACTGAGGCCTGAAGTTTTTTAGCTTTAATGTCTATCTGTCTTCCTTCTTTGCTTACCAGTTAGAGCTTGTGGGCTGAAAAAGCCATTTCAAAACAGGCTGTCCCTAAAAATCCACCCCACGTTGTAGTTTTTCAAAAGTGTGCTTTAAAAGGAGGGTGGGACTAGCTCTAAAACTAGAAAGCCTTGTGCTACAGAGTACCACGACATCACTGCAGAATGCTAATTACCATGTTCACAGCAGAACTGCCTCTTTAAGATGCTTTCACTTGCTAAAAGACATTTTCTTCAGTTTTCTCTCTTTAGTTTCAGTCACATTGCATGTATTGGGTTTCGTGCCCAAACATTACAATAAGGAGCCTTAAGCCACCAGTAAAGTAATGCACTCATTATAGACTTCATCACTGCAGTTACCATAGGTTTGCTGGGAGGTGAGGCTACATGTTAAAATACCATGCACTTCCTCTCCCGGTATATTTAGTGCAATGACAGTGTTTGGCTGTGTTGTCTAAGTCACCATAGTGATTGAGGGCATCTTCACATAAGAGGCTTCTTAGTAATCAAAACAGGAAATTCCCAGAACATCTGACACTTCATGCCAGCGTAACGCGTACATGAGCGTCTTGTGCACTTAGAATAGCTTACAGGCCGTGTGTAAGAGATGCCCTTAGTGATTGTTCTGAGCTGGTGGTAGGTGTAGCCTGTGGGCCTGAGGTTTTATATGTACAGCCCTGCTTTAACTCCAGAATGATACTGTTTCACTGTATCTGCAGGTTTGGCATTGGTTTATGAGTCATGACGTAAACCTTTCAGGTCATACTAGTACAGATCTTCAGCACACTTTTGTCTGGGCACATAAAAAAAAACTTTTTTTTGAAATAGAGACAATACAGCTGGTTACTCAAAATCTGGGTAGATTTCACAACATAAAATATACATTACTCATATACTTTTCATAGATTTGCCAACATAAGAAGATATTAACTGACATGTTTCATAGATTTGGCAACATAAGCAGCTATTTATTCATTCTTTGGGTGTATTTTGCAAAATAAAACAGCTAATTTTCTAATGCTTTTTGTAGATTTGCAGACATAAACAGCTATTTACTCATATTTCGGATACACTGTGCAACATAAAATAGCTATTTGCTAACACTTTTATTAGATTTCCTGACACAAAACAGCTATTTACTAACACTTTGAGTATTTTTCACAACATTAACAGCTCCTTACAATTACTTTGGATAAATTTCACAACATAAAACAGCTGTTTAATAATACTCTGCAATATAATATGCCAATAAATGTATATGCCAATACATTAGGTATATCTCACTGTACTAAATAACGTTTATCCATGTGCTCTTATGTTTCCGTTGAAAGCAGGTTTGTTTGACTTTGAAATCTGAAACTTCATTATAGGTTGTTTGCTCAGTGTTGCAGTAAGGGTGTATAAATATGGGACAGATGCATTTACTGACCAAGCAGCAAAAACGACAGATCAAGAAGGACAGGTTTAAATATGTTTTAACATTAATACTGCAGTTTAAATTGATAATATATAAATGTGCAATTGTAATTCAGTAACTTACTTTTATGCACAAATTGAAGTGTCAGAAGTGTGGAAAATATGCTATGCTAGTATACGGCAATGTTTTATAACACTAATCATAATAATAATGCTTAATGGCAGAAATGTTAGGCCTGTATTACAAAAGTCCATGGCAGTAAGGGAACCACCATACTCCACCAACATTGCATGCCAAAGAATGCAGTGTTCAACACTTCTTATTCACCAGACAAAAAAATGAGTCACCTGACATGTTTAAGGTGGTAGTAACACGAGGATGATAGGGCTATAAATACCTGCGGGGTGACGGGATCCATAGATTGAGAAGAGGTGGTACAGTGGAGTGAATGTCTCGTTCCATGTGTGGAAAATGGCTCCTAAGCAGATGTTAATGATTGGCTGAAAGGAGTGATTGTATTTGGGCGTGCCAAAGACCATAGTGTGAAGGAAGTAGCTGGATCTGCAGGTGTATGGAAGCGTACGGTCATACGGGTCTACCAGCAGTGGCTAAAATCCCAGTCTACAGGGAATTCTCCTCAGAATTGTGCCAGGGAAGACATCCACCAAATCTGGCCCAACTGCACAATTCTTTGATGTAAGAGTGTCTGAACATTGATGTGGCCTACATCCAGAAACTTGTCCAGTCCATGTCAAATGGAATCAGAGCTATTATTGGTGCTTGTGGAGGTATTACATGGTATTAGGTACGTTTCATGCACAGGTGACTCATTTTTTTTCCGAGGAGCTTATATTCTGTGGTAATATAAGCAAGTCTGAGTAAATGCTACTTTTCAATTTCTCGGATGGAGCATGTGATGCTCCAAAGCAGTACACCAACACATGATGTTCAATGTTAATCATAGGATATTAATCACATCATAATATGACTTAATCAATGCTGAATACAACTGTTTGACAGAGTTTTGCTGTTCCAGCCCAGCTTGAAAGTCCGGAATACACCATTTACAGCCATCTAACTTCATAGTATTTCATAAAAACCGGGATTCTGCAATATTAGGTCAACCTGCATACTTCACTCTGATTAATGAGTAACATACACCTTAAAGTTGATCTTGTGCGTTGAATGAATGAATGCATGCATGCCTCTTTTCTGCAGTTCACATGATCACACCATATATGGCTTTGTTGAGCAGAAGGGGGCTGGAAAAGTGGGTCTAATAAAGTGCATGTCCATGCGTGCGTAAAAGGCAAATAAGTAGATGTAAGAAGGCACCTGAAGTGTACTTAAAGGAAGACTCGACCAAACCCACTTAAACTGTTATGTAACATGAGTTAGAGCCTAGACTGACGCATCTGCGCACCGGTGTATAGAGCAAGAGCAGTAACAGTTATGGAATTAAGCTGCTTGCACACTTTATGCAGTTAAAAGATAGCTGTGAAACAAAAAGAGGTCTGTTAAAAGCTTACCTACTGCTGACTGACTGCTTCACAGAGGCCGGGTGCTGCTGAGGGTAGCCACGCTGCACTGAGGCTGAGTGAGCTTGGGCTGCAGACTGCTTTAGTCCTGAGTCTGGGCAGGGCAACACCCCTGTGAGTCAGTGTGGCTAAAAACAAGGGAATCCGGGCAGTGTAATCCACCACTCCCCCCTCTGCGCAGACAGCAGGGGCGAGGCAAATCTCTGCGCTCTGCTGCGCCTGCGCGCACTGGGCCACAGCTGCGGTTACTTTACCGGTTAACAACTTCGATGCAGTGGAAGCTCTTCTCTGGCTGCGCGGTTTCGCTTTTCTGCTATTGCTCAGGCTGACAGTGCAGACCGGCCACACTTTCTGTATGAGAGGTGGAAGTGCTAGAAAGTAATCACTTCAAGAAGGTAACGCGCAGTTTCGAAAGCGCTGTTGCATGACCGAAGTGCGTTTGGCGCCATCTACTGTTCACACGCTGCACTTACAGATCAGGGGTATTTTGGAAAAGATCAGGGGTATTTTAAAACATGTATTTTTTCTGCTCTAACTGTGAAGCCGTAATAATATATATGTTTATTTATTTATTTATTTTATTTAAGTTTTTTTCTTCTCTAATAATAGGTTAAAGTTGCTGTGAAATATTAAAATATCAGCGTTTTCAACCAATTCAAAGTACATGGTTCCACTTGGCACAGCATGGCAGAAAAAACTCAGGAGTTTGTTGCATCAACGTTTATAGACACTATTGCAAATGCGTGTAGTAATAGTGCTCCTAACGCACAGCCGTCATTAGGGCATGTAGAAGATGAAGTTCATTCACTTTTCAATAGAGGGCCACAGGTCAGTGCGCCTGACCCAAATGCATATAACATTATTCAAGCCAACAGTGATTTCAGCCTGCACGAGTGGCATGTCATGTCCACCGCCATTGCCTGCCCAGCTGTATAATTTGAGGCGTCTGCTTTGGTTGGTTTCATTTGGGTTAACTTCATTCTCTACTATTATATATATATATATATACTATTTGCAATAGTGTCTATGTTGAGAATTGATGCAATCAACTCCAGAGCTCTTTCTGCCATGCTGTGTGTAGTGGCAAATTAAAGTAGCATTTACTTCCAGTAACTATTAACTTAGTACTGACCCTGTAAATATGAATGCATTTCATGAACAAATACAAATTGTGCACAGCGCATACACATGAAAAGACAGTTGTATTATATCAGTGTTCATTCCATATATATCAGTGTTCATTGTATATATGTCAAAGTTCATTCCATATGTGTGTGTATATATATATATGTGTGTGTGTGTGTGTATATATATATATATATATATATATACACACACACACACACACACATATATATATATATATATATATGAAGTTTATATTCCTGCAAAGTTGAAGGAACAACTAACAAAGGTGAAAAGAGTCAGATCATTATCAAATCATCTACTTTTCTTACCAAGGAATATACTATCCATATTATCCAGCTGTTTTAAAATGTATGAGTATTTTGTGTTGCAAAACATACACAAAGTGTTAGCAACTATTTATTTCATAAATGTACCCATAACTTTAGTAAATAGCTATTATTTAGTAAACAGCTGTTATATTATTTATATTATTATTGTTTTTATGCTGTGCCACAGTGTATTAGTAAACAGCTGTTTTTTATTGTGTAGTTTACCCAAAGTATTAGCTCATACATACCTAACAGAGATGCTTTAGATATACTCTGTACAGAACCTTTCTGAAAAGGCTTCTATATAGCACCAAACAAAATTCAGGGTTATAGCAATAGAAGAACCCGCCATGTATAACTCTTTTCAAAAAGGTTCCATATAGAACCCTCTACAGCACATTCTCCATCAATCTGAAGAACGCTTTCACAATGCAAAGACCCTTTTAATCATGCAAAGGGTTACTTGACTGTTCATGGTTCTATATACAGTAGAATCATTTTCTTTACTAAAGAACCCTTGGAAAACCCAAATGTGCAGATGTAGCAGACATCAACAAGGCTGGGAAGATAATTCAGGACAACGGAGACAGCTACACCACACACTGGAGGTCTGTGTTATTCCTGATCATGAGACATGGGGCAGAATTAGTACACACAGGCAGACGCTCTATATAGAACCTTTTTGAAAATGGCTCTGCATGGCACCATTCTATTGCTATAAGCCTGAATCTCGTTTGGTGCTGTGTATAACTCTTTTCAAAAAGGTTCCATATAGAATATATCAGAAACATCTCTGTTACGTGTGTACATGCTCATACTTTTTATTTTACTAATACTTTCAATATGTGGCATAATATGAGCAATAATAATAATAAACAATGAACCATAACAATAAACAATAGCAATAAGCACACCAGACAAAAAATAAGTCACCTCATTCTGAAACATACCAAACGGGAACCAGACAACTGAAGAGTTTAATGGTTTTGAAATCTTCTTCACAAACATATTACATGACGTCAGATAAGTTTTTCATGCTGGAGAGGTACATACAGGTTGCTGTGAGGCAAAATAGTCCCTCAAATTCGTTCAGCTTAATGACTAGTCTACCATCATCGACAATACATAACACAACTCAGATAACACATGTAGGTTCACTGGTGGGTTTGGATAGTAAATAACATGGCTATATTTGTGTTGTAGACATGGTGACTCCTGGTTCCCATCACCACCACTGTGAAGAAACCAGAGTCTCTAAGTTTCTCTACAATGACTCATTGACATTGTATTTAGATCTCAAAGACTGAATCACTCGGAAATGTTGAAAGCATAGTGGACTTCCCCTTTAAAGCAGGACATTCCTGCAGAGTTTCTTTGATCGTGATGATTTTACGACTTGTTAATAATAGATGTGTTTATGCTGCAGTTGCACAAGAAACAGTACCATGGTTACCATTTGTTGATTGTGAGTAATATGCTTTTGCTGTTTGGTCCTGTCTGTAAGGTACTTAAAGAGTCCCCTCAAAGAGCCCATATCATGGAAAATTACATTTTCCTCATTTCTAAGAAATAAAAGTACTGTACTACTAAATAAATACTTATAAATACTGTATTACGCCTACATTATTAGGTTTCAAAACATGCCACTTACTTCTCAGTTCATACAGTCCATTTATGGGAGAATAGGCTACACAAACAGCCAGTAAATTCAGCAAAAAGTTTGCATATAGTCATCTATTCAGTCTACATCAGTTTGGCTCTCCTGATTTGGCCTTGTCTATTTTCTTTTTGAGCCGAATTATGTTCTGTAGGTTTGTGATTTCTGATTTAGAGAGCATTAAGCACAGAGCAGATATGGGGACATAGGCCTACAGTAATGGGGACATGCAGTAATGGGGACAAAAAGGCAACTTGAAGTTTTGCTCACTCAGTAGGTGCAGTTCTGCTCACTGAAACTGGACTCGAGGCAAACTAGCGTTTTGTTCAGGCAGTGGTGGACAGTTACAAAGTAAATGTAGTTTGTTACTGTACTTAAGTAGTTTTTTTGTGTACCTTTACTGACAACTTTACTTTATGGATGACTTTTTACTTTAACTCCACTACATTTAAAAGTCAAATATCTTACTTTTCACTCCAGTACATTCTGTGAAATGTACCGTTCCTTTCGGCTTATGTGTGCGTAAAAACGTAACATGTCAAAACAAAACAAGCTTATTCTTGGATTCTTAGCATCCATGGAAATATCCACTTCAGGCCTGGACGACATCAAGGACCACCTGGAGGAAGGCAGGTAAAGCAGTATGAGGTTAATGCAAACACTGACTGACAATCACACATCAAAGCATTACTGAACAGCGTTAGTGAACCTTTCTTAGCAAATTTGTTTTGGCTAGTTTATGTTTATGAACAGGGACCTACAGATGCAATATAGTAAAGGAAAACTCATTTGTGAACTTTAAAGCAAGTTTGTATTAAACTTAAAATTGTAACTAAGTTGCAAATAAATGTTAAACCGAAACTTTACTTGTTTGCAAAAAGTTATTTTATAATTCTACCTAACGGAAACTGTTCTCCTTCAGTGTTTTGTGCTTCTGATCATTTAAATAGACATCAGTGTCAGACTTGTTCCAATTCCAGAAATGATCATAGGACATTAGAGCCATAATAAATCATGCTACTGTTACTCTCCACAGTTAAGTACATTTGAAGGTAAATACTTTAGTACTATTACTCAAGTGGAGGTCTACTTTTACTGGAGGAATATTTTACCTTGGGTATTTGTGCTTTAACTTAAGTACTTGTTCACCATTGTGTTCAGGTGATAAACATGGTGGGCATGTTTTTTGATGGGAAAGCAGTGAGAAGGCTGAACAGTGTAGTATGCACTTATTTTGGCTCATTTAAGTTAATAATGGTCTGTGTTGTGTCAGATCAAGTAAAACACTATTCTGCAGTTTCACAAATCTTTAAAGGCCTGAAGTTTGAGGACCACATGGATCTACACTGAACGTTGAGTGCATTTCTCAGTATTGGCTCCATCTGCTGGTAGGAGTATGTAACTCTGAGTTGCCAGTGTTTTTATACTGGCCTGCCTTGCACATGCACTCAGTGTCCAGCTGATCATGTGCAACAGTCAGAGACACTTAATTTATTCAATTGTGAGTCAAAATGGTCATTAAGTTATGAATCTTACTGGTCATTTAAGACATTCTCTTACATGAGACAAGAAAATTAACTTTCTAAAGGAGTTAAAACAATTAAGAGTTGATGTATTAAATGGAAATCCTAATGACCGTGTGAGAGCTGGTAGACCACCAGAACTATCATCATCAGATAAACAGTAGCTTTCATCTTTAAGAGATCCTCTTGCTTCAGGTGTTTGCTGGTAAGGGCACATTTTAATACCCCCTGTTTGGGAATACAGTCATTCTACGCCATGATAAGGAACACCATAACTAAGAAGATCAAGATGTACACATCAAACAAAGAGTCCAGACCTCAACATCACCGAAAGTGATGTGTGTCGTGGATCATTCTCAGTGCTGCAGTGACACTGACGAGGTGGCGGTGTGTTAGTGTGTGTTGTGCTGGTGCGAGTGAATCAGACACAGCAGTGCCGCTGGAGTGTTTAAACACTGTGTCCACTCACTGTCCACTCTATTAGACACTCCTACCTTGCTGGTCCACCTTGTAGATGTACAGTCAGAGACGATAGCTCATCTGCTGCTGCACAGTTCCTGTTGGTCATCCTCTAGTCCTTAATCAGCCACAGGCACTGTCCACAGGATAGTTTTGGTTGGTGGACTATTATCAGTCCAGCAGTGACCTTATGGTGTTTAGAAACTCCAGAAAATTCATACAAGGTGAGAAGAGGCATTTATTGCTATTTATGAGTGCTATTTAGTTTTCAGTAATTTTGTCATTGGTCTTAAAAATGCACTGCGTTCCTCGGAGTGGTGGTTTCCTTAAACATGTCCCTAGTATTTCTCAGACAGTTGTCTGCATGACATCTGGCCATGAATCAGTTTGTTCCAGAACTTGCCAAGGCTGACCGTAGACTGGTCCTGTAATTCATTTCTATACGCTGGAAACTGGCTTCCTAGCTACCCATAGAAATCACTGCACTGAGCTGTATTTCACTGTTCTAGCTCCCCCATTATCATCATATGCTATATGTAATGATCTGCTCATTTACTTAACACCATCTTAGAGCTAAATGTAGCATTCAGCAAGTAGCCTGTGTGGCCGACTCTCTCAGCAAACAGAACATTTCTTTATTTCTATATACTGTTTCAATTCTAGCTTGCCCACATTTGTCTGATGTTTCCTGACCCTATACATTCTGTTCTATTGTAGTTAAATCAAGATTTATTTATATAGCACCTTTTACAACAAATGTTGTCACAAAGCAGCTTTACAGAGAACCCTGGTCCAAGCTCCCAGTGAGCAAGCTAAGTGCGACAGTGGGAAGAAAAAACTCCTTCAGAACAAAAGGAAGAAACCTCGAACCAAGATTTAATAGGGGAACCTATCTTCCTCAGGTCGACACCGGATAAGACAAGCAGAAAAAAGGGATAAGAATTTACAGTTACATGAAATATTGTATATGACAACCGATAACTGTTAGAGTGAGAAACAGAGTTGAAAGTCTGAATGAAACTCTGTGAAACCAGTGACCACTGTAAGGAGTTTATCACAGTAACTGCTGACGTTACAGTTGACCTGAGGATACAAACCAAAATTTGCTCATGAGTTTTCATTGGGTGAGGGTCCTGGGTAAATGTATTACTTTTGTCTCTCAAATTCAACTACATTGTTGTTGTTTACATACCCTCTTAAGGAACATTCAGCAACAATTTTGTAGTTGCCCACCAAAATTATTCAAATGCACATTCAAAGATGACTTCCTAGTAACAGGTGTGAAAAATAATAAATATTAATAATTGCACAGTTAGAACTATTTACATAAAGATTCAGCATGGCAGAATAATTCACTGCTAGTTTGTATGTTAGTGTCCTGGGTTTGATTCCTGGCCAGGGCGTCCTTTGCATGTTCTCTGTCTGTGTTGTCTGTGCGAGTTTCCTCCAGGTGTTCCGGTTTCCTCGTACTGTCCAAAGGCATGCAGTCGGGTGAACTGGAGATGCTAAATTGCCCTATAGGTGTGGTGGCTTCTCCAGGGTGTTTCCTGCCTTCTGCCCGTTGAGTGCCGGGATAGGCTCTAGCATCCCCCACAAACCAGAAAGATAAAGCAGTTTAGAAGATGAGTGAGTGCTATTAAAACAGGAGAGCTGAATAAATAAGCCTGACACACTTGAACTTTTGAGGCAGCAGGGAAAATGCAAACCCAAAAATAACAAAGAAAGCAGTGATTTATAAATCTACTTTGACCGTTATTTGAACATAAAGAGTACATAGACAATATACATGTTACGTATTATCTTTTCAGCTTCATTGTTTTTTTATAATTATTAAAATAATAATAAATAATAATAAATAATAATGAAATGAATCAGCCTAAAATTGATACCTGTAACATGCAATTTAAGACCAGAAACATTGTTAAATGTTTAAATAACATTTTAAACAGTTCAGTCATGCTCGGATATGAAAAGAGCATCTAGAAAAGGCCAAGTCCTGTATGAGCAAGGACGTTTGAGGCTCACCAATTAGACAAAAATGCAAACAATACGTTAAAAGTAACGTTCCTCACCCAGGGATTGCAAGGATTTCAGGTATGTCACCCTCCACAATGCAGAATATCATCAAAAGATTCATCTCGAGAATCTATATGCACAAAGCTCCGTGAACTTTGACCCCTCAGACAGCACCCATCTGTTGCTGCATCCACAAATGCAAGTATTATACTTGATGGAAGTCAACAGCATATGTCAGCAGGAATGCTGCCAACCTATCTGGACTCGAGCTCATCTGAAATGAGCTGATGTACAATGTAAACATGTATTGTGGTCCGACGAGCCAACCTTTCAGACTATTTATGGAGATAATAGGCATCAGGTTCTCTGGCCAAAGACATAAAGAACCCAACAGATTGATATGATGGATCAGATAACGCAGGAAAAACTTGATCCCCCCATTATTGATGAGCCATGTCTTGCTATAAGTGAAAGAAGCTGGGTAGTGTTTTTTAAATTTCATTTTTTGTCTTCATTTTTTTTCTTTATATATTTAATGTCCTGTATATTGTTGCAGTTGGAGCACAACCTTATTCCATTTTATGGGCTTAATCTGAAAATGTCAACTATGTGAAAGTTTCATGATGAATGGGCCATTAGAACTGCTCTAAAATGCCTGGAATGATTGAATGTTAATGAAAGTGTTTTTTCTCCTGAAAAGTTGTTTTGGAAACACAAGGTTTTTGCAGTGCATGCTTATTGTTTCATTGACTCGTGGGTAGCCGACCCCCAGGGTCCCCAAATGCTTGGAAACAGCTGTGGTTCCCAACATTGGTTCTGTACATCTGATCCTACTCATTTTAACTTGGAGTACATTGAGGGTGACCCTCATGTATAGTGAATGAACTCTGAGTATAAGTGCAGGATGATTGATTGATTGATTGATTGATTGATTGATTGATTGACTGATTGACTGATTGATTGATAATCAGCGGTTTAAAAAGCCCTCCCTGTGCAGGATTAATCATAAGGAGTATGATTATGAAATCCAGGACCGGACTTTGTCTGGGGCTCCATCTGCTGTATGGACCAGTCCTGGAGCATGCCTCTCACTCATCTGTTCTTTGGTGTTTTGTCCTCCAGGTGGAGCTGTTCACCATCATGTGCACATTCAGAGAAGTGGTCCTCCTTGAACTTTTGATCTTTGCCTCACTCATAACCCCAGCTCAGATTAGCTGTAACATAGACTGGCTCAGAACGGCAGTCTAGGGAAGGAAAGCTGAATGTAATGAAGGTGATGCTCAGAGTGCTTACCTGATGACAATGTTTGAGCTTGGTTTACTGATTGGTCCATCAGGGTCCTGCTGGAACAAAGCAACACACAACTGTAGAGGTCAGTTACAGAATGATATTAGGGGCCGAGAGAGAAGGAGAGAAAGAGAGGAATGTAAGAGCAGAAGCACGTTAGATGTTTTATTTATTCATGCTAGTGGAGGAACAGAGACGAGTGCCGATAGGCAGCGCTCGCTCTGCCAGTGGCTGAGCGCCTCCAGGGAGACTTTTGGAGGCAGTAATATAAAATGGCCTGGACATGTGGGGAAAATATCAGTGGGAGTGGTTGTAAAAATTATGGGGACGTATTATCGTAAACTGCTCATGCCTGTGTTTCTGTGGGACTCATAATGCAGCATTTTGTCCGCGTCCCACACGCTGTAATTACTCTAAAGTGTGGCTTTTTTTTCCCCCCTATTTCCCCTTTATTGGACCCGGACCCACGGGCCGTGGCGCCACAGTCACAGCTGACAGCTTAATGCTGCATCAAGACTGCTTTTGTGGACAACATGGAAGAAAATAAAACAGGATCTGAAAGAGCGCCTTTCTGTTCTTTCTCTCCCCCCCCATTTTTGAGAAATCCTCTTCTTGCGCTGTCAAATGTGTCAGTCGTCGGATTTGCCTGTCACTAAAGCAAAAAAATGCATTTTTTAGGGAACAGGGAAGTGAAATGATTAACTTTCACAGCCTCCACCCATACTTTTTCACTCGCTTCATGCACAGAGACACTGGCTGTTTGATCCAGCTCAAAGCTGAGGTCCACCCAAATGAGAAGACCAGCAATTCAATCCAGTCACCAGTTCTGTAGTGGAACTAAAAATGGCCTTCTTGGCTTATGACTGAAGCCACACAATTACCTAAACTTGAGCTGGAGTGAGTGGAGTGTGTGCATGAGAGAGAACGAGGCTGAGATAAGTGCTTGAGCATGTGGGTAGGTGTGAATGAATGAATGCTCTCTGGCTTTCACACAGTAGACTCTTTCATTAGGCGATCACAACATCTCAGCACATACTGATGACTCCCTCTCTCTCTTTCTCTTTCTCGCTGTCTCTCTCAGTGATGTTCAGGTCATGGGACTGTAAGATTCTGTTTGCCTTCCCTGATATACGCTCATTGTCCGAAAAATAGTTGCACAAATAGCTGCACCCAGAAGGAATCAACCAACAGGAATGAAACTTGTTGGGTAGGTTGACATCGTGGGACATGCATATGATTCAAGTTTCATGCTCAACCATGCATGTGATGCAAGCAAGGACAAGCCTTATCTGCGTACCTGCCACAAAAGCGAATAAGTCATCCTGTTAGCGCCAGCACCACTGGCAGACGGCTGCAAGACTACATGCATGCAGACCATTACGACAACTGCCCCTATCACCACGCCAATGTGTTGTGGTGTTGAGTCATGTAGTGACTCTGAATGGCGGCGAATTCATCTTCAGTGACAAGTCCCGCTGTTGTCTTGTTGGAGATGACCAACGAATCCGTGTGTGTAAGCACCGTGGTCAGGACACAAGATGAACTGGTGTCCCTCCACCTCCACCCCTACCGCACCATCTGCAGGAACAGTGTGAGAATATTCAAGCTGCATGGGATGGATTATCACAGGACACCATTAGGAACCTCTACAACTCCATGCCAAGACGTCTGGCATGTTGCGTTAGCGAACATGGCGGCCCAACGCCATACTGAGAGACACCACTAATTATTTTTTTTGATGATGAGTGTAGTGCATTGTCTTGTTGTAGAAGCCAGCCTCTTTTTTAGCTTTTTCTCTTGACTGACTATCATTTTTGCCTCCAGAATTTGCTGGCATTCATTCATTCTATCTATCTATCTGTCTATCTATCTGCTCCCTGCTGTCCTATATGAGCCTTATATAAGACAGGAAGTCAGCAGACAGGTATGGCCTCCACATGAAAATATTGCTTTTGGCGTTGGAGTTCTGCACAGAAAGCTCTTTGTCTGTTCCAGGGATGCACTCTGTACGGGCCGTGTTCATGCAGAGGCTTGGGCAGCTCTGAGCTGGTGTTATATAAAGCAGGCTGTTCGAGTGGGGCCTGTCAGAGAAAATGAAAGACGTTTAGAGCAGTTTAGAGAATGATGCAAAAATATCATGTCATGATCTTCTGTTCCGTCTATTTTTAGCTGTAACCACCCAGCTAACGAAATTGCAATCTCTCTCTTTCTCTCTCTCTCTCTCTGTTACTTGTTCCATTGCTATCTTTCTCTGTATCTATCTTTCTATGTTCTTCTCATTTTGCCCTAATTTAATTCACTCTTTCGTTTTCTCCCACACAACTTCTATCTTTGTACTTTCTCTCATTCTCTCTCACATTCTCTTTTTCTTTTCTTCATTTTCTTCTTTCCTTTTCTCTAATTTCTCTTTCTCTCCCACACTGTAGTCACTGTTCTGTCTCTTTCTCTCTCTTTCTCTCTCTCTCTCTCTTTCTGTCTCTCTTTCTCACTCTCTCTCACTCTCTTTTGCTCTCTCATGCTCTCTCCCTCTTTTTCTCTCACTCTCTTTACCATTCTCTTCATCTTACTCTCTTTCTGTCTTTCTCTTTCTGTATCTGTCTCACTTCCTCTCACTTCTCTCTCTTTCTTTCTCTCTTTCTCTCTGTTTTTCTCTCTCCCACTCGCTTACTCTTGCTTTCTCTGTCTTTGTATTCTCTCTCTCTCTCTCTTTGTCACGCTCTCTCCTTCTGTCTCTCTCTCTCTCTCTCTCTCTCTCCTTCCAGCTCTTCAGCTAGCCGTTGATTGAATCAGGCACCGTTTTTCTATAATGTGTTTTGAGCAGACACGATTTAGCTTTTATTTTCTCTGGTGATGAGAATAACACGTGAACAGACCCTGCTGTGTGCGTCTGCTCACACCTGTGTCATGGCAGAAGCCGGGGAAAGTAAACACACTCGGGTCCCACCTTCTCCAACGAGGCAACGAGGCAACTGGCCTCTCGCAGCACATTGGCAGGCTTATGAGAAAATCAGGGCCGGTCATTTGGTCTAATACACAGCATGTGCTTCATTTCCTGATTGAAACTGATTGCAGGCGTCGCTGTCTCTTCGACAACGACTGTGGAGAATGGAGAGTGACTCACTGGCTGTCCTTAATATCATATGGATAACGAATGCCAATTCCAAAGTTAACTTATTCATGCTCCTTCCACAAACGCCTTCTTTTATAGCAGCTGTGGCAAGGTAGGATAACAATCATTGTAATCAATTATCTTGCCATAAACCTTTCTGTGCATATCATGGAAATCACAAGCCCTTATTGAACAATGAACAACTGGATGCTTTATTACAAAATAACTAGTGCTGTTTTCCAAGAATCCAACAGTGGCTTATTTTCTCAGGATAGTAACTTGGGCTTTATTCAGACTGTCAACCCAAATCCGATTCTTGGCATATCCAAATTGATTTTTGATAGTCTGGACAGCAAATGCATGGAAATTTTGATAATCGCATCCAAACCACATTTGGAGCTGAAATTAGCTTTTAATGGTCAGCCATCCCGATAACCTCAAAGCTGGAGGCCGAGCCCCCAACGAGCCCCTTGTGCTCATACGGTCTTTCCCCAGCCGGGATTTTGAAATGTCCATCATCCTTTTAAATGATCATGTCACAGGGATCCAGTCCTCCCTTGGGATTGCATTATCCCCCTCAGGTTGCCAGAGCAGAGAGTGCTGTGTCCTGCTCCCCACTACATGGTGCAACTGGTGGCATCAACTCCAGTACCACTGGAGGAGATGACAGTAGCATCAGTGCCCCCTCAGCTGCTTTCCACTTCCTCCCGCTGCCCACCGCACCATAGACACCAGTGAGGCTGCTGTACATGCACACTGGAGCCCATACTCTTGGTCTCAGCCAACCATACTGGCAGCAGTTGTGTCAGATCCACTCGTACCGGCACAACACACAGTAACATGCCACCTTCACGTCAGTGTCACTGCAGTGCTGAGAATGATCCACCACCCATATAATACATGCTGTTTGGGGGTCCTGACCATCTCTTGACCAAAGGAGGCGAGTGCTCTGCAGTTCTTGATTGAATGGGGTTTTTTGTCAGCGCTCTTTGAAGCTTGTTCGACCTAGCAACGGTCGCTGCGAAAGAACTCCCTTGTGTGTTGGCTCTCTAGTTGACAAATAACTTTGCCGCTGTTGTGAGTTATGGCTCGTCACAGAATGAGTTTGCGTTTTTCACTGAGCCTGATAATCTCCATTATTATGCTGCTGTTCTCTAAAGAGCCGTGGTTATTTGGAAGTAAGTGCCATCGCTGGCTGAGCCCCTCTCTCTGCGCTCAGTGGTCTTCATGCTGCATTAAAGCCGTGGGCTCCAGGCTCATGGGCTTATCTCTGGAGAATGAAGCCGTCGTACGTCGAGCTGTCTGCTGTAACCTTTACAGAGCAGATGATCATAATGAAATAGTGTTCAGAGCCTGCAGTCCATTCCACATGATTATCAACGCAGAAACAAGCGCGCAGAGGAGGACATCGCTCCCTCCTGCCCTGTGGATCTACACCCAGCCTAATGCTCTCTGTCTGCTCTCTCTCTGTCTGCTCTCTCTCCCTTTCATTCTTTTTTCTTTCTTCCTTTAATTCTTTCTTTCTTTCTCACTCTGTCTTTTTGTATCAATGTCTTGCCCAGTCTCTCTTTCTTTTCTTTACTGTGTCTTTCTCTTTCTCTTTCTCCCTCACTCTTTCTCTTTTTGTCATGTTCTTATTTTTCATCTTCTTTTTTTCTTTAATTCTTTTGTTTTCCCCTAAATTCCCCCTCTCTTTTTTCTCTCTCTCACAATTCCTGTCATTCTTTCATACTTTTGCTAGATTTCTATCTTTGACTTTCACTTTCTTCTTCTTCTTTCTTCAATTTCTCACTCACTCTTTCTTTTATTTTTCTTTCTTTCTTTCTTTCTTTCTTTCTTACTTGGTCTTTCTTTATCTCCCTTACACAGTCTCTTTTCGTTGCTCTCTTTTTTGACTCTCACTCTTTCTGTCTCGCTCTTTTTCTCATTCTTTCTCTCACTCTTTCTCTTTTTGTCGTTTTCTTATTCTATCTTTCTATGGCTTTGTTTCTCTCTCTAACTCTTTCTTTTACCCCAACTTCTATTTTTGACTCTCCCTCTCTCTCTCTCTCTCTCCGCCGTGTCTCTGAAAGTCCCTGATTTTAAAGTTTAGTGCAGGCTTCAATGGCTCTTGCGAAAACTGCTGTCACATCAGAAAACAAAGGACACTGTTTTCCCTCATGGGTTTCACTCTTCGTTTACCCTCCCGGTTTGTGGATCATGAATTCCGAATGCTCCTGATCCATCAGCACGACGCAGTAAACTATGATCCTGAAAGTGAGGGAAAGTATCTCATTGTGCATTAGTTGGCCTTTCACTGGCTCATCAGCGCCGGGATCTTCAACATGTTTGAGCAAATACCCACACTGACATGTATTTAGCATTTCATCACAGATCAAAAGAAAGCGCTTTTGCTCCACATCAAAGTCTCTTCCTTCAGCTCGGAATCTCTCAATAGCCGGTTTGACATTGACTCTTTTTTTAGGGAGGGCAAAAAAAGTTGGCAAACTGTGGAACTCTTCCAGGAGTCGATGTTTTCCTGGACATGTTGCTGCTCCCATTTGCAACTGGCTTGACTCGAGGCCAGAATAAGCTTTTCTTGTGCCCGTCACAGAACAGCTTGTTCATGTCTTTCATAAAAGGCAGACGGGGGAGAAAAAAAACTGCAACTCATTATCCATGCTCAAAAAGCGTGCTGTAACAGCACTACACCAAGAATGTACCAATGTGGATCGATTCAGTCCAGTTCAGTTTAATTCAGAGTAGACTGGGCACAAATATGCGCATATTAATAGTTCAGTTCAGTCCGATTAAAGGAGCAGTATGTAAGACTTGGGTTGATCTTTTAGTAGAAATGGAATATAACAAACTTACCTATATTTGTATTAGTGTATAATTTACCTGTAACTACAAACCATTGTGTTTTCATTAGCAGAGAATGAGCCCTTCATATCTACATAGGGGTGAATTGTCTTCTGCCATGTCTGACTGCCATGTTACTACAGTCACCCAGAATGAACACACCACACTCTCGCTGTAGAGAGTGACTTTCCTGTTTCAGGGAACCAGCCTGCGTTGGCACCAAGGAACATCAAAGAATAGGACATCGACAATTACACTGTTGTCAACTAAGGATGCTGCACAGTGGTAATAAACAGTAGTGCCAAGATGGCGGAGTGTGTAGATTACGAGTGAGCGTTTCTGCTGCTATTCCAAATGTCTGCTTTTATCCACAAAGCAAGCACAGATCGACTACTTCTTATAAGAAGACATAGAAGAGATTCTTCAGCAGAGCACTGTATGCTCTTTAAAGATGTCGTCATTGTTGCCTTCTCTTTCCTCAACGACTAACACGCTCACCAATGTCGTGACTGTTCATGCTGAGGAACCTACTCATTTATTACTGGTGGAAATGCGCCAAAAGGTTCAGACCTGGTTCTTAATGACTTTCCTGTTTTGCGTTTTTACATTGTAGCAGCAGCTTCAATTTAGTGGCACTACAGTACCAATTGATAGACACAGAAATGTCCTATTGTAGCACATGAAACACCAGGTGTGATATCATCCAGATAGGATTACGATTCCTTATCAAAAGCACTACCAGCATTAAAACAATGCTGTCATCTTCTTACTCATCAGCTTCTGGTTTGAATTTTTCTGGTCTGCCTGCAGGATTTACATGCTGGCATTGACGTTCAGCTTCTTATTTGCCAGCTTCATGTTCAAATATTGCACCTTAAATGGTGCAGCAGTTATTATAGCACCTCATGGTCTGACATGTAACCACAACACCATTTAAGGTGGAGCAAGAAAATTCCAACACAAAAAGCTGGCGAATGTCTTTATCATAATCTGTAACCAGCATTAAAAGATTAATTAGAAGGTTTGATGGTCTAAATCAAGTTGAGTCATGGTGAGACATAGTGATATTAAGCTGAATCAGTACTGAATTAACATCAAAACACAGTACAGTGTAGCTACTATGCTGAGTTACTGAGTCAGTACACACTGAGTTACTATGCTGTACCTGAGCATGCAAGGTTGACCACTTGATGGGTAGGAGAAATTAGAGGGACGCGACATGTATACCAGGAGTAAACATGATAATACAAGCAAAACAAAGGCATATAGAGAAACTATAGTAGAATAATAATATATAATAATAATAGAAACAAAAACTATTGATTGATTGTAGCCAGTATAATGCTCACAAATTCAATTCAGAAAAATGATTCTTTAAGGAAGCACTGAAATGCAGGAAATGGAGAAAAGGTGATTAGATTGGCTCAATCTATCTTCAGACTGAACTAATGTTGGCCTACAAAAATAGGATATTTTATTATTATATAAACTGTGAATGCCAGAAGTAAAGATATAAGAATCCCCTGAGTTTTTGATAAGGAACAATGTACACCTTGAGCCAAATATCACAGCTTTTGGAACAAAACCTTGTTTCCACTTTTGTCATTTTTCAGTTTTTGAAATAACGAATGACCCAAAATGACATGGACAAAAGTCTGGTTCCAGTGACTTACATTAAAAGTAAAGTATGTTTACATTTGTTCTTCTGTAAAGTGTCCATCTTGGAGAAATAAAGTTTTGTTCCAATGGCAACAATATATATAGGACGATTCTTTCATACCACTGGTGTAAGACCTTCAAATTATGGACCTTCTTTAATCTTTAATCACAAATATAGGTGACTGATGTGGAACCAGGTCTGTTCCGGTTTGTGCACCTAATTTTGAACCTTTTGGTGCATTTCCACCAATAATAAATTCGGACCCTAAAAAGTTAATTGCCAACTGGTGCCAAAGAAAAGTTCCTCAGCCTGAATAGTGATGACATTAGTCAGCATGTTAGTTGTTGAGAAAAGAGAAGGCAACAATTTCAACACCCTTGTAAGAGCGGGCAGCGGTCTGCTGAAGATTCTTATCTCCAGTAGTTGATCCGCCCTTGCTTTCTGGATAAAATCTGGAATAGCAGCACAAACGTTCACAGGTAATCTATACGCTCCGCCATCTTGGTACTACTAGGGTTCCTTTGGTTCTTTTGTTGATGTCATATCCTTTGATGTTCCTTGGTGCAAACGCAGGCTTGGTACACTGAATAGCACCAATGTTCTAAGAAGCCTTAATGAAATCTGTTCAAGAACCAGGGTTCTTTTGGTACTTTTGTTGATTTTGTATCCTTTGATGTTCCTAGCTGCAAATGCAGAGTGGTTCCCTGAATAGCACCAAGGTTCTAAGAAGCCTGAACAGAACCAGTTCAAGAACCAGGGTTCTTTTGGCTCTTTTGTTGATGTCGTATCCTTTGATGTTCCTTGGTGCAAACGAAGGCTGGTACCACCCTGAATAGCACCAATGTTCTAAGAAGCCTTAATGAAATCTGTTCAAGAACCAGGGTTCTTTTGGTTCTTTAGTTGATGCCGTATCCTTTAACATTCCTTGGTGCAAACACAGACTGCTTCCATGAATAGGACCAAGGTTCCAAGAAGCCTGAACAGAACCCGTTCAAGAACTAGGGTTCTTTTGGTTCTTTTGTTGATGTTGTATCCTTTGATGTTCCTTGCTGCAAATGCAGAGTGGTTCCCTGAATAGCACCAAGGTTCCAAGAAGCCTGAACAGAACCAGTTCAAGAACCAGGGTTCTTTTGGTTCTTCTGTTGATTTTGTATCCTTTGATGTTCCTTGGTGCAAATGCAGAGTGGTTCCCTGAATAGCACCAAGGTTCTAAGAAGCCTGAACAGAACCAGTTCAAGACCAGGGTTCTTTTGGTCAAAAAGGCCTATGAACGGTTCTTTAAGGGAACCAAAGTGGTCCTTCTCTGCCCTCACACCCAAGAACATTTTCTTTGCACATTCAGCTTGAAAGTGTGCTGTAGTCAAGGCCCAGGCTTAATCTGTTAATCAGGCCTCTTTCAGTAGAGCCTCCAACGTGATTGTTGAAATTTGTATCTCTATTTTTCATCAAGCGCTGAAGTAAACACCCTGCTGAGAATGAAAGAGTACTATCATTTCATCAGACACTGTTGCCTTTTTCTCCTGTGTGGAAAGAGCGTGTTCCCCAATAGATTTACGACCGTCTGGACGCTCGTTTAATTCATCATTTGAGGCCGATTTGTTTTTTTAAGCAACTTTTGTCAAAGGCGATTTGTCCGGGACGAATAGAGAAAGGCCTCCCTGCGGCACGAAGAGCGCGTTTAAAGATGAAGAATTATGGCATGCTCTTGATTTTGTTCTCATTCCGTTGGCTTGACACACTGGTCCAGCATGATTTAGCAACACATGTTAGCAGGAAAAACGGGATTAGGCAATTCATCTGTCCCACACTTACAGAGCGCAGGGCAGTGCGAGTTCACGTGGGCTGGCAACAGAAAGCAGACTCGGAGGGACTGGAGTAAATTGCATTATTCCGAGAGGTCTAAGAGAATGGGCTTTTGTGCTCGTTGAATCCTCCCAGACCGTTTTTGTTTTAAACATTTTTCAATAACAATAGGATCTTTCTGATGTCTGCTTATTCCCTTTTTATTCAAATGAACCATCCAGCGTTTATTTCTGCCAGAGCTTGCTGGTTAGTCTGGCTCCCTTCCCCGTGTGGTTTTGTGGTGGGCCTTCAGAAGTAACACACTCTCACGATGTTCTTACCATAATGTCCTTTCCGGCTGGAGCTGGAAATTGCGTACCTCGTAATTTTGCCGTTCTCCCCTGCTGCTTGTAATCTGGCTGAAAAGCATCAATGAGTGGCGATCGGCATCCGAGTGGTTTGCCGAAAGTGGTGATTTACTCTTGTTTATGTGTGTGTAGAAACAGTAATTGCCCAACTGCTTTCTCAACTCGGCCTCGTTTGATGAGAGACATGCCTGCTCGGCCCTGAGCAGAAAACCTTCCTCTCACAATTGTTTCTTTTATGAAAATTCAATTTATGGTTTCATAAATGTGAGTGGTTGTGCAGAGTCTGGTCGCATTACTTCATCCTGTAACACAAAGAGCGGATTATGCAGGGCAGAAAATCCAGTAAGCCACGGCCCGGCACTCCTCCGAGACGAGCTTGCCGCCTTTCCTGTGGCCCCTTCCTGGTCCCAGGACCACTCTGATGTACACACTGCTTAACTGTCACGCGGTGGACGCATTTTCACTGAATATTCCCGTCTTCTGTGTAGGGTGGTCAAACTTGTTTATGTGAATATGGGTCACCAGGGCCCTTTCTGGAATGCCACTCTGGCATGACTGAAAAATAATGATTTTCCCTGACAAGGATTTAGCCCAGTCATAGTCATTTTCTGCCCGGCTGCAGCCAATGACCACCCTTTTCTTAGCACGGAAAACCAAAGAGGTTCGCCACTGCTCTTCTGACGAGGCTTTATGGATAAGTGAATATTAAAGAAGTACTCCAGTGCTTTTCAACACAATATCTACAAGCTGTATGTGTAGCGTACGGCCGATTCATCCAGGTAATAATTTCCCTGTAATTCAAAATGATTTTTTTAACATACAAAATACAGGGAAATGCTTCAAAATTATTGCCCTTGTCTGGTTATAATGTTGGATGAGGGCAAACATAACACATATCAACAGCTTGGACACTGTGGCATCACATTTAGGAGCCCTTGCACAACAACAGCAATGAATCAGTGACATGAATTGTTTGGCTGCTGGTCTCACAAATTTTTAAATTAAGTTCAATTAAGTTAAGTGTGTGTGTGTGTGTGTGTGTGTGCATAGAGGCTACTATTACTGCAGTAGTGTGAAAATCAGATGAATACAGGCAATTTGTATGAAGCATTTAAAACATTTAATGTAGCAAAATATTAGCAATTTGACTTTATCTGACTCCCAGAATAACTGTTTTAAACATATCCCAGCCAATCAGATTTTAGAACCAGACCTACCAGCCCCAATCATTAGTGACTGTTATAACCCTTATCTCACCCAGCCTAACCCAAAACCTAACCCTTGTCTTAATCCTAACCCTAACTTTACCCAATCTTATCCCTAACCTTGCCTAACATGACTCAAAACCTAACCCTGATCCTAACCCTGTCCCTAATCTTAACTTTAACCCAACCCATTTTACCCAAAACCTACCCTCAATCCTAAAACTGACCTTATTCAACCCTAACCAAAATTACCCCTATCTAACCCTGGCCCTAATCCTAACCTTAACCATATCCAATCTTACCCAATGCCTTACCCTGCTCCTAACCCTGGTGCTAATTCTAACCATAGCCTTGCCCAATCTTATCCAAAACCAAAGCCCAATCCTAACCCTGGCCCTAATCCTAGACCTAACCTTACCTATTATTTCCCAAAACCAAACCCCAGTCCAAACCCTGGCAAATGTTATTCACGCACTTGATAACGTCTTGATAATCTGCTGAATGTATTCCGACACTTCACTGCTGTATTGAGATGTTGTTCTGAGAGTGCATTGAGTGTTTATTCCATCTAAGAAGGACCACTCAAAATAAAGTGTCACCTCACATTTTACTGCTTATTTGTTTAATTTAAAATGGAACAAAATAAAACATAAAAAGTAATGCTAAAGTAATGCATTTATTTGTTTCCAATCCATTAAGCTCAACTTAATCTGTAGTGACCATAAAATATGTGGTTTGGTTACTGAGGCCTACTTTATGTGAAATAATGCCTGCTGGTGATGGAACTGAACAAATCCATATGATGGCTGGGGCCAATGTAAACAAGAAATTCTTTGTCCTGCATTCATATTTGTTTGCATTTATTATAATGCTATATCAAAACATACATATAGCCCTGATAAATGGGTTTAGACCATTTGTGTGGGTTCCTAAGATTTTTGCACAGAATTGTATATGATATGTTCAAACATATTAACAGTATTAATATAAGGTCTCCTCTCAGAACTGGCTTCTGAAATAGGTTCCATTGTGTACTACCCACCCATTACAGCTGAGATCCATCTATTCTCTTCTGTACCATGGAAGGTGTTGGAAATCGGATCAGAGTCGCGGTGGGGGAAGAACCTCTTTTGTGATCGTCCACCTCCAGCGCTGCGGCAGTGGGTAGATCAAAGAGAGATTAATGATGCTTGACAATAGCCACAGACCTGCTCCGAAGATGATGAAATCCAATAAACATCGGTAATGCCTACTGTTGATACATCGAGCATAATCTCTACTGCCACCACAGCAGGCCTGTTTAATCAGATTGGAAGCCTTTGATAAATTAAAATGCATTACATATATTTTATTGTACTTCAACAATTCTATATTGAATTATAAAACTTATATGTAAGTACTGAAAACTGTACCATTTGTTGTATGCTATGTTTTTTCTTGTTTGTTTGTTGGTTTTTCCTTTCTGGTTTGGTTTGCTTGTCCAATATTCTCTTCAGTATTTAATAATGGTTAGTAGGGCTGTACCCGACTCAGAATTTTGTCAGTCGAATCGGATTCGCCCGTCCTGGCCGACGATTCGACTATTCGTTCATGTTTTTTCTCCATGTACATTATCTAGTAATCAATAAATCAATGTGCATACGTTTCAGATCTGATGTCCTCCTCATTTAGAAAGTCAGCAGAGTCACAGGAACATATTTTTTAACTAAAAGAGACGTGGCATATGATGAACGATCTGGAGCCTGATTTAATTACAGAATATAGCGTCGGCAGAAGGCACGTATTTATACTAATAATTAGTGCTTCTAGCCTGTCTTTATAATTTCACTTTTAACAGCTTCATCAGTAGGATGACCCTTCGTCTTTCATCTCTCATAAATAATGAACTCCTAAATAAAACCAAATTAGTCAATATTTAAATTATTTGTAGATGAAAAGAAGAACGGTAGACCTGAAACCGTTTATTATATCACCTGCGCTGAAATCATTATTTCTCGTTTATCGGCAGGCGTATTAAGTGACTGTACTTATCTTTAAATAAAAATAATCTTAGCTGTAAACGAATAAATAAAAATATCTGTAATTTAGGTTCTAAAATATCAGAATTATAATAAAACAAACGTCTTCGGTCCGTTTTTCCTTCACCGCAAACAGCCATTATGTCTAAAACGAAAGTCAACTCACTGGTTTGAAGCAGTGTTCGATGTCTGACTAAATGACGAGCAGAATTAGCTTTAATTTGTTCGGATTCTCTTCTTCAAAAGCTCCTCCAGACTTTTTCTGAGACATCGTTCCACCCGTGTTTCTCAGCTTCACAGCTTTAGCTTCCTTCAACAGTGAACCGCCAGCGCACATTGTCACGTGGATTTAATTTTTTAGCAAGCATGTGTCATAGCCCAGTTAGAACTTAAATATATATTTATTATTCCCCTTTTAATAATTATTAAAATATATTTATAAATTCTTAAAGTTCTTGTGCATTTTGTAAGCTTTTGTCTGTTTTACAAAAAAAAAATAAAAAATTGTCACTGTTGTCAGTCGACTTGAAGGTTCTCGGTCGACTTAAAGGGTCTCCGACTGACAATTCGACTCGTCGACTTCTAGAGGGCAGCCCTAATGGTTAGTAGTTGTTGTAGTGCCCAAGGTAGCTGGTAAGAGTGTCTATTAGCTGTTAGCTACAGAGGGTATAACCTTCCATTTAGTGTTCGGGACTCAGACACAGCCCCAATGTTCAAGTCTAGTTCAGTCAAGCCTTTGGTAATTAGTTTCCCTGCTAACTGCTAACACCTTATAGTGCTCTCAGTCCTGTCAGAGCTAATTGTCTGTGTGTTCTTTTTTGCCGGAGCTGAGCTACTGTCCAAACTCTGTGGCCTGCTGTGAAGCTACTGCCCATCCTGTGCGCTCTGATGCCGTTGCTTCATCTGCCTTGGCTGGGTGCCACTGCCTTCCTGCTTACCAGTTTGCCTACCATAAAGCTTCTTCTTGTCTTGTGCTGTGAAGGGGCTTCACCTTCATCCCGCACACCCATCTGACGATCCTGCTATTTAATCACAGACAAATCTGACATTTCTTCCTCTGCCTTTTTGTATTGTTATGCTATCCGAGGTTGACCTGAAGAGGATGGCTTCCCTTTTGAGTCTTGGTTCCTCTGGAGGTTTCTTCCTCTTGCTCTGAGGCAGTTTTTCCTCGCCACCGTCACCTTTGGCTTGCTCACTGGGGTCTTGGATCCGGATTTTCTGTAAAGCTGCTTTGTGACAACGTCTGTTGTAAAAAGCACTATATAAATAAATTTGACTTGATTTGACTTGTATACTGACTGTGGCCGAATTTGAAACTGCACTCACTGCTTGCGTCATCAGAAAGCTGTGTTCACACACTTGAAGTACGAGCAGTACTCACCAGTTGGGCCCAAAAGTGGGCAGCACTCTCCTATAAAACTTACCTTTCGGGTAGCAACAGGAGTTACCAGAAATGCTTATTGCTCTTCTATTGGGCATGTTGAGACTAGTCCAAAGTGTGCTGAACAATAGTCAAAAGCATTTGAACTTCATATAATGTTACGCATCTGCCTCTGCAGACTCCACTGACCATCTGTATCTGTAAAGTCAGTCGTCATAGCGGCCCACGTGCATGTGGTCCTATGTTGTGCGGCCATCCACCAATGGAGCATAGACGGCATCACTGTTCGCTGAATGTCCTGTTTGTGGCTGTTGGGTCAGTCAGGTACAGCAACAAGGCCCGTCCTTGCTTACGTCACACGCGCGACCGAGCGTGAAACTTGAATTATTTGCTTGTCTCACATTTTCAAACCTACCCAACAAGTTTCATTCCTGTGGGCTGATTCTTTCTGGGTGCAGCTATTTATGCGGCTATTCCTTTGATGATGAAAGTATGTGCATGCAGGCCTCAACATACATCAACATACATTCTCCATTAATAGATGCATAGTGCATGGACTGCTGACAGAGTGTGCATGCACAACAACCCTCCTCTTTCTTCCTTCGTTCCCTGCTTCCCTCCCTCCCCTTTTTTCCCTCTGTCTGCGGTCATCATCAGCTTAGCTCTTTGTTTTTCCCATGTTCATTCAGCAGAACACGAGGGCCTATAGATCCTGACGTTTCACTTTAGTATTGTCAAACAGTTTCAAAGCTCAGCGTCTGGGCAATGACAGCTTGTTTTATTTCACTGCCTTGCTCTCCCCCCTCCATCCCCAGCCCCCCCCGTGCCCCGGGTTCTCTGTTGTTGAATGTGACAGGCCAATTGCAGTGAGTAGGCGTGCACTCGACCGCAGCCGTACACTAACATCCCCCAAACCTTAAACACGGATCTTATCAAATCAGCGTTGTGATTCAATCTTTCCTATATAAGCTCATTGAACAGGGCTTTTCCCCCACCCCTCCTCTCGTTAAAGCCCTCAGTCCTAGCGGCTTGGCTTTGAGTAAGTGGATGATGTATGCTTGTGTAGAAAAAGAGATTAATTGCACTGTTGAAAGGGCTTTCATTCCGTGCTGAGGCATGCGATGCTCTCTATCTATAAATGTTTATTGAATAACGTAAATATATGGTCTCTGAGAGAATAGGCTGGTTATTGTTCTTATGAGCAGGACCATGTGTCTGAGGAGGGAAAAGAGAGGAGACTATTGTCCTCCTTGTATTGAAGCTCAATTGCAGCCCTTTTGAATAACCTACTTTCTTGATTCGGGAATAAAGGATAAAGATAACATTTAGAGGAGACCGCTTCGATTAGCAAATGAGACTTAGCCCTATTTCTCTTTCAGGCAGACTCTAAAGTTTAAGCACAGCTTCTTCCTGCTTTCAGGCTTAACATCTGAGTCAGCCCAAGCTTTTAAGCAAATAAGGCAAGGGAAACCTTCACATTTCCACCTGCGCTTCAGTTATGTCTCAATAAGTATTCTTTATCGCCAGTTCTTTCACATCTGTATGTATTTTCAGCCATGGAGGTCTGCTGTTGCCATGGTTATGTCTTGCCAACTAAATGTGTTTTTCAGTTTGTGTACAAAGTTGGCTCTGGTCTCCGGCGCTGTAGCTGTTTTTGAGGGCTCTTACCAAATCGTACTTTTCGTGCTCTTCGGTTGCTCAAACATTTCCCCAATCGTGGTCTTTGGTAACGAACATGAATAATAAGTGCCCCAAAGCCTTTCAAACTCTCTTAAGAGACTACGATTGTGCCATGTATGTAGTCCGGAGTCGGGTCATGGACAGGTGCCCCTGAAAGCGTTTCATTTCCTTTCGGTCCTCAAATCCAGGCATGCATGTATTTTGTGCTGACTTTGAGTCACTCGCAGTACACATTAATAGGTGAAATTGTTCATCGACTATTGTTATTAGCCTTGTAATGATCGGTGAAATGGCCTCTGAAAAGCTCTACCAAGCTCTTCTGAAAAATGAGCAGATAGATAGATAGATACAGAGATAGATAGACAGAAAGAGATAGATAGATAGATAGATAGATAGATAGATAGATAGATAGATAGATAGATAGAGATAGGCAGAAAGAATGGATAGGATGGACAGATGAAGGGACAAATTAATGAACAGTTAAATAGATAGATAGACAGACAGACAGACAGACATAATTAGATAGACAGATAGATAGATAGATTGATAGAGAGAGATAGAGAGAGAGATAGGCAGACAGAATGGATAGGATGGACAGATTAAGGGACAAATGAACAGTTAAATAGATAGACAGACAGACAAACATAATTAGATAGATAGATAGATAGATAGATAGATAGATAGATAGATAGATAGATAGATAGATAGATAGATAGATAGATAGATAGATAGATAGATAGATAGATAGACAAATGAACAGTTAAATAGACAGATAGACAGACAGACATAATTAGATAGATAGATAGATAGATAGATAGATAGATAGATAGATAGATAGATAGATAGACAGATGGACAGAAAAACAGACAGACAGTGAGACAAACATATTTAGATAGACAGATAGACAGATAGACAGATAGATAGATAGATAGATAGATAGATAGTGAGACAAACATATTTAGATAGATAGATAGATAGATAGATAGATAGATAGATAGATAGATAGATAGATAGATAGATGGACAGAAAAACAGACAGACAGTGAGACAAACATATTTAGATAGACAGATAGATAGATAGATAGATAGATAGATAGATAGATAGATAGATAGATATCTTCCCACAGAACAAGCCCTGGCACACTGCACTGAAAGCTGTTATCTTAATTTGCTCGCTGCCTGTGACTATTGTATTGAGGAAACATGCCTGCAGTCTCCTACAGCTGGGCTTGGTTTAGCTCCCTCTCTCGCTCTCTCTTTTCACAAGTTCAGCGTCTGACTGCAAGGTTAAACAGAGGTGGCAGTTAGCCAAAAGCCGTAGAGTTGGAAGAGGGTCAAGTTTAGGCTCTGTGACCCCAAAATGATAAGGTGAGGGTTCGGGGAGAAGTCAGGAAGCCATTGTTTTCAGAAATTCAGGTTATTTGGTTATTCTAGCCGGCTGGGGGTGTGCGGGGCCTCCCTTAGCCGCATAGGGAGGCCGTACATAGCGCCGGTTTATTAATCACATGTGTGCTGGCCAGAGCTGGTCCGCTACTGAGACAGAAACTGGGAATGTTTAAGACTTTCCTCTGAAACTGTATCTGTCATTACCAGACTGCCTTTAGGAAACCAAAGCCTTCCAGGGGCCATGCAGGTTAGAGCAGGCTGATGTCATGCTCACGTATGCGAGCACACATGTGTTTATATGTACATGCGTACCACGTTTATATGCACAGACATGGACCTCCAGTTCACCCTTTGAAGAATAGTATTCCTGTTTGTTTTGAGAACATTTCGGCTGTTTGTTACATCAAGTGTCTGCACGCGTGGGTTTGTAGCGGGTGAGTTAGCTCTGATTAGCCGCACTAACAGCACTGAGGTCTCTGAAGAGGAGTCTACAGGCTCCATTAGCATTTAAACAATGCTCACAGTGCAGAGCCAATTAAAGGTTTTATCGCTGTTGCATAAACCACCAACATTTTCACTGTCGGCCTTAATGAGGTTTTTACTGTGTAATGCACCTTCGCTCACTCAAAATGATCATGTAGTTCAAATCACCTTTATTCATCTGGTCTTGTCATTATGTTACAATAGGCTGTCACAGGCTGAAAGCAAGTTAGGATAACAGGTAACACATATCGGTGGACTCAAACATTCACAGTATATATAGCATGCAGAGTATAATTACAGTGTAATGTACTGTTGGATATGTGGTTTATAATTTAGCCAAGAGGCAATCTTAGGATATGTGTGTTTGAGTATGGGGATTAGAGGCGACGGTTTATGAGAGATCCTATGTACCCAGGTATCTCCCTGGTTTCGGTATTCCAGCGGAAGTAACTCTTTCTGTCTTTCTTTTAGGAGCAATTAGGGTAATTTGCATAGCAAGTATGCTAGCCAACATATTAGTTGACCAGTCTTAAAGGGATCTGTTCTGTGACCTACCAAAACTTCAGCCTTACTAAAACTGGACCGAACCTGTGCATTAAGCCAATAGTGCCATCAAGTGGGGCCAGAGGGTGCACATGAATCCTATTACAATCGCAGGCCCCTCCAGTGGAACCTCTGGAAGGTCGCATATGCATAATATGCTGCACAATGTGCTTCTATCTGATATAATACATTAGATACTAGGGCTGGCAACGAATATTCTAAATTCAATTATATAGTCACCTTATGTGTTTAAGGTGGTAGTAACTTCATGGTGCTGCACAAGAACGATAGGGCAGTGAATGTCTCGTTCCATGTGTGGAAAATGGCTCCAAAGCAGATGTTAATGATTGGCTAAAAGGAGGGATTGTATTTGGGCATGCCAAAGGCCATAGCATGAAGGAAGTAGCTGAATCTGCAGGTGTATGGAAGCGTACGGTCATACAGGTCTACCAGCAGTGGCTAAAATCCCAGTCTACAGGGAATTCTCCTCAGAATTGTGCCAGGGAAGGCATCCACCAAATCTGGCCCAACTGCGTGATTATTTGATGTATGAGTGGCTAAACATTGACATGACCTACATCCAGAAACTTGTCCAGTCCATGCCAAATCCAATCACAGCTGTTATTGGTGCTCATGGAGGTACTACACACTATTAGGTACATTTCATGCACAGGTGACAATTTTTTTTTGTCCAGCAGGCATATATCAGTATGTAATTCCTTAACTCTCATACTGGCAACTACCCTATATATAACAACAACATAACAGAATTCCAGAAATTGCTTTTGGTTTTGGTGTGCCACCCCAAAATTTTCAGTCACCCAAGCTGGCCACTCCACTGAACAATTTCCAGAGGGACCACTGCAAATGGTTTGTTACTCGTCTGTTTGTCAGTTATGTTTGGGGTTTTTTTCTTAAACTGAACATTTGCAAGACTTTATTCTCAAGTCTGTGAGTCTATGACGAGTTGTGAGTCAGTTAAGGGCAAGTTCGGAACGGGTAAATAAACATACAACTTGCATCCCCATCTTTGACCCATACTTCTAAGCTGGAAATCAAACCCAACCCGGCGTAAATATGGGTCTGTAATGCTTTGCTTTGTTATTAAGAGATTAAGATATAACTTACCTGAAAACTGAACTTCTTTTATATCCCAAAAGTGACTTTCCTCATGCAACTATTTACTGGCGCAACTTTTGGTGTTTTGTAGCTGCTATGGAAAGGCTGCATCCGTAGCAGATATCTTGCTGATGTGGCGACATGCTGGTCCTAATGCAATTTAATCTCTATAAGCAAAAATGCTTTGTAACTGACATGATAAAGTCCCTAAAACAATACATTGGAAAACACACCAGAGCCCGACCTAAACTCAATGCTGTATTTGAAGAATCAGCCCGAATCCGGCCCAAAACCTGATATTTTATTAAGCAGCCTCTGGTTGGGTAGCAAACCTGTAACATATATTCACTGGCCGTTCAATCACATATCCAAAGGGAGGTTTATCCCCTACGTACACCACAAGGCTGTCATTGTCTTGCTTGATCTCCAAAGTATGTAGTTGCTTGATCCTCAAGATACACTTCAGGTCCATTTACCGTGATTCACTGCTTTTGGAACTTTCACAACCACCTAACTTTACAGGACTAGTACAGTCCAGCAGAGAACATCCTGAATGAACATATTGCTCTGTGTTAGTGGGCCCTTGTGGCACTGCTGTATTTACAAGGTACCTGTTGTTCCAAAAACTGGTCTGGGATTTCCGGGGTTCACGGACTTTTAAGATGCTTGGAATAGCGTTGTGAAGCTGAAACACTGTGGGAGAACACTTTTCCAGGCTTTCTTCTTCTGATTGCCTGCTGGCATGTCCACATCTGAGCACACTGCCAGCAGCGCAATCATAAAGACATCTATCTCTCTTTGTCTGTGCAAGTAACCTGTCAGCTTGCCTTTGTTTGTTCCAACACCACGTCCTCATTAGCACCATAAAGTAAAGGGAGAGAGACAGAGAGAACAATCAGAACCCAAAATACACAGAATAAAAGATGAAACTGAATACTACACACAAAAAAAAAAAACAACAACTCTAACGAACATCACAAATGGACTCAAATCAAACATCCTCCTGACTGGAATGAAAGGTACACAGCAGGTCTGATGAAAAGTAATGACGAGAGGCCACAACGCCTCACACGTGGAGTAGAACAAACAGTGCTGAGGCACAGCTCCACCAAAGCTTTATCAAAGACAGCTATTCTCCCAGAGGATCCTGCTGGTTTCGTTGCTTGAAGCAAATACCCACCTCTCCGTCTAGTGTCCCGGCATGGACGGCGGTAAAATCGCTTCAGTCCATGCATGCTAAACCCAGACTGTGTGTTGCTGATGCTGGTTGGTTGGAAACAGTCAATGAACAGAAGGTCACATGGAGGTCTCTCTTCACCCTTGGGAGCTACCTTTTAGATGGAGACTTCAGTCATTGTTCCGCTGTAGTAAAGGGTGAAATGTACGTGGTGAATCTCTGTACACACGTCATTAAGGTTTTTCACTCTTGAGTCTTATCTCACATTGCATTGTTTAGAGGAATTTGGAATTTGCTTCAGAATCAAAGGGAGTGGAGTTTGATTCCACGAGTCAAGAGGTAGAGCTTTACATATATCTCAGAACCTGACAGGACCAGATTATCAATATTGGGCCTGGGTCTGGCTTGGATTTCAGACTTTCTCCATACTTGTATTATTCAAAAGAATTTTTGATGGGAAGCATCTATTAGAACCAGCCTACAGCTAACTCACTCACACACATTTAGCAGGCTACACATGTTCAACAAGGGGTTGCCATCAGCAGTCAAATAGCTTTTGATGCTTCCTGACAGCAGTGCTTTCCATTGACGCTGTATGTCTTTGTTAATCTGACATGGTGGAGTTATTCATGTCCAACGAGGTCCACTGAGGTCCTTGAGGTGAGCAAGAAAACAACACATTAAGGTAAAGTTGATCCAGACCAAAATTTTTGGGACGTTGTTTGAACGTCTTGACTGATAAATGTCTTTGTTAATGTCTGGGTTTGATGGTTGCCAGGAGAACGGTGCTTGTCTGACTGCATTGTGCCAAGTGTGGTGGTTTGGTGGCGGAGGGGATTATGGTTTGAGGCTGTTATTCAGGAGTTGGGCTCGGCCCCTTAGTTCCAGTGAAAGGAACTCTTATTGCTTCAGCATACCAAGAGATTTTGGACAATTTCATGCTCCCAACTTTGTGGGAACAGTTTGGGGATGGCCTCTTACTGTTCCAACATGACTGCGCACCAGTGCACAAAGCAAGGTCCATAAAGACATGGATGAGCGAGTTTGGTGTGGAAGAACTTGACTTCTCTGCACAGAGTCCTAACCTCAACTCGACAGAACACCTTTGGGATGAATTAGATCGGAGATTGTGAGCCTGGCCTTCTCGTCCAACATCAGTGTCTGACCTCACAAATGCGCTTCTGGAAGCATGGTCAGAAATTCCCATAAACACATTCCTAAACCTTGTGGAAAGCCTTCCCAGAAGAGTTGAAACTGTTATAGCTGTAAAGGGTGGGCCGACATTATATCGAACACTATGGATTAAGAATGAGATGTCACTCAAGTTCATATGCGTGTGAAGCCAGACGAGCGAATACTTTTGGCAATATAGTGTATGTTCTCAGTTTGTCACACCACAGAAAAATAGTTCATGCTAAGTATGGCTCCAGTGCATAATTGGCTTCAGAATTATTTCATAGCAGTGAAAATAAAGGTTGATTGATTTTCTAACATGTACACTTATTGTCAAACAAGTAGTTGCAGCCATTCGGAAGGAAGATAAAGGTTACCAACAATAAATCATGAAAAATAGTTTTGGACAATTTTTACTGAGCTACACAGAAGTAGTGTCTCTCAGTATGGTGTTGGGCCGCCATATTTGCTAACGCAACATGCCAGATGTCTCGGCATGACTCACTCGGCATCAGAGTTGTAGAGGTTCCTAATGGTGTCCTGTGATAATCCATCCCATACAGCTTGAATATTCTCACACAGTTCCTGCAGATGGTGCGGTAGGGGTGGAGGTGGAGTGACACCAGGCCTTCTGGACGTATGACGCGTGATAACAAACCGTTCATCTTGGTGCTGACCACGGTGCCTCCACACACAGATTCGTTGGTCGTCTCCACCAAGACAAAAGCGGGACTCGTCACTGAAGATGACCCGCTGCCATCCTGAGTCACACCATGACAATCTGGTACGACACGTTTGCAGTCTTTAGCGAGGTTGGCATGGTGTTAAAGGAGGTCATCGTGGCGGTCTGCATGCATGTAGTCTGCCAATGGTGCTGACACTAACAGGATGGCTCTTGAAGGGGATCACTGCTCACTGAATGTCTGCAATCGTGGCTGTTGGGTCAGGTACAGCGGTAGGCCCATCCTTGCTTATGTCACATGCGTGACAAGAGTCTGAAACTTGAATCATTTGCAGTCTCAGAATGCCAAACCTACCCACCAAGTTTCATTCCTGTCAGTTCATTCCTTCTGGGTGCAGCTATTCTTTTGATGATAAGTGTAGAATGTGTTTAGAAACAGATCTCTGAATTTCCTTTACATGGACTTTAAAATGAAACTGAAAAGCTTTCTTTTAGCTTTGTTTATTGTTCTGATGACCTACTGTACTACTGCTATGAATATGGCATTTAATTAAGTCTTCCTGATAGTGAGTAGATTTTGGGTTGAATGGAACAGAATTTTGTTGAGCTGTACACATTTCAGCCTCGCCCTCAGGCAGAAAGTTCTCAGGCTATGCTCAGACCCAATTGCAAGTCTAGATACAGCGATACATTTGAGCGACCGACTTACATTTCAAAAATGTTCTTGCTTTCTTCTGGACTGTGAGTCCGCTAATGCTAGTAATGTAGGTACTGTATTTGATGCTAGAGCAGCAGCATACATATGAAAGTACAAGCTGTGTCCTTGCAGATACCGCCGTCTGAGAAGTATCACGTTGGTCCTTGAAATGAGCTGATCAATCCACTTGCTGGCAGCACGGGTCATCCCAGTCCAGAGCAGGGGGGGAGTGAGGACATGGGCAGATAACTGGTGTATTTGAAGAAGGCTATGCTGAATAAGCTGCACCTGTGATTAATACATGCTGATGTACATCAGAGCTTTGATTACCTGGTGCTTTGAGAGCCCCCGTCTTCCTCTCTCCCTCGCTCTGATCAGGTAACTGAGGGCAGTAAGGAGTCTCCTCACAGTATAACTGATGAAGATTTTATGAATGTGCACGCACACAGCGCCAGTAGCACCTGGTTAATGAAGTCTGCTTCACTGAATGAAGATGAGTGAGGGACACATTTGTTAACTTCATAAGGCAAGTCGAGTTTATTTATATAGCACATTTCATATACAAGGGCAATGCAATGTGCCTTGCAATGAATAAAAGCATGACGAACAGTACGGTATGTTTGCACCTGTGGACCGAAGGGATACACTGCATAGCTGTATCCTGGTGTTTAATGCTCATTGATTATGATTGGGTCCTTATAAAGCAATTGCAGTCATACTTTCCCCCTTACGCTATGTGTAGTTGATCAGACAAGACATGTTTGGTGTCTGAAGTTTGCCTCTTTAGTGCTGTTGCTGGAGCTTCGAGGTTAATGGAGCTAGCAGATGGTGGTCTGGTCAGAAGAAGTATACCCCACAAATTAGCATTGTGCAAACTGCCTGTCTAAACTATCACGTACTTACTTTGACCGAATGTGGTTTCTGACACTGCATGTAGGGTTGCCAGGTGTGTGGTTTTGGATGCTTTTTGGTCAACCAGGCATGAAATTGTTTGGTTGGGACCCTTTTTTTCATCAATCAGGCATGAAATTGTTGCTTGAGTCACACGTTTGGGAAATATTAAGGAAAACTTTCAGTTTTCAGCTCTTGTGCACATATAGTTGAGTATCTGTGTAGACAAATCGTAAAGACAGTCTGTTTTTTGAGGGTTGCCAGAAAACAAGAGATTTAAAAAGCTGTTCAGATTTGACTCCTCTTCTTACTTCAAGTGGGGACTCACCCCCTGTCTGAGTGCCTAGAACTAAGTTTGCAAATGGTGTGCCTTTTTTTTCCCTCATTCGTCATACCCGTTTAGCATTATGTGGAAGCTAAAAGTTAATCACGGAAACTTCTCAGTTGTTGGCTGTACGATAAAGTTCATTTTTGATGGCAACGTTCAGCTACAGTTGGCAATAACTGTACATGTGTGCTGACCACTTTGAGTCTGACCCAAAATTCAAGTCAGATTCTATTTAACCAGCTTTTTGTTCGAATTTCCCCATTCCATCTTAAGTGGTGCAACAAATACGTTCCGGCCGCATCAGGCTATTTGTCCAGCTGTTGTTTGAATTTTCACTTTCCACCTTAAATGGTGCAGCATTTACAAAACTTCAGACACAAAACAAAACAATCTCGGCTGCGTACGGGGTAAAGGAAAAATTGTGTGTGTGCAGGTTTTTTAGCCCACTATTCTCCCAATATTCCCAATGTAGCCACAGCGAATTCCCCCTACTAGCTAAGGCTATGTTCACATTACAAGCCATATTACTCACTTCCTTCATCACAAAGCTCATTACCTCTGAGCTCTCAGGCAGTGTTTACTCTTGGCCATCACAGAAACCATTCACACTTACATATATCTGCCTGTTTGGCCCCCTGTACTTTGTCTCCATCCATTCTCACTGATGTTAGACCCCAAAGAGTGACTGCTTATTGCAAGTGGCACAAAACAGGCAGCCAGTCAGAACAAAGCTCATTTACATATACCACTCTTGAAGACACAGTAACCGAAACAACCTGTTAAATTCTACAGGATACAAAGAGGTTGGAATATGGCATGTAAAACATCTTTATGGCTATTTTGCTAGACAAAATCCCACCCAAGTGTTGTAGAATCAGGTTAGTTATACCCATTTAAGGCAGAACGTCAGATGTATGGCACTTGGTAATGTAAACATAGCAAAGGTCACCCCATTACACAATGCTACTAAGGTGGGAGGACAAAGGCTAGGACATGCTTCCTCCAAGTCATGTAAAGCATCGCCACTTCTTTTCAAGCTACTGCGAAGACAATATCAGCATCACCTCCACCAAATGTTTCCTGCAGCTGCAAATACAATTTGTATAACCTTGAGAAGCAACTCTGGACCATTCCTCCCTCCAAATGTGTTTCAGTTCATCAGTTTTTCTGGGACACCTTGCATTCAGGGGCTCTTAGGCAAACTTGAGATGTGCTGCAATGGTGACCTTCCATGACCACCATTCCTGTTTAGTGTTTTTAATAGTGGCCGTGTGAACAAAGGTTTTTTGCTGTTTCTAGAGTCTTCTATGGACAATTTGTCCAACCATGGATTGATGCAAACCAGATCTTCAGCAATGCTTTTGCAGACTTTTCCAGCTTCATGCGTGTAACACGTCTACTGAGTTCTTCGGAAAGTGGTTTTCATCAAGGCATGAGTCACACTAAAATTTATTGAGAAGAACAGATGTATCAGTAATCAGGCTGTGGGCTGCCTAAATTTAAAGGGCAAAGTGAATGGCAAAACCCACACTTACAATATCATCTCCGTGACTGAAAACCTTTAGCCAATTAGCTCCTGGAGAAGTCATTAACACAGAGGTTCACTTACTTTTTCTAGTCTGCACTGTGGATGTTACTCAATGTGCTCAACAGAAGACATAGAAACACAACTGTTAATGTGTTATTAGTTTAGTTAGATTATGTTTGTCTGTAATTGTGGTCTTAATTAACAACCAGACCACATTTTACCAGTAATCGGGGCAGAAGTCCAGGTAATTGCAACTGTAGGTATACTCTATTGGACTCCTGACTGCTGTGGCATTGGTGGGGGTCAAGCTTGCAATCTCCCAACAAAAGGGGCCGACCCTTAGCTTTCTGAAGATCTACTTTCCTGCAAAGTTGAGTTCCAGCCAACATCATTACCCACTCGAATGCATCTCCAATCACAAACTCTGAAGAAGTTAATTAGCTAGAGAAAGCATGGCCAACTGGGTTGACTTAGATGGATCTGCCATTCGGCAAAATACAGTCAAGTCCATAAATATTTGGATGTTGACAAAGTTATCGCTCTTTGGAGGCTGTTGTGGGAGTCAGCTAAGGTAAAGCAGGTATCTTCAGACTGTTTATTTGTTGTTTTGCCCAGAAATAGATGGAAACGTAGCTGAGAATACAAAATATGCAGACTGAATGAATGAGTGGCAACGCCGGCTTCTTATAACCCACCCATAAGTAGCTCCATGCACCCAAAATAAGTCACTATCTGCTAGATACAAACACAGCAAGCAGGCAGTCTAGTTGAGTTGTGTCTTACAAGTTCGACTCCTGTCTGCTGGTGGTTTACAGGAGTGCTGGGAATTTTCCCCGCAGAAGTGTGTTCTTTTGACACATTGATGAGTTAGAGTATATTCCTGTTGACTCAGGATCACACTGCGTTTTCTCGAAAGACCCCGAGCTCTCAGGGGCCAATGTCTCTACCCCCCTCCTGCACAGCTTTAGTGCAGAGTGAATAAAAATCAAACATTTAAACGGGGGGTGGAGGGGTGGGGGGGTCGGTGTGTTGTTGTGGTGCCGGCTGGCGGCAGTGGGGGAGGCAGAATGACAGAGTTACTCCTTCAAAGAGCACTGCGTGGATGACTGCCGAGCATGGCTCTGGAGAGAGGAGGTGAGGAGCTGATTTAGAAGGCAGACGTGTTGTGCTCTCGTATTCACTGAGCTGCACTGAGCACCTGGGGGAATTACTCTGTCTCTCTCTCTCTCTCTCTCTCTCTGTTTTCCTGACACCCCCATCTTCTCTTCATTTTTGTGACATCTCTCTCTCTCTCTCTCTCTCTCTCTGTATTTTCCTGACATCTCTCTCACTTTTTTCTCTTCCTCTTTCCTATTCCCTGTCTTTCATTCTTTCTTCTCTCTCTCTGTCTTGATATCTTTCTTTGTCCCCTTTTCACCCCCTTTCTCTCAAAAACTATCTATTGCATCTCTCTCTTTCACTCTCTCGTTCTGTCTCCCTCACTCAGGTTTCTTGACATCTCTTTCTTTGCTCTCCGTTTCCCCTTTCTCCCTCACACCTCTCACTCTTTTATCTCCTTCTTTCTTTCTCTCTCTCTCTCACTTTATTTCTTTCATTCATACCTTCCTCTCTCTCCCTTCATCTACCTCTTTCCCATTTTTCTATCTTTCTTTGCTCTCTCTCTCTCTCTCTCTCTCTCTCTTTAAATATCTTTCTTTCTCTCTCTCTCCCTCTTCCCCATTTCTCTCTCTCCCTCTCTCTCTTTCACAGAGTTTTCTTGACATCATTTTCTTTGCTCTCCTTCCACTCGCTTTTCCTCTCTCATCTTCCTCTCCCCTCTCCATCCCCCTCTTCCTCCATCTCTTTCTTTCTCTGCACCTCTCCCTTTTCCCTTTCTTTTTTCTTACTTTATCTTCTTCTTTCAGACCTTTCTCTCTCTCCCTCCTTCCTCTCTTTCTGTTCATCTCCCTCGTTTCTACCTCTCCCTCTCTCCCAAATTCTCTCTCTCTTTCCCTCTTTCTCCTTTTCTCTAATCTCTTGCTTTGTTTTTTTAACATCTCTTATTATCTCTCACTCTTTCCCTACTCTTTGTCCTTTTCTTACATTCTCTCTATTCTCTTTTGCTCCCTTTCTCTTTTACTTGCTTTTTGATCTTCTGACATTTCTCTCACTCTTTCTTTGTTGACATCTTTGTCCCCCTCTCATCATCTCTCCCTCATGCACTTTCTTTCTTTCTCTCCATCTTTCCCTTCTCTCTCTCTCTCTCTCTCTCTCTCTCTCTCTCTCTCTCTCCCTCCCTCCTGTGTCTTTTGATCTCCTCTGTGTTGCTGTTTCTCACCAGCTGTTTCCCTCCCAGTGAGAAGGATCCCAGCTTGCACTACAAATTATGAAATGAGTGCTGAAATAACTCCATCCGTTACGTAGCAGATGCAGTGCTGGGTGCCTAGTCTTACTTCATTACTCAGTGGTAAAGATTAAAAGAAGTCCAGCATCCTTTCACATGTTAAAGCATAAGCAGCTTTATTTAGAAAATAATACATGACATATGTAAATATTTGTGGCAGTATAGGGGACAGTATTGTCTGGGGAATAAAGTCAAAGCCTATATACAGTTTGTAAATGTGATTGTAAGTGTTTGGTATAACAGCACATTCAAATATGCTTGTGACAGTAGTTTGGAAAAGAACACTATCAAATCAGCATTCAGACTAAACCTGCTCTTCATGTCAAAGAAGACAGAATGTGAAGAAATAGCAGTAGGTCAAAGACGTCTATGTGTGGTGTTGCAGAGATATCTACTGAAGCTAGCATGCTAATACCACTTTGTTACTCAGGAGGCGATAGTGAGTCACTGTAACACAGAGCCTGCCCAACATGAGAGGATGAAGAGGTAGTGCTGCTGCCCCAGTGCCGTAACCTCTTATCAATCATGTTGAAGGTGCTGCTCTTAGGTGCCCTGCCTTTCTTTCTCCCCTCTGTCTCGTTCTCTCTGTCTGTCTCTCTCTTTGTCTGTCTCTCTCTCTCACTGTGTCTCTCTCTATTTCTCTCTCTTTAGCTTTCCTTCTCTCTGTGTGTTGATCTAAGTGTCTCTCTCTCTCTTTTCCTCTCTCTCTCCCTCTGTCTGTCTCTGTCTCTCTGTCTTTTCCTATCTCTCTCTCTCTCTCTCTCTCTCTCTCTCTCTCTCTGTCTGTCTGTCTGTCTGTCTGTCTACCTCTCTCTTACCCTGCACCAGCTTGTTCCTGCCTGTCTGGGGCCCCTGTCTCTCCTCCCCTCATTTCCCCATTCTCTTCTTGTGTTTTAGCTCCGTGGTGTTGGTTTAGCTCCTGTACCATGTTGCTGGTGTTTACATTTCTCATTTGAAGCATGTCATTACTTCATTACAGTAACAACACTCAGCTATGGTCTTGGGCTTTTTGACCCGCCTCTGATTTCTTTCAAACATGCTGAAGTCTGATTCTGCAGCTGGCTCAGAGAGTTCTTCACTCAGTCCAGTTCATGTCAAAGAGTGTGTTTAGAAGCTGCTCTAACTGGTGGATTAAAAGATCTAAGCAGTAATCTTGCACAAGAAGTGCCCCCAGTCATGGACGCGTTGTCTCATCACTGTTATAAATAAAGATGTGGAGGATTAGATAAGATAAATGAGAAAACAGGCACATTTTCCACACAGGCTGTTTTTTCTTTCACACTAGAGATTTATAGCTAACATGAGCAAATCTTGTGATCAGTCACAGACACACAACTGTATGTGTGTGTGTGTGTATATATATATATATATATATATATATATATATATATATATATATATATATATATATAGCTCACTGGACAAACGTAACTGTAAATACCTGCAGGGTGTGAGTGATGGAATTCATAGATTGAGAAGAGGTGGTACAGTGCAGTGAATGTCTCGTTCCATGTGTGGAAAATGGCTCCAAAGCAGATGTTAATGATTGGTTAAAAGGAGTGATTGCATTTGGGCTTGGCAAAGACCATAGTGTGAAGGAAGTAGCTCAATCTGCAGGTGTATGGAAGCATACGGTGATTCGGGTCTACCAGCAGTGGCTAAAATCCCAGTCTACAGGAAATTCTTCTCGGAATCGTGCCAGGGAAGGCATCCACCAAATCCCTGCTGCCGCCGATCTCCCAAACTCCATCTCCCACCAATCACATCCCATTCTCTCATTCCTCATCTCCCGAATACTGATCACACACACCTGTTCATCATTGCCTCTGTTAGTATTTAAACCCCTTTGTTCTGTCTGCTCATTGCGAAGTATTGCCAAACCCAGTTTGCATACCAAGAGTTCTCTCTTGTTATCTCTCTTTGCTATCTCTGGTTAATGACTCCTCTTTGTATTTCTTGGTTTACTCCTTTTGGTTTGTTTGCCGATCTGTTTGATTCTCTGGTTTTCGACTCCTGCCTGTCCTCCTGTTTTTGATGTTTTGTTATGTTTGCCCATTTGTTGTTGTTGAGCCTAACTGTCAACTTGTATAATAAATGCCATTCTACTTTTAGCTCTGCGCGCGTTGAACTAAGTTTGTTGATTCTGACCCATGCTGTTAGGTACGTTTCAGTAATAGGTTACTAATTTTTTGTCCAGTGAGCTATAACAGAAGATTACAAAAGACTAATTATAATATCACATTTTGAAGTATTCAGTGTGTTTATCATTTGTCTTTATTACAGTTCCCATTCTTTTCAGGAGACTGAGTTCAGTGTATATGCAGATCTGCAGGGATATGGTTGTATTTTCTGCTTGTCATGATTCAAGCAATCTCAAACACATTCAGTGATGCTGAGGTTCTAGACTCTGGGGCGGTCAGTCCGTTGCTGCTGAGAACACCAGTAGCTTCTTTGTTTGATGTGTCTGTCTCCTTTTCTCAGTGACAAACTTCTTGAACAGCTACACATCCTTTCAGACCATAGCTTTGAGGTGTATTCTCACAGTGGACAGATGGAACTAGCACCTATGGATGCTTTCAGATCTGAAGCAAGAGTGAAGCTTGATGTTCTCCTTTCTCTCAAAGGATGAGAATTAAACAAACAGCATCAAAATGAGCATTTGCATTTGTCCTTTAATATAATTTACACTGATACGCAAAAGACCTTATGCCTCATTCCTACATAAGGTTTATCTGCAAATGTGTGAAAGCAAAACGGACTGATTATTAGAGATATGCAAATGAGTTGGTTACACCCTCATTTTCCTCTACTTCTCTGTTTTTATTCAGCTCACAGTTTAAATTGTGGTGCATGTGAGAATTAGCAGCTGTCCCCAGACAGAGCTTCAGCACAAGCAACAGAAGACAGGACAGCACACAGCATTTGGAGAAGTGTATGAATCTCCCCTTAAAACAAAACCTCCATGGGAAGTACACCAAGTGGTGTACTGCTGTTTAACAAGAACGTCAGGGCATCAGAACATCAGACTAAAGTTTGCAAATGAATATCTAGGCAAGGCCTAGAACTTCTGGAACAATATGCAATAGGCAGATGAGTCAAAGATAGAATTGTTTGGCCACTGTAATATATTTGGCCTTGTTTGGTGAAAACCAAAAACAGCATTTGATCAGAAGAACCTAATGCCAACTATAAAGCATAGTGGTGGAAGTGGCTTTAGGGCTGCTTTGCTACCTCAGGGCCTTGCAAACCTGCCATCTGAGAATTAGCTGTGAATTCTCTTTCATACCAGAGAGTTCTGGAGTAGAATGTGAGACCATCTGCAAAAAAGATGAAGGTGAAAAAGTGGACTCTTCGACAGGATAATGACCCCAAACACGCAAGTAAATGCACGCAAATGGCTCAAAAGGAAGAAATGGAGGCTTGTGGAAAGGCCTAGTCAATGTCCTGGTTTGAATTCAATTGAAATGCTTTTTGGAATGGGCTGTGCATGCAGGAAACCATCCAAACATTGTACAGGTAAAAGATTTTTTTTTTTTTTGGCATTTAATGTTTTATGAATTAAAAAAAAACATTTCAAAGAGTTCCGCATGGAGGAGTGGGCAAAAATTTGTTATTGAGTCTTATTCCATATTCACTCATATTTTACTCTATATTGGTAATCGATAATATAATCGAGAGTCTTGAGAGTTTCTGTGGAGGCTTGAGGTAATAGCAGTTACATAAATCTAGTAGTAAGGTAAGAACAGCTGCTCCCTGTAGATAACGCTCTGTAGATAATGTACAGCCTTGTGACTCTTCTGAATAAACATCTTTTGGGACATCAACATGGATTTGACATGTAGCAGGGTGATTAGAATGGTCAAGCATGACATCAACCGACTCCGATTTATTGAGGACCAAGAGCCTTGGGTTTATCTGGAAGCCTCAGAACAGAGAGAGTGTGTGGTTAGTGGTATAGTGATGTGGAGAGTTTAGAGCAGAGACAGCCAGGAGACGTCATTTTCGGGAAGTAGCCTGTAGCCCAGGCCTGATCGGAAGGGCGAAAACCTAGAGCCTCCACACCTTGCACAGACTGACTGTTACTTTACTGGATCAAGAGTTGCTCTGTTATTCTGATTCTACTTTAATTCAGTACATTTTTACTTTTCTCACATATTATTGTTTTGGTTTGTTTTTTTGCATCGGTAATCAGTGCATGATTTGTATCCTTATTTGAGCACATACAGAATATATGTTTTTAGCCTGGCAAATTCTTTAAATGAACAGCATTTTTGGTCTCTTCCACTTGTTTGGCAATACCAAATCGGAAAAGTGATTTTCACGTGAACACTGAGCGGCTGTTCTCGCTACCTGCACTGTACACTTTATATATTCTTCCCCTGTTTACAACCTCATGACTGACTGCACACTTTGCTACCTCAACATACTGTCATTTCCCACATGTCCACATACACTAAGATGTATTTCACTCTGCTGCTATTCTAACTGCTGTTTGCACCTCAGTTCTAGTATTCACATTCTGACATACAGATACTGCTCTTACACACTTTGCCCGTGTCTTACTGTTTACTGTTTATGCACATATTGTTTATTTGTCTATTATCTGCACTGGAGAAGTAGCCTGACTGTGTTTCATTATACTGTAGAACCCTCTATTGGTATAATGACAAACACTGAACTGGATTGAACTGAACTGAAATAGAAACTAAATCACTTCACAGTAGATGTCAGAAACTAGCATGGACAGTAGACAGTTATAGGAAATGCTTGCATGAAGTTGTCGCTGGCATAGGGTGCAGTACCAGTTACTGAAGCCAGGGGTGCACTAACTTCAGCAACAGCAAAATGTCATCTCAGTTATTGTTATGTCTTCAAATAAATAGATTTTTTATTGTTTTTTGTTCCATTGCATAGCATGTATCTATATATACTGTTTAACTGAAGACCAAATAAGGATATGTTCACACATGCAAACAAGAAAAGGAGAATATTTCATGTGGTCTATTTACTTCTTCACATGACTCTGTATGTTCAAGGGGAAATGAAAGATTCACATCACTTGAATCTTCCACCATCGGTCTAAACACCATCAGCAGCTTCAGTGAAGTCAAAGGGCCCGTACTCTATATTTTTCATGTTCCCCCTCCAGAGGTTCCCTTTTAATGTTTGTGTGAGTGTATATATGCCAAAACAGTCATAATTCATTTTATGTGATCAGTTTCTCAACTTTGTGCCTTAAAGAGGCTGGGTTTTTTTTGTTGCTCTGTCTTTAAGACCAGTACAGTCATATGCACAGCTTTGAGCACCACTGTCAGTTTCCGTGTTTCATTAGTTTTCCACATCAAATAATCTTTACTGGGAACAAACTTAAATATGGCATTGTGCTTCAAATTTTAGTGTACAATTGCTAAAAGCTAAAAGCATTAGCTAGCTATGCAGGTAATGGGAGCAAGAGCACCAGAATGCATACAAATGGTTTAACATCACATGCCATGCATTTACAGACGCTCAAGCCTTATCAGTACACAACATGAGCAATTAAACCAAATGTGCTTCCCTTTCGCAGTAATGGCATTAATAAGCCGTTTTTGTTATGAATTTAATGGCTGTCTTTTTTTTAAGCGGCCTTGCCGGTTGAGATATAATGGGCCCTGTCTTTGTCATTCTCCTTCTTACTAAGCTCCACTTTTACATTAGCCTTGCAGATTGAAGAGAGTAAATGCTGTTATTAACTGAAGACTAAAGACGTGCACCTTTTGCGTGATGAGTGATGATTATATACTGTCAGTGCCCTTCCTTTCCAGCTCCACCGGTGACAAATCGCCTGCTCAGGTATTGCGAGAGTGGCGCGAAGCATCACTTATGCTTTGAGTGGCAGCCTGTGTATGCGACCCAGACCGATTCGCATTCGTCACCCAGTGATTTTGATCAGTCAGGATGTCCTGCCTCGTCTTTGGGTGGGTCCTGCTGTCGTTAGCGGCTCGTCCTTGGGCGTGAGGCATCTGTCTCTTTAAGAGGAGTGGCAGAAACGAGGGAAGATGGTGTAATAGATGAGACGTAGTGCGAGAGCAAGGTAAGACTATCCATCTCAGGGCAGAGTAGGAACGCTAAAACAGAACCATCTATACAGGCTGAGGTCGTCTTAGGGTGGCAGCTAGTGACCCAGGCCATGTGGGTGACTTTGGTCAAATTTGCATTTACACAACTTTGTGGTGACTGGCATATTAGCCTCTACAATTTGGCAGAGCGCAATGATCCAGTCAAGGTCCGTCCAAAGTTAATAAAGGTTTTAGGGTTTATTAAAGGGCCCATATCACTCCCCAACCCATAATATGGAAACACACAATGGGCAAAAACAGCCTGTTTTGAATTCCTTGTGTCTATGATGTCACAAGAACCAACTCATTTACATACATCTCCCAATTCAGCCTATGGCAGTTAGCCCTGTCTATTCATGGTGAAGTTTCAAGGAATGTTTTAACCTGAACTGCTTTTTGAATAAGGCACAATACAGGAGAGCCAATCAGAACAGCTCATTTACATTCTATCAGTCGTAAAGGCACAGTAACAGTTTAATTCTATGAGATGAGAATGGTCCTGTAAAAAATGAAGCCAGCACCAGAAGCCATGTTTGGTGAAACCCAAAAGATAGCATTTGACCAGAAAAACCTTATACCGACTGTAAAGCATGGTGGTGGGAGTTTTATAGTTTATGGGCTGCTTTGCTGGCTCAGGCCCTGGCAAATTTGCAATCAAGGAATCAACTGCGACTTCTCTTTCATACCAGAGAGAGCCGGAGGAGAATGTGAGGCCATCTGCAAAAAAGGTTGGAGCTGAAGAATTGAACATTCCAACAGGATAATGATCCCAAACCTACAAGTAAGTTCACAGAGGAATGGCTCAGAAGGAAGAAATGGAGGGTTTTCGATTGGCCTAGTCAAAATCCAGATCTGAATTGAAATGTTGTGGGGAGTCATGTAAAAAAAAGAGTTAGGGCAATGTTATAAGTGGACTGTGGGGAGGAAAAAATACAAGCTTATGCCTGGTATTATAAGGTATTATGTATGCTGTATAACACCTTATAATTGCATTTAGATAGCGTTATAAATACAAGATTCATAAGAAGGCTTACCCAATTTTCTTATGAACAGATATTATGGTGCATTGTGAAACTTGACATTATAAATTTGAATTCTCTCGTTTTGTAAAGTGTTATGCATGTAATTATAACTAGTTGTTAGTAATTATACAAGCTTACGTGTGGTATTATAAGGTGTTATGTATGCTATAAAACCTGACACTATAAAGTTGTATTCTTTTGTGTTATGAAGTGTTATGCATGTAATTATAACTAGTTGTAAGTATTTATACAAGCTTATGCCTGGTATATTAAGGTGTTATGTATGCTATAAAACCTGGCATCATAAAGTTGCATACTCTTGTGTTATGAAGTGTTATGCATGTAAATGTAACCAGTTGTAAGTAATTATCCAAGCTTATGTCTGGTATTATAAGGTTTTATGAATGAGATATTACACCTTATAATTGCATTTAGATGGCATTATAAATACAGGATTCATAAGAAGGGTTACCCAATGTTCTTATGAACAGATATTATGCTGCATTGTGAAACTTGACATTAAAAGGTTGTATATTCTTGTTTGTAAAGTGTTATGCATGTAATTTTAACCAGTTGTAAGTGATTATATAAGCTTATGCCTGGTATTATAAGGTATTATGTATATAACACCTTATAACTGCATTTAGATAGCATTGTAAAAACAGGATTTATAAGAAGGCTTACCCAAAGTTCTTATGAACGGATATTATGGTGTATTGTGAAACTTGACATTATAAATTTGAATTCTCTCATTTTGTAAAGTGTTATGCATGTAATTATAACTAGTTCTTAGTAATTATACAAGCTTACGTGTGGTATTATAAGGTGTTATGTATGCTATAAAACCTGACACTATAAAGTTGTATTCTTTTGTGTTATGAAGTGTTATGCATGTAAATGTAACCAGCTGTAAGTAATTATGCAAGCTTATGTCTGGTATTATAAGGTTTTATGAATGAGATATTACACCTTATAAATGCACTGAGATAGCATTGTGAATAGAGGATTCATAGGAAGTGTTAGCCAAATTATTGGTCTCGTTTTTATTTAAATTCAATTTTAATGCGGTTTCAACGTTGCTTGTTTTCCTTTACTGAAAAACATAAACTGGTTTAATATCCTTTTTTGAGGCAGTCTGTGTGGAATGACTTTTTGATGATTAAAGGGAAAAGAAGGCTTTAGGTTTCACTCTGACAGGTTTGATGTCGGTGCACCTGGATGCTGCTGCTGAAGAATCCGGCAGAAGGAAGCAGGCAGGGCCGAGTGTGAAATTTCATGTTAGAGTCTGCCTGAGGACAATTTCAGCAAATCAGGAATGACATGCGTTTCAGCACTTTCATTGTACCACGTCTCTGATTTCAGCATGTCCACTGCATGCAGGCTGTGCCAGCGATGCCAGAGCTGTCTCCATGGCCATTTAGGCCAAATAAACAGGAACGTGTGCGCGTGTCCATGTGTGTGCTTTCGTCATTGACGGAGTGTTTGGCGTGGGAATGAAAGTGTTGGCAGTGCATACAAGGTGAGGGAATGATGGGCTCTGCCGAATCTGCTCCCGTAACTCCAGCACTGCTGCTTCAGCTGCTCACAGCAGGGCCGGCAGGGCAGCCAATGAGGCGGACGCACAAGCGGGACATCAAAGAGAGCTCAAATCTACTTTACTGTAAAGCATCTCAGCAAAATAGGATTCATATTTTCCATCACTCTCTCACACCGGCAGAGAGGCTGGCAAAGAGTCTGCAGTGGAGCGCCTGAGGAGACGGAGATGGGAATTGAAAAACGGACGAGGGCTCGAGTCACCGGAGACTTTATAAGCAAATTCTTTCCTCAGACAGTTTTCTCACCACTGATTTGGAATCGCTTATGTGTTCAAGTTTTGAATTTTGCAGCCAATCGTAGAGGAGATGAACGAACCTGAGCTGTCACGACAGTTACTTTGCAGCTACGAGCAAACAACAACTCTTGTAATCTCCATGTATTTTCTATCTAGACTGTGAGAACCGCAGTAACTCACTGCCTGCAGAGTTGCCTGGTGGTCACTGCAATCAGAATTTATAGCTCATATAATAATGGTGTAATGGTATGTTTGTGTACTATAATGCTTCCACTCAGCATCAAGGCTTTCAAACACTGTCAAGCTAGTTTGTGTTGAATGTGCCAAGTGTTCTCTACATGGACTGGACTCTAACCAGGCCAAAACCGTCAGAAAACCCATTATACTTTGGGCTATGCTCCTGCAGATGCCGTTGCAGGAGAATGATGAAGCTATAAATACCTGCAGGGTGTGAGTGATGGGATTCATAGATTGAGAAGAGGTGGTACAGTGCAGTGGTACATGTTTCGTTCCATGTGTGGAAAATGGTTGCAAATGGTTGCAAAGCAGAAGTAATTGCCCTTGAGCAATAAGGTGACACATTCAGTACATAAACACTATTTGAATCCTCAGATTCACTCGGCAGCACACCTGGAGTCCGCTGTAAGTGCAGACTGCACCTCATTTGATCCTCCGCAACACCACTGGCCGAACACACGCTGCTCATTACGGCAGGCCTCTGCTCCGACTGTGATTTTATAGAAGGCCACCGGCCGAACACGTGCGCTGCCCACCGAGTGTTCTGGCTCTGCATGAGGACAACAAGCCCTCGTCCCTTTTGGAACATGAGCCACGCACTGACTTAATTGAAGTGGGCAGCGTGAAGACGGAAGAGAACACACACACACTCGTTGGTGGGAGTCCATGGAACGGGCCAGCTAATGGACCAGCATCTGGTTGGATTCCTCATCAAGGAGAGGTAAATAATTTAACTCTGAGGAGGTTTTGCCCAAATTATTTAAAAGCCTGAGACTGCCTCAGAAGTATGTGCATCTTCAAGTGAAGCAACTTTTCTGCAGCTTTTCTTTATCTCGTCTGCACAAAGTCACATCTTTCCTAACTTTGGGAAGAAGGCTGATAGCTGGAGAGTTGCATCTGTCCATTCAAAATGATTAGATACATTAGACTTCAGATTTGTATAGGTGGGTACAGTGGTCTTAACTCATACTCGTGTCTTTATTTAACTGAAAGGAGAAAGAGTAGCTTACAAACAGCCTAAGGGACCCTGCATTCACACTTGTAAGGCAGCAGAGCAGAAACTGGCCAGTCATTTCCTGTGGGAGTAGAGATTTGTAGCCATGATTTAGCAACAGAGCGACAAGCGACAAATTGAATTGGTATTGTCTCAAATTTGTGCAAATGAATTATGATGCAGCGAAGCGACACTGTAAACAACTGGCTCCAACTAAATTTTTCAGACAAATCATAGACATGGGGGTCCAAGGTCCCTAGCTTCTTCTCTGTGAACCTTTTGTTCTTACCGGCATTTCCTTCCAGTTTTCAGTATTGTGGTGGTAAACATGGAGTTGAAGCTCATAACCGTTTTTTCTTCTTTTCCCAGTTCATATGATGCATCCACACACATATACACTCATCATCAAAAGATAGCTGCTCAAATAGTTGCACCCAGAAGGAATCAATCGACAGGAATGAGACTTCATGGGCAGGTTTGACATTGTGAGACATGCGAATGATTCAAGTTTCATGTTTGGCCACGCATTTTGACAGTCCTGTAAAATTAACTGCAAAATAAGAAACTAAAGTATATCAGTATGCAGTTCCTTAACTTTCATATTAACATAGATTCAACTAGCCTGTATTGGGACAACATCATAATAGAATTCCTGAAATTCAGTTCTGACTTTTGGTTTTAGTGTCAACCCCCCCCAAGATTTTCAGTAGCCCCATCTGGCCACCCGAAATATTTTTAGGGTGGATGTAGACATCAGAATAGAATTAAATACAACACAAAACAAGAACTGGTAACTCAAATGAAAGTGAGAAAATGGCTACTTTAAAGTAATTACTAAGTAATTAATAAGTTATTAATAAGTTATTACTGAGTAATTAATAAGTAATTGCATTTCTGACAAATATACTCAAGTATAAATTAAAGATTCTTAAGAAGATAAAAAGATTGCATACACATAGCTAAAAAACTGAACTACTTAATGCCTCTTTAATGAATGAATGAACCAGGCTTTTAGAATGCATTTTAACTAACTTCTATGCCTTCTATAGCACAGTATTAAAAGTGAAAGAAACATGTATGGCATTTATGGGATATGCATTCCTTTATAGAGACTGTGCTCCAAGTTATGTCTTTCCGAGGCCTCCAAAGGGAAATAAATGAACTCCCCTCCTCCCTTCTTCTAATACATTAAATTAAACTATTATATTTTCGCATATCCCAAAGCTATGACCACTGGGCAGCAGCTTTTTTTCCGGGTTGGGCGACCTGACAAAAATGAATGATTGAAATTCCACATCTGTATTCATCACACTTAATAAGCGTCCACTCAAGAAGGAACGTCTAAACGTGCCGGTGTGGGCCGTCCCTCGGCAGGCTGGAGAAATCCTTTAATAACAGGCTCTAGCTGCCTGCAGTGTTGAGGCTGATTGTTTTGAGTGAAAACAGATGTGGTTTCCTTCACCACTCTCCTGCGCTCTTTCTTTGTCTTGCAGCTTCTCTAACTCTCTCCCTCTCTCTCCCTCTCTTACTCTCTCTCTCTCTCTTTTTCTCTCCAGGGAAGATTCCTGTCACAAGGCCCACAATATTGTCTTTCTCAAACATCCGGCCCTCCGTGAGGCCAGATCTGACCAACCCCCCCCTCGCTCTCTACACGTTCAAGGCAGAAAACTTAAAGCATAAACATAAAGGAATCCACTCTCTCTTTTTTCACCAAGGCATTCTAGATGAATAATGTGCTCATGCCCTGCAGATGAAAGGAAAAGGCAGCAGGAGCGGATCCTTCAAGCCGAATCACAGGCAGTGCTTTTCATGTCCCATTTGCCGTGTCGGAGCTGTGCAAATACATCTGACACATCTCTAAACATACGTTGTGACGTTAGTTTCAAACAACACACTCCTACTGCACTCATAAATGTGCCAAAAAAGGTTTTTTTTAATGCAACAAGAGCCAAAGAACAACTTAAAGAACACATTCATTTAGTTCATTCACATTCATTTAGTGTTTTCAAATTGTTCAATGATGTTCTACGTAGAAGGTGTGTGACCATATGTTGGGGGTGAAAATGCCCATATTTTTGCGCCCTGATTTGGCCCAAAATGAATCGTGCTGCTTTGCCTTTGCCTATCATGAATGATTAGCTGAGCTCAGCTCTGATTGGCTGGTTTACAGTGAGACACCATGATGCTCACACAGAAGCAACATGTCATAATAGACACAGACAAGAAAACACAATGAACCTCTGTGTAAATACTGTTGCCAGAAGCAGTACAGAAGGTCAACTGTATCAACAGCAATCACACTGTACAACACCTCTTCAGTGTGCCGGGACAGTACTGAGACACTAAGAGCCCTTTTCCACCAACATGGTGCTGGTGCCAAAATATCGAACAGTTCTTTTCCACCACAAAAAACTGGTTCGGAGCCGGAAAAATTGGTGCCGTTCCAGTACCATGGAACCCATGATGCAAGCGGCAAAGGGGCGTGGCGCTGTACGGTGAACTGCACTGAGCTCAACTCGGGAACAATTGGATCCCACCTGTGATGTGTTTGTGGATGAGCGCTTTCAACAGGAAGCGTCCGTCTTCTAATGAGCTAAAATGTGAAGCATTCAAAACATTTGCCGTTTGTAATAGGAGTAACACTACAGACAGTTAAGAACCTTAACGTGCTGCTTTACAACAGTACACCTTCATAACGGAAAGAGAAAACAAAACTACGAGTCATTTTGGGTGTAATCGCTGTCTATGACAGTCCCACTGGGCTGCGCACAGATGCTGAAAGAATTGATTCTGGACAGTAAGATACGCCCTCAAAGTACAGGCTACATGTTCCGCCATGTTGCTTTTATGCATTGTCCGACTTCTGCTTACGGACTAAGGACCGTCCGCCTCTAGATAGGTAATCACTCATCTCTCAAACCAGTGGAAAAGGGGGCCCGTTCTTAACGGGTTCAGTAGAGCCCGGGAACCAGCACCAGCATGGGCACAAGCACTGGCACTTTGTTGGTGGACAAGAGGTATAGCATGACTGGCTCACTGGGCAATAGCTGGACATGGTGACATCACTGTACTCTCATTATTATGCACGGCCATCTATTAACATAACTGTTCAAATGTTAGTTGCACTATTGTGTTATTGTTTAGCTTGCATGGTCGCTCGGTTTGTTTAAATATCATACCTTGCTTTCTGCTGGACGTTTAGATGGTTCATTCATAGGATGTGACAATACACCACTGCACTACCTGCATTAAATGGTAACACCTGTTGTGTTAATTAGTTAATGATCTTTACTAAAGACGTAAGTCAGAGGTGCACAACTCCAGTCCTGAAGGGCCGGTGTCTCCCGCAGAGTTTGGTAGTTTACCTGCTCAAGCACACCTGACTGAACTTATCTGATGCTCCGCACCTGCTGTCCATATCCAGCAGGACTTCCAAGGTTCTGAACGCTTCAAGACCTGGCCCCAGGACGGGGCCTACACCAAAGACTCTTTAAGAAATGAAGAACAGTTATGCTTCAAATTGTACACCATGTCAAGGACTGAAATATCATTGTCCATCACATTTGCCTTTTGAGTCTTTCTGGCAGAACTGTACATCACAGCCAAAGCAACCCCAAAGGAACCTTTATTTCCTTTATTTATTATAACCTATAAGAGAGTAGTGGTCATCTCTAAACCAGTCCTTGAGTACCGGGGAAGTTCATTGAGGCGATCGGTTTTGTACTTGTGGATGAATGGGACATGGAAAAGCATTCCTCAGAAGAAGAGGCTTTGGTTTTCATTTATTTCTCCTTAGCAGTGACAAAACCTCTTAGCAGGAAAAATGCTTCTCCAGCAGGGAACAAACCAACAGCATCCCTCAGAAGGGGGGTTGGGAGGTCTGCGGTGACAGATTTTGCACTGTGGTGTGTTTACACAGTCTCTGATATCCCCCCACAAACCTCACCTCGGTGCACGTGTGCGAGACATCTCACAGAGACTCCTAACGGCTCTCGGTTTCTCGGAGCCAAAATCTTTAATCAATGCAGGAACGTTCGCACCCTGCTCTGCTTTCTTTTCTTTTCTTTCATTCTTTCTTTCTTGTCTGTTTGTCTGCCTGTCCATCTCTCTTTCTGTATGCACACGCTGGTTCAAAGCTGCTCTCTGTTTAGAGCACAGACTGATACGTTAAGTGTTAAGTGGTGTGTTGGGTTTGGCTGTTTGGACTGGAGAGTATGTATGAGCTGTACAGCTACTTCTCCTTCATTTAAGAGAAACCGGTCATGTAGTTAAATAACTTTGATCAATTGTCCACTTCACTAAACCCTGAGGAGGGGGGGTGTGGTATAGTTCTAGTGCTGCGCATATTATGATACAGTGTACCAAAAATATGAGCAACTGATTTGGTTACTTAGTGGAGTGACTGAACGGGTAGCGTGGAACTTTGTCTTTGTGTAACTGTCAAGTAGCATAGAAATGATGATGCATGCAACTCTCAGTATGCAAGTAGCTGCATGTCTTCTCTTTTCAAGTCCTCCTCTTCATCCCCCACTTACCCCTCCTACACTTTCTCCTCTTCCTCCACCTTGGTCTTTCTCCTTCTTCATTCCTCTCCTTGCTCCTCCCCAAACTCTTCTTCTTTATCCTACAGTATATAAAGAGTCTCCAAAACATTTCTTGTCAGACTGGACAGACAGACTGGACTGGGCTGATGGCCTAAGCTGCACCTGTGCATGATTATGCATGCACATGAATAAGACTGTTGCAGACTAGACTAGACTGGACTGGACTGGACTGACATCCTAAGCTGTGCCTATGTATGATTCTGAATACATGTGAATAAGACTGTTGCAGACTAGACTAGACTGGACTGGACTGACGACCAAAGCTGTGCCCATGCATGATTCCAAGTGTATGTGAATGAGACCGTTGCACACTACACTGGACTAGACTGCCGATCGGCTGGCTGTTGGTCAACCACACTATAACCATACATCTCTGTATGTGCAAATAAACCTGGGACAACGCCAAAGCTGTCCAGTCTCCTGACTCCTGAATGTTCCTGAACACCCAAATTTCTAACACAGCCCTGACCACTACTGAAAAATAGCCACACATGCCCATTCCCTTTCAAAAGTGAAATAGTTAAAAGCAACTTCCATCCTATCGAGCTTCAGGGCAGGAAAAGTATACCTGAGGCCCATTTAGGGGGTTATTTTGGTTGTTCTCTCCACTGCTTGAACATTAGGAACAGACATGCTCCTCTGCTGTGCATCCGCTGTATATGAGGCATTTTGCCCATCTGCAGCCACTTCAGAAGTACATCAGGACTAGAGATGGAATTTTAGGGCATGATGGGTTTTATAATAGCAAACATTATAACTGCTCCACCGATCGGCCTCTGTACGTATCGACAAAGTCCATTAACCAGGCACAAGGGTACGCGCTGCAAGCACAAAAACATTACTGCTGGCTTCTTAATGAAATTACGACTAGGTCAGAGCAGCGCTATCAACAAACCACTTGAACATTTGAAATGTCTTAAGTGCAGTGCAAACATACTTACAGTCTAATAGTTAAGACTAAGAAGCACGCTGCTGAAAGGATTTAGAGGTATGGGTTTGTGGACAAAAGGTAGACTAAATATCAAAGTTTTAAAGTGAGCGAAAAAAGGAAAAGTTTTGAACAGTGAAACGAGGAGGAGGAGGGTCACGTGTCCTGACGTACAGGCAGCGTTATCCTTCATGCCTCACAGATGATGACAGTGGATAAACAGTTCTCTGTCCTTGACTCTGAACTGTCTTATGACAAATGAAAGTTCTGCCAGGAAGACTCCATGACTGCTACTTCACTCATTCATTCATTCTTCTGACCAGTCGCAGTCTGCCATCTGACTTTAAAAGGATTCAGCTTACACTCCTGTTCTGCCACTTTCCGGTGCCGACCACCAGTTTAGTCCCGGTCCTCTTGCCAGGGTGTAGTCTTCACCTCTGCTGTCCATATCTGGCAGGATCTACAAGGGTCTGAACGCTTCAAGACCTGGGGGACCCCAAAGCGTCTGTATTTCATAAGAACTGTTATCCTCCAAATTGTACACCTTACTGAGGATTAAAATATCGTTTTCCATCACTTTTGCCTTTTGAGTCTTTCTGGCAGAAATGTGTTCATTCTATGACATGCAGGGTATATACAGTAATCACTGTAGGCCACACAGCTTTCATAATTCTGCAGAAGTTTTTTATTTGTCTGAAGGTCATCTGGAGCGATTGGTGCAGTGTGTGACAGTGTGTAACGTTCTGGCGCCTGTGGTGTTATAATAACCCATGCACCATTTAAGGCAGAATGGGAAAATTCCAACAAGAAGCTGAATATCAGTACCATGATACAAACGCTGAGCAATTTAAGGTGGAGTGGAATAATTCCAACAAGCAGCTGAATGTCAGCACCAGAATACAGAGGCTGTGCCATTTAAGGTGGAATGGGAAAATCCCAACAGGAAGCTGAATGTCTGCACAATAATACAAAGACTGCACCATTTTAAGGTGGAATGGAATAATTCCAACAAGCAGCTGAATGTCAGCACCAGAATACAAAGGCTGCACCATTTAAGGTGGAATGGGAAAATTCAGACAAGAAGCTGAATGTCAGCACCATAATACAAAGGCTGCACTGTTTAAGGTGGAATGGAATAATTCCAACAAGCAGCTGAATGTCAGCACCAGAATACAAAAGCTGGGCCATTTAAGGTAGGATGGAAAAATCCCAACACAAAGATAAATGTTGGCACCAGAACACAAAGGCTGCGCCATTTAAGGTGGAATGGAATAATTCCAACAAGAAACTGAATGTCAGCACCAGAACACAAAGACTGCACCATTTAAGGTGGAACAGGAAAGTTAAAATAGGAAGCTGGTCAATATGAAACTGATTTCAGCCTTATAGTTTTATTGCATCGCTGGTAGTTTGATAAGGAGATTTAAGCTGTCAAAATGACCTGATATGACACATTTCAACAAGGCTTCGTTTTCTTTCTTCAGCTTCCAGCAGGTGCGATAACGGCACCAAATTCAAGCTGCTGCTTCAATGTAAAACACGAAACGTGAAAGTTCCTCTATACAGTTTCATGAATAACATTTATTCATATAATTAACCTTTATATAAACAACACTAGCTGATTACTGTCCTATATGCACTCTCATGGAATGACTCTCAGCCTAATCAAAAACTGTGGCACACAACTTATAATAAGTGAATTCTAATTAGGATTACATCACACCACTACAGCGTTTAGCATTTAGTAAACCACACTGAGTTAACTGATCAATGTGTTACCAGTATCTTGACTGTGTTGTTGTGACTACTTAATTGTAGGAAACTGAGAAGAGAATTCCCACCAGGCTAACGTTAACTGACACACTTGAGGATAAAGGACACCTGATTTATCCAAATATACTGACCTCTTTCATTATCATAAAATAGTTATGATATAAAATCAATACTCCAAATCTCGCTAATCTGACAAAAAACCAAATTGTGCACTACAACTGAAGGGAATGTCTGCTAACTTTCCATCTGGCTTATACATCTCAGCAACAGCTATTACAAAAAAGTGCATTCATGGGCAGAGCATGTATAGGTTAATTGTGTGCCATAAAGTCGCAGTATCCAAAGAAAAAGCATCCGCCTCTCTCCACAGACCATGCTCTCTTTTCTCTTTCACCACAGTGATGGATCCCTCGGTATGCCTTTTGTCACTGAATGTCACATAACAGCTTCACTCTGAGTCATGGTGGGTTATTAAAGCAGTCGCACCCTCATGCGGTCAGCTCTGCCTGTGGCTGGATGGCTCCTGCGGCTGCAACCTGAGCGATGTCTGTGGAGGGGTCACACAGGCCTGATTGTTCCAGCAGCGCCATCCCTCCCTCTTGCTTTATTAGATCGTCAAGACAAGGCGGTTTAGTTAATTGCCTCATTTGCAGATTGAAATATTATGCGGCAAATGGACTCTGTTATGGGCGCTTTTGAGTGCTTTTCTGGATTGATGGTTCGTGCGGAATTGATTTTTTTTTTTTTTCTCCCTGTCGCAGTTTCTCATTTTCTCTCACTTTGAAACGAGAGATTCCCCCAGGCACAGTGTGTGTGTGTGTGTGTGATTTAAACCACTTTCTGGGTTTGAAAACATTTGAAAACTGTACAGAAAAAAATGATGTGTTAAATTTGACTTGATTCAAGTATGTAGATCATTTTTGCATGAATAAAATATGTCAAATTTATGCATTTTTGTCATTTGGTTTACTTTTGGCAATAATTATGTTGATGCAATATATTCTGTTCATGTGAGACATGTAAAGTGCACAGATCTACACAGTCAGATGACCAGTATAAGATTAACCTACAGAGCTCCAGAGTCTAAACTCCTGCGTAATGAAATCTGCAAACAGCAGTCAAAATGAATCACAGTGGTGCTGATAGAAACCAGACATCTGAAGAGTGTTCAAACCCTCATAAAAGCAACATTACAATAAAGCATTACATGAAATAGGTCTCACAGTGTTTCTTGATATCTGACACATTGTTCTACCATATGGCCTTTATGGTCTATGATTCAGTTCTTTAATGGTCAGGACCCCCACAGGACCACCACAGAGCAGGTATTATGTGGGTGGAGTATCATTTTCCACACTGCACTGACACTGACGTGGTGGCGGTGTGTTAGTGTATGTTGTGCTTGTGTGAGTGGATCAGACACAGCAGTGCTGCTGGAGTGACCTCATTGTCACTGCTGGACTGAGAATCATCCACCAACCAAAACTATCCAGCCAACAGCGTCCTGAGGGCAGCGTCCTGTGGGCAGCGTCCTGTGACCACTGATGAGGGATTAGAGGATGACCAACACAAACCCTGCAGCAGCAGATGAGCTAACGTCTCTGACCGTACATCTACAAGGTGGACCAGCATGGTAGGAGTGTCTAATAGAGTGGACAGTGAGTGGACACAGTGTTTAAACACTCCAGCAGCACTGCTGTGTCTGATCCACTCACACCAGCACAACACACGCTAACACCCCACCACCACGTGTCACTGCAGCACTGAGAATGATCCACCACCCACATAATACCTGCTCTGTAAAGATAGCATCTTTAAGAAACCACCATACACTCACAAAGCGAAATCCTTGACCATGCTGCATCCTGCATGACCTGGTCAGTGGTTGGCCCTCTTTTGAAGATAAACAGCCACCGTACAGTGCGGTATAGTGTCAAAAAATTAGTGCACCAGTGCAGACACTCCACATCAACAAGTGGCAGCACTCTGTGACTGATCCCAAGAGCTGTTCAGTTTCTCAGCACCCCTCTCAGCATTTAGCCCATTATTATATTAAATTAAAGCCATATCGATACCACAGAAAGCCACCGTAGATCATATGTGAGTTGACTGAATGCACATACAGGAAATGCTGTATTGTGATTAATGTGACCATTATTACAGAAATAAAAATGCCTTTTGAATTATATGTCAACTCTTATTCTTTTAAATCATCTTCATGTGCAAAACTGAACTGAAATGGATAAAGCATTCTGGGGGGAAAAACTGCCTTATTCTCTTATAATACTTTGAAAATGGTTAAATGAACATATTAACAGACATTCACATACAATCACTACTTATTGTATTATGATGTTATTTGTGTTTGTTCTAAAATTATCATTAGTAGCAGCAGCTATATATATACACGTGTTTAACGTGGCAGTAACATCAGGCTCCTGCAGATGCCGCTGCATGAGGATGATGGGGCTATAAATACCTGTGGCGTGTGAGTGATGGTATCCATAGATTGAGAAGAGGTGATACAGTGCAGTGAATGTCTTGTTCCATGTGTGGAAAATGGGCCATCAGGGTCTACCAGCAGTGGCAAAAATTCCGGTCTACAGGAGATTCTCCTCAGAATTGTGTGTGTGTGTGTGTGTGTGTGTGTGTGTGTGTGTGTGTGTGTGTGTGTGTGTATGTGTATGTATCATTACATGGTGTTTATAAATATATATATATATACAGGGGTTGGACAATGAAACTGAAACACCTGTCATTTTAGTGTGGGAGGTTTCATGGCTAAATTGGACCAGCCTGGTGGCCAATCTTCATTAATTGCGCATTGCACCAGTAAGAGCAGAGTGTGAAGGTTCAATTAGCAGGTAAGAGCACAGTTTTACAGTTTTGCTCAAAATATTGCAATGCACACAACATTATGGGTGACATACCAGAGTTCAAAAGAGGACAAATTGTTGGTGCACGTCTTGCTGGCGCATCTGTGACCAAGACAGCAAGTCTTTGTGATGTATCAAGAGCCACGGTATCCAGGGTAATGTCAGCATACCACCAAGAAGGACGTTTTCCTCCACCAGCATCACGTAGTGACCTGGCCACTATCCTGCAAGAAGAATGGCTTAAAATCCCTCTGACCACTGTGCAGGACTTGTATATGTCATTCCCAAGACGAACTGACACTGTATTGGCCGCAAAAGGAGGAGGAGGCCCTACACCATACTAATAAATGATTGTGGTCTAAAACCAGGTATTTCAGTTTCATTGTCCAACCCCTGTATATATATATATATTTATTTATTTACATATATATATATATATACATACACACACACATACTGTACATATATACACACAGTACATATACTGTATAAATATGTGTATATATCATTAAATGGTGTTGAAAATGCTGTCTGAGTGCTTCATCATGGTTCTATTTAATGCAAGTTCCTGTTTGTGTGCTGCTGACTGCGTAGCGCAGATATGAAACTCTATTTCTGCGAGGTAAAAAGTTTCACAAAAAAAACCCAAGCCACATTAGTGCACCATTGTCCTTGGAGGTGCCACTGCCATGAGAAAGTCTGCTTTTGCAAATCCATCCTGCAATGCTGACTCTCGATAGCTTTGCAGTGGAAGAAAGCCAGGATTTCCTAATTCAGTGAGAATGCAGACTTCTCAACAGATTGATCTGCAACAGGGGACAGTCTATTCTTTAACCGGCCACTCTCTGAAAAAAGCAGCTCACGGAAGAGTGTGTTTTTGAGCGCGCCCCGAGGAGCTGAGAGTCCACTCTGAACTGCAGTTGGTGCAAGGGAGAAATGAAAGAGCGCCTGTGAGTGGGGAAGCGACTGACCATCTGATTAGACCACTGCTCATCACCCTGACAACCGGCAGCATCCATGGACCCTTTCTACGTTGACATCCACATGGGTGAGTCCTTTATTGAGGCTTTGGGCCTCAGTGAGTGGGGAATGGTCATTGCATTTGCGGGTGATCAAGTGTTTGAGCGGCGGTGAAAAACAGTTCAGATGTATGATTTATATAACTGGGAAAGATTAGGTTTTTCATATGCATCGAATGTAAACATATATGTGTGGCTGCAGCTGTGGTGCATTTGCATTGTCTTGGAGTTAAAGGAGGTGTATATTACATGGCTTTCCCAACAGGAAACCAGTGAGTAGACGAGGAGAGCCAAAGCAAACGCTGATATCCGCACAATTATATCTCAGTGATAAATGTTCACTCGTATGCATTCGCATTTCTCAACGTTGTTGCACAAGAAGATCAGCCTGTTAATATAGAGCAGTGTTTATCTTCAAACTACGCAAATTACTGTAAGTAGCAGTTTAGCGTTTCATGGGAGGACAGCATGATCCTCGGTGTTACTTTTGTTGGCTGGCTCGGAGGCTGAACTATTTGGCTCGGCTGCCATACTTAGCCCATGGATTTCATCTGTCAGGACAAAAGAGAGAGAGAGACAGAGAGAAAAAAGAGCGGGGTGGGGGGAGAAAATGCTAAATTAAATCTAACACATAAATTTTGGGCCTGACAGAGGCTTGGCAAGGCGCAGAGGCCTCATACCGCCGGGAAGCGCTCGCGTCTTTGTCAAGAGGGGCTTTGGAGTATTGATTTTGCAACAGGGCTGGCACAGGCTGCAGGAATGTAGGCCACTGCTGTTGCAAAAGTCCTGTTTTTGTGGGGTGGCTGTGGCTCTGCTCCCAAACCCGGAGTATCAGACTGAGAATCAGATGGACGTGTTTTTACGCACCATTGTCACCTCACTGTATCTGCCCGGTTACATAGCTACCTTCGTATTGCCTTTTCTACTTCTCAGAGCTGAATGTCAGGATCTTGTTGTTTGCAGACGTAAAAAGACCATGCGCCATATTGACTAGCCCGCGGTCCTTTTCCATTGAATGAGTAGACTGAGCCCAATGACAGAGACGCTGCAAGTGCTGAACGAGACTGGAAAGAAAGGCCTTTGACACTCAAGGTGTGAGCAGCTGCCTTTGACACATAAGGTGTCACTGAGCCCTTGTCAAGTTTCAGTCAGTTTTTTACATTGCATGCAGAGAAAAAACGGAGATGCTTAGTAGTGTACAGAAGCTCAAAACCAGGAATCTGTGTGTGTCTGAAAAACCATTGTAGAAATAAAGAAGGCACGTAGCTTTTAAATCTTGTGCTTAAAGGAGCAATATGTCAGATTTTTAGCCTAAAACATTTCAAAATTAACTAAAATTATCATGAAAATTATCAAGAAATAACAGTTTTGACAGGTTATCAAAGACATCTATGTATTGTGTTGCAGAGATATCTACTGAAATTAGCATGCTAGCCCCAGCCGATCCTGTCTCATAATACCACTTTGTACATCAGAACGTCATAGTGAGTCACTGTAGCGTGGATTCGCTTCCAATTAGATCATTTAAGGTGCAGGTGAACAGTGAAAGGAAGAGTAAAGGCACTGATAGCTGAAGCTCTTTGCAAGCGACCACCTCTGTCGCCTGCTCTCAGCAAGAAACCACATTCAGCAGCAAGTAAAAGAAGAGATATAGATAGAAGCCAAACAAGAGCTAACATTGGTGCTGCTGTTCACCACTAGAGACGCTCTGGGAGAATAAAGGGATGAAGTCCAGTGCTGAACTCGCGGCATTTCATCTAGACCAGTAAGCAGTGGTGGACACATGTCACATAGCTGAGTTACGCAAACCAAATGACCGTTGTACCCTAATTGGTGGGCTCATTCACACTTTTCTTGTTTGGACATGTTATGTATTTTTTGTTGTTTTGGGTTTTTTTTGCAGACATAAGCCAAAAGGAATAATGTAGTAGGAATAAGGAATAATAGGAATAATAATTAATACATACAGTATTAAAATATTATGCTTGCTCAAGCCAAGTCAAACATCATAGATTAATAGCACTGATATAGTATGTACTAGTTACATACAGTATCATTACTGAAACTGATAATATATTACTGATAACGTATGTAATAACACAATATACAGTATCAATATGGGATATAGCATATATATCAGTATAGCATTATATATACATATCATATGAATAAGAATAGGAATAACAGCTGACGTAGTACGTAAAAGTGGTGTTAACATTCAATAACATATTGCTTTTTATATATTTGTTGATTATTTATCTGTATTAATACAAATGTTAGTGTTTTTAGGGAGTGTTCATAAGGCTACATCACACTGAACATTTCATTTAGCCTCTTCTGAAACAACAATAAGCATTTGATTTCAGTAATGATTAAACAGCTTTCTTAACAGTTTTCTGTCCTTCATGAATATTCATTGAACTGAATGGGGAACTAGAGCTTTTAAACTGTGCAGAAAAAGAGATAAACGTTTTTTTGTGCAACAAAATTTATATTAGAGGTGGAGATATGGCAAAAATATACACTCATTGTCAAAAGAATAGTTGCACGCAAAAGGAAGTAGTGTCTCTCAGTATGGCGTCAAAAGGGTTGTAAAGGTTGTAGAGGTTCCTAGTGGTGTCCTGCAATAATCCATCCCATGCAGCTTGAATATTCTCACACAGTTCCTGCAGATTGTGCGGTAGGGGTGGAGATGGAGTGACACCAGGCCTTCTAGACGTGTGACGTGCGACAACAAACCATTCATCTTGACGTTGACCACGGTGCCTCGACATACAGATTCGTTGGTCGTTTCCACCAAGACAAAAGCGGGACTCGTGACTGAAGATGACCTGCTGCCACTCCATGACAGTCTAGCACAACACCATTGCAGCCTTTGGCGACGCTGACGTGGTGTAAGGGGCAGTCATCATACTGGTCTGATTGCATGTAGTCCTGCGTCGTGCAGTCGTCTGCCAACGGTGCTGCACTAACAGGATGACTCATGGAGGGCATCACTGCTCACTGAATGGCTCAGTCAGGTACAGCAATAAGGGCCGTCCTTGCTTACATCACATGCACAGCCGAGCGTAAAACTTGAATCATTCACGTGTCACACCATGTCAAACCTACCCACCAAGTTTCATTCCTGTCGATTAATCCCTTCTGGGTGCAACTATTCTTTTGACGATGAGCGTAATATGCTACATCAAGAGTATATGCAGCATATCAGGATATGTATTGTTTCAGACTCACATCAGCTCATCAACTTCTATTTAGTTTACTTTTGACTGGTGCTGTATCCAAGGCCTGTAAATATCTAAGGTAAAAGGCTTTCATAAGGACTTTCGCACAGTAATGCATAAATATATATATATATATATATATCCGTGTGTGTGTGTGTGTGTGTGTGTGTGTGTGTGCGTGTTGAGATCTCTTCTTAGACTGTACCTTTACTTCAGCATACTTTTTGAGCCTTTTATCCTACACAGGCCTTTTCTTTCCCTTTTTTCATTGCACTGCAGACACTTCTGAGCAGCACCACTGAAAAAAAGATGAAGGATCCATCTTCAATGAGACAAAACCTCACCCCGAGGATGTGGGAGCCTAAGCCACACCCTTGGATCCTATCCGTATATTGACTATGACTAAGTAATGGAAAAAGTGTTCCACCCCACCCAGCCGCAGCATAACACAACATTACACCACCATTATTCTTCTTCCGTCCTTCTTCATTTAACACAATTGGCAAATAGTTCTGGGTTTTTCCCTGTCATTTCACTTTGCCCAAGTTCTAATGCTGTAGGCTCAAAGAAACCATCACTCATCTGCAACCATGAGCGACGATCCGTTACATGATACATGGCATGGGATTCCACCAATGGGTGGACAGTGACAGAATAAATTCATATTTAATGTTGCACTCAAGTAGCTTTTTCAAAGACTGGTCATTTAATAGTTTTGGTTTTGGAAGCTTCCACGAAAGCCTTTTGGTATTATTGTGCTTAATTTAAAAATGCTCAATATGGATTTGTTTATAAGCTATAAATTATTATAGTAATAATTATAGTCAGTATTAGAGGTATAAGAAAATATTGATACACTTGAGTATCACAGTGTTAGGTTCTGTGATACTGTATTGATTGTCAGAAACACAGCATTGATTTTTAATTAATAGTTTAGATTAATGTAAAGATTGGTGGCAGATAGTGCTTCATTTTGTGTTGTTTTTCAACCCCCAACCTCTAGAGAGCGGCGTTGTAATCTATGCATAGCCATTAGACTCTTCCACTCCATTGCAAGTAGCACAAAGGTGCACCGCTAATATTAGCATTAGCAAACCTATGCATACAACTGTGTGTTTTTATACTATGGCAGTTTCCATTTTCCTAAGAATCGCAATATATAGCTTTGATTTCAATATCAGAATATACTGAACCATAATCCCTGTTTTTTGATGTCTACCATATTGCAAGGTCACACAGCCCTAGTCAGTATAGCTGGCTATCGGGTTTCACTTAGTTGCTTCTCAGCTAGCTAACTTTGGGTTTATGTGAGACATTGTGGGCCAAGATTATGTTGTGGGGTTTATGTGAGACTTTGTGTTAAAAGGTTATTAATATACACTATATGACAACACAATATGGTGCGCTGTTTCATTATTGACCAGTTTTTGATAACAAACTATTTCTACCACATATTACTACTTTCACGTCCATGCGCCGTTTCCCAGCTCATCACTCACATTAACAGTGTTTCCTCTATTCAGTTTATTAAAACTCCTTTTGGGTGACGTGACAAAGAGGCCTTGGTGTTATGTAATGCAAAGGAAGTTCCTTCATAAGACAGTCCTACTGGTAATCATTACACATTTTCACACTTTTCCTGAGGCTGTACCACCTGACATGCAAACTGAGTCATTCTAACCAAAATGACTCAAAATCATATGCTTTCCAACATTTGTGAAAGAGCTACTGACCTTGGTATTGCACCATGAAGGTCACTTGATGTGACCATCTTTATGATGCAACACCCAGGCCCATGTTTCATAAAAGCATGTCAAAATAAAAGTCCTTTGTTTTTGGTTGTGCCAGTTGACATTTGAGGAAATAGTGACCTGGTGACCTGGAAGTTTTTTAAGGGAGAGAAGCACTTTTAAAGTTGTCTTATTTTGCAGCATTGATTGTTTTTCAATGTTTTTCATAAATGGAGTACAAGTATTTGATCTGGAAGTTTATATAACTAAACATTTTTCCATAGTTTACTTGATTAATGTTTTATCGTTGTCCAAAGACAAAAACACCTCCATTTTTGTCAGTTTTTAATTATATACGTCATTTGCAAACAGCAGCTGCTGTTTACACAGAGGGAAAATTGCATTTCCTGCTTGGAAGTCTGGTTCTGTTGGCTTAGATTAAAATTAAATTAGGTTTTTGGCCTCTCCTGTAAAGTTGCCATTTTTGAGTTTTTCTTAGGACAGTGGTGGTATGTGGTTGGACGGTTGTACCACCTGATATTTTAAGACTTCTGGAGGCAAACAGTAACTAAGATGAATTTTATATGGAGGCACTGACTTTTATGTTTCACATAAAAGAGGTAGTATTGAATATTTTGATATGTTTCATTTAATCATTCAGTTATTTATGTGTAAATAGACGACTGCACACTACATACAGCCTGGCCAGTACAGATACTTTACTAACCACCTCTGGTGCTTTTTGATAACTCAATTAAATATACATTATAGACAAAGATGGTAGAATTCTGTTCAATGTTGAGATGAAAAGTTAGCTTTAAAATTGTGTAATGGAAAATCTGTACTAGTAATCTTATGGATGTTTGTAGAATTGTTTCAGCGTTGCATATAATACTTATCCTCATATAGTTTTTAGTTTGGCCTTCAGAAACCTCTCTCTCTCTCTCTCTCTCTCTCTCTCTCTCTCTCTCTCTCTCTCTACCACTACATCTCCAGACTCTGCTCTATTGATCGTCTGAGTGTATGACTATAATAAGCTTTGACAGCCCTCTACACACACTTGCTCTGAGGTAGGCGGAGATCACACAGCCGATACTAGGGCTCAGTAAAGTTCACACCATCCTGCACGCATGACTGGCCGCACCATAGAGCCACACAGCAGAAACACACGTTAACACATCACACAGAGCACAGGGACGCTGGGTGCTGCCAGTGTTGCACAACTTGCTCCATCTGCAGGGTCTTCTGCTCTGCACCTTGTGATAATGTGCACTGATGCATCAGCCCTGCTGATCTGCAGGGATTTGTCATTGTCTTCTACTGAAAGTTCATTACTTGATTTACTGTTTCAACATTCAGAATTATTTATTGCCATGCAAGAACATTGCCAGCAGGAGCTCACAATAAACAATAAACAATTTAACCAACAATTAAAAAAAACAGGAGAAGTCAATAGATGGATAAAAATCAGCTGGCTGATGTTGAGGTTCTGCTGATTTATACAGTAGGTATCAGCAAAAATACTGCTGATGGAGCACAGATACGTCATGGTTAGGTTTAGACTGTAACACACAGCCGTCTCTGATGTGAGGACATGGTCTCATGCTCATTTGAATGATTTCTTGGTTTCTCTGTCATATGTGAACCTCCCGAGCAGCACAACCATCTGAAGCCGGCAGCATATTTCAAAGAGAAATTAGACTTCAAAGCAAAGCGGCGTCTTTTTGGCCAAAATGACACAGCGCTATGGGTTCACACGGTGCGGTGCTGAACACAGCTACTAATCACAGCATTATTTGTTCTGAGACCTCCTCCTGACTGTAGTTGGTCTTAGTCATTGTGTTATTCATTCTAAGACCTCCATCTACCTACAGAGGATAACAAAGCGACTACAGAGGATAACAATGGCACAGTATCCCCCTTTAGCAACCCCTTGGGATTGCTCAGTGAAGGCCTAGCAGTACCTTAGCAAACATCTGGAATACTAACTTATAGGCCTAGCAGGGATAACCTGGGATACTATAGCAAAGACCTTAGCAACCACCTGGCGAAATATTGCTTAGACCTAGCAGGGATTACCGGGAATAGGATAGCAAAGGCCTAGCAGAGATAACCCGGAATAGCATAAAAAAGGTCTAGTTGTACCTTACCAAGCCAGGATAACCTGGGACAGCATAGCAAAGCCTGACAGCACCCTAGCACAGACTGGGATGTCATAGCAATGGCCTGGCAACCTTAGCAACCACCTTGGCACCTTTGTATAGACCTACCAGGGATAAACTGTTATAGCCTAACAAAAACCTTTGCAAACACCTGGGATGTCAAAGCAATGGCCTGGCATCAACTTAACAGCCATTCGGAATAACACAGCATCCTAGCATTCCAATCACCTTCTTAGTTCACTGCAAAGTGGACTGCACAAGTTATTCAGATATATTAAGGGTGATTGGAATATACATTAAGCTGGTTGACAAAGTAATTGCTATAGAATCTTGGAATCAACATTAGCAACCACTTGGGATACTATCACATAGACCTAGGAGGGATAACCTGCTAAGTCTAGCTGCACCTTAGCAAACACCTGGTGTGTTATAGCGATGGCCTGGCAACTACTTTACTAAATTTGTTATTTGGGATAACACAGCAATGGCTTAGCAGCATCCTAGCAACTACCTGGGATTCCAAAGTAATTGCTTTATCAAGTAAGCCTCATAGTTTCCTGCAGAGTGGACTGCGTTCCAGACCATAGGGAGTGAAAAAGTTCTGTTGGATGGGAATCTCAAGGTACAGGGTATAGTGAACAACGCTTTGCCACTTTGCAAGCTTCAAGAAAGTTTACCCATCAGTCATTGCATATCTTTTAAAGATGCATGTTTGATTATTGGCAAGTGTGTACAGAATATAATATGCTGCTCAGGGACCCTTCAAAGCTTGTTCACCAACTTTCCCCTTCTAGTTCAGTTTGTTTCCTGTAGAGGAAGGTATAAAAGGTAATCTGAACAGGGTGTTCAAGTTTTGTATATGGCAATACATACAAATTAAAAAGTCCATTAGTGTGCAGCTCTCAGGCTTGTTTTCTGTTAAAGGAACTTCAACAAGTGTTTTGAGTGACAACTGACTTTACAGTCAGATTTACTGTGCCCTTGCTTGGAAGGAGGCTGATTTATTCTGTTAACTGGCCTTTAAAAGTTGGGTAGACCTGTTGTTTTTGGTGCGCCGCGGTAAGTAAATGTTGCTCGCGGTGAGGTAGTAAACTGGCAGCGGTGAATAAATGGAAGTGTGTTCCAGACCACGGCTAATGAGCTGGCCGAGCAGGAACATGTTCATCAAACCCTCAGAAACAAAAAAGGGCTAAAATCTGCATCCTGTCCAGTAGCCCCATTCACATGTACCTGATTTGTAATTACTTCCAAATGTGGTTTGTTTGATCACAATCCCTTCTCCTCTCGATCTGTGGCAACATACGAAGGACCTTCTATTTAAAGCGAAGGGAAAAAATATTGTCCAGGGAAAGAGGTAAAGGAGTTCATGCTCTCAATACAATGGACAAAGCAGTGGAAAAGCAAGGAATTCCATACTGATTGTACAGCAACGGCAGTTGCAGTATCTGCTTTTTCCACTACCGGTAAGGTTCAGCTTGCATGCTTCCATGGAGCCTTCTCCCAACACCAAGTTTAAGTGAGGATCTTAATTGGGAAAGGAGGCGGCGCTAGCCATCAAAGTCATCTGATAGTTTAATTGCAGTCTGAAAGTTTTAAATAATGAAGAAGATCCTATCTATGATTTTCACTTAAGTCCACACTCGATGCAGTTTTGAAAGCTAGATGGTACTGCAAAATTAATTTTCCTGTGCAGACATCTTCATATCGATCACGGCGAAGTGAGGCTGAGCTCCGGCAAATTTAGTTCATTAATTTTGAAACCAACTTTTAATATCATGTCAGTAATTATTTGCACCTAGAAATAGACTGCATTAACCCATGTGCAGGAAACTGTTACGAGCAGCGGAGTGAGGAAGTCTGCAGCACCGCTGCCCAATTTCTGAGTTGAATTTAAAGATGTGCTTCTTTTTCAAGCCCAAGATATCAACGTTTGGTGTGAAGAAGGGTGTTTAATGGCTAAACATGGATTAGTCAGGAACGTGTCTGACTTTCTGTACTTCTTTCAATATTGGAACTGCCAGAAATTTCTAACCCCAGTCATTCTGAATTATAATAAAGGAGACACACTATAAAAAAACTCAGATTTTCAGTTCTTGTGTTCATACATTTGGGTATCTGGAGAGACCACCAACCACAAACTGTGAAACAAGACAACCCAGTCCGTTTTTTATGGGCTGCCTCGATCAGAAAACATGTGGCTCAAGAAGCCAATCAGATTTGGCTCCTTTTCCTACACCATGTGGCAACTTGTTATAATAATTCCACCACCTATTTGAGCATCTCTGCCCACAGCTTCAGGACTACCTCTGCGAAGGCATGCCATATTGGTGCTGGTATGGTAGTTAAAGGTTACCAGGCACAATAAATGATGATAAATTTAGACTGAATATTCTCATGCAGTTCCTGCAGATTGTGCAGTAGGGGTAGAGGTGCAGTGACACCAGGGCTTCTGGACATGCGACAGCGTCTTGGCGCTGACCACTGTGCTTCCACACACAGATTTGTTGGGTGTCTCCACCAAGACAAAATCGGAACTCGTTACTGAAGATGACCTGCTGCCATTCTGAGTCACTCCATGACAGCTTGGCACTACACCATTGCAGTCATTGGTGACGTTGACGTGGTGTTAAAGGCAGTCGTCGACCAGTGATGCTGGCACTAACAGGATGACGCATGGAGGGCATCACTGCTCACTGAATGTCCACAATCGTAGCTGTTGGCTCAGTCAGGTACAGCGATAAGGCCTTGCTTATGTCACATGCGTGGCTGAGCATGAAACTTGAATCATCCGCATGTCTCACAATATCAAACCTACCCACCAAGTTTCATTCCTGAGGGTTGATTCCTTCTGGCTACAACTATTTGTGCAACTATTCTTTTGACGATGAGTGTACGTCAGTACATTTGAGGGACATTTTGAGCATATCTCAGTATTATTGTGTTTTATTGTGTGTTGTGCATATATTGTGTTTACAGCCTTGCAGTGTACCACTACTTCTAAGGATGGTAACGTGAGGTTTCAGTCACAGTCTAGTTAAGCAATACATTGCATATTGCAAATACCAAAACGAATGCAGCTTTCTTAGTAACCTTTTACCCTTTTTTCTGATGGGCCAATTCGTTCAAAAAAGACAGCAAGATTAATTTCTGATTAGTCTTGTGTTTGCACAAGAAGCCTTTGTCTTTCATCTGCTTACAAGGGAGTGGGCCTGGATTTGTGCATATAGCAGAAAAACATAAAAGAACTGCAGAATTGCTCAAGCATTGCAAAACTGAATATTAATATTGTGAAAACAAGCCTACGTCTACCAGGACACACATTACTAAAATGGGAGCCTTGCAGTTTCAAGCACAAACATATGTGTTTGCACAAGGCTGTCCAGCGTAGCTCTGTGAAGAGATTTACCATTGCTGTGAATTACTCAGAACAGAACAACTCGTTGAAATACGGGTCTTGCAGTGTGCCACTAAGGCAGTGGAAGCTGGAGCCAAAAACTGAGCACATGTTTCAATAATGCATGAGATAAATTGGTTTACTTAATCTGCTCTCTCTCTCTCTCTCTCTCTCTCTCTCTCTCTCTCTCGCATAATTTTGTATTTAGTGCCATAAAACTTCCCCAGTTGTTTCATTTGACAGTTTATATCTGCACATGCTCTCGCTAATGATAGAGGTATTCCTACAATGGGTGTTTATACTGATTTTGAAATATCCACAAACCTTCTGTTGGTTGCTCCCAGTTGGCTTTTTAATAAGAGCTTGGTTTGCTAATGTGTCTTCAGCGGGCACCCTGATGCAATGATAGCGAAAGACATTTCTGTTTTCTATCACTTCACTTGCGGTGATTACACACTGACTGTCTCCACTGCCTGCTAAAGCGCTGGTGAGCCCAGTTAATGTGAAAAGCAGCCTGCGATCAGGGCCTTCAGTCACCCATGGGAGTCCACAGTGAGGCCCGTCAGGACGCTGAGTGAGCACATCCACGCAATCGGCCTAACGCAACCCTTGTGATAAATCAGAAGCACGCTTATCCCTTCATCGGCCCTCGTGATTCAGGGATAAAGCACTGAACTGAACTGAAGCTACTGTGGGAGGCAGAGTGCAATGCAGACAGAAAAGTAGTCGAGATGATATCATTATTGTCAGAGGTGGAGTCCTAGTCTGAAGAGTTTCCTGGGGGCAGTGGGTTACACATATAAGTCGATTTCTGAGGGGATAGGTACACTGTCCCCCACTGTCGAGATCAACTCATCTTCACATGGTTTCTGTGAAAACCAACAGCATTATAGGATATAATAGTAACTGAGGGTTAAAAGGTATCTAAGTGAGTTCCTTGTGACTGAAACGTACCTATTAGCATGTAATACCTCCGTGGTATTACACCGCCAAATATTAAAATCTGCTTTGGAGCCATTTTCCACACATGGTACGAGACCTTCACTGCACTGTACCACCTCTTCTCAATCTATGAATCCCGTCACTCACAGGTATTTATAGCCTTATCATCCTCATGCAGCGTCATCTGCAGGAGCCTGAAGTTACTACCACCTTAAACACACAAGGTGACTATTTTTTTTGTCCGCGGGCCTTATTATGCTCATTTATGTTTAAGTTCATACTTGTGTTTTTGGAGTCTACTAGAATACAATTACATGCTTCAGTTTTTTCTCATACTGCACACCTGTATTCGCCCTCTGACTTAAACGCTCTGTTAGAGCTCCTGAGTCTTTAAGCCCCGCCTCCTGATGAGCCCAGTGTGTTCTGATTGGTCAGATAAACCTCTCTATTCTGATTGGTCAAATGGTAGAGGGCAATAAGGATTGTGTTACACGATGACATCATCGTGTAACAGAAAAATGGGCTGGAATTCCAATGAGCCGTTTCAGGCAGCAGAGAAAAGTGGTTTCTGTGGGGGAGAGTTTCTCCCTCTGGCATGTACATGTGGCATGTTATAACTGCAGACTGTTTCCATTTCATAAACACTAATAAACATTCTGATGATTCAGGTTTTGCTGTGTGAAAGGCTTTTTAATGTTGGAAAATGGTTTATGTGTTTTGCCACAAGTGAGTTTTTGGTCAAGCCATATGAATGTTCGTGCAAGCCATAAGCGAATCATAAATCTCGTCAGTGTCCAAAGAAAAACAAGCATCTCTAAAATAGGAACTTCAGGAGGAGGCAAAAAATGTATTTGGTTTGAATGCAGATAAATGCAGAGATATCTTATTTAAAGCAGTTTTAGAGTATTAATATTGGTCCAGCCATCATATTATATTCACAATGACAGCTGCTGAACTCAAATTGTGCCGAAAACTACAAACTGCAGCGGACAACGATGATGACATATGTTTTATACATATTCATATTCAATTTAAATTTTGGATTTAAAAATGCTTATTTGGTATATTATGTGCATATACAGTGCAACTTCTGGTGAATAAACTGGTTAATTGATTTTGGTTTTGACACCGTATTTTATTTTTCTGTTTAAAAACTCTATTCATCTAGAAAGACATCTACAGTAACTGGCTGCTGAAGTGCATTACGTTCACAGTTGCTGTGTAAAAAAACAGACGACTGTAATAATTATTCAATAACAGTTTATTACTGCAAACATAAGAGCAGTAATCTTATGGTCCAAAGTTTGAAAGCTTGCACACTCATGTTTGGTTGAGTTCCTAAGTGAAAAGTGCACATTTTTATAACAGCCAGTTTTAGACTCAGAACCTAATGATGTGGTTTGGGATGGGCCGAATATAGACATACTTTTTAGGGCTCAGGTCAGGTTCAGACTTAAAACACAATGCTGTGTGTTGGGTTAAGCTCAGACAGAATTTTTTTGGGGTTTACATCAACATTTCAGGCCTGATTAAAGCTGTAGCTGTGATACATCTTGCAATATCATGTAGTAGCGTGCTCAAGAAGAGTTAGTTTGGGTTATTATCTGCTTGTGAAGGCTGGACTAGTTACCCCCAGGGGATACGTGTGTACTGAGAGACAGACAAGAGCTGAGAGCTGTGAGAACAAGAGGTAAGCTAAGACTTAAAGCAAACCGTACAGCGTAGCTGTGGCCAACAACAACTGGTTAATAAAGCACCGTGTGAAAGCTGTGTCTCTTTTAATAGCAATGAACGCTACAATGTTACCACAGTTACTATAAGGACTTCTAGCTGTAGAGTATGCTGAGCTGAGTTCACCTCAGAGCACACACACATAGAGTGTTCAGAAGCCTCAGACAAGACTGAAGGCTGCCGAAGTCCCAGGCCGTGACGGACATGAAGCAGCCGGGTCTGGCTGGGAAGGGTAAATCGATCCTAACTGCCTGAGATCAATAGCAATAATGGTGACACTCTTGTTTGGCCCTGACCTAACACTGACAGATGAGCAGAGACAGCAGATTCTCCACAGGGACACTGGACGCATCTCCTGCTAGCAGGAATGGACCACACACCTGCAGGAGAGCTTTGAAAAGTTTATAAGGGGCTTTAATGGGTTGTTGCCCCCATGTTGCTTGAAAATGTTGTGGGTTGTTAAATGGAACATTTGATCAAAACTGGTTTGAAGTCAGAGCTGAAAATGCATTTCAGACTTTTAAAAGACTTAGACTAAAATTCTCTAGCTTTGACCTTTGACCCCATATCTTAATTAGATTTATTTTATTACAATACATGATTAATTAACATTCAATTAAGTTTATACCAATACAATCATAACACCAAAACTTTACCAAATGCTCCAGAAGTGACTGCTTTAGTAGTTCAGTTCCAGCTCATTTTTAACAGAACGCAAAAATGCCAGTCAGTATACAAATAGAAGGATCATATTTCCCATTAGAACAGAAATATTAATTAATAATTAAAAATATGTGTGTTTCAGTAGATGATTCAGTAGAAGATTTCACACTGATTTTCAGACTTTGATACACATTTACTTTAAACAATGGGATGAAACTGCTTACCATGAAGGCCATAAAGGACTGTGATGCTGTCTCACTTCCTGCTTTAAAATGCAGGAAGGGGTGTGGCTAAAATAAGACTCCGCCCATGGACTTAAACTCTGTGTTTCAGTAGTGGCATGAAAAGGTTTTTTACATAACTAATAAACTCGTGCCAATTTTAAAAGAAGCCAAAACAATAATATAGAACATGTTAAAATGTATTCATCTCAGAAGGGTAAATTTAGGGGTCAGGATTTGGGACAGCGCCTCCCGGTAGAAACAACCCTACAAGTGAGGATTTTGTATATGTTCAGCTCACTACTATCTCTATAAATTCCTTTATATATGTTTAAATAGGTCATAACTGTCTTTATAAATATCTAAGGTCTGAACACAAAAAGTGCTTTTGCTTTTTTTAGTTTGAACTACTTGGTAAAGTGGAAACTATGTATCCATATAACTACATGAGAGCTTTGGCCACCAGCGTTGTGTATCTTGTCAGTGTGTATCAAAGTCAGACAGGATATGGCCTGTGTTGGTGATGGGTGGATCAATATTGCACATTCGTTCTGCACATAAAAATATCAGGCCATCTTTTAAGCTTTTTTATGTTTTATATACTTTATCTTTAGTCATTAATAAAAAAAAAAACCCCAAAAAAACAAAAACAAACAAACAAACAAAACAAAAAAAAAAAATATATATATATATATATATATATATATAGAGAGAGAGAGAGAGAGAGAGAGAGAGAGAGAGAGAGAGGAACAATAAATGATGACATGACAAATATAGACTGTACTGGGAAATATTTATTGAGCTACACATACAGAAGTAGTGTCATATATTGCATATATAGACATATATTTCGCAGCTTTGCAACAAAACATCTCCCATTCTTAATTTTTAATGGTAGTAGATGAAGAAACAGGTTTTTCCAAGTAATTATGGAGCATTTATGTTGATCCATTCATCATGATATTTTAACACCAGAAAAAGACCAACTGGCATTTTCAAATTATGTAAAACATTATACACAGTTTATGCAGAACAAAGGTTTTGTCCTGACAGTAATAATATTTTAGACCATTTATCTGAACGCAAAACTATCGCAAAACAATTTCTCCGGAATCAGGTAAAGTAGTCAAAACAATGTCATGTAATAGATTTCTAAGGGGCTGCTTTTAAAGGCATTAAACTGTTCAGATGTCTGGTTGCTTTGAGCAGTCAGAGGAATTCCTCTTTAACCAGTAATTTCAACACTTTTTTTCTACAAAATGGAAAAAAAAAATTGGGAAAATTTTTTTGCAGCAACAGCTTTTCCTTCCACTCTCCCTTCCGCTCTTCACACACCCTTAAGAGTCACACTGTGCTGATGGCAGACAATATGGCTTGTTTCCTTATTTCATTCCACAGAATGAAGCTCACATCTCCAAAACGGTCACTTCACAACAAAAAACACATGCAGTTTTAATGTACTGTAACAAATATGAGAAAGCTTCCTATTGGTCCATTCATGATGAATTGTTCACAAATTTCAATGACAGTTGGTATGTTTAAATGGTGTTAAAAATAATAATAAAAATCAGTAAATGTTTTTAATTAGATAGTAATATCCTGTTACCTCTTTTATTATGCACATGATGACTTCTAAACATGTCTGTACTCCACCACAAGGAAGCCACCAGAGCCTTCCAGGTCTTCTGAAAAGGCCTAATGATTTCTGGTAGCTGAAAATACACGTCTGTAATCTTTAACCCCATAAATGACCAATACCCACCAAAGGTTTCCTACACACTTCTTCCAGTTATGAATATCTCGGCCAGTTTTTACTGTAGTCCATGTAGCCATTGGATAATAAACTCTGGTATGTAATAAGCTTTTAAGACGTCATTTTAGGGGGTTATATTAATGTTAATCAAACTGGTAATGTACTGAGTTACTGTACACCAACACACTACTTACAGTACACTAACACGTTACACTTACTGAGTTACTGTACACCAACACACTACTTACAGTACACTAACGCGTTACACTTACCGCGTTACTGTACACCAACACACTACTTACAGCACACTAACACATTACACTCACTGAGTTACTGTGCACCAACACACTACTTACAGTACACTAACACATTACACTTACTGGGGTACTGTACACCAACACACTACTTACAGTACACTAACACATTACACTTACTGAGTTACTGTCCAACACTGGAAATCCGATAGCGGCACTAGTGAACATTATTGTAATCATGGAAGTGCTGAAACTGAAGGCCCAGTTGCAATAGTCCTGGTTGGCAACTGGTCTCATGTAGTTTATGCTCTCCTGATAACATAGCTTTGTGGACCATATGTACCAAAAAGACTGAGGTACTGCATCTCCTATTGCTCTTTGCTCATCTTTCCTGTGTGATTTGTCTTTTCGTTCCCATGCTTAGAGAAATCGTTCACTGGAAAATGACGCAAGTGAGTCTGTGATTGTGCTGAGAGATTTAAAGCTTCCATTTTGATTCTCTTTCTCCGCTGATGCGATTAGTCATTTCTCCCTAATTGATCTAACAACCAGGCTTTGTGCAGTCTTGACGAGATCCTGGAGAATCACTGTTCTGTCTGACGTTCCGATGTTGCAGACGCTGCAGTGTTCTTTCAGAATGGAGCTGCGAGAGGAGACAGAGGCTGAACACGGGGCAGAGTGTTAAATGACTGGCACAGAAGCGATATGGTGATACTGATCCTTTGCTCAGTGCCTTCGGTCACTGCAAATGGCGTCCTCTCTTGCTGCTGCAGCGGACATGTCCCTGTTATCGTTTGTTGTGCCTGGCCTGTGTGTGTTTTTCATTTGGGCTTTTGATCCATATTCAGAGGAAACGATTTCCCCTGAAAAACTTGAGCAGCCCATTTGTGATTTATGTACAAGGCAATGAAGCGGAGCTTGCGCTCTGGAGCCCGGCATACTTTCCCTGTCTGTTCACTGGAAGATGATTCAGGGCAGCTGTGACCAATTCTGACCATACAGGATCAGTGAAAGGAAGACCGGTAGACACTTTTTGTTCTGGGACTGAGACGATGCATGTGCTGTAGCACTGAGATGGGGGGCCATACGCTAATGCTGAAAGCCCACATCACTCGATCTCACCTCTATTTCCTGAGCGCTGTCTGTTGCCCACCACGGTGCTGATAGTGTGGCCTCATGCACTTTACAACACTTCACGGCATACTTTAAGATGGCATGATGGAAAAAAAATAGAGAAGAAGGAAATGCACATGCGGTTACAGAACATGTTTGTGTGATGAGTATTCTTCCTCTGAAGTTTGGTCGCAACGGCTGTTTGGAAAGTGCATTAAAAATCGCACGATATGCAGCCAGAAAGCAGCTCTGGTGACTGAGCCACGGTGGAAGCTGTTGTGAATGACTAGATGTAAGCACACATATGACCAAACACCTTCAAATATGCCAATGTATAAGCAATAATCTTTGGTTGTTATGTTGTTTGCAAGCATAACCTACAGTTGGTTAATACATGAAATTATTTATGGACCATTCAACCTGTTTTTCAAACGTCTATATAAATAAGCAGGTAAAATATACACCAATCAGCCGTTACATTAAAACCACCTCCTAATTTCTGCACTGTATGTCTATTCTATCAGCTCCACTTACCACATAGGAGCACTTTGTAGTTCTTGATAGCACACTGTAGTCTATCTGTTTCTCTGTATACTCTTTTAGCCCCCTTTTACCCTGTTCTTCGATAGTCCGGACCCTCACAGGACCACCACAGTGGTGGGATACTCTTAGCACAACAGTGACACTGACGTGGTGGTGGTGTGTTAGTTTGTGTTATGTTGGTGTGAGTGGATCAGACACAGTGGAGTGTTTAAACACTGTGTCCACTCACTGTCCACTCTATTAGACACTCCTACGTTGCTGGTCCACCTTGTAGATGTACAGTTAGAGGCGATAGCTCATCTGCTGCTGCACAGTTTGTGTTGGTCATCCTCTAGTCCTTTATCAGTGGTCACAGGACGCTGCACACAGGACGAAAGTTTTGCTTGGTGGACGACTCTCAGTCCAGCAGTGACACTGAGGTTTCCAGCAGCACTGCTGTGTCTGATCCACTCACATCAGCACAACACACACTAGCACACCACCACCACGTCAGTGTCACTGTTGTGCTGAGAGTATTCCACCATCCCAATAATACCTGGGGTCCAGCAAGGGTCCTGACCACTGAAAACAGTCATAATGAAGACTTGTGAGTAACACAAATAACTCTTTCTGCGAATTGGCCATTGCACGTGTCCGTGGTCACATGAGCCAGTAGCGGGATGTTACAATGTTGTAGCATTCATCACTATACATAGTATTCCACTGACAGTCGTCCTGCTGCCATTTTTGTAGACAACCAAACAGCCCAGGTGTGCTTCATTATGACATAAAGCCATAACTGATCCAATAATCGCTGGATCCTTTTGCTGGAACGCTCAGTTTAAAAGTATATTAAGCAATAAATTCAAGCATCTTTTAATTGATGTATTCCATTTGATTTGTTGCTGCAGTGACAACATATGAAAGTTATAATTGCTGCATTCCAAACCACGTACTTGCACACTAAATAGTATGCTAAAAAGGACACAAATACTAATAGAAGTGCACTCTTTAGTGTAGTAAGTGAGGGATTAGAAGTGTGTGGTTCAGGACGCAGCATATGTATATTTAAGCTCACCAGACAAAAAAAATCAGTCAACTGTGACTGAAACATAGCTGCTAATGTGTAATACCTCCACGAGTACCATACCATTTGGCATGGACTGGACCAGTTTCTGGTTGTAGGCCACATCAATCTTCAGACACACTGACATTAGAGAATTGCACAGTTGGGTCAGATTTGGTGGATTCCTTCCTTGGTACAATTCTGAGGAGAATATCCTGTAGACCCGTATGACCGTACGCTTCCATACACCTGTAAATTCAGCTACTTCCCTCACACTATGATCTTTGGCGTGCCCAAATGCAGTCACTCCTTTCACCCAATCATTAACATCTGCTTTGGAGCCATTTTCCACACATGGAACGAGACATTCACCGCACTGTAGAACCTCTTGTGAGTAACACAAATATTAATAACATAGACAAAAGCCAATTTTTCTGCCATGTTTAAAAAGCAATCTCATCAATGTTTCATTGAACCAGTGAGATGCGATCAAACTCAGAGTGCTTTGATGTGAAGTGGTTGATTGTAGAGAAACTTACAGACTTTGATTTATTTACAGTATTGGTGAATGGAACCAGGGCTATACACATACAGTACATAGACTTTTTATTTACTATCCAACGTGACCTGTAAACCTGCACATATAGTTTTTGTTGTCAAATATCTTTTTTTTGGATACTATTTTACCCTACCACACCCTGCACCACTCTGAGAAGGAAGATGGAGATGATGGAAAACAGAACGCTTTAAGTGAATGTTCTGCACTGAACACAGTAGCAGAGGAGAAAACCACACCTCAAGACTGTCTAAATAGCCAACATAGCAGGTAGGTCACTTCTAGCCACACATTTCCCGTGCATGGTAGATAGCAAACCCACACAAACTAGCCCACAGTCTGGTACAACAAAGCACAAAGTACAAGCAGCACATGTACACTTCCTGGACTGAACCACAACAACGTATGTACAAGCTAAAATCTCTCTCAGTCAAGTGTCCCACTTGCACATCCATGGCCATTATAATATAATAAAATAATAATACAACACAAAAAACAATGCTTCAAAAGATTTAACAATCACTGGTCTTAAGTGCTGGAACTACTCCAATTCACCAACGTTTAACCCTATAACAGGCTCGCCTAGCTAGTAGCTAATCAAACCAAAAGAAGAGAAAGACAAACATTTAGAATTTAGAGATGAACGGACAGATTCATTTGCATTTCTATGCACTCCAGCTGGCTTCCCGAGAGAAACCGTCAACCCCCAAAAAGTAAAACGCTGACATTTTACCAGAATCCATTTGACCTTTGTGAAAAAGTATCCTGCTGCAGCTGAAAGAAAGGTGGCTATAGCTAAACTACAGCTTGGCAGAGCCAAGTAAGTCTGTATATCTTGCTGCTGTGTAATGAAAAATATGCATCTCCATTTTTTGTCGATTTCTACCTTTCCGCATCATTTGAACACAGCAGCTGCTGTTCACACTGTGTGAAGACCAACCGAAATGACCTGGAATTGCTTGGAAAACTGTCTGGTTGCATTGACTTACATTAAAATTAAATTAGGTTTTTCTTTGGACAGTGACAATTTGTTACTACTGCGTTTTTAAGCCTATACTAAGACATTAATGCTTAATCAGCACCAGACTAATGAATTGGAATAGTCAAGATACCAAAACGTTACACCAACAAAATGGACATAAATCGTTGTGGCTCCCAAGGTGGTTTCATCCTTGGTAAAATGGGACAAGGGGCCTCTTCTTAACTTTTGGGTTTCTAACCCTTGGAGTAAGGGGTTTTACGTCCCCTAAACATGCTACCCTTACTGTAACACATGGCCTCTTGTTTTTTGCTTCAATCAACAACGTTCCATCATTTTCCTTTTTATTGGTTACCTTGACAAACAAATTTCCATAAGCAGTGCCATCGCCGCGCCACTGCTGGGTGAATACGGGCTTGGACAGGGTTTACATGTGGCTGAAAGTTTGATTGGGTATCAGCATGCTCCCCTTTCCCTGGCCCCCGTCTCTCTGTCCTCGTAGCCTTGCCCCAGTGGCAGTGGAAAAGAGACAGGACATTCGAGACGGCCTTATAGGGTTCCGCCTCAGCTCTCTCAGGTGAGCTGGACTGGATCTGTTTACTGCGCGGGCAGCTGCCATGGGGAAATGATCCGCAGCTTTAAAGTTCAGCTCCACGTTAGACTATGGTTACATGGAGAGGTGTTGGTTTTTTTTTCTTTTTTTTTTTTTTTTTTGGAGGTGGGGGGCAGTAAACCCCCAGCTGAGGGTTCAGAGAGAGGTCCCGCAGCTGTGTTTCTCTGGGGAGGTGGTGGTGGTGGTGGTGGTGGTGAAGGTGGAGGGGGGGGTGGCTTCTGGGAAAGCAGATGGGATGTAGACATGTAGTGGCGGGCAGCATGCAGCACTCTTTGGTTAGCTCGTGCTTTCTTCATCTTGAGTTTCTGTTTTTAAGGCATATGCCAGCAATGAGCCGCCACTATAGAATCGCGAGCATGGAAAGATGTTCTTCTCTAAAATAAGAGTCATGTTCTTGTGCAGTCCAGGAGATTTACGGGGTCCTGATTTAGGCCAATGTTTTAGTGTTGCCCATATTCAACTCCATGGTCGTGTGTGTGTTTGGCGGTGGGGGTGTTCTTGGGGTTGGGGGGGGTGTTATGTTCATAAAACTGCCTCTGTGGTCTGAAGGGTAGAGTTTCACCAAAAGAAGCTCAACGTGAGAATTCACAAGAAAAGGAATGTAAGTTTCAGAGGGGGATAGACGCTGGTGGAGAAGAGCCTCGCTGTCTTTCAGTGAGAGTTTCTGTGCACTTCTCTTACAGGGCGTTCCATGCTAAATCTAAAGAGGCATCAAGTTAAAGCGTTGAGAGTAAACTCGCCTGGTGTCCTTGAAAAGAGAGCTCATGTATTCTTTTGAAGGATGTGTCTCGCAGTTGAAGAAGTCTCTTGGGTTGTTGATGTCTTCTTCCTGGAAAAGTTTTCATGCTGCCTGAGAATGGCAAGCAGAGATCTCAGATTTGCAGATAAGCGCCGGCACCTATGTATATAGGAGATGGGCAAAATAACGGAAACAGCGCATGAGAAAGGACTTTGAAGTAACAGGTGACTCACATTCAGTCGTACGGCAATTAGCAGTGGTACAAAACGGTCCAGAAGTCAGGCACCACCCTTCACTTGTTTCATTTGCAGCCAAAATGCCCAATAACAGCAAGCACATATTTCAGGAGGTATTTTTCAGGAGATCAGATAAAAAGGCAATCAGATAAACAGCACTTTCATCTTTGAGAGAGAGGGGAAAGTCAAGCACCACTCTTGCTTCACAGCTGAACAAGTTCACAGGCGGTTCTGTCCATCCTTCCACTGAGAGAAGACACTTAAACACTATGAGTCTAAAAGGATGTGTAGCTGTTCAAGAAGCTCCTCACTGAGAAAAGGAAGAAGAAAGCAAACAAAGGAGCTGCTGCTGTTCAGGGCAACAGACTGACCTCAATGCCATTAAATGTGTTTTAGATTATGTGGATTGTGAGAATGAAAAATGGAATCGCCTACTAAATAAACTGTTAAATCATTGATAAATTAATCTCCTAAATATGGGCTTCACGTAGGATATACCCTGAGCCCCTTTTGAAACATGGAGCGTGTGGCGAGCACCACAATACAACATTTGCTCTTATCATCAAAAGAACAGTTGCACAAATAGTTGCAGCCAGAAGGAATCAGCCGACAGGGAAGAAACTTGGTGGGTAGGTTTGATATTGTGAGACATGCTAATGATCCAAGTTTCACGTTTGCCCACGCATGTGACAGAAGCAAGGACTGACCTTTTTGCTGTACCTGACTGACCCAACAGCCATGATTGTGGACATTCAGCGAGCAGTGATGCCCATCCCATTAGTGTCAGCACCATTGGCAGACGGCTTCATGATGCAGGACTACATGCACGCAGACCGTTACGGCAACTGCCCTTAACACCGCGTCAACGTCACCAAAGACTGCAATGGTGTTGTGCCGGGTTGTTATGGAGTGACTGGCAGCGGGTCATCTTCAGCTTTTGTCTTGGTGGAGACGACCAAAGAATCTGGGTGGGGAGACAGTGCCACAGTTTGTTTTCATGGGTCACATGTCCAGAAGGCCTGGGTATACTCTACCTCTACCCCTACCTCAAAATATGCAGGAACTGTGTGAGAATATTCAAGCTGCATGGGATGGATTATCACAGGACACCACTAGGACCCTCTACAACTCCATTCCGAGACAACTGCCATGTTGCATTAGCAAACATGGTGGCCTGATGCCATACTGAAAGACACTACTTCTGTATGTGTAGCTCAATAAATATTGCCCACATCAGTCTAAATTTATCATCATTTATTATTCCTGGTAACCTTTATCTTCCTTCCCAGCACTGCAACCCCACACTTCTTTCTGGATGCAGCTATTCTTTTGATGATGACTGTACTTGTTGAGTTTTCTGTATAATGTTAAATAAGTGTGTTCCGATGCTAAAACATAAATAACTTGCACAATGGCCATTTTGAGTGGAAAATAAATGAATGAATGAAAGGTCGGTCTCTGACTTTTGCACAGTACTGCAACAACAGAACATAACCCCACTATCAGCATGCCAAATTGATTGATCTCAAAAGCCACAAAAAAAGTAGTTAAAGTGTAACGCCTCTCGAAAGTCGCAACAGCTCAAGCAAATGTAGACAAACTGGAACAGTGGCTGCAGGCTGAAGATCGACAGCATGAGCCGTACACCTAACAGTAGAGCAGATAAACACCATAAACCTCTGATACTGTCACATAATTGAATCAGCACTCTACTCTGACCTACACTCAATGAAAACAACTGTGTGCACTTCACCAAGCTGGAATCTATGGCAGGGCTACTGTTTGGAAAGCATGTGATTCTAAAGGTAAAGCGCCGAGATGTATAAGTCGTAAAGCCCCCCTGAGTAAAGGAAAACAGTAATATGGCCTGATGAGTCATCTTCCGCTGTTCCTTTTACTCTAGTGACATGCCTTCAACCCACAATGTCTGTGGCTAACATATAAAGTGCCTGTTTTATGCGGGTAAGAGGATCGGTAACTCACTGTGAAAATCTTCATTACTGTATTATTTCAACTGCTGTCATGTATTACATTCATGTATTGGTTTGTTGTGTATTGCCTCATCATTCATTTATGCAATTATTTCTTAATTTATTTAATTTAATTTTTTTTTTTTTTTTTTAATTTATTAATACGTTGTATTCTTTTTTTAAATTATTATTAATGGCCATGTGGATCATGATGGGTGGAGGGAGGTGGGTGCTTCATTTCTCTATTTGTTCTTTGCCTGTGACAAAAAAGCCCCCTTTTTAAAGCCCATGCTTAAATTAACGATCTGCCATAAATCTAAAGATATGCCATAGAGTAGTGTTTACCAGTTTACGAGCTGTCTGATGGCCATTTTAAAGATCTAATTACATTTTCAGTAACTGTTGGAGAACACCTCCAGTTCGTTGGTGGTGGTAGTGCTGGTGGGGGTGGTTGGGCTTGTGCCACTTCTGACACCAGTGTGGCATTGGTGTAGAATAAGAAAACCCATGAAATATAGTGCTTCGTGTGAATTCTCTTTTGTTGAACCAACACTAGTGATAGCTGAAACAACTGGCAAGCAGGCAGTTCGCTTCTAACCCCACAGCTCTACTCGATAGTACTAACACTGCTTTGTTAGATGGCCCCTAACACATGGACTCTAAAGATGAATTCAAGTCCCTGCTGAAGCTTGAGTAAACACGATGAGCCTGTTGTGTAGCTCACTCTTTGGAGCAGCGGTGGAAATGAACAGGCTCCTCAGTAGTTCAGGAATCATAAACTCAAACATCAGTGTTCTGTTGGACTCAAGCTTGAAAGACTGGAAGTAAGCTAACCAGTAACAAGGAGCAGTGTGGATGTTTCTGAATACTTGTAGGATGGTATAAGACAGTAGTATTCAGCAACAGTACTTTCTTATTGGTGTATATAAGACAGGTGTGTTTCTGTAATTTTGTCCACCACTGCATAGTCAAATATCTGAATACATATTTTCAGCTCGCACGTCCGTCAGAAACAGAGGTGGGTTTGTAAAACGAAAGCCACTTCCTGTGGTTTCTGTTTTGTTTCGATTTTGCTAGATTATCTACACTAGATAATACTGTAGGACATGTGTATTTGGCTTCTCAATCACCTTGCCCATTATTGTCTCCCCTCGTTAGGATGTTCCAGTAACCTCACACTGCATAAATATTTGTTCAACATAACTATGGCCCTATTCAGCCGATACCGCGGCTGTAACCCAAGCGCGCGGCCCTCGCGTTCCTCCCGGCTGCCGGCCAGGTAACTGTACCCAAGCTTGCGTGGTCATTATTGATGGCAAAGTAACTGTTGCAGATACAAACCAATTACTCAGTCATTCAACTTTGATGAGCAGCTCTACAAATAAGCCACCTTTCGCTTATCAACTTCCCTTGCAGCCGCCGCTCACTTTCGCCCGGGCCTGCTGGACCGTTCCTGCGGCTCACACTCTCTCCTATCGAGCAGGAGGTGAAAATGACAGCTGGCACTCTTGGGCTGCATCGGGGGAAAATGCCTGTCAGTTCAAAAGGTAAAAATGTCAAGAGGTGAGCAACATGGCCCCTGCACGACTCCCACAAATCTGGTGATCCGGTAAAGTGATATCGCGCCACGGAGGAGCAAAAGAGATGGGGAGGCAAATGAATGGCATTTGCCACCTCCACCCACAACGTAACCACTCGTAGGAGGGAAGAGGAAAGAGAAGTGAGCTGAGCTGGAAGACGGGGCGAGGAATGAAACAGAGAGCTGGCACCCTTGCCTCGCCGCTGCAAGAGCAATAAAAGAAAGGAAGGCATGCGTCAGTGGAGAAGAGCAACTTCCTCTTCCCCACCCCACACACAAACATACTTTCTGCCACACATTTCAGACATGTGCCGTGAAAGTGAGACAGTGGGCGTGTGGTTGTTTGTGAGTTGCGATGAGTCTCAAATGGGACAGAGTCACACTGTTAAGCGGCAGTGGCAGAATCAAGTCTGTAGATAATGGATTACTGAAAGTTACGACAATGTCAGAATGTCAGATACTTTGTCATACATCCTAGTATGACTCACTATGATCTATACTGTCTGGTACGTATGCATTCCATGCCCACCCCATAGCAGGTTACATGCTGTGTTATACATCCTGGTATGATTCATTAGGGTCAAGACTGTCTGGTACATACAGTCCTATGCAAAACTTTGAAATCCACTCCATACGTTATCATACATCCTGGTATGACTCATTATGGTCTATATCAAAAGAATAGTTGCACCCAGAAGGATATGTCGGATTGCAGTGGTATTGGGAAGGAAGATAAAGGTTACCAGGAACAATAAATAATGATAAATTTAGACTGATATGGGCAATATTTATTGAGCTACACATACAGAAGTAGTGTCTCTCAGTATGGTGTCGGCCCACCATGTTTGCTAATGCAATATATCTTGGCATGGAGTTGCAGAGGTTCCTTATGGTGTCCTGCGATAATCCATCCCATGCAGCTTGAATATTCTCCCACAGTTCCTGCAGATTTTGTGGAGGTGGAGCGGCACTAGGCCTTCTAGATGTGTAACACAAGACCACAAACAGTGCATCTTTGTGCTGGCCACGGTGCCTCCACACACGGATATGTTGGTCGTGTTCACCAAGACAAAAGCGGGACTCATCACTGAAGATGACTTGCTGCCATTCTGAGTCACTCCATGAGACTCTGACATGACACCATTGCGGTCTTTGGAGGCGCTGACGTGGCGCTAAGGGCAGTTGTGGTAACGGTCTGCATGCATGTAGTCCTGCGTCGTACAGCCGTCTGCCAACGGTGCTGGCACTAACAGGATGACTCATGGAGAGCACCACTGCTCAATGAAAGTCCACAATCATGGTTGTTGGGTCAATCTGGTACAGTGATAAAGCTCATCACACAGGCAGCCAAGCGTACATTTACTGGCCACTTTATTGGAAACGTCTTGTGGGTTCACCATGCTGGCAAATAGTAAAAGACGACTGCATTTTAATGCACAATTTGTGTTAACCATCTTCTAACCAGTCATCAGATAATGGATTCTAACCACAGAGCTGCTCTTGGCTGGTGAGCCACTCTCAGCCGAGCAGTAACACCATGTAAAAACACTGTTGCGAGTGATACTGTTGGTGCTGGGTGTAACACAGTACTAGCTGCCTGATGCACCTCTCTTAGTCTCAGTGAGCACAATTGGTTGCAGTAGGGATATTGGAAAGTCTGTGATGGTGATGTTCATCTCCTGTTTATATTGCAGTCATCATACACCCTACGCTGCGCTAATCCCATAGCCGTCACAGAACCTTCTGGCTGGTTTCGTTTTTGCATGGATTTGCATGGCCATGTTTCACGAGCGGCCAGCACCAGCCAATAGTGGGTCACTACAATACCTCAAGGAGTATTGATTTTTACCTTGCACTTTCCACTTGGTACAGATTAGTATGAATTAGAACAATGTATTATTATTTTTTTCTTGTTCATGTTTTAGCTAGTCTGTTGGAGGCCGTATTTTGTGCTGTTAGACGTTTCTGCAACGTCAGTGCGTTCGAGTTCCTGCTTGTTCAGGCACTATTCTCAGCCCAGCAGTTCTGCTCTGTGCATGGTAAAGACTTACATCAGCAACGTGGCAGCAGCATACACATCCTTTGGCGTCTGACAAAAAAGGAAACAGACTTTTCCTCGGCAGGAAGGATGTGCCTGGTGCACGTCCTCTCCGCTGCGTGGGAAATTCCACCCAGGAGCCTAATGACACAGGCAAGCAATTTCACTAATGAGTGAGAGACTGCATTTACCAACATGGCTCTGACACGGTACCAAAACCATACCAAAAACCAGTAACCTCCTGGATAGTGCACTGTAGTGCTTTTGTAAATGCGTACCTTGCCTATAATCTATGTTCAGCTAAACATTACCTTAACGTTCCCCCTCCTACAGCCAGCTCCATAATTATGGTCACCTCTGTATTCGGAAACCCCCTCGGGATTTGGCATGCTGATCTATAATCAGTATATCTGCCAATGACCGTCATAAATTGTTAGACAATTGTTTGTCTGAAATGGTTTTGTTCATTTTTATAGCCAACAGTAAGTCGTTCTGTGCTCTAAACCACGTTGGCAGGTTTTTTAATGGAGACCTGGATGTGGTTTGAAGTTTTGGGGGGTGTATTTATACTGAAACCATTTGGGCTCTTTGGGTGACTATTGAGTTCTCGTGTTTGTTAGTCACATTAGACTCAAGTTCAGGCTCAAGTTCAACACTAAAGATGTATTATTTGTACACCCGACATGGAGTGATGGATCGACTACAGTATGTGGAGAAAGTGGAAAATTGGGAAAATACATTTTTCATAAATCATTTAATTGAAGTAAAAAGCCTTAGAAAACAAATACCCTCGTCAGTCCTCACCACTGAATCTGTCCAGATTTGCTAAGGTACTAGGTTCTCCCTTTTTCAGACCACGTCATGGTTTTTCAATTGGTTTTAGGTAGCTGGACTCCAATGACCTGTCACTGACCCCTGTCAAAAGCTTGATTCTTTGGTCATTGAAACATTTTTGTGTGGATGTATGGTTCGTGTTATCATGCTGCTAGAGACTTCAGCCATGTGCCAGCCTAAGTATGTTGGCAGTGGCAGCCGATGCTATGTATCCTAACAAGGTTCTAAGGGCCTTTAGAGGAAAGACAGCCGCAACCCCACTCCCCCCAAAATCACAGATCACCCAGCCTACTTGACAGTGGGATGACATTCTTTTCTATATAAGCATCCTGCATTTTATGCCAAGCTCACTTTGAGCGTTAGTAACCAAAAAGCTCTATTTTTGTGTCGCCTGACCACAGAACCCGGTTCCAGTAGTATGTAACGAGCTCCAGGACCTTATACTTGTGGTTAGATAAAGAAGAATCTTAAATTACGGAGCTTACAACTCACTCTAACCCTAACATCAACCTCAACCCTAAACCTAAACCTAATACTGCATCTAATGCTAACCCTAAACCCTAACTATAGTGTCACTGGCTAATTTGAGCATCTGCAGATAACATACAGAGGACTACCCAAAGACATGAGGTCTAGTTTCAGTTTTTTTTCCTGTTGAAGGAATGCACGACAGTGACTTAGTGGCGGTTGCGTACACTCTTACTTTCCAGTATTACTCACTTAATCTGACCTTTTGTAACCTCGGTCTTAAGTAAGGCCATTTGAGTTCAAGTGTGCCTCTCAAAGCCATTGCCCTTTTACCTTTTAGTGGTACTCTTAGGGTCTTCTTTTATTGTGCTTCTTCTTTCCCACCCACATCCCCCCACCTTTCTAATGCTCCCCCTGCGCAGTTTAACTCCCATCCGTCTCTTGCAATTGGACTTTTGCGATTAAAGGCACAGTTCTCCCTGTAGCTTCGGCTGGTCCCATGTGACATGAGTAGAAAGGGCTGCTGTACGTTAGTTCAGCGTGGAGGGAGAGCGTCTGGGTGAAGTTTATGGAGATTTATGGCTCTCCCCCCAGGCTCTAATTGCCTCCTCCCCAGTGGGTAGTCCTGTTTGGACCCGTGTGAGTAGCAGCCAGCTCCAAAGCCTCATAATGGCTGGAGCAGGTGGGCCAGTGCATTGTTTACGTCTGTGAGGTTATGGAGACAAATGTGCCCCTGGACTTCTCCTGCCCTGGAGAATGCACACGCTGGAGAGACGCTTCCCCTCTCTGGCCGTGAAAAAAAAAAAGGAGGTGTTCCTCAACTTGGCCTTCAGACGCCGGAAGAAGGTGGAGGAATTGGTTCCCAGCATGAGTGGGGGAAAGTGAGCAATAGAGGCTAAAACATTCATTGCATGTATTTGATCTGTTAAATAAGATAAGATAAATGCATTCCAACCTGACCTATGAACTGCCCATCATGTCAATGTTCTTCAGCCTTAAGAACACATGAATTTGTGAGTATTGTGAACATGTATTGACTCCTTATGGATGTCATAGGCCTAATTTGTTCATTGCCATAACATCACATTAACTTACATGTCATGGAAAATCCAAACAATTGAACTTTTTGTTTCCAAAATGACCTATGACCATGAAACATTATATCATAGTGACTGCTGAGATGTTGAGCAAACCTTATAGAATGCAGACAAAAGTCTAATTCAGTCCGATAAACTGTAGCTTACAACTTTTGGGGAAAAAAACATTTATAGACGGCACTATTTAAGGTGGAATGGGAACATTTGAACAAGAAGCTGGTGAGTAAGAAGAGCCTTGTAAATGAACAGACATGTTTATTGGCCAAGTATGTTGACACACACAAGGAATTCGGTTTCGGCAGTTCTCACGCCTGACAAACTCTGATTGATGCACGCTGAGCTAAAATCAAGGCTGGGTTTATTTAACAGGTTGACAGTCAAACAGAAAATACAGAATCCAAGCAAACATAGTACAAGGTACAGGCAAGGTCATATACGAAGAGCCAGGCAGAAGTCAAAATCAAATAAGCAATCAGAACAGGGCAACCAAAATCAGAGGGTAGAAGAAGAGAAGGGGCGTCAGAAACCAGAAAGTCAGAAAAAGTATCACTAGGATAGACCACACGGTAAGGCGACAGGAGTTGGCAATACTTCACGAAGACCAAGAGGCAGACCAGGGGTATATAAGCAAACAGAGTTAATAATTCACAGGTATATAAAATCAGAACTCGATCGAGGAAACGAGACGGGATTGGTAGGTGAGGGACACTTGACAGTGACGTCATTAGATGGTGGATTCTGGGAGATGGAGTTCCGGGGATCGGAGGTAGAGGGGAAACCCGGAAGTGTGACACAGTTCGTGTCTCTCTAGCACCGTACCAATATACACATAACTTACCGACAGTCCACAATATACACAACAAATACAGACATTGTACAATATACACTCTACACAGTATACAAGCAATAAACAAACGATATATGGACGAATAATACACAGTTTGCAGATTATTTCCAAACAGTAAAAGGCAGTAGTGCTGAGGTAGAGGCAGTAGTGTTGAGGTAGTGCAACAGTATTAGTATACATGTACGGGGAAGAAACTGCTGGTATAATTTGGTATGTGAGTGAAACTGGTGAACACTATGAAGCAACAGGAGTAACTATGGTCCAGCAGATGACGTTACTGGTGAAATTATGTGAAATGAAATTATAAATGAAAACAAATACACACACACACACACACACACACACACACACACACACACACACACACACACACACACACATTATATCTATATATATCTATATATCTCCATTTTTGCATATTCAATAAATATTGCCCATTTTTTAAAAATCTTTTCATCATTTGTTGTTCCTGGTAATCTTTATCTTCTCTCCATATGGCATTGCAATCCCACACTTCCTTCTGAGTGCAGCTATTTTTTTGATGATGAGTATATATAGGGAGAAGAGAAGAGAAGAGAAGAGAAGAGAAGAGAAGAGAAGAGAAGAGAAGAGAAACAGCTTTTCAGACAGTAGCTCGCACACGGAAACATCAACAACAAATTTCTGCAGACGTCTTCTTCTCACCTATGACATTTAATGTCATAACATGTCATAACATGTCATACAAACCTGTTCATAAACAGTGAGTTCTGCCAAAGTCATTACATTATAAAGGATGAGGAGACAAATCACTGGCTGAAAAATAAATGGAATGCTTGTACTGCTCACCCTGCTGCTCATTTTATGGGTAAAGGCCCATTCTCCGATTAAATAGAGCCAATTACATTGCTGGTATAGTCACAAACAGGTCCCTTAAAGTGCTCAAATGTATCACAGTAAAAACTTTTATATAAAAACACAGCAAAAGCTGAATTAATCACAAACTTGCAAAAGCTATATGGTTTGGAAAGTGTCCTCCTTCTGAAGCTTTGGATTGGCTCTATCACCGCGTATAACTTCATAACTGTAGGGCAGCGAATCATGCAGTTTGAGAATATTAAATGTTTTTCCAATGTAAGCAAACTCCAAACTCATTCCCAAAAGTGGTGGAATATCACCCCAGTGCCTTGCAGAGGCAAAGGACTTTTGCACTTCCGTCGGCTATGATACCAATGACTGGTTGTGGTAGTGGTAGTGTTTCTACTGACCACAATAGATTATAGTCTAATAGGAAAACGTAGAATAAAATGCATATGAAATGTAGTTTAAACAGCCAATCAGCAGTCACGATGTTGCAACAAGAGTGCATATTAGCTGTATTGAATTTCAACACCCAGACCTACATGATACATGGCTTGAACTACTAATCAAGAGCTTCCTTTAGAATGGCTTCCTATTCGAGAAACTGTGCACTGTGTTGCATGTCAGCCGTTTTCTAGTGTTGTTCAAATACTCAATGAAACCTTAGTCAGCAAGGAATGTGTTATCAGAACACTGCAAATGTCTGCAGCTATTGTTTTCTCTTGCATATTTTCTACTGTCTTTCTACTGTCTACTGTCTAGTGCCATGGTACATCATTCATTCTGAGACTGACAAGAAAATGGAGCGCTTTCCCTCAGTTCCTCTATGAAGATCGGCGAGGGAGGAGCCTCCGGCATGTAGGGGAGCGCTCAAGGCAGGGAAAGTTTTACAAATGTGCTGATGCTACTTGAACACAAAATACTCACACATACTGTAGTTTCCATCTCATCTCAGAGTTAGCTTGGCAGCAGCTCGACAGCGTTCGTCCACTCATGCCTTTGGAAATCCAAGGCTGTGAAACTGACTCAGCTGTTTACTTGCTTTTCATCTAAACTCTCTTTTTCTCTTCCTTGATTCCCTTTGGATGGAGAGATGAGAGAGGCTGTCATTGGTCCCTTCTAACCTTATGCCGGCCTTGTAAAAGAGAATTTCAGGTTCAGGCACTGTGTTGAATATTCTTTCCTTTTTTCCCTTCCTTTTATGAATTCCTCTGCGTCAACCATTTGAAGTTAAATGCTTTTCTGTGAATGTGATGGTGCTTTGTGTTTCACATCAAAAGCTGTTTTCGCATGTTCAGGTTTATACTAAGTGCAAATTAGATATGAATACTGCCTAAAGTTAAAGTGCTGTAGAAAATGTTCTTCATCTAACTTTGGACAGGACCAAATGCCACTCTGACATTACCAAATGACATTATCAATATAAAGGGCACTACATAAGCTCACAGGTCACCAAAACATATCTAATAGCGTGTAATACCTCCACAACCATGAATAACAGCAGCGATTCAATTTGGCATGGACTGGACAAGTTTCTGGATGTAGGCCACATCAATGTTTGGCCGCACTTGCATCAAAGAATTGTGCAGTTGGGCTAGATTTGGTGGATGCCTTCCCTGGCACAATTCTGAGGAGAATTCCCTGTAGACTGGGATTTTAACCACTGCTGGTAGACCCGTATGACCATACGCTTCCATACACCTGCAGATTCAGCTACTTCCTTCACACTATGGTCTTTGGCATGCCCAAACACAATCTCTCCTTTTAGCCAATCATTAACATCTGCTTTGCAGCCATTTTCCACACATGGAACGAGACATTCACTGCACTGTACCACCTCTTCTCAACCTATTAATCCCATCACTCACACCCCGCAGGTATTTATAGCCCCATCAATCTCGTGCAGTGCCATCTGCAGGTGCCTGAAGTTACTACCACCTTAAACGAGCAACATAACACATTTTCAAATCCAGTGAGCTTATAAGCTTAAACACTATAGAAGTTTATGAATCAATTCCATATGTGGTGGTTTTCACAATCAAGACCAAGCAGTTAAAGAAAAGCAAACAGGTTCAATAAATAAATAAATTAATTAATTAATAAAACAGTGTTCTACAGAAGTAGATATTCTACATAAGCATACATTCATATTTGAGATGTGGTTATAATTGTGCCCAAAATGAGTGTTCTGAGGAAGGGGGTGAAAAAAAAAAATCTGGAAATGACATTTGTAAGTCTACGAAGCGAGCTCCTAGTGACAGCTCATAATTTTTGCAGGGGTACATGTCTTCAGCAGGCTGTGCTGATGAATCTAAGATAGGCCTGCCAGAGCCAGTAAGTGCACTAATGACTGAAAACAGCCTGGCCATGAATATTGGATACGCCTAAGAGTCTGTATTTTCTTTTCCTAGATGTAGAAATCTCGTGGCCATGGCCACTGAAGCAGAGAAGCTCGGAATGATCAATCTGCTGGACTCAAGGCTAGACTGATACTCTTAAAAATAAATGTGGCCAGAAAGGGCTCTTCGCAGCAGCACCATAGAAGAATCACTTTTGGTTCCCTAAAGAACCATTTCAGTAGATTTTCTGTATAGCATGTAAAAAAAAAAACAAAAAAAAAAAACAACACTATTAAAGTTTGAAGAGCCTCCGCATATTATTCCTGGAACAATATGTCCAAGCCAAGAAACTTGCACTTGTAAAGGCGCAGTATGATTATTGATTTTTGAACCCAATAGCAAAACAAATAAACCCTTCCCTTCAGTGCTCCTATAGAAGCAAAACCCCTCCCCCGAGTTCGTGGACAAATCCTATCATATAACAACGACACAGCAAGTATTGTAACTAACGTTAGCCAGGTTGTGATATAGCAAACTGTCGGTACAGTTACTGCTGTGATGCTAACCAGTTGCTATTACTGTCACATCCTGTCTAGTCTAGCCCCTGTTTTTCTCCGTTTTCTCTGGTTTTCTGTTTGTCTTGTCACTTCCATGTGCCTTTGTTTGTTTTGGTTTTTGGCTCCTCCTGTCTCCGCCCCCTTGTCAGGCCCCTCACCTGTCCCTAGTTTGTAGCTCCGCCCCTTCCCAGGTGTTCCTTGTTAGTCTGTGTCCTGTTCATTAAATCCTTTCACCTGTATCCTGCCTCCTCGTCCTGTCTCCACGTGACAATTACAAACAGGATGAAACAGTACTGACCTACTGCGAGTTTTCTTGTTCCACCTTAAATGGTGCAACAGTTAGGCTAATTTTCTAATTTCAGCTTTTCCAGTTCTGTTCTGGTGCCTGAGGTTGGGATGTAACCTAAGATTTGCACCATTTAAGGTGGAATGGGAAAATGCAAATAGGAAGCCAACTTCAGCCTCATCAACTCCTGAAGGTCTCTCCACCACTGAAATGCTTTACCATCAACTATCTGAGGTATCTCCATCATTAAAAACCCTCACAATCAACTCTCAGAGGTCTCTCCACCGTTGAAATGCAGTTCTTTCTCAGTCTTTGTTCTCCTTCTTCTCTTTGGTCGTTTCTCAGCCATCTCTCCTTCTTGACAATGCATGGATTTCGGCACATAATCCCCTTCCCCTTGTCCTGTGCAAGCACACAAATTGTCCATCAACCCGAGCCACGGTGTTTATATCCTATTTACAGAGCCAGACCTGTGTACCAATACCAAAGTTTCTCTAGCACGCAGCACACAATGGACAGCTAGAGGACCATGAAGAGAAAGTGTGTATTGGAATGAAACTGTATTCTGAGCTTTTTAATTGACTGATAAATTGACCAATTAAAAATCATTTAAACCAGTGGTAGTGTACTGTATAAAAATTGTCATAAGTGGTTGGAAAATGCTTGGAAGGCACCCACACCATTTGATGTTGAAGAAAAACGGGAAGCCTTAGCAGTCATGTGAATAAGCATGAGTTTTTATGAGTCAGTTTGCTCAAAGAATATGCTATGGAGCGGTGAGTTGGTGTCAGACACGTGGGCCTGATGTGAAGGCGACGGTCGATGGGTTAGAGGAAAAGAGATGACTCACCGAGGCAAATTTCAAACACACAGTTCAGAAGCAGGTGGAGTTCGTACTTATTCGGAAAAGAAGAGAATGAGAAAAGAACAAAGGAACAGGTCAAGAGTTAAAATACAGTCTTTACCAAGATCCTGATCTTTATCAGCTACATTAATGGAACCTTATTTCCCCTCCTGAACTTTTTTTATGTTTGTTTGTTTCAAAGGGCTTTGAATCAAAGCCTGCTTTGGATCCACGGTACAGGCCAAGCTGAATATTGGAATGAGTTCTAAACCCCATCTGCCCAGCCTTTGCATTTGATATGAGTTGGATAAGGGAGACCAACGGCTGAACTCCGCATCTGCCCACTGAATATACACGACTCCAGACCAATTTGCTAAAAACAAACTTTCCATTTCAGAGCTCCTGCAATGAGGCTTCTTTATGAAAACACTGAACATCAAGGGCCGCGAACCACCGTTATAGGTAGACGTTATTTCAGGAATCATCTTGCAGTGGTTGGACAGAGATAAATGTCATTAAAACTAGCCATAGCTGGCGCTCTGGTCTAGTCTTGACAAAGTAATCATCAATCATAGTCTGAGAGGAGCCGTTGGAAAATTTCCCAGAGTTCCAATAATAGCCTAGGGAAATATTTAGTTTTACAGATGAATGAAACAGAAGAGAGCACTGGAATTCTAGCTACCGCAAAATTCCTAAAAGCTACTTTGGCATGTTTTGTTTACAATACAGTCTATTCAAAGAATAATACTCATCCGTCATGAACCTATAGGAATACCAAGGAAGCAATACTCAACCGCACCTATTGATTCTGAGAAGTGAACATCCCTAGTAGTGGTCAGCAGGGAGCAGGTTTCATGGATAATCACCCTGTCATGCGGCCACCCTCCGGTGACAGCCTTATTGACTGTGATGGCAAGGAACCACTCTCCCACTTCATTCCCCTTTCCACCTGCCACTTTCATTACGTTCCACTGTATCAGCTGGAACCTACCCCCAAGGGCAAAAAAGAATGAGTTTTAAATAAAGTTATGTCTTCCTAACTTGGTTGTCCACTTCCTGCTCTTCATATTGAGGTTATCATCAAGCAAAAAAAAAAAAAAAAACGGAGCTAATTATGTGGCTCTGGCTAGTTATCTGGACTATATTGCTTCAATATTGAACCAAATTAGACTGTCAGTGGGGATTCCCCAAGAAAATCCTTTGCAGTCCAGATTGAGAAGCTGAAATAGATTTTAAACTAATCCTCTATTACAGTGTTGACTTTACGGCCTTTGATGAGGAGGCTTCCACCACTAAGCCCATTAAACCCGTACACAGCTTACACCTGATACACCTGAAACTCTGGCCACGGGCGTTCAGATCAAATGACAAATTCGTTTTGACACAGGGGGATATAATTATATCCCCTCAGATCCGAAGGACCACGTCAGGCTGTAACGTTCAGTAAAACAGCTACGGTCATGTAACAGCTGGTTGGAAGGATAGAGTGAACTGCTAAACCATCCGTCACTACTATGACTGACACTGACTGTCCAGGCTTGGGTTTCTCAAAAGCATCTCAGTGCTAAAAGTGCCTTGAAATGCATTTATTCAGCATACGTTGCTCCCTGATGTCTACAAAGAAGGTATGCAACTTTGCCAGGGGGAAGGTGGTGGCGAAAAATGCCCAGATGCGGTTTTACATGCCCCTTTAAACCCGTATAATCAGCTGTTTTCCTTTTTAGGTGAGCTCATGAATAATTAAATGAGCTCTGCACTGACTGGCTGGTGTATAATGCGACACCACGATAATCACACAGAAGCAACTTGTCGAAATAGACAAAGGCAGGAAAATATAAGGAACCTAGCTAGGCTAGTTATTGAAGCTTGCTAGTAGCTAAGGTTACCTATACTAGCTACCCGCTTTCCATCTGGACATCAACACAAAGTAAATTAAAGTTGTTCCTCACTATTAAACTCTCAGTTTAAGATGATAAGCTTCAACCGGCAAACACTGATACAATCACACAGCATGGCTGCTACCTACAGGCTGCTGTGCTGTTGGGGTTGTGATACTAATAAAGGTGGAGCTGCTCCTCTTTTCAGTCTGTTCAGTGTTAAGCCCTGAGTAAAGCTGCTCCATATTGTCCAGGAGTTTGAGAAACTGTCCAGAGTGAAATGTGCAGAGCAAACTAACAACTCTGAATTAAAGTTGTCCAGGATCTAGGGGACTGAAGCTGGCTTCCTGTTGACCAGTATGCTATGCAAGTTGTCCATTCCACCTTAAATGATGCCACCGTTCCATTCTGGTGCCTGTTGATAGCTGTTGCATTTAAGGTGGAACTGAACATTCAACTGAGAAGCTGGAGAATAGGAAGCTGTCATTTAAAGATGAACATCTACCATCCTAGTTTGGTTGCTTGGGAAGGATATGAAAAGTGCAGACACCCCTTTCACAGCCTGGAACAGTAGATTTCTGCACAGGCTACTATTTTAGTACTTGTTGCTTTATTGTCATTGCTTCACTGGGCTAGAATGTGAGTTGGTAAATTAACTTTGTGGGTGTAAATATTAATGAGTCAGGACTGTTATATAACTGTTTAGGGTTTTGGAATCAGCCTGTTTGACCGTCCTCTGTTGTAAATGCAGGAATTGGATTTAAAGGAGGAACAACAATGTTTGAGGTTCATGGGATGTCAGTTCCACATACTGAACTCCAGCTATACCTGTATAAATACACGTACCTGTCTATGGCACCTTTGAATCATGCATTGGGGAAACCCCATCAATATTACAGACATGCACTTCACTGGTGACCAAACTTATAGCTCCACTAAATACAGTTTCAGGCACTCCTGGTCAATGACATGACATGTTTTACTGATTTTCTGAGTGACAATAACTGTAAAGTATTAACACTTCTTCTACAGAGAACAAACTTAAGTAGAGTTTTATTCACAGATACTGTTCGGGTGCTAGATTTACATGTGGGGAAACAATATAGCATTAAAAAGTGGCCTATACAACAGTTATGGCATGTTACATGGGTACAGGACGAGGAGGCAGGATGCAAGAGAAAGTGTGACAAACTAACAGGAGAACAAAAACCAAAGGCACTTAGAAAAGCTAAGAAACAAAACACTACAGAGGAACAGGGTCACAGAAACAACTAACAGACAAAACACCAAGCAAGAACAAAAGGAACCACATGGAGTATAAAACAGCAAGGACTAACGAGGAACACCTGGGAAGGGGCGGAGCTACAAACTAGGGACAGGTGAGGGGCTTGACAAGGGGGCAGAGACAGGAGGAGCAATAACCAAAACAAACAGAAGCACATGGAACAGGACAACAAAAGGCACATGGAAAAGACAAGACAGAAACGGAAAACCAGGGAAAACGTAGATAAACAGGGGACTGACTAGACAGGACGTAACATGGCACATTATAAAATTGAATATTTTCTCAATATGTTGACCTATAAATAACTAGAAATTGTACACTATAATGTGCCAGAAAATGGCTCCTTTAGGTTTGCTCCTTCCAGAACATGAGCATGTGAACTTGAACTGATTTTGTAGAAAACTAGTTATTTGACTGTCCATACTCAAATGTCTGCAGACAACTGAAGGTGTAGAGTTACAGACTGCAGCCTATTATCACACGCCATCTGTCATCAGCCCCCACTGTAGATAACGAGATGCATGTATTACTGTACCTAAAATGCTCAAAATATATTTCAACAAACTGAATTAATTGGTAGGAAAATAGAAGGAACCTAGCTACGCAGCTGTGTGCTATTTCAGATGTAGCTAGAACTTTTAGAATGGGGTGGTCAGAATAGAGCCAGAGATTTTTTAAGGGTGGCACACTTTAGGTGAATGAAATATTACATGAATATACCTATTACTCATATCATGTATTTTACTCATTTGTGAAGAAATTATGCATTTGAATAGGGTAAATTTAAATGTATCACTTTAATATTTAAAAAATACAGTAGAAAAGACTAATGATTATAAAGCTAGCCAAACAGCACTGTATAAGGCAATCTCCAGCACATGCATGTATTCAACTGAAGAAAAAAAAGAATAGTTTGCATGATAAATCATAGCTGATGAATTTTAAATATATATATTTGTACTTCTACTTTTACAAACAGATATTTTTTTGTATACTTCTACTGAGTACTCACACTTTGACTTCCAAAACAATCAGTCACTATCAGACTTCCTTTATTTCAGATGTTTCAGTATCTCTGATATCTATCTAACACAGAGTGTAGCTGTTAGACAGAGAAGCGCAGTGGCAGGGCTAGAACAGCACTTCGCCTACAACAAGAGATCGAAAGCCTTTAGAGGAAGATGCAACCAGACATTTTAATGTCCAGTCAAAGGCACCAACCAGAGAACAGGTCTCTCATATAAACATCTGATATGTATCCTGATATATATCAGTCTGATATATAGTCCCCCACTCCACTCTTCTAATGTTTAAGGCCTTAGAGTATGTTAAAAGTGCAAAAGCTATTGTTAACTAGGAAGTTGGTCTGGGTCTAGGAAATTGAGTTGGTCTAGCAGATTTCTGTACTTCATTACCTAGAATAAAGCTTCTACATGTGAAAGTGTGTTTCTGTGTCTGTGTTTACACCTACATAGTCAAACAAGGTTTGGTAAGTGTCCGTCTGGTTTTGAGCTCCGTTGTCTGGTTGGTGCCTTTGACTGGACTTTGAAATGTCTGGTTGCATCTTCTTCTACGGGCGTTTGATCTGTAGAAGTAGGTGAAGTGCTGTTCTAGCCCTGTCACTGCGCTTCTCTGTCTAACTGCTACACTCTGTGTTAAAGAGATCGGTATGTATAAATGGTACTGAGTGTGAGTGTAAGAAGGTGCCATGCACAAAACCAGATACTTCACTGTTGAGCATATACAGCTGTTTAATAGGTCTCTCATATAAAAGTCTGAGCTGAACCATCCTGATACCTCTTTTACCCATAAACCCACATAACTGGAAACAGTTCGGTTGGTTGAAAGTATATTATTGAAGAATATTGGTACAGAGGTTCATGTAATGACCCCAAGGTTCTATTCCTGGGGGTGATGTCTGTGTTTAATTGCACGTATGTAATTTTCCCTGCATTATAATTGTGATTGTCTGGTGACAGGGACATATAATTTGAAGTGTTTAAATGTGTGAATGTCGTGCATGTTGAACTATTTGATGGTGCATTCCTAATGTAACGTAAGCTCTAATAATAGTATAAAGTGCTTATGGCTTACGGTTAGGTGGCATGAGCAGCTACACCAATAGCTGAACCAAAGCTTAGATTTTTCTCTGTCAAGTGTGAACACTCATGCAAAACACTCATTCTGTGATGGTTAGCAGTGTTAGTTTCCGAACTGGCTTAACACCTTAGCGCACCTTATACAAAGTTATTATGGTAACACCTTACTTAAACCCTGCTACACTGACACAACCTTGCTAAAGGTATATGTCATGATTACTAACTACAGTACACTGCAAAAATCAGTATGCGACATAAATTCTCATTGCGTCAAATATTATGACATCATGACCCAAATGAAATTGAACACTGAGCGACAAGTCAAGCTAGAGCATACATAGAACATCTGCCATGACATGCTTATGGCATGGTTATGTACATGGTGTGTAGTAGGGTTCAAGTAATAATTCGAAAAAACTGACACATCCACATTCTGGCTGTGGATGCGCAGGAGAAGTGACCACATGTAGTCCTGCGTCGTGCAGCCATCTGCCAGTGGTGCTGGCACTAACAGGATTGCTTATGGAGGGCATCACTGCTCGCTGAATGTCCCCAATCGTGGCTGTAGGGTCAGTCAGGTACAGCACCTGAGCGTGAAACTTGAACCATTTGCATGTCTCCCAATGTCAAACCTACCCACCAAGTTTCATTCCAGTCGGTTGATTCCTTCTGGGTGCAACTATTTGTGCCATTGTGTTTTTGATGATGAGTGTTAATGCACTGTAGACGTTGCAACCCCTGGTTCTTATTACTTCCATCATGACGAGCCAGTAAGTTACAAATAACCATACATGATGCCAAACCACTCTGAATGACTTAATTTACATCTCAGTGGTTAAATTATTATGTCCCTTAAATGTGGGCTGGGTCAAATGAGGATGCTCAGAATAGTAGAGATCTTTATCTCAGTAGTCACTCATGGCAGAGTATATAGCAGAACCTGAATAAAAGATTTCATTACATTGCTGCTATGTTTTATACATCTCTACATGGGATAGCGGTGAATTATTTACAGCCTCTACACTTAGAAGTATCTTGGGTCAGGTAGTGTGTGTGCTAGGGAAGAAAATCTCATTAGCATTAAATATTCCAATGTGCAGCTTTAAGAGAGGTAGGAAGTTCATGAAAACCAGAGTAAAAGAGAGGGGGGTGGAGGGGTCGGGGGAGTAGATGGAGCAATGCATCAAAATTCCTGGCAAAGAGAGAAAAAGAGAGTGAGAGAGAGAGACAGAGAGAGATACTGACAAGAACTGTTAGCGGAGTGGGATAGAAAGTGTGACTAAGTCTGGAAAGGTGTGCTTTTCATCTCACCACTTTTGATTCATACACAGAGGAGACAATGGGCAGACTCTTTCGTATAGCGGTTGTGGCGTACCGAACCTAGTCTCTGACTCAGAGGGTGGCAAACAAATTGGGGAGGTGTGTGTGTGTGTGTGTGTGTGTGTTGGGGGGGCATATCAAAAGAAGAAAGTCTGCCGTTTGCAGACTGTTACAGTTTCACCAAACCTGATTCCCCTGCTTTTCCACAGAGACCTGCTTGCATGTTCTCGTACTCTGCAGGAGCTCAGTGGTTTCCAGTACAGAAACCAAGACTTGCTCTCCTTACCTTTGCCTCCACTCCGCTTTAATGTGATTGAGAATTAGAAAAAAGAGAGAAAACAAAGAAAGGCAGACATCCTCCGCCTGAACGCACCTCGTACCAAGGCCTCAAATAGCTCGGCTCACCACAGAGCACAGGAAGTTGGCTAGCCGAGTCGTTAGGCTGCCTTTTCTGCTGTTCTTTGCTAAAAACGCGGGCATGGAAAGTAAAGTCGGTGCCACAAGAACGTACAAAGGTTACAGGTGTTTACAGGTAAACGGCTCGCATGTTCTTAGCACAGTTTCGAAATGGTGAAAGGCCAACAGGTCTCCTTTCACAGGTAGTCCCGATATGTCAACTGCTACAACGTGCCACTACTGTGTTTTAACTGCTGCTTGGGTGTGAAAAAGAAGACTGGACATCAAGTTGTATGTGACAAGTATACGACTTGATGTCTTGCGATGATAACTTGGACTTGAGCCTTGTGTCGCGTAGACTTATCCCTCCTTAAGAACCCAAAGTGACCCAAAGTGAAAGATACGTGGAAAGTAATCTAGCTGCAAAACAGGCTCTCTACAGTCACCTGGCACAGATGTTAGGGTCGCCATTTTCTGGAGACAGCCCCCGTCTTAGCTGGCTTATCCCCTGCTCTCGCCAGAAATGCCCCTGTTGTTGATTGTAGAAACACACCCCAGAAAGCCCTCAGAAAGATCTGGTTGCAGAGCAGATGGACAGACCTTGTTTTGGCCTACAGTGGGGGCCACCGCTATATACTAACCACTTCTATCACTTGCTCGTCTAGTTTTAGAGAATACGTCTGTTTAAAAGCTGAAAGAAGAAAGAAGGTAGCCCAGGATTTAAAAACAGGGGTGGGGTTACGGGTCTTGCACTATACTACCATGTGATAGGTAGGCTTTTAGTAGGGCTTCCCTCTAGAAGGCGACGAGTGGAATCGTCAGTCAAAGACCCTTTAAGTCGACTGAGAACCTTCAACAGTGACGATTTGTTTTTTTGTTTCTCGTAAAACAGACGAAAGCTTACAAAAGTGCACAAGAACTTTAAGAATTTAAAAAGACATTTTAATAATTATTAAAAGGGGAATAATAAATATATATTTAAGTTCTAACTGGGCTATGACGCATTTAAATAAAAAAATTAAATTAATTAACATTCAAAATTAAATTAATTAACATTCAAAATTAAATTTATTAACATTCAAAATTAAATCCACGTTACAACGTGCGCTGGCGGTTCACCGTTGAAGGAAGCTAAAACTGAAGCCGAGAAACACGGGTGGAACGATGTCTCAGAAAAATTAAACTAATTAAACAGAACAAATTAAAGCTAATTCTGCTCGTCATTTAGTCAGACCTCGAACACTGCTTCCAACCAGTGAGTTGATTTTCGTTTTAGACATAATGGCTGTTTGCGGTGAAGGAAAAACAGACCATTATTTTAGAACCTAAATTACAGATATTTTTATATATTTGTTTACAGCTAAGATTATTTTTATTTAAAGATAAGTACAGTCACTTAATACGCCTGCCGATAAACTGGAAATAATTATTTCAGCGCAGGTGATATAATAATTAAACGGTTTCAGGTCTACCATTCTTCTTTTCATCTAGAAATAATTTAAATATTGACTAATTTGGTTTTATTTAGCAGTTCATTATTTATGAGAGATGAAAGACGAAGGGTCATCCTACTGAAGGAGCTGTTAAAAGTGAAATTAAAAAGACAGGCTATAGGCGCTAATTATTAGTATAAATACATGCTTGCTGCCCGACGCTATATTCTGTAATTAAATCAGGCTCCAGATCGTTCATCATATGCCACGTCTCTTTTAGTTCAGAAATATGTTCCTGTGACTCTGCTGACTTTCTAAATGAGGAGGACATCAGATCTGAAACGTATGCAGATTGATTTACTGATTGCTAGATAATGTATATGGAAAAAAAACATGACGGGCGAATCCGATTCGACTGACAAAATTCTGTGTCGGGTACAGCCCTACTTTTTAGCTACCAAGCTATCTACCTATAGTGCATCACTTTTTGGGCTGCATCGCTTTTTCAGCCGTTCTTACAGATGATATGTAGCATGTGTTGATAGCAGCCATCTCTGTCTGTCCAGAACTGGAGCCCAGGGGTGTGCTTAGAGTCTGCCTACTGGGTTATAGCCATGGGTCCTTTGTTCTGTAGCCACAGGTCTCTTTTACTGCCAAAACAGTTCATATAAATATGAATCACTGGCTCATACAACCACTGATTCTTTTGTGCTTAGCATATTCCTGCCCTATCCCTCCTTAAGCTGCTAGTCACTTAGTGACATTTGACTATTTATTGCATGTTCCATAGTACCAGAGCTTCACTCACCAGCTACTGTATGATTTTCTGACACGGTTTACAAAGTTACTTGGTAGGTGCCCAATTTTACCAGTTTGCCTACACCATAGTTTCTTACAGTGACCATAGTCAATATACATGACACCGGAACTGTCCCCCATTTTTATTTCCTACAGTAGATTAAAAACACTGGATATTCTAATAATCTGATACATTAACCACAAAACTAGAACAGTGGTTTCCATTTCAGAAATTTGGTCAGCATGCCAACTGAAGCGTGAGAATTCCAGTTCACCTCCAACAGCTAGAATCAAGCTAACAAGCTAGGATAAATAAGCCTAAGCCTTCACTCAGGACTCAACCTCCAGTCTTACTAGGGAAACTTGCCAGGTGATCTTACTGTTTCCTCATAGTAGCTAAATATCTGCCATGAAGACTGTTAGCCATTTTTTCCACACCTTCATATTCAGTTTTTTCTTATCCACCTAAAGTGGTACATTCTGGCCCCACACTGCTGCACCATTTAAGGTGGAATGGAAAAATCATATAATGACCATCATATTTGCTGTCTTTTTCTAATCTTTGTTCACTGCAGTTGTTTGGTTTCTATTTGTTGTCCAAGTTCAATTCAAGCTAGCTGTTGTTTTTAGCGTGCTGAGTTTATTGCTGAGCAAGTGCATGCAGAATAATCCTTCCAGAAGTCGTGAAAAATATAGCAGTTTTAGCTTTGAAGTTAAATTGCGGTTGCACTATTTTTTGTTATGTACAGTGGTGCTTGAACATTGGTAATCCTTCTGTAAGTTTCTATATTTCTACATAAATTTGACCTAAAACTTCAGCAGATGTCCTAAAAGTAGAACCAAAAAGAGAACCAAAGTAAACAAGTGAGACAAAAATATTAGACCTGGTCATTTATTTATTATTTAAATGATCCAATATTACATATCTGTGTGTGACAAAAGTGTATGAGCCTTTGCTTTCAGTGACCCACTTGCAGCAATAACTGCAACTAAACATTTCCGGTAACTGTTGATCAGTCCTGCACTTTGACTAAGAGAAATTTTAGCCCATTCCTCCCTACAAAACAGCTTCCACTCTGTTATGCTGGTGCTGCTTGCTTCAGGTCCTTCCACAACATTTGTATTGGATTAGGGTCAGGACTTTGACTCGGCCGTTCCAAAACATTAATTTTATTTTTCTTTAACCGTTCTTTGTTCGAATGATTTGTGTGGCGCTTCCACCACCGTGTTTCACAGATGGGATATAGTTTTTACGATGGAATGCTATGTTTTCCTTTCTCCAAACATAACACTTCTCATTTGGCTTGGCTTGGCTTGTCCACACATGGCTTGTCCATGTGATCTTTAGCAAACTGCAGACAGGCAGCAATGTTTCTTTTTGGAGAGCAGCGGCTTTCTCCTAGCAACCCTGCCCTGCGCACCATTGTTGTTCAGTGTTCTCCTGATGGCGGACTCATGGACATTAACATTAGCCAATGTGAGAAAGACCTTTAGTTAGAGATTAGATTAAATTAGATTCGATTAGATTAGTAGATAGTCTTTTTTTTTTAATTATCCCACATAGGGATATTACAGTAAACAGATACAAAGCAAGAGGTAAACAAAAGTACAATTTATTCAAAATATAAAATAAAAATATACATCTTTATTGTTAGGCATAAAAATAAAATGAGAAACTATACAAATTTACAGTTTTGCACAGATATATATTGCGCAGTTACTGAAAGATATTGCACATATGTTGTATAGATATCGCCCAGTTACTGTTCTCTTATACCAGCTACATAAATACTGATGATCTTGGCAGTCACCTAAACACTGATGAAACTGGCAGTCAAGGTATTTTTAATCTTAAAGGTTGACATACCTGTGCTACTCACAGATACGATGCTGTCGTTTTTGCTGCTTAGTGTTGAAATGACAATACCCCTGCTGAAGAATGCACACTGGATTATTTAGGACTCAGAGTTCAGGCATTTTTTTCAGAGTTTTAAGCATGAAAACCTATTTAGTCACATGTTGCCACTTCGGCGCAAGAGCTTGATTTTCAATGGCTAAGTGCAAGAGAAGCAGGGGGAGTGGAGCTGTCTCTCTGAATGAACGGCAGAATTAGCTCACGCTGCTGCTTTCTGGATGAATCAAATGTCTCATTTCTCTGATAGACTGAAATGAAACCACTGCTTTCAGCATTCAGGCCAAAGTGGTGCAACACGGCAGCATTCGATTGTTGCCTCCCACCCCCCAAACCCCCACCCCCCTACGCTGAGTGCCGCCAACCTGTAGTAACACTTACAACATCCAGCACGCCCACGCCTGAAAGGAGCTGACGGCGCACTTGATAAATGTGCTTATTGTTTCTCCGGCCTGTTTATAAGGCAGCAAGATAAATAGAGGAAGGAAAAGTTGAAGATGGTTGAGGAAAAAAAAAAGTTCCGCTGTTTCAAGTGACACTCGAGGATCGGGCCGATGAGTTTGTCATGATATTATTTGAGTGACTGAAAGAATGTGTCAAACAGAAGGCTGCATGAGGGCTGTTGCTTGGCTTAGCAGTTGAAGGGAATGCCATTTGTGGTCAGATTTCAGGAAAAGGTCATCATCGGCATCAGTAAACAATCTCCAGTTTAACCATAAACACTCTGTTATGTGTCACCGAGTCTTGCCCAGGGCCGGCTACATGACACCACGCAGGCCGAACACTGCAAAGCCATGATTTACGCTACGACTCCGACATGTCCATTATTGATATCAAACAGCTAGAGAGGAATGCAGGCTTAAATAGTGCTTCCTGATATGGATGCGGGTGGTATGGATCATAGATGGCCCTCGGGGCCGCTCTGGAGATACTTGCCTAGCAATTAGATGAGGAGATCAATCAGAGCAGCGCGTGTTTGTTTTAAGGAGGAGTGTTTGTATTCTCCAGTTTGTGATTAGTAGACTTCCTTTCTCCATGGCCATGTTGTTTCTGGATTCTCTCCCGGCACACAAGGAGAGATTTACTCTCCCACATGGCTAGTGGTACACTGTGACCAAACAGTACAGAATGTCAGTGTTATCCCTCGTCAGACGCAGCTTTATACAGCAAAAATAAACACACAGGAAAATGATGACTAGCCCTCCCTCGCGCTTGTGATGTTTATCCCAGATCAACCCCGGGCCTCGGTTTCTTATAGGGCAAATTTCAGTGTTCTTCCCAGTGTTCCTAGCCAGCGCAGCACCAAAAATCAGCAGACGGTCGGCGTGAACAGAGCTGACACTAGTAGTAGTAATAGTAGTACTCCAGCAGTCTGCAGCTTGGTTTCTTATCTGCTGCATCTGTCCTATACCTTTCATATGACATCCTTAAGTCTCTAACCACATCCTTTCAGCCTGCCACTACTGGACTAGTTAACCTTCTATATGATATGGTATATTTTAGTCGTCCTTTTACCTTTTGTTCTGCTTTTATTATTCTTTTATCTATTCTTACTATCACCGCCAGTCATAAGTTTAGAGACACCCAACTAAATGGATGTTGTTGGTGATCTCTACAGGCTCACACTTAACAGCTCCAGCTGATGAGAGTCCGAAACAGTACATATCCTGATAGACCACATATACTCTTGATGTATTACAGTATTATATTTCTCCATATCTCCACCTCTAATATGTATTCAGTTGTGCAACAAACCTTGATCTCTTTTTCTGCACAGTGTAAAAGCTCTAGTTCTCCTTTCAGCTTATTGACTATTCATGATGGAGAAACCAATAGAATTGTTCCAAAACTGCTTAGTAATAAACCTTGTTGTATCAGCCTCCATTGCAGGTTAAGAAAGCTGTTTTATCCTCCTGTAAAGTTCCATTTTGGAAGCTATTTAAGGTGGACTGCATAATTCCATGAGTGCTATTATATAGTTTGGTGTCTTTACTTTTGTTCTGAAGTAATGCATTAAGATAAACATAAGGAGAACCTTCTACCTGTCTAAACTTTTGACTGGTAATGTATTTCTATTATTTTATCTATTTACGTATTATCTATGTTAAATAATATAGAATATTTTTAAATGGTTTGCTTGAATTAGATTTCTACGTTTGGATTTATCTGGTATAATTTACCTTAATTGTGTTATGTCTCACTTTTTTATTATTTAATTATATTATATTTAGTTTAAGTTCCTTTTTTTCATCTATAGTTCATGTACCAGCTCAGCTACATTGTAAATGAGCGTCACCCTCAATGTACTTCAAATTTAAATGAACAAATGAAATGAAATTGCATACAAATACTACTGGAGGTTCCTTCGTACACACTAAAGAATACAAGGTAACGTTTTAGTCTGATAGCCCCACAGAGGCTCATTATTTAAAAATAAACTTGTATAAATGTTGACTTGCATGTTCACCTACAAAATCCAGTGTGCATCCAGTTTTTGCAAATCATAAACATTTCCACGTGCTGTGGCATTATTTGACAAACCTATGGAATGTCACAACATATATTTACATTCAGAGTTGCATTAATGTTTGGCTAAGATCTTTGGCCTTGACCCCGACCAACAGCAGGCCCCCACCACAGATCATAACACTGTCTCAAGAGGCTTGTACATTGGGCCCTATGCATGATGGGCACCCATTGCTCTTCCGTTCTTACCTTAATGTGCCCATCACTCTGGAATAGGGTAAATCACATGACCTTTGTCCATTGCTCCAGAGTCCAACCAATATTACTGTCGAATTCTTCCCATTCATTCTGCGAAGATGAATGAAGGTAGAATTGAAAGAATTGCTGCCATGCAAACTTTACCTAAAGGACCTCGGACACCCAAGACAGGAATTGAACCCAGGCCCTTCTTGCTGTGAGGCTACCCACTGTGCCACTGTGCTGCCCTGCAGTGAAACAAATATGAGGCAGTGGTTCTCAAACTGGTCATCAGCATCCCCATGTTTTTGTTTAATCCCAACTCCCAGTGCATTGGGAGAGAGCAAACAGGGGGTCCCTGAGGACTAGTTTGAGAACCTCTGGCCTAACTGCAAAAAGACAACAACAAAAATGGGTCTTACAAAGCTGGATAGAGGTGGAGGCATAAGACACTGTAGTAGCAACGCTGTTCTTACAAGCTTTTCCTTGACTTCTAAGCACTTGAGCACCACAGTAAAACAGCAATTGTGGTTACATTCCTGTTACATTGAGGTTTTCTGGTATCCATACACAATGAAGCAGGAGCCTGTGGAAAGCTCTATGCTGGTAACAAATTCTTCCCTTCCTGCACTCCCTGAGTAGAACGGTTAACTCTTCATATTGCATGTAACAATTCAGTTTTATGCTTTCTGAGTCAGTTTCACGCTCTCTTTGCATTAATACAGAATCCAGTTCAAGTCGTAACCACACATGCCTCTTGTTTAACCTTGATGCATTCACAGTTCCTCATGTAATGGCAAATTCACAGCACACCTTTCTCAGTGTCTCGTTTTCAGAGTTTTGCTTCACTCTTGAGGCACCCTTTTTTCGGGCCTGTGTGAAGACTGCATATTGCTGTACGGGCTTTGCAGTGCACCATGAGGAGGCATGAGGAGAGGAGCATTCCTGGGTCTTTATGAATGGGCTAGTGAAAGGCCACTTCTCCATGGCTCGGTGCGGCTGCATGGTGGGTGTTTGTTTTTTTTGGCCCACTGCTCCCTCGGGCTACAGGTTTCAGAAGGGTCAGAGGTTGAACAGGAGTCAGGCAGAGTGAGTTACCACCATGTGCAGTCTTCCTAAATGGTTCTGTGTACAGTTCTATAAAAATGGTATGAATTAATATAGCTATTATGGCAATGATCAGTGTTGTGGTGGTATTCTTAAAGTGTTCAGAAAATGTTCAGACAGTACTGGTACAAAAACTGAAATCATTTCACCATGTTTTATATTGAAAACTACAAATATAATTTGCAGCATTATACAGTTAATTAAAACCATATCAAATGTGCATTAGCATCCAAACAGTTGAGAGCATTAAAATGTTTTATTGTGTTTTTATTGTTGATTCAGTATAGACTCAGCTTGATATTACGGTAATCCCCAACCCCGAAACCCCCCTCCACCACCACTACCGTTATTTTATGCGACCTTATAATGACTGGTGCACCATTTAAGGTGGAATGGGAAAATTCAACAGCAGGGGGATAAAAAGCAGACTAGTTTAAGTGCTAGTAAGCTTTTTTGATTATGGAGATTTAACCTATGATAGTATCCTACCTAGGCTTTTGTGTATGGAGCTGGAGCTATAGATATGTGTTAGGGTAGGACACATCTACTATGCTAGTGAGTGGCAAGGTTTTCAAAGCGTGGTCATTGATCATGGGTTGATATTTATGATATTTATGGTTGCACAATGTTTTGCAATATATTGTTATTCGATTGTATATTCTTCTTCTTCTTCTTTTTCTTCTTCTTCTTCTTCTTCTTCTTCTTTTTGGTGCACCTTTTTTGTGCACTAACTAGTTCCCCAGTTTTTGAGATATTGACACCGATCCAGCCCTGGAATGTTCAGTCTGATCAGGAATGGTGTGCTTGTACACAGTTTTGATCGGATGCAGTTACCATGTTGCAACAGATTTATCTGGAATTTCATTCCCATTAAGAATGAATGGGATGGAATAGTCAGTGCCCATCTAATATACTATTGCTCAACCAGCAAACACCATTTCACATGGTAAGGCAGGCCCCCAAGCACAAATTCAGTGTTGACCTCCGCTCTCATGTCCGTCTTTTTTTTCCACCCCTCTTTGCTCCCATATAGTTCCAATCATTTTTGGCCCTACCCAAGCCCTATCGTCTCCTTTCACCTACAGATACCAAACTGCATGTACTCACTTAGGACATAACCCCAACTCTAATCCACAGCCATACTGACCTGCACTTCTCTATATCTTGTTTATTCATCCCTTTTTCTTCCATAGCAACCTCAGCCTAGCAGGAAGTTGGGAAGCTGCACAACCATTTTGCGTTTCCTTCAGACAATTAATTTTTCTAGTCAATATTTGAAATTTGGCTTTATTTGGCTTTATAGCATGGTTTACGGTGAAACTGGTGACTGTTTCATCACTATTTGATTCAGAACCTATACATATGTGGAGATCCTTTAGAGATGAATCTATTAAAAGGTTCTTTAGGCAAACCATGTGGTACAAATAAGAATAGAAACACACCTGCCACATTCGGCTAAAAGGTGTGATTTCACATTATATACAAGCTCAGTCCTAAATATAGACCCATGATTGTTACTCTGTCTGAAATGCTTGAGATGCCACCGCATACCAGCTTTTCCTCTTTCTTTGTTGTGCTGGCACAAGGCATGTCTCCAGCTGTGACAACCATCCCTATCATCCCTATCTGGTAGCAGAAAAGCAGGTAAACACTTTTGGGAAACAGTGTTTGTTCTGTGCTCTTATTGTTGTTATATATTTTTTTCCTTTCTTTTTTGTTTTGGTAACTGAGAAGAGGAAAATATGAAAAATGTATTCTGCATAATCAACAAGGCAAAAAGACCATAACTTTTTTGGTTTATTCCTCCCCGGGGGCCAGTGCTCAAAATCAAAACAATGAAAACATAATTACCACATTGTTGTCTTGAGCGAGCTCGTTTTTTGGGTTTCCCAGGCGATGTTCCAGGTCAGGCTCTTGGTGTCTAGCCAGCGATTGTCATGGGTGATCTGATGGAGCGAGTGACGAGAGGCTGAAAGGGAAAGCACTAGCCTCTCTGAGGCCGGGTCCGTGTCTGTCAGCCAGTGCTCCTGGCCCATTTAGCGTTGCCACTCTTCCAGAAGGGGCCAAATTAGAGCAGGAGTAAGAACAGAGCGTGCTATAAGACCAGGAGCTCATTGCCTATGTTCTCACCGCAGCACCAGAACATGCTGCTACAACAAACCGAGACATTTAGTGTAAGGTTCGTCATGGCAACGGATGCCTAACGACAGAGTCCTGTTGACAAAATATTAGCTCATCATATGCTCGATCTGCTGCGGTCATATTTTTTTATTGACTGTATTTAGTGCTTGTGCATTTAATTGCACCATTAAAATCTTGTTTGCCAGTGTGGCTGTAAATCCACTCAGAGAATATATTGGGTGGGTTGTATTTATGCAGTAAGCTGCATATTTTTTTTTCTTTTCCCTGCATCATAGCTTAAAAGATTATTACCTTCATAAATGTACTGCATTACACTCACTTTATTACACTCATCATCAAAAGAAGAGTAGCACAAATTGTTGCACCCAGAAGAAATCAACTGACAGGAATGAAACTTGGTGGGTAGCAATTGAAGTTTCATGTTCGGCCACGCATGTGACGTAAGCAAGGACGGGCCTTATCGCTGTACCTGACTGACCCAACAGCCATCACTGAGAAGTGATGCCCTCCATGAGTCATCCTGTTAGACAGCTGCACAGGACTACATGCACATAGACCATTACAACGACGGCCCTTAACACCACGTCACCATCACCAAAGACTACAATGGTGTCGTGCCAGACTGTCATGGAGTGGTTCAGAATGGCAGCGGGTCATCTTCAGGGATGAGTCCCGCTTTTGTCTTGGTGGAGACAACCAAAGAATCCATGCGCCAAGATGAACGGTTTGTTGTCACGTGCCACATGTCCAGAAGGCTTGGTGTCACTCCACCTCTACCCCTACCGCACAATCTGCAGGAACTGTGTGAGAATATTCAAGCTGCATGGGATGGATTATCACAGGACACCATTAGGAACCTCTACAACTTCATACCGAGACGTCTGCCATGTTGTGTTAGCAAACATGGTGGCCCGACGCCATACTTAGAGACACTACTTCTGTATGTGTAGCTCAATAAATATTGTCCATATCAGTCTAAATTGATCATAATTTATTGTTCCTGGTAACCTTTATCTTCCTCCCCAATAGCACTGCAATTCCTTCCTCCCTCTGGTGCAACTACGTTTTTGATGATGAGTATATACCCCTCAGTTGTAGCTCCGCTTTGCTGGTGAACAGTTACAGTCTGTGCTCTATTGATGCACAGTTTGTGTTAGCTGTCCTCCAGCCTCCAGCATCATAAACTGACCGCTTGTACACTCCCAGGTAGGTAAACCTCATAAAGTGGGCAGTGAATGAAAGTATAAGGTCGATGTTCCTATTAAAGCGGGCAGTGTGTAAATATTGCTGTACTGAATACCTATTTAAAAAGGCCAGAAGGCTGTTTTGACCACCTTCTCTGTGTAACAAAGATGGGGACTCAGGACAGTGACTCTTAAGTGGGCTCGAGTCACATGTTGGCTGACCATGCACTGGTAGGCTTTGAAAAGACTCTAAAATGACTTTAGAAGAAACCATCAAGTCTGGCACCATCTTATGTCTAAAGATGATTTAGACATAACAGAACAGAGTTTTTAGTCCCAGATTATGATTTCACAAAGACTGGGGATCACGCAGGGTGTAACAACCAGTGCAGGTGCACTAAGAGGTGCAGAAGTGTGCACAGAAACGCAGCTCTGCTAAGCAATATATAGAGTTTGTGCTGTAACGTGACAAAGACCACTGAAGCTTGTTCTTCCTTTTATCCTCTTGTATTTATGTAAGTAGCGGCACTATGAGGCTTTGGACTGCTTTTAGTTCATGTATGAGTGTACAGGTGAAGCCATGAGGCCTGCTTTATATGGTCAAGTAGTTAATAAACTAGATAGTTGGAATACTGCCAGCATGTGTTTGAGTCACTGGTTAGCATCTACTCCATGTGCTCAGTGCTTCGAGTCTCCAGTCCAAGCATTAAGGGGTTACTATTTGCACGAGCCAGGACTAAACACTTGTGAGAATATCAAACATGGTTAATTATATCAGAATGCCAAGATGAGAAAAAGACTGAGTACACCAAACGATTGAGATGATGGGAACATGCTGCAGCTTTAGCAACAATCACATGATTTTGATGATGCAACTGCAGCAAGACTCATGTGATTTTATTCCAACCCTGGAAATTTGTCTGCGACAGTGGAATCTCTTGAAAGGTCATTTGATGCAAGGCCGGCATAACTCACAAACACCAAGACTTAAGACTAGTGAAATTTCATCCTTAAGCCTGATACACACTGATCTGAAAATCGGGGCACGTTTCACACTTAACGTCAGGTCTCCATAGATGTATGCATATATTGTTATATTGATATTGATATATTGTTGGTAAGCACACACTACAGGACACCGTAAATCATAACTGACATAAAAATCAGAGCCCATCTCACACTTAGCATCGGAATGACACACACATGAAAAAAATCTCCCACAACCCAAATATCACGTCAATCAGCGTGAGCTTGCGCGTCACTGCTCCTCCGAGATAATGCTTGAGTCTTCAGCTCCTCAACTGGACAAACCAAAAAGCAATAATTGACTTTTTTCATGTCTGAGCACTACAAGCCATATTTATCATGCCCAAAGATCTCATTTAACATCCCTCTCTGCACATATGCGCAAATTACATTGTCAACACGTATGCTAGCTCATTGCTCACCTGGTTGATTAACGGCAGTGGCAGTCTCTTCCCAGCTTCTCTCTTTGTCTGCCCTGATATTGTAGTTTTTGGGTGATAGGTTGTAGAGACACTCGTGTGTTTCCCAGAGCACTAGGAGCATAGCTACCATTTCTAGAGCCCAGGTCACATAACAAGGGTTTGCTTTCAAAGGGATCTGTAACCTTGGTGAATTTGGTGACAGCGTTGCTTTTTTACCGTGTTAAGTGCTTTACTTTCTACAGATTTAGGTGGTGTTATTTCTTTTCCCTTCCTTGGAGACTCTTCATCCTGCTGCAAATTACATTGTTATAAACATACTAAAACTTCAGCTGGGTTAGTTATTAACAAGCTGGCTAACACTTGCAATACACACTACAGACTAGCCAACAGTTTCAGGCTGTTTTGGCCCTTTAAACACCATGTAGTGCTCGTACATTCATCCTTGAGGGTTCTTCTTTGGTGTGTTGAACGGACAGGTTTTTGACCTGAATTGAATTCGACCTCCAGTAACTTGAGGCTCAACTCATAACCTCACCTCACTGTGACTGAAATGTACCTAATAGCATGAAATACCTCCATGAGCACAAATAACAACTATGATATAAATGGCATGGACTGGACAAGTTTCTGGTATACGCCACACTAATGTTCAGTACAGTTGGTCCAGATTTGTGGATGCCTTCCCTGGCACAATTCTGAGGAGACTTTCCTGTAGACTGGGATTTTAGCCAATGCTGGTAGACCCGTAAGACCGCACACTTCCATACACCTGCTAATTCAGCTACTTCCTTGGTCCTTGGCAAGCCCAAACGCAATCACTCCTTTTAGCCAATAATTAACATCTGCTTTGTGACCTATTTTCCACACATGGAACGAGACATTCACTGCACTGTACCACCTCTTCTCAGTCTGTGGATCCCATCGCACACCATGCAGGTATTTATAGTCCCATCATCCTCATGCAGCACCATCTCCAAGAGCCTTAAGTTACTACCACCTTAAACACTCATTTGTTTGGCCGGGAAACTTATAAAGCAACTTATCTCAGCTGTTTGATAAGCTGAGTCAATAGCATTTTAAGGCACCTCCTGAAATATCAAAAGTAGTGCAAGGAACTCAACCAGTAAAACCATTCATTACGTTTTACATGTCAACTTTTAGCTATTTCTTTGGTGCTGGACTTGCAGTATTTCTCTGCATTAAGGTCTGGACTAGTAAGGCATAATTAGATGTTGTTTTATTGAAGTAGCTCTCCAGCAGAAGTTAATAAAAGTGGTTTCTCCGTGGAAATCTGTGCAGCAGGCAGCACTAAAATTACAACCACAGATAAGGTTAAGCAAACAGTCCCTCTTCCGGCTCTCCAGAGTTCAGGCCCACGTGCCGGGGCTACTGCTACCCCCACCTTAGCGCCTGGATAAACCAACCGTGCCCGATAGCCATCGTTTTTTAACACCGCCTCTCGATTGATATCTGCAGGTGCTTGACAAATTGCATAATTAGGTGTATAGGGCCAGATGCCGTGTTGAGGGAAAACTGATGCTGTGCGGCCCTCCTGCCTAATAACTCTGCATTTCACTTTCCACATTTGCAGCCATTAAAAATGCCTCTTGTCTAAACATGCGGTAACACATATGGAACACACATACACACATGAGCTCCTCACACATGCCCAGCACACCTCCTATCATGGAAAGGGTGGAGGAGAAAGAAGCAGAGCTTTTCTCTCTAAGCCTTCAGCAGAGAGAAAAGACGAGTGTTACGCTTCCTTTTAGAGCCGAGGGCCCACTGAGGGTTTTATCTCTCTCCTCTGGGATTGTGTAAGGCAGCAGAGGGGTATTTCTGAAGAAGTGGAGCGAGTCAGGGCTATGGGGGGGGCGGGAAATTTCCCAAACTTCAGATCTACAAAGCATCCAGAGGAGGGAGCAGAGGAACAGGGAGAGTAATCCGGCGTTACACACTCATCCTCGCACTGCCCTGTCATCATCAGAGCAAGGAGCAGGTCACAGGGACAGAAAAGCCTGAGCAAGGAAATTACTACCTGCAGCTTTAGCCTGTAAACTCACTTATCCCTGTCTGCCCACTCACCGAGGTTATTCTAGTCATTTTGCAGTTGTTGATGTCGGTACAGAATCTTGTAACTCCAAAATGGTAACTTTTCAGGAGGAGAAAAAACAATAAGTAATTAGGCTTTTGGAGAACATGTAGTCTCCTGTCTGTGTGGAGGTTTCTTCCAGGTGCTCCGATTTCCTCCACAGTCCAAAAACATGCGGTCAGAAGGTGCTAAATTGCCCACTAGGTGTGAGTGTGCATGTGAATGGGTATGTGTGTGGAGACACCGTGGTCAGCACCAAGATGAATAGTTTGTTGTCTCGCATCACACAGCTAGAAGGCCTGGTGTTACTCCACCTTCACCCCTACCGCACAATCTGCAGGAACTGTGAGAGAATATTCAAGCTGCATGGGATGGATTATCACAGGACACCATTAGGAACCTCTACAACTCAAGACGTCTGGCATGTTGTGTTAGCAATCATGGCGGTCTGATGCCATACTGAGAGACACTACTTCTGTATGTGTAGCTCAATAAATATTGTCCATATCAGTCTAAATGTATCATCACTTGTTGTTCCTGGTAACCTTTATCTTCCTCCCCAATAGCACTGCAATCCCACACCTCCTTCTGGGTGCAGCTGTTCTTTTGACGATGAGTATATGTAAAATTTTAGAGTGTCTTTCTTTCTTTCTTTCTTTCTTGCTTGCTTTCAAAAGAAAGTAAAACAGAGAGTTTTGAGTAAGAAACAGAAATGGTTGGAGAAAAACGGTACTTTCCTGTAACCTAAAGAACATCATCTGTCTTGGTTAATTTTAGTTTGTGCAGATCAGATGAGCAGAAGGTCATGGAAGGTCACATTTTTTTTTTCTTCAGGCTTACGTGAACATCAACAATGCTTTATTGGAAATGTGTTTTTAACACTCTTCTTAGTACTTTTTCCACACTTCTCAATTTAGTCATCAAAAATTCCCACTTTAGGGCATATGGTCTTCCCCATGCCTGCCACCAATCAGAAGGTCCTTGGCTAGTCTCCTCTTAGGCACATAAACACTATCATTGCATGCTTTTAGAGCTGTAAATCAAGCTTCATTGACAAGGACCTCAGTGCACTTGTTGGAGGACATTACACACTTAACTCGACCGTGGGCAGCCATGCAGATGTCTGAAGGGCAGGATATCGACTAAAAGGCATGACCGTGGAAAGTACCACCCCTTACTCAGAGTAAGACTGTGTTTTCAAGGACAACAAGTTGCAGGCAGCACAACTGACCCTTTTGAGAAAAAAATAGTGTGGCCGACTCAAGCTAGTTAAATTGGTCAAGCTGGTTGAACAAGATGGACAGCATGACCAAGCTAGTCAACCAGCATGACCAAACTGGTCAACATGACCGGGCTTGTCAACCAACATGACCAAGCTGGTCGACATGACCAGGTTAGTCAATTAGAATGACTAAGGTGGTCAACATGACCGGGCTAGTCAACCAGCATGATCAGTTAAAACCTCAAACACATACAAAAATAAGGAATATTCTGTGCTGGTCAGCCAGATAAATTGGTCTATCAGCTTAATCAGTCAGTTGACGGGCACAGCTGCACTGTTTTCGACTAGTGCAGCTGGACAGCTACCTAGTCCATCAAAGACTAACTTAGACCATCCAAAATTAACCACCAGGCCTTCTTAAGAGTTCTGTGAACTTAAATGTACCAAATATCCCATATTCCCATTTCCAAAATGTAGCAGATATGCCAAGGCTAAAGCTAATGGAGCTAACACCATTTAGCAGTGTGCAAAATTTCCACATACTTTTGATAAACTGTGTTGAGTTGTTAGGCAATCTTAAATAGAACTGGTTGTGTAGTTTCTGACACTCTATGAGATACTATAATCTATAACAATGAAAGCATTGTGTCATGGCTGAGGCAGACCGCATGATGCTTAAAACTTCATAGCTACAGTGCAAAACAAGGACACCAAACATGTCTGAGCTGATCTACTAGATGTGGGGAAAGTTTATTTTGACGTTTGATTTTTCACCAAGACTTTCAGTTTAAGTCACAGTTTTGGGACGTACCTTTACAGTGCTCTTGCACTCTCAATCAGGGAAGCATCAGACGTGTCTTTAATCCTTCTGCTAATAATAAAAGTGACTCTCTTCCTGGCCTGCCGCTGATGTTTGAGGATGTATATCCGTGGTCAGGAAGTATCATAAACACTTACCACACAGCGCCCCTGTGCTTTGTAAAAGTGGGGGTGACTTTGAGCAGCAGATTTACAGGCCCCTTCCTAAGCCTGAGCGCTGATGACAGGGTGCCATCGCTTCCGTCATTCATCAGAGAGAAAAATCGATCTGAGCATTACGGCATAAACGATTCATCTTGCCAGTAATTATGCACAGCACCCCTGACAAGTCTAGATTCAGCTGCTGTGCCTGCTGGGAGGGGCCGCGGGGGCCTGAGATCAGTGAGTTATAACCATCTAACACACCTCCGCTTCCATGAGAAGCTGCTCTTGTGTGATTTACTGTGGTGCATGTTAAACAGACATGGCTGTTGAGGACAATTCTGAAGCCCAGTATGGACAACAACCTTGTTAGGGCTCATAAGCGAGAGTAGACAGCGAATATGTTATTTCAAAGGGATGCAAGCTTTGCCAAAGGAATTCTGAAGCTGGCTAGAACCACCACACTTTGCACAACGCTAAGGATATGTTTGTGCTTTTTGGGACTGATTGGATTAAGATTTTCTTACAGCAATTGTACAAAGACTACTTGTTTTCCACAGGAACGAATCACAGAATGTTCAGAGAAATAAACTCAGACTGCCACTGATGTCACATGGTCACTGGACATGGAGACATATAGACTTTACATACAGACTCACGTACATACAAGCACTTTCACTTCACAGCAAGGAAGGCCTAGGTTCAATTCCCAGGTGGGGCATCCGGGGTCCTGGAGTTTTAATGTTCTCCCCATGTCCACATGGCTTTCCGGGTGCTCTGGTTTCCTCCAACAGTGCAAAAAATATGCAGCTAGGTGAATTGGAGATGCTAAATTGCGCCCCTGTGTGTGAATGTATGAGTGAGTTTATGTCTGTCTGTGTCTGCCCTGCGATGGACTGTCCAGGGTGTATCCTGCCTTCCACCCTTTGAGAGCTGGGATAGACTCCAGCAATCATTGTGATGCAGTAGGATTAAGTGGGCTAGAAGACGACTGAGTGAGTGAGTGCGACCTTGGAAACCATAGCAACAGCATAACAACACCTTAGCAGCTACTTAAAATAGTATCTCAACACCCTAACAACATCTTAGCAACCACCTGGCATAACATACTATTGGCCTAGCAACACCTTAAGCAACCATTTGGGATAACATAGCAACTGCCTAGCAACACCTTAACAACCATAGCAGGACCTTAACATCCAACTAGGATACCATAGCACCTACCTAGAAACACCTTAGCGACCAGCTGGGATACCATAGCAATTACCTAACAACACCTTAGCAACTATCTGGGACAACATAGCAACAGCCTAGCAACAATTTAAGCAACCAGTTGGGATGCCATGGCAACAGGCTAGAAACAATTTAAGCAACCAGTTGGGATGCCATGGCAACAGGCTAGCAACATCTTAAGCAAACAAATGGGATACCATAGCAACTACTTAGCAACACCTTAGCAAGCACCTGGGATAACATAGCAACTACCTAGCAACACCATAAGCAACCAACTGGGATAACATATCAACAGCTTAGCTACCAAATGGGATACCATATCAACAACTTAGCAACAATCTGGGATACCTTAGCAAGGTGGGATGCCTTACCAGGTGGGCCAGGTAGATGGAGTGAAGCCACACACATGCAGTGTAGATACACAGTAGGTCTACCAGTGTAGTCACTCTACACTGCCCGTGTTAACATGATTTGCTTGCAGTATTTGAGGATGTGCTGCATGTTGTATGAACACAAATTAGCACATGGGTTTGATGAACGGCATCTCATATAAGCAGATTGTTGCATCAGTCATCCCACTGGTGGGATAGTACTCTCGGGATCAGCCAACAAACCTATACTATACAGAACTATACTTGCAAATCCCACTGGAGGGACTATACTTGCATCCTGCTGGCGGGACCATTGGTGCGAAGGGATTAATCATGTAACAGAGGTACGTTAATGGAGCAGAGTTTAGGCTTAAGGATTCCCATTGACATAGGATAGTCTGTCTGTCTGGAACTGAGCCACAGACTATCACATGGAGAGCAGCAGTGTTACCTACAACGCCATACCAATCACCCATTGCATGTAGCACAACACTTCAAAACCAAGTCTATCAAAAATGGTGACTGCATTGCTACGTAACCACACCAGAGAAAAAATGAGTCACCTTTGATTGAAACATACCTAATAGTGTGTGATACTTCCACAAATATCAGCTGTGATAGGATTTGGCATGAACTGGACAAGTTTCTGGATGTAGGCCACATCAGTGTTGAGCCACTCTTGCATTAAAGGATTGTGCAGTTGAGCCAGATTTGGTAGATTTGGAAGGAGAATTTCCTGTAGACTGGGATTTGTGCCACTGCTGGTAGAACCATACGCTTCCATAGACCTGCAAACTCAGCTACTTCCTTCGCTCCTTTTAGCCAATCATTAACATCCGCTTTGGAGCCATTTTCCACACATGGAACGAGACATTCACTGTACTGTACCACCTCTTCTCAATCTATGAATCCCGTCACTCACACCCCGCAGGTATTTATTGCACCATCATCCTTGTGCAGCACCATGTACAGGAGCCTGAAGTTACTACCACCTTAAACATACAAGCTGAGCTTGTTTTATTGATGTTGGCCCACATTGTGTAGCTTTTCTCATGTTGTTCATTAGAAGGCAGGACAAGATTTCACACTTTAAGTTACATATAGGCCAAAAGCAATCACGGCTTATAATATGCTAACTTTGGCTGATTGTGGATAAAGAGGCGTTTGGGAGTAGAAAGAGCCAGCTCATGCTGAGCCAATTGATCTGACGCACAGAAATGAGGCAGAATTCCCACCTCTACTGTGGATATTCCACCCTCATTTGAATATATGATTTTTTGCTGGCTCTGACCACATGAAGTAATGCCTATTGTAAGACGAATTCCATTAAACACAAACACACCCACTGAGTTGTGCTGCACAGCACTCGGACCAAATCAATGGACAGACAAAAACGCAATGCCCAAGTGATGGTCAGCATAAATGCGAATAGGGCAATCCTATACGATTTGCCCTTCAAAAAGCCCCACGTGTATCGGGCGCTGAAAGAAAGGGGCGGGAAAGCGAGCCGAAATTCCTCTGTTGCGCTTTCTGTCTAACCGTGGAAAATGCGATTACTTTTTTGTGCTAAAATCCAGCTGAATACAGCACTGGCTCAGTGTCTCCCAGCTCAGGCTCTCTGTGCATTAGCCCCCATTATTTCTTACTTCATGGAAAAATAAGTGGTACAAAAAAAGACCCCATGTAAAGGAACGAGAGATTAATTCCCCAGCCTTATACGGTACTGTATCCGAAAGAAGTAAGAAAGTGATTTAAATTCCCTCCATGTGATAGGGTGAGGAAAGGGACAGTTTGTTGAGAAACCAAACGCACAAAAACCTGAGCCAACCCACAAGCTCTATGACCATACTGAAGCTGAGCCTCATCTCACGGAGCTTGAAGAACTGCGGAGGCCGTTATTATACAGTTATTATTTGCATCAACCAAGCGGGAACCTGTACAGTGCCAAGAGGCTGGGGCTCAAGCCCCATGTGGGGTCTCTATCTCTGCATGTGTCTGGCTCCAGAGCAAAACTAAACAAGATAGCTTAAGATACCAAACACGATATAATGCATTTAGACTGAGAGAAAATTAGCCTAAATCTGATTTTTCCACTCAAATGGAATTCACTTTGCAAAGAGTACATGGAATGAACAGGAATTCCTATTACTGGTTGCCTTTGCAATGTTTTAGGCCATCTACAGTACCCACGCCATTTCTGTCCCAGGCTAGGGCCGCAAACGTGTTAATTATACTACCAGTCAAAAGTTTAGATACAGCTATCCATAGAAGGTTTACCTTATTTCTAGCTTAATGCTTTACTTTAGAATAAAAGTGAAGACATCAAACTATAAAATAGCATTCATGAAATTATACAGTCCACATTAAAAACCTCCAAAATGGAACTTTACAGGAGGATAAAACAGCTTTCTTAACCTGCAGTGGAGGCTGATAGAATAAGGTTTACTACTAAGCAGTTTTGGAGCAATTCTATTGGTCTGTCCATCATGAATATTCACTAAACTAGAAGGGGAACTAGAGCTTTTACACTGTGCTAAAGAGATCAAAGTTTTTTTGCACAACACAATATACACTCATCATCAAAAGAATAGTTGCACAAATAGTTGCACCCAGAAGGAATCAACCGACCCGAGAAAAACTCGGCCGCACATGTGATGTAAGCAAGGACGGGCCTTATTGCCGTACCTGACTGACTTAACCACCGTGATAGCCATGCAGACATTCAGCAAACAGCGATGCCCTACATGAGTCATCCTGTTAGTGCCAGCACCATTTGCAGACAGCTGCACGACGCAGGACTACATGCATGCAGACCACTACAACAACTGCCCTTAACACCACAACACCATGGATTCATTGGTCATTTCCACCAAGACAAAAGCGGGACTCGTCACTGCCATTCTGAGTCACTGCATGACAGTCTGGCAGCGGCTAATCTTCAGTGACGAGTCCCGCTTTTGTCTTGGTGGAGACGACCAATGAATCCATGTGTGGAGGCACCGTGGTCAGCTCCAAGATGAACAGTCTTTTGTCACTCATTACACCTCCAGAAGACCTTGTGTCACAACACCTCCACCCCTACCGCACAATCTGCAGGAACTGTGTGAGAATATTCAAGCTGAATGGGATGGATTATCACAGGACACCATTAGGAACCTCTACAACTCCATATCGAGACATCTGGCATGTTGTGCAATGCCATACTGAGAGAGCCTACTTCTTTGTGTAGCTAAATAAATATTGCCCATATCAGTCAAAATTTATCATCAGTTATTGTTCCTAGTAGCTTGGTTGGCAGCTTTTGGTTGGATGTGATCTTGAAGACAAATATTTCAGCTGAAGCTCAGGGTGCAAAAGCAGAGGGAGAACAGGGCAAGGGGAAAGTGTGTGATACAGTGTCCCCTCGTAGAACCGAAGTCTCTGTGGCCTCAGCCGACACATTGCGTTTCATCCTGCTGAAATTGAATATTCTCTCTCATCCCAAGCATACGATTAGAAGTGTATGTGTGGGTGGAGAAGGTTTGGGAGGGGGTAATATCTTACCCGGTTTGGTAACAGGAGTTATTTATAGAAACAGGGGCAGAAAGAGAGAAAGCTCTCGACGATTGTAATCTGGAGGGGGGATCCTGGAATGCAAACGGGAACAAGCAGTAGAACAAATGAATAATGAAGCTGAAAGATTACTTTCTCTGAGTTCCTCAGTGTCTAAGTTCCAGGTGTGTAACTGTAACTGTCTGGTTTCTTGTCTCGGTCACTCTCTATATGTCTCCGTCATGCTTTCTCAGATCTTTGAAGGCCGAAGGTGCGAAAGTGGATTCCAGCAGTCTTTTCCCAGACTGTACTCTATCTGTCTGCTATCTTCTGTTCTGGTACATTGTAAAATAGGAAAAACATTCTATTTAACTTTAAAGGTGCGTCCAGTGGGAGCCACAGGGTGCATATCTAACCCCGAAAAAAGCTCCCTTTAAATAAAGCTCTACCTTGAAAGGAAACTGTGAGGAGCTCATATTTTCCACACTGTTCCAAATCCAAATGTTCGGGAATGGTGGGCTTGTGTACAGCTTTTTGATCGGATGTACAGTATTCATACACTCATTCATAACTATTGGTTCACCTGTAGGAATGAAGAGGGTGGAGGAAAAGTTTGTGCACCCAGTTTTTATTTATAATAATAGAAATTCATTACCAACACCCCATTAACCATGTGGGGCATCATAGCATCCAACAGCATCCCCCTAGCAACATGCTTATCAACCATCTAGGATACCATAGCGACAGCATAGCAACACCCTAGTAACCACCTAGAATTTCATAGCAACCACCGAGCAACATCCTAGCAAGCGTCTGGAATGCCATAGCAACCATTTAGCAACATCCTATCAATCATTTAGAATACTTTAGCAACCTTCTAGCAACCATCCAGGATACCATTGCAACTCCCTAGCAACACCCTAGCAACTACCTGGAATACCATAGTACACAATACACCCTAGCTTAGCTTAACCACCTGGGATAACATAGCAATGTGTTTGTAACACCCTGGCAACAATTTGGGACACTACAGCAACCATCTAGCAACAGCCTTGTAACCACTGCAGATATTAAAGCAACCATCTAGCATATCACAGCAACCATCTAGCAATACCTTTGCACCAACTTGGGATTCCATAGCAGCCACCTAGCAACCAAAAAAAAGTAATCACCGCAACCACTTAGCAAAACCCAAGCAACCATCTGGGATGCCCTAGCAACCACTTTGGATAAACATTGTAACCACCTAGCAATCACCAAACAACCATCTGGGACACTATAGCAACCACGTAGCAACAATCTAGCTATAACCTGGGATACTATAACAGCTGCATAGTAACACCATAGTAAGACAGTCAGGAGTAACCTCAGCGTAACCTCAAGTAACCTTAAGCTTTATATACTCGCTTGCTTCAGCTAAGATGCTAATTCTCACTGACCTGCTAAAGGAGTGTTCAGTGTGCTTATCAGCACCAAGCTGTAATATTCTGTGGTGACTTAAACACAAACACTTAGAGCTCCTAACAGGTATTTGGATCAAATATGATGTACTTTGGATGTTACAGTTTCCTTCAGTAAATATCACTGGAGCGTGTTCGCTTAGCACTAATGCCTGACAGAATATAGTCCTATTAGCCCACATACCTCAGCTCTACAGAGTCTGGTCCGGGAATGCTCTGTCCATTAGAGATTGTTGATTCTTATTGATTCTGAGACAATGGAACAGATTTGTTTGTGATCTGGACACACTGAAAAACCACACTGAGTTGTCTCTGTTTTTATCCAGAGTGTCTATTACTTACTTGGTAATCTTTTCTGTTCTGGTCTGTTCTCATGATGGTCCAGTTTGTTTGTGTGTTGTATCTGCAGTCTTTATTTTGGGGGTGGGGTTGACGGTTCGGCTATCACATTGGATAATTCATGCTCTGCGAGAGTGAATAATTAATGTTTCTGCTCCATTTGACGTGACGCCAGAGGAGCAACAGGGCTGTGCTGTTTCATCCCTAAACGAATGGCGTCTTCAGGTTTACTGCTGTCATCTCCCCGCGTATTATTCTCTTTGTGTCGGGGAGACGGAGAAAGTCGGCCTGTTGCATCATGAGCCGGCTGTGGGAATCTCTCTGGTGTCGGTGCGGAGAGGTTATAGAAATCCCTGTAAAGCTTGTCTTAAAGATTAATTGTTGAGTAGATCGATCCTGATCACTGCGTCTTTGAGGGAACAGAATCCCCCTCCGAGCGACAGGCAGGCCTTGTTAATGTTTCATCCCCGGAGTGTTCGGCCATTCAGCGCCATTCCTTTGTGTCCACACAGCCGTAACACTGAGTGATGATGAATCTTCACCGGCCACTCAGAGAGTAGAGGAATTTCAAAGGAGGAGAGCAAGAGAGAGATAGAAAGAAAGAAAGAAAGAAAGAAAGAAAGAAAGAAAGAAAGAAAGAGTAAGGGAAAGAGACAGCCAGGAGAGAGTTAGGTAGAAAGAGATCAAGTATAAAAAGGCAATGATGATAAAAGAGTGAAAAAAAGAAAGAAAGGGAGGAAGACACAGACAAGAGAGAGTTAGGAAGAGAGAAAGAAAGTAAAAGAGAAAAAGATGGAAAGAAAGAAAGAAAGGAGACAGACAAGGAAGAGTTAGAAAGAGAGAGAAAGTAAAAGAGGAAGAGACAGAAAACAAGAAAGAAAGAATGCAAGAAAGAAAGGGAAAAAGAGACAGACAAGGGAGAGTTAGGTAGAGAAAAAGAAAGTAAAAGAAAGGAAATGATAAAAAAGAGTGAAAGGAAGAATGACAGCATGAAAGAACTAAAGAAAAAAAGAAAGAAAGAAAGAAAGAAAGAAAGAAAAAATATAGGAAAAGATACAGACAAGAGAGAGAGTGAAAAGAAAAAGGGAGAAAGTAAAAGAGAAAGAGATGGAAAGAAACAAACAAACAAACAAACAAATGAAAAAGTGACAGAGAAGAGGGAGTTAGGAAGAGAGAGAAAGTTAAAGACACAAGGAAGAAAGGGAAAGAAGAAAGGGAATAATGAAATAATTAAAAAAGAAACAAACAAACAAACAAATAAAAAAAAGTGACAGACAAGAGGGAGTTAGGAAGAGAGAGAAAGTTAAACAGACAAGGAACAAAGGGAAAGAAAGAAAGAAAGAAAGAAAGAAAGAAAGAAAGATAGAAAGAAAGAGAAAGTACAGGACAAAATAGATTTAAAGGAGGAATAGGAGTGGGAAGGAGAGAGTGGTAGCAGAGAGTAAAAGGAAAAGTGAGAGTATAAATAAGGTGATAACAGTAAAAGTACAAGAGTGGGAGGGGTTAGGAGAGAGGGAAGAAACAGAGGAATGTAAAGATGGAGAGAAGGAAGGAAAAAGGAGAGAGTAAAATAACTAGAAAAACAGAAAGAAAAGGAGAGAAGGAATGAAAGAAAGAGAAAAAGTGAGAGAGGACTGCTGCTCTTTTCCGTCAGCGCGTGTTTATGTAAATGACCGAGTGATTTCTCAAACCCGCCGAATCCCGGGTGACAAAACGAAGACGGATAGCATCACCTGCGGCCTTGACACTCGCTCTGCTCCGAAATGACATTACTGGGCAGGAGCTGCAGGAGCTGCAGGCGCTCAGAGCGCCCGGCTGTAGTCAGAGGTCTTATTAAAGTGGCTGCTGTGCTTTGTGGGCTGCTGCCTGAAGGGCGCTCATCAGTACTTGTCACTGGAGTCGCTCTATTAGTCAGCAGGCAGATGTCAGGGCGTCTTGTAAAGGATAGCTGACCCCCTGCAGAGACCCTGAGTGTCTCCCCCAATAGAGCGCTGACCCCACAGCATCGCCCAGTGTCAGGGGGGCACGGAGGGCAAGCCTGAGGGGGCGGGCCAGGGCAGAGGGGGTTCCGGGTGCTGGAGGGTCTTCTACCCATCATGGTGGGGATGGGGGGAGTGGGGGGAGGTCCTGGGAGTTGACCTGCCCCTGACCCACTGTGGAAGAAGCTAGCCCGCCGATGACTCTGCCACGGTCCGAGAAAACAGCAGAGAGAGGGAGAGGCAAAAGAGAAAAGAGGGAGGAGAGAGAGAGAGGGGTTTAAACACTTGCTGTTGTTTCGCTATGCATTTGATTTACATTAATGAGTTATTCATATGTAATTACACAATTACATAGTTAATTACATTCTTATGATATATGAATTACAAAAGGACATCAGTACAGACATTTTTAAGGTTGCACATTGCTTTACTATACAGCTTTTTTTAGATCCGACTTACGGTTTTCGGAAAAACTCTGAAAAATTCCGAATTTTTTCTTACTGCAAATGAATGGGATGGAAAAGTACACGCCTATTTAACGTACTTTTGCTCAACCAACAGACACCATTTTGCATACGCTTTCTCAGGGCAGACCCCCGAGTATGAATGTAATGTTGGTCCGACCCGCACTCATCTGTTTGTCTCCTTTTTCCATCCCTCATTTCTCCTATAGAGTCCCATTCATTTTTGACCCTACCCAAACCCTCTTGTTTCCTTTAAACTACAGCCACCGAACTGCATGTACTCCCTCAGGGTAGATCCCAAAACTCTAATCCACAGCCAAACCTGCTGAGTCAGAGCTTTCCACAGTGGTGGTGATAGGAACCAGACCTCTAACCAGACCTCTAATAGCTTCCCCACAGAAAGTTACCACCTGAACTGTTTAGATGTGTGCTGCCTGATGTCTGACCTGTTTGACCTAAAGTGCATTTTAATTCATTTATTATAATCTATGCATGATGGTGGGATGCATGCAGGACGTCCTGAGGAATAGATGGCTTGGAAGGGAGGGCAAGAGAGCTAGAGGCTGATGAAAAAGAGTCATTGGCAGCTTTTTTGAAGTCCTCTGCCTTTTGATTTTGCTCTCTGTGCTGCGTTATGTAAAAGACAGGCGCTTCCCTGTGAGCGCAGGTATGCGTCGGCGTTCCGGGTGATGATGGATGGAGAGGTTTTTGATGTCACCGCTCTCTCCGGAGCCTCACAAAGCACCACGCAGCACAATATCATCCTGACACTCGCTTAATGACTTGTTTTAGCTGTGCAAGCGTGGAGTCGCAAGCTTTCTTATTCGATCTGACTCGGAGCAAAATGAAATCAAAAGACCTTTAATTGCAGCTATTCTCAAGCAGGATCTGCATGATCCTTTCAAGTCCCTAATGAAAAGTGCATATGTGAAATGCCGGTAATTAAACTGCATTAATAATGTTTCTGTTCAGCTAACAATGGGATCTTTGCAAGCACTGACTGTATGAATTTGCAGAATCTGTATGAAGAGCAGTGAGGGAGCATTAACAGGGATAATTCATCATCAGTATGAATTTAACCTTAATCCATACATGTATAAATGTGATGTCGTATGCTGCCATTCAAAAGTTTGGGCACGCCGTTAACTTGATATGCATTAATAAATAAAAAAATTAAAAAGTATAATAATGTTATCAGCTCCACTTACTATACAGACTATAGTCCATCTGTTTCTCTACATACTTTGTTACCCTGTTCTTCAGTGGTCAGGACCCCCACAGCACCACCACAGAGTATGTATTATGTGGGTGGTGGATCATTCTCAGCACTGCAGTGACACTGGGGTGGACATGTGAATGGATCAGACACAGCAGTGCTAGCAGTGCTGCTGGACACCTCAGTGTCACTGCTGGACTAAGAATAGTCCACCAACCAAAACTATCCAGTGTGCAACAGCATCCTATGGGCTGCGTCCTGTGGGCAGCGTCCTGTGGGCAGCGTCCTGTGGGCAGCGTCCTGTGGGCAGCATCCTGTGACCACTGATGAAGGACTAGAGGATGACCAACACTGCCCTGTGCAGCAGCAGATAAGCTATCGTCTCAGACTTTACATCTACATGATGGACCAGCAAGGTAGGAGTGTGTAATAGAGTAGACAGTGAGTGGACACAGTGTTTAAACACTCCAGCAGCACTGCTGTGTCTAGTTTGTCGAACTACAAAGTGCTTCTATACACTGATTGGAGCTGATGAAAAGGACAGGGGTGCCCGAACATTTAAATATGACAGTTGAGTGGTTTTCCGCAACAGCAAGGTCTCGTCATATATGTATCTTCTTCAGCCCTGTTAAAACGTCATCCCTGGTGGATCCCCATGATTTGTCTTTTGATTTGATTAAGAAACGTTTGGTGAAGAATCAAGTTTACATAATTCTTCACCCACCCCAGATGTAGTTGATCAGCCAAAACAAGTCTGTTGTCCAGATTTCACGCCTTCAGTTTTGGACCACAGCTAACAACAACTGTCAAAGTCAATAGTCACCCAGATCTTTCCTGTAGAAATAGCTCCAAAAAGTCTCTTAACTCACTCACAGCACATCCCTGTCTTCATTAGGCTGTTAAGTTCTGAGATTGAGATACTGACAGTATGAGAAGTTAACATACAAGCAGCAAGCACTCTGTTAATCACTGAGCACTTAGTTTAGCCTGAGTTACTCATTCTGTGGTATGAATGGCCTTGAAAATGTCACGAAGTACACAAACCATGTACTTAAGTTAAAGTAAAAATACCCAGGGTAAAATACTCCTCCTTTTAGACCTCCTAAAGGTACTAAAGTATTTACATTCAAATGTACTTAAGTATGGAGAGTAACAGTAGCATTATTTATTATGGCTCTAATGTCCTATTATCATTTCTGGAACAAGACTCTTAATCAGCTCATTTTAGGTGAAGAGACTCTAGTGTCTCTCAGTCCACCAGTCTTTAATAGAAGCTCATTAATTAGTCTGTCACTGATGTCTATTCAAATCATCATAAGCACAGAACACTGAAGGAGAACAGGTTTCATTAGCTAGAACTATAAAATAACTTCTTGCAAACAAGCAAAGTTTCGGTTTAAGATTTATTTGCAACTTAGTTACAAGTTTAAGTTGAATGAAAACTTTAAACACGTGCTTTAAAGTTCACGAATGAGTTTTCCTTTACTCCATCTGTAGGTTTATAAAAATAAACTAGCCAAATCAAATTTACTATAAAAAGAAACAGTGTTTATATGCATTCAGAAAAAGACACGACAGTCACGAGTGCATGTGTACATATTTCTATATTGTGGTCTATTTACCCACGGAGTCAGGACCAATATGTTTGATCTGTTCACTGATGCTTTGCTGTGTGATTGTCAGTCAGTGTTTGCATTAACCCCATCCTGCTTTACCTGTCTTCCTCCAGGTGGTCCTTGATGTAGTCCAGGCCTGAAATGGACATTTTCATGGATGCTAGGAATCCTTGAATAAGCTTGTTTCATTTTGACATTTTGGCATTTTATGCGCACAAGCCGAAAGGGACTACAAATTTCGCATAATGTAGTAGAGTACAGTAGATAGTAAGTAAGTAAGATATTAGACTTTGAAATGTCGTGGAGTTAAAATAAAAAGTCGTCCAAAATGGAAATACTTCAGTAAAGCAAAGACACACGAAAAAACTACTTAAGCACCATAACGAATTACATTTACTTCATTACTGTCTACCACTGGAAAACGTGAACATGATGCATTTATAAGAGATTCCTATTTGTCTCATATTCGCAAAACTCTTCATGGCGGTTTAAAGGCCTGAACGTGCTTAACAACTGCTGGCAACATTGCCTTTATTTGTGAAGCAGTGTGTGCGTGGCATGCATGCTGTAACATATTGAGCAGATCCTCCAGTCTCTGCAGAAGGCTATAGGAGCCCAGGGAGATGCTAATGCTGAACAGATGCAGCACAGTGAGGCAGCAGGTGGACCCTGAGCTCTGTGCTCTGCGCTCAGTGTGTTTCCATGTGTGTCACTCATTACTCAGGAGTACAGCTCTTCACAGCTACATTATCAATCAAGCCGGATGTAAAGGCTGTGCTTTTAAATGCTAGTGACAGGTTAACATTACTAACAGTGGGGGGAGGGCCCTACGGCTGGCAAGGCTGACTGAGCCCCAGCCTCTGTCAGTAGAGGAATAAACACACACTGAATCAATCCATCTGTCAGGTCTTGAACGTGTGCTGACGAACCTGCATCACTATGGCTTCAACTTCAGCACCACTGTGCTGGGATCGTTCTAATATGCATAAAACCTTAAAGCAAGTTTAATCCAACCCTCCAAGTCACAAATCCAGAGCCTTTCAATCTTCAAACCTCTCAGAATGCTGTGCTGACTTTCAACAGCCATGGATTTGTCTGACTGAGGAGTCAAAAGCTTCTAATTCACTCTTACATGGCAAGAGAAGACAACAAATGATATTACAACACCTTCAGTTTCTGATATTCACTTTCTAAAATGTCAGTAAGAAATGGAAGCTAAAAAGAACTGGCTAGAGGTTATCAGGGATGCAAAGCAAAACCCCCACGTCGCTCCAAAGCAGGGTGGACAGTGAGTACATTTACAGTAGTAGTTATTTAAAGTACTGTAGTACTTTGTTTTAAATGTATGTATGTAGCTTACTTGAGCACACTGTTAATTTTGTTCATGAAAACTGGAATGAACACAGTTTGGTGAATTTATTTTCCTTGATGAAAAGAGAACACAAGTAAATAAAAGTAACACTTGAAGAATATGCAAAAAAAATATATTAAAAATATGCAAAAAATAGATTTAAAAAAATCCCTTTCTGTGGATGAATAAAAATACACATTAATGTGAAAGACATTAGACAAATTAATGATTTTTTTTCTTATTTTTATGTAGTGCTCACTGCTTCCTTACATAATCATATTCGCTGCAGTGGATCTGAAATGCAGCTTGAAAATTTTGAGTAACATGTTTATAAATGAATTTGGTGACAAAGGCCCACCACAACTGCTGCTGTTATACCAGCATTTGAACGTGTACAGGAACCAGTTAGCTTGGACTCCAATTTGCGTCGCATATGAATCAACATCTGATGCATACTAAGAGCTATGTAGTGGAAATGCAGAGTTAACAAAATGAATGTCCTTTCAGAAATATATGCTTTGATCTTGTCAAGTAAACATTCACAACATCACTGGAAGGCAGTGCATTCAGGCCATTAGGTTCTGTAAATGCAGACTGGCAACAACACATCAATGCACTGACATTGAAAGATGACCTCAATTGTAGATCTCAATTTTGTCTGTACTCTAGTGCTTTAACTCAAGTTTGACTGAACAACGATCGCTTGTATTGGAGTAATATTGGACCAGGAGTATCCATACTGCATACTCAGATAATGAAGTTGTGTACTTTGTCCACCACTGGACCACACAGATTTGACTGGCATGGGAAAAGGGGTGCACTGGTCAACTGTACAGTTTTGCTGGACAAACATCATCTGCAGTACATAAAAGGGTCATGTGGAATTAATCTCATACAAAGGTCCACATCTGATATTTGCAAAATAACAATAATCATTGACTTCAACAACCAAAAGTATGTTTATTCTGTACATTAAGTTTTGCTTTAACATGCACGGCTGATAAGACCGCTCTTATATCAGTGGGGAATGGAGAACCTCACGTTCCTTGGGCCTGTTATGTGCGCTGTGTACTGGAAGCCCAGTCAGATTAGCATAACAGAGAGAATCAGTCATATTAAGCCATCTCGCTGTCGCTTGTTTTATCTGTGCCGCTCTTCTCTGCCAAAGAAGCGTGGCAAAACATAAGATGCGTGTTAAACAGGATTTGAATAAGGAGCATTATTTTGTCACTTCTTTATTTCTCTCCTCCCTTTCATTTAATTTTCATGAATCTGTTATTTCCCCCAGTTTCTGTACTGTATTCATGTCACCCAGGGTTTTCCAGGTGTCAGATACATCCGGCTTTTATTTTCAAGCTGGCTTGTGTGACATAATGAACTTAAGAGTGAGCCTTTTCTTATGAAAGCTACATGGTTTTGGTTACTGAGGTTAAGGTGCGCTTTAAGGTTTGGGGTCCAGACTATTCTTATAGCACATAGGGACATGTATGTATATACATAAGTACAAAAATGCTGTAAAAGGGAATATGACACATCTACACATAATGTATAATGAACATTATTTTTATTGTTACATTTATACAAGATGTTATTATATTATATAAGAATGCTGTGTGTGTGTGTGTGTGTGTGTGTGTGTGTGTGTGTGGAGGGGTATATATGTGTGCAGGTGGATGGGTGGGTTGGGGGGCGGGTGGAGAAGCGTGTATGTTTGCAGGTGTGTGTGTGTGTGTGTCTATGTATGTGTGCAGGTTTATGCCACATTGTAGGGACCAACATTTGTTCATGTACTCGTGTCTAAATGATTCATTTTTTACCGTGAGGGTAAGGTTAGGGTTAGTGTTAGGGTTAGGGTTGGTGTTAGGGTTAGGGTTGGTGTTAGGGTTAGGTTTAGGCTAGGAGATGTTCTAGTTAAGATTATGGTAGGTCGCTTGGAAATGAAGCGACATCTATGTAACGGCCCCACAATCCACAGAAACAAATGTGCATGTGTGTGTGTATTTGCATGTATGTGTGCAGGTGTGTGTGTGTATGTGTGTGTGTGTGGAGGAGTGTGTACGTGTGCAGGTGTGTGTGCGTGTGTGTGTGTGTGTGTGTGTGTCTGGATGGGTGTGTGTGCAGGTGTTTGTGTTTATGTATGTGTGCAGGTTTATGCCACATTGTAGGGACCAAAATCTGTTCATATACTCATGTTGTGTGGACATTCCGTCCTTGTGGGGACCACAATCTAAATCATTCATTTTTAGGGTGAGGGTAAGTTAGTGTTAGGGTTAGTGTTAGTTTTAGGTTTAGGCTAGTAGACATTCTGGTTAAAGTTTGGGAAAGTCTTGGAAGTGAAGGGACGTCTATGTAACGGCCCCACAATCCACAGAAACAAAGTGTGCGTGTGTGTGTGTGTGTGTGTGTGTGTGTGTGTGTGGAGGGGCGTGTTGGCATACAGTGGGCAGCTTTTAAACACACGTTCTGGAAATGTGGGAAAGTGCATGACATCACTGTTTTTTTACTTGAGCAAAGTGAAGGTGACAGAGCCAGGCTGTCAGCCCTGCAGACTGTTTCCATACAAAGCACTGCAACCGTCAGAGCCCAGCTTAAACACGCTCACTCAAAACGCACAGTTTCAGCAAACGTGCAGGGGCTGCATTTACTCTCGCACTCACTGTTGGGTGCAGTCCAAGGCCTAAAACTGCTTTGAGTGAGCACTCTGGAGGAGAGATATGTGATTGTGATTACTGTGTATATGGCACTTCTGGCAGCCCTCGCTTTAATCTGATTCATCCTGAGACGTCAAACGCTGTAGTGCATATTCAAAACTATACGTCCTTTTCATTTATCTCTCGGTGCGGATCGGTGGAGGTATGTAAAAAGCACTGTGTTATGTCTCTGAAATAGCAAACGCAGCAATTTTAAGATGTTTACAGCTTTGACACGGCTCCTCCAAGATATGGAGAGCTTTCTGGAGGCCTGCTGACTCGCTGCTGCTTTTGCCAATGTTAAAACGTTAAAATCATCTCAGAAAAATAATAGGAGGAGAAAAATCCATACCGTGGTTGGCTGTGGGTCGGAGAGGAGCCGAGGCTTCTCTGTAGCGCTCTGTTCCAGTTCGTGGCAGGGCGACGCTTTGACTGGCAGCCTCCCTTGCCTTTGATCTGAGATTTCACAGATGCATTTGGGCATTTCAATGACAACACGTCTTTATTCGCGGCTTCTCAGGCTGCCGCGTTCCCCCTCCCTTCCCCCGCTGAAATTTTGCTCCGCGAGCTGCAAATTGGCATTCTGGGACAGTTGTTTTCTTGCACTCATCTTCAAGGATTCTTCTGTGTGCCGAAAAAAAGCCTTTGAAAACTTTTCCCTCTGACGCTGCGGAGAACGGCTCTGTCATTTGAAAAGAAATATTTGCTTTCAGAACCGGGCCGTGTGGAGCTTCTCTCTAATGCTACCCATTTGGATGAAAGTCCTCCTTTATGTAATTACAGAGTAACACCGGTTGCTGGTGATTTTGCACAGCTCCCTCAAACATCTCAATAAAAAGTGTTTACAGTGACTTTCTCAGGTGTTCAGTGGGAGCAGATCCCAGGCTTATTCACTGCCTGTCTGTGTATCTTGTGGCTTGTGTGCGAGCGTTCTTTCTGCAACCTTTACAGTAACTGACTGAGAGATCACTGGAAAGTGGATCCAAGCTCCACCTCCCCACCAGAAGCATTTCCCCGAAACTCTTGCTCACGGAACACCTCCACGTATCTACACTCACACTCACTGTTTATCAGCTCTATTTACCATATAGGAGCACTTTGTAGCTCTACAGTTCTACAGTTCATCTGTTTCTCTGCATAGTTTGCTATCCTGTTCTTCAGTGGTCAGGACCCCCACAGGTATTATGTGAGTGGTTGATCACTCTCAACATTGCAGTGACACTACTAGACTGAGAATCGTCCACCAACCAAAAATATCCAGCCAACAGTGTCCTGAGGGCAGCGTCCTGAAGGCAGTGTCCTGAGGGCAGCATCCTAATGGTAGTGTCCTGTCACCACTGATGAAGGGTTAGAGGACGACCAACACAAACTTGGCAGTGATGGGGGGGGATCACCTAGAATGGTCTTTCATAGCCTGGCAACTGTACCTACTTTACAGTATGCTGTAGTACATTTGTAAATCTGGAAACTTGCCCAGTTCCCCCCATATAGTGGATTATTACTCAAAACAAAAAAGATGTCCAAGATCTCAGTGTTTGGAAGACAAACTAGCATTACGGCATTACCAAACTAGGATACAGACAGCACTTCCAGAAGAGGAATTGCTAAACCAAGCATTTTGTGGCCCTTCAAGCATCAGTGATAGTGAGTGAGTTAGAAGCCAGTTGGAGTAGCCAGTATGGACAAAAAGCCATTTTCCTTGTTTATTTTCCTCTGAGAGTCCAAGTCACTCATTCATCTTCCATTTCTTACTTTTGTTGTCCTGTAAATTAGTTTAGTGAACAATCTTTAGTGTCAGCAAACTGACTAACTGAATCATTTTATACCTAGTCCTAGTCCTAGTTTCTTCCTCGGTTGTTTGTAAGGTTTTCTTCGGTTAGTTAGTGAAGTTAAAGGCTGTACACATTAAAGACTAGTTAGGCCTTGCACGCAGGACAATAATCCGGGCAGTCTGAGGGTGGACCAGCGGTGGCAAATTTTATCAAACCAGCAAACCGATATATGCTCACTATCTGAATAAATCTAGGCACTTCTAGGCAAATAACTACTGTCATGCCGTAAGGCAAGTCCATGCAGTAACAGTTTCTCCAAAGGAAGCCATTTGTGGGCAAAGCACAGATTGGTCAGTTGGATGTGGGCTGGGGCTGATTGATTTATGGAATACATTTTTCTGAGTATGATTATGATTGTAATCTAAATATGATTACTGTCTTTAAATTAAGCTTTGGGGAATGTTCTTGCCAGTAAGACCAGCACATCCATTACTTTCAAGTGATACAAAAACAGTGAATAATGTGGAGATGCACAATACACAACACAACACAACAACATTGCGCAATATTGTTATCCAACAGTATATTCTTCTTCTTCTTCTTCTTGGTACACATTTTTTGTCCGCTAACTAGTCAAACAGTTTTCGAGATATCAACACCGTTTCAACTCCAGAATGTTCAGTCTGACTGGGAATAGTGTGCTGGCATATAGCATAAAAATTTCCAAAAAAAACATAAAAACTTAGGAATGAATGGGATGGAAAAGTGCATGCCTATCTACTGTACTTCTGTTTGACAGGCAGACACCATTTCACATACACTATTTCAGGGCAGACCACCAAGCACCAAACATCAACGTTTGTCCAACCCACACACGTCTTGGTACACATTTTTTGTCCGCTACCTTATCCTGTTGTTTTTGAAATACCATTCCAACTCCCATGAATGGGGAATGAATGGGGTACGAAAGTACATGCCTATCTACTGTACTTCTGCTTAACCTACAGACACCATCTCACATAGACTCGGGGCATAATCTCGGGGCAGACCAGCAAGCACAAATTCAATATTGGTCTGACCTGTACTTGTCTGTTTGTCTTTTTTCCTCCATCCCTCTTTCCTCCCATACAGTCCCATTCATTTTCATCCCCAGTGAAACCCTATAGTTTCCTTTAACTAACAGCCAAATCACCAAACTGCATGTCCCCTCCAAATCCTAGTCCACAGACATACTGACATCGCACTCCTGTATGTGTCATTTATTCATTGCTCGTTCCTTCCATACTCTCCCATTCCTTGTCTTCTCTCACATGCCTTAGCTCTCCTTCTGTGGTCAGTGGGGTGGGGGTGGGGTTGAAGTGGTACGGGAAGAGGCTAAGGGGCTAACAGAGTTTGCAACAGTTCAGGCTTCCCCTTGAACTGGGAGACAACTGAAGGAAGTGTCCAGATTAATGGTGCCAAAGACTGACCATGTTAGCTGTCTCCGTCATGGTGTATGACCAGCAAAAGCAGAAAGAGAGAGTGAGGGAGTGAGGAAGTGAAAAGGAACTATTGAGAGAGAAAGAGAGAGAGAGTGGAGAAAGAGAAGTGGCTGCAAATCACACCATCAGATATGCACATGTGCGGTTTACACTCTCACACTGCATTTACTATTGAAAGCTACTATAGGCCTGCGTTTGTGTTTGTGTACTTATGTGCAAGCGGAAGTTTCACTGCTTCACCCGATACCCAGCTCAGCCGTTCAGCTGATGTGGAACCACTCATTTGTAACCAAGCTGCTGAAAGATCTCTCAGATAGCACTCTCCAAATGAAAGCTAATGGTGTTCATTGGTATAGAATCTTTACATAGTGTGTTTCACATTCATCACCTTTATGAAAATGGTCTTTTAAAGGATTTTAAATTCCCCTTAAAGAAACAAAAGAGGTTCTTCTGTGACATCGCTCTAAAGAACCTTTTTGGCACCCGTATTATTAAGAGGAATTCCATCAAGTTTAAGTCATAGGGGTTCAAGTCATGACTTTGACTATAGACTACTCCAGAACCCTAATTCTTGTGCTTTAGATCCATGTCCTGCTTCATAATCCAATCTCTGTAGTAGAGAGCACTATACACGGTTCCCTCAACTGTGGCAGGTGACCCAAGCCCTGAAGCAGCAAAGCATCTCCACACTGTCACACTACCACCACCATGTTTCACTGTTGGTATGATGTTCTTATTATGGAATGCTGGGTTTAATTGACACCAGATGCAACTTTGGTGTTAGAGAAAATTGGTGCAATTCTTTAATATTGTTTCACTATATTGTAGTCCTGCATCATGCAGCTGCCTGCCAATGGTGCTGGCACTAACAGGATGACCCATGGAGGGCATTACTGCTCATTGTACGTCCACAATCGTGACTGTTGGGTCACTCCACGCATGCCAGACAATTAATCGGTTCTCTCATTCAGTGGTTTGTGGAGGTCTCCCAGATCTTTCATGTTGCTGACGCGTGCCTTCTGCTATCCACTGCCACCAACAGCGTGCTTTGGTAGTATCCACACGACATTGATAAGACCATCCCTGGGATGCGACCCCCCTCAAACTCTTCCAACTGCTTGAATTGGTTTCAAACTCTTCTCTGAAGCATACTTTGCTTTCAAAGGATGCTACCAACACAACAACACAAGTCAGAATGGAAAGCACACACAACAGAACGACCTTATATAGTCAGTCAGGTACAGTGATAAGACACATCCCTGCTTTCGTCACATGTACGGCCGAGCATGAAACTTGAATCATTTGCATGTCTCATGATGTCAAACCCCCGCACCAAGTTTCATTCCTGTCCATTGATTCCTCCTGGGCACAACTATTTTTTCAATGATCTTGTTTTCTTGTTTCTAAGGTGGATTGGCCATAGACCATCACTCGCAGTCTGAGTCTGACCGTTAATCATTCTCTGGCAGTGATTAACTGGTCCGTTCCGCTGTGTAGAAAAAGCCGAGCACCTGAGTAAAAATACAATTACGCTGCCGTCTTACGCTGTTTTTCCACAACTTGCGTCATTTCCTGCAGCGGACTACAGCGATGTTGCCCTCGCCTTCTCTGAGTGCTATAATCAAGTCAATCACTCTCTTTGACCGTAGCCCAGGGAGCCCATTTGTATTTGGCCCTCGATGAAAAAATGGTGCGACCGGTGTGTTCCAAAAGAGGACTTCTCTCCACAGGACCTGTTTACCCAGCTGAAGTCCAGCCGAGCCCTGCTGACCCCCAGCAGAGAGCAAAATAAGCCTTTCAGAGCAAATGAATATGTTTCCTGCCTTTCGGTGACTATAGACATTAGGCCCGTTGTACCTTGTTTGAATGGGTACCATGGAAAAAGCTGGACTGTAATGTGTGTACTGTGGCGGAAGACCTACTGTAGACCATAAAGGCCTTTTAGACTGGATAACATTAGTTCAAACCATCTTTTCACACCCTACTGTACTAAATGGCTAGCCTGTGGCCACAGTTTCTCTGAGCACACAAAACGTTACAGTTGTACTCCTAGAAATACAGGTTTCTGAATGGTTCTTGGCGTGGACACACTGTTCTAGCAGAGGAAAACAATTTCAGTCTTCTTCTCACTCACTATAGTTCCAAATCTTCCAAAAATGGTTCGTCTCCAAAAACCCTTAGTAGTATAGTAGCCTTATGAGCTTGAACAGTAGACCCCATTGACGTTACAACATTCTTCCTACATGCTATGCAACGTGCTTCACTCTATATTTCACTCATCATGTCTAAACGTGTTTTATTTATGTTTGCGCTTTAATAATACTCCCCGCAGATTAGCTATTCTCTACTCCAGCAGTGGGCGATTCAGTGGAGAAAGTGATTCCAGCTCGTCCTCAACAATAAAGAAAGCCATCCAGCATTTATCACCGGGCCCATTTAAACGCAGCCAATATGGGTTTAATGTGATTTTAAAGAGAGATGTATGCTGAGTCTCACGCTCCCCTGCAGTGCCACACTCAGCACTCTATTCACTGGTGTGGGTGTCGTGTCGCGTGGGGGCAGATCTGCAGAGCAGCTGATGTAATGCTTAATATTGATAAGAGAGCTGCGAGGCGCAAGGCTCTAATTGTCTATGATAAATACAAAGCCGACGGGTTCTGTCACTTTGCATTCCACTCAGCTTCACCCAGACAGACGTTTTTTTCCTTATCTCCGGAGCGCAAACTCAAGAGGGATCCATCGCCTGAGAGTGGAACCCCAGCCCACACCCGGATCACGACATCATAATAACAGGCGCCTCACACTAAAAGAATAGTCTGGCCTTAAGCCAAATGTAGTCCAGCAGACAAGATGTGGTTTCTGAAGTTTGCTTCTTTTGATTTGCACTGCAGCTACAAGTAATGGAAGCTTATACCTTATTCAGAGATTGGGATTCGAGTCGTTTTTGGACATACGACTTAGGAAATTTCAACCTGAGAAAGAAACGAAGAAATGATTGTTTTTCCAACCTTACGTGTTTGACTTCCATGCATGGTCACTACTGCTGTGAAGTCCTCCAACAGCTCATAGCAGTGTTGCCCTACGTTCACACTAGCAGACGACAAGTTGCTTATGTTGCCCAAAGTGTATCTGTTGTCGGTGGGTTTGAGATCGCTCTAGGGTGGCCATTTTCATAGCCCCAAAAAGGAGGACATCCCACCCCCAAAAGGAGGACATCATAAAGAGGGGCTGGCGTTCGTGCACAATACTAAAACAGAATTAAAATCATAACCTATCCTCTATAACACATAAATGATGCTTTACTCACCTAATTGGGTGGAATGAATGATATTCGTGAGTCAGACAGGAGCTTACTAATTCACTAGCAGTTAGAGGGCTGGCCTGCGGTTAGCCGGTAGGCAAGCGATGTCACATGACCTTGTTAAACCATTGAAATGAAAGGCATTTCTTGTGACACGGACGTGAGACAATGGCACGCGTAATATTGTGTTTGCGAGTGAAGATTTTAAATAGTTCATCCCGAAAAGAAAACTAATATGCGTCCGTCCAGGTATTGCGCTGGAAGGAGGACTGGGAGTTGAAAAACAGGCTGTCCGGCCTAAAACCAGACATGTGGCCACCCTAGGTCGCTCACGTTGTTGTGTGTGGGCGTGCACAAAGTTCGGTAAAGCTAGTTAGTTTTGAAAGCTCACGTTTGAGTGGAATTTGTATGGAAACCTAACTGCTTGCATTTGTGGCTAGTTTTTTGATAGATTTGTGGCTGGTTAGCAAGGGGCTAACCCAGTTAGCTTTCGAGCGACATACTATATCACCCGAGCAACCCGATACTTGATGCTTTCATCCACGCTTTCACTTTGTCGCCAAATCACAGCTACGAAACAGTTGTTGAATGCGACCTTAACAGATATCATACATGAGTGAACAAATCTTAGGAACGCTGCCTGCCACAGATTGGCTTTCATTTTGTTCCTGGACGGGTAGCGTCATGCCATTCCAGTGAATGCTTCAGTATGACTGTATCCCTTTCCATCTATCCATGGTACTAAATGCAGCACTGAATGTCATCTGTGACTATCTATCCATTTCTCTGTCTTGAAAAGAGTTATTGTTGTTGTTAGCACAGTCGTTAGCCAATCACTAACACGTTGGGTAGAGCCGGTCAGCCAACCAGTTGCCGTGTTCCAGACTTGTCATCGGAACGACTCTACTCTTCCGGGAAAGATAAGACTAAGTCAAGCATGTAACGTTCCTGAGATATTTATTCTTTCATGCACAACATCCTTTGATGTCATATATGGCTTGTTTGATTAAAAGAACCCAGCTAGCAAGGAGAATGTGGGCTGGTGTGGAGTCTAATCATCTGATCTTATTTGGTTCCTAGCCATGATTTTGCAATGTTATTGGATGAATCACAGATATCACAGCCACCAATCAACAACTCTGGGAGAAACCTCAAAAGACATAGGTAGATATGGGTGTAGCTGGATCGTTGTGAGCTGTAATACAATATATTTGAAAATAAATACAGCAGAATCACACTGCTAAATGAAATCAGTGGAAAGCTTTACAAAAGCTTTACAAATGTGATGTTGGATTTTACACAGGCTCTGATCGACAGTGTTCGCAGTGTCAACTTTCCAAATTATGGTTGAACGTGGTGTATGCCATCCGTGGCACAAATTTGCTATTGGCCAGAAGCTGCCGGATCTGGGCTGACGAAGAAGGTCTGTCGAACCGGGTGTGGCTCAGAACCTTACCATGCATTTTTTGGTTTCTGGGAAAGATGCAAAACAACTTGCAACTGCTGGCGTCTAGTTTGGATAGCAGGTATGCTGGCTAGCACAACAAAGTTGCCTGCTAATCTAGGTGAAACTGTAGTCAATTACGTATCGCACTCCTTTAAAACTTCAGCTGGATTAGCTGTTGCACTAGTAGTCTAGTATAGATGACATGTAATCCTCAGACTAGCCAAAAGCCAAAAGTTGTCTTGGCTATATCTCCTTTCAGGATCACTTTACAGTATGTAGCATGTTAGTTCTGTACTTCAGATTAAAGGTTTTACTGTTATGTAAGGCTTATTATTTGTAGCCGTCATAAGTTTTTAGTAGGGACCTAGTTAACGCAATGCAATGACTGCAGCTAGTTTTCTGCCAAAGACTTGAGCCTCAGATTCTTACCCTAGGGACTTGACTTGGTCTTGCATTTGCAGTTGACTTGTTAACATCTCTGATGCTTCGCCAACCAGCATTGAGCAAACTGCAGGCCTAAATCACACTCTTGCCTCAAATTGTGGGCCAGGGTTTTATGTAATATTAAACAGGCTTGCTTAAGTGGTTTCTGACACTTTATGACATGCTGTTATATTTTAGCATGAACAGAAGTATGTGGCATATGCACCGTGCAGTCTTTGCACTGTATACAAATGTCAGATTTCAATGCAGTTTGAAGCAAGTATAACAACTTAAGCAAGCTGTTTGTATAGCTTTAGTTTGGCTCCAGAGCAAACCTAAAAAAAAAATGTTTGGCATCAAACAAGAATTTGACGATTGACTACATTTGTGTAAAGAAAAAAAACTGTTTAAAGTTTATTGGATTTTGTTTTCTTCCATTAAAAGCAGCTTGAGTTGCTTTCAGCATAAAGCTCTTGGCATAAAGCATTTCCTGCTGGAGTTCCTTTTCAGATCTCAAAGTTAAATCTTCTCAAACGTCCCACGATTGTCAGAGCACCCTTTTGAAGCCACATACCCCTGACAGTGAGTTTGACATGCCTTGATGTGATTTGCTGAAGATGAAAATCTGGGGCTATATGAATACGAGAGTAACGTGATCGTCATATGTAGAGCATAAGGTTGATTGGAATTGAATTCCTGTTCTCCGTGTCCCACAGCAAAACGCTGAGGTCTTATCTTTCCTGTTGGTCCTGTCAGTTTTGCCGAGCCACTTTTAAAAACTCCCTTTTAAAACTGCCACCCTCATGTTTGAGCGTTTTACAGACCTGCTACAAATCTGTCTTTCATAATCCTGCTTTGATTTCCAGTTTCCTGCTTTCAAAGGATGATCGAAACAGGTGTCCATTTTGCTCATTTCCTATGCCCAGGACTGCCATTCCGCAATTTGACCACTGCCTATGCTGCTTCCAAGACATAACCTAGAAGACAGGTTATACCTTTTGCTCATCATCTTACCAAGGAACAGAACATTCCTACCCCTGTATTCCAAGATGACAGTCCTCTCGTTCATAGGGCTGCAAATGTGACTGATAGGTATGATGAACATTCAGGGAGCATTCACACATCTGGACCAGCTCGCAAAATCCCCAGATTTAAATCCTCTTGAAAATCTGTGGGACTACCTGGAACAGCCAGTAAAACGCCAGGTAAAAGGCATCCACCAAATCTGACCCAACCGACCAATTCAGAACCTTCTATGATGTTCTTCTTATAGTCGTTACTTTCAAAGTTAATCTAAACAGGTGGTCATTCAGCTTATTTCCTATGTCCAGGACTGCCATTCCACAATTTGACCACTGCCTATGCTGCTTCCAAGACATAACCTAGAAGACAGGTTATGCCTTTTGCTCATCATCTTACCGAGGAACAGAACATTCCTACCCCTGTATTCCAAGATGACAGTTTTCACTTTCATAGGGCTGCAAATGTGACCCATTGGTATAAAGAACCTTAGGGGAGCATTCACACATATGGACCAGCTCGCAAAATCCCCAGATTTGAATCCTCTTGAAAATCTGTGGGACAACCTGGAACAACTAGTAAAACGCCAGGGAAGGCATCCACCAAATCTGACCCAACTGCTCAATTCCTTGATGCAAGAGTGGCTGAACACTGATGTGGCCTACATCCAGAAACTGCTACAAATGTGTCTTCCACAGTCCTCCTTTGATTTGCAGTTCTCTCATAGTTGTAGTTTTCAGCGATGATCAAAACAGGTGGCCGTTCTGCTTATTTCCCATGCTCAGGAATGCAATTCCGCAATTAGACCACTGTCACTGACCATCATAAACTAGAAGACATGACCAGTTTATAATCCTGGTTGACTGAAGATGGCCTGGACTGAAGGTGCATTTCAGTGCATAAAAAAATGTCACATTTCATTTCCGTTCCCATTGCCCGTGTCCCTCTCCTGGAGCCATTGTAACCTCTGCAATGGGGAAGTGAGCCCGCGGTGCAGTGGCCGTGGCTGCAGGCTGGAGGATGACCCCTCCGGGTTAAGAATGTGAACCGCGGAGCTCCGCTGCTGGACGCAGAGCAGCCCTCGGGGCTAGTGGACGCAGAGAGCCCTGCTTATTGCACAATCTCTGTGATTCGTGTCCACATCTGCCCTTCTGCTTCTCTTCTTCACTCTACTGCGGCTGGACTTTGTCTCCAAAATCTAGTGGCAGTGTACATGATGTAGAACTCAGAGGCCATAAAGGTTGTTACAAATGTGCTCAGTTGCTGCAGCGCAAAGTGACCAGATGAACTTCAGTTCATCAGCAGCTGATTCTTCAAAACAGGATGTCTTGTTTTCAAGTTGAGGGAAAAGAGCAGAACAAAGACGACAGTATGTCCTGTCCAAGAGATAGATTAAGCCTAATCTCGGGCCAATGATCATTCACCATTAACCCCCTAAAAACTGAGCTATTACTGCCATTTTGTTTAAGGGGACTTAACGTCATGTTATCCGGTGTTTCTCTCTCCTGTAGTGTGTTATGTAACTATATGTGCATGGAAATGATCTGCAGAGTACACACCAGAGGTTTCCCACAGAAACCACTTTTCTTAGCTGCCTGAAATACCTCAGTGGAATTCCAGCCTTGTTCTCTGTTACATGATGACATCATCTCGTAACACAATCCTTATTGCCCGCCTATCAGCAAGTTTTGGCGCACTCTCACACGACACACAAAGGCCTGAGACAACCCGAAAACTGGATCTATCAACTTCAGAATCAGACTCAAACTGCCTCAAACTGATACAGCAGAACCAACACCACAGTAAGAACAGTTACAGCAGCGTGGGGGGCAGAACTTGTAGTAGGACCCCACTTAGTAGGTCTCATTTAAACTATTCAAATGTAAATGCACGGTTCCATGGTTAAGCACACAGCTATTATCATCACATTTACTTTAGTTTATATGTTGTATTGGCAGGTAGTCTGTACATTTAACTTGTTTTTGTTTATTTCAACGTCAAAATGTGAAAAATGCATGGTGAAATGTAAACATGACTGTGTAACTTCTCATCAGATTTAAATATTTAAACGCCTCCTTGACTATATGCCACAAATATGAATATGTTATTGACTAAAATCTGAGAATCAACACTTTCTCTGTTGCTTTCAGTGAAACACTAGTCAAGTCAAATCAAATTTATTTGTATAGACAACATGTATTTACAACAGATGTTATCACAAAGCAGCTTTACACAAAATCCGGGTTCAGGCCCTGAGTGAGCAGAGGGGAACCCATCCCCCAATGAGCGAGGGGAACCCATCCTCCTCAGGTTGACACCGGATATATTGAATAATGTTGAACAGGATAACAGATAACTGTTAGAGTGAGAATGACAATGAGAAACAGACCTGAAAGTCCAGTGAAACCAGTGACCACTGTAAGTATTCACTATGATGAAGAAGACTATGATGATCGTTTATTAGAAAGAATAAGAGAAGCGTTCAGTGTTCTGTAAGACAGAGGAAGAAATGTCTGATTAGTCTGTGATTAAATAGCAGGATCGTCGGATGGGCCCGCCGGATGGAGGCGAAACCCCCTCACAGCCATACAGCTTCATGGTAGGCAAACTGGTCAGCAATGCAGGCAGGCAGTGGCACCCAGCCAAAGCAGATGAAGCAGCAGCACCATAGCGCACAGGATGGGCAGTAGCTCTACATTAGACCACACAGTTTGGGTAGTTTTGGCAGTAGCTCAGTGAGTAATGTCTAATTAGTCTGTGATTACTAGTGAGAAATTCAGTCATTCATACTGAATTACAGCATACTTTACTTATTGCTGGTAATGACTGGATTCTAAAGCTTCTAAGGCTAAACTTATACATAACATAACTTACAGTAAATATAACGTATATGTAAGATATTTCATTACTGACATCCTGTAGTGCTGAAAACATGTTCACCTGCCTCACGCTATAAATGCTCTTTAAACATTTATCACATTGTGTCAGAATAGACTTCTAACAGTAGACCCTGGCTTCCATAGATCTATAGATAGTATTTCTCATTCGTTACTTTGATAAGCCTCTATAAGCAGTCAGTGAAAGGACAGTGACTGTTAACAGTGATACAGTGACTGCTTTTCATACATGTATTTCTTGTAGTTCCTGTCAGAGTTTCTTGTTTAAAAGAGTTTTTTTCCTTGCCACTGTCACCCTTGACTTGCTCATTCACAGCATGGGCCTGATGCTTTGTGAAAAAGCCTATTGTTAAAAGTTCTATACAAATAGAGTCTTGAATGGAACTGAACTGGAAATGTTTAGTCGAGCTAACATTGGAATCTAAGAAGTACAACTAGTCAACACACTCTTTGAGCTGAAACCTTCATTCTTTGCCATTCACAGTGTTTGGTGGAAGCTTTTTTCCAGAGCAACTGACATTTCAATCAGAGGTAGGTGAATATAGCATTGTGTGGCTGTGAATCGAACACTAGCTTACCACAGCGAGAGCAACACTGATACCAAAGTCCTTCTTGAAACGTCTTTTCAATCTTCTCTCTTTGAATTGGGGGGAAACCAAAACACTCAGATATAAATATATATATTTTAAAAATATATTTTGAAACCTAGCCAAAAACCTGCCAAATACTGTATATGGTTTGCAGAGTTTGTCTTAATACTGCTTGTTTTGGCTATAGTTCTATCTTGCAACAGGGGGGGCTTTTTCCACTAGCGCTTCAGCAAGATTAACCCTTTTCCATAAGCTCCAAGCTAATTGACTCTCTTGTTTGAAGGGTGTGACTTAGAAAGACAGCAGTGTCCAATTATCGCACTCCCGTGCAAACTGTAGGCAACGCTTGTGATGAACCACGGTTAACATTGGTGGCTTCGTGCCTGTGTTCATTATAGAGGTCCCCTGGTCCACTGTGGGGCGTTGGTTGATCAGTACCACTCGCCAGTCTTTGTTCCCCTCTGGCATCTGTGGCCCATGGGGCACCACTGTTATGCCGCTAAGAGGCACACAGTGTGCAAGACGTCCATTCTCGGTACACCTTCACCACGGTGGTTCTAGAACAAATTTACCTCACAAAGTTAGCAGTTTCCAACATGCTACCACACTTCATCCCGTACCCTATTATCATGCCCTTACGGATATCAGTCAAAGTGTGTCCTTTGCCCATGACATTCGTTTTGCATTGTATGACATCCCAGACCGAGTTCATTCCAAACCAGGGGAGGCCATGATATTCCTATACGTATTAAATTCCTATAAATAGACATCATGTTAAGCGTTACAAGCTGCCCATTCATATTTCAGCCAGTGGGTGGTTTCCTCATTTATAACGTCTCTGCTGATACCCACAATGCTACACCAACATACACAACCACCAAGTCCAAAAATCCACCACGGGGTCATTTAATCCAGAATAACCACATTACTCTCCATGTACTTGGAATATATATTGATGCAATAAAGAAATTTGCCATGTGAGTCTTTGCCTATATTCATTATGGAGTTTTGAACATATCTTTTCTGCAAAAAGGCAGCTGTATTTTTGCTAATCATAGCATGATGTAGCATGTCCTATAATGCCTTGTGCCTCCAAAACAGCCATTCAATCCATTTAATCTAATCTAATATTGTGACACTGCCACCAGGAAATCCAACAGATATCTCAATTTAGGATGATAAGAATGAAACTGGAATGAACTTATTAGATACTGCTCATCAGACTTGTCCAGCTTTATAAAACTAGTCATTCAAACTAGATTGTTTATAGTAGAAACCAGCCTGTGATCAGCACCTTAGCAGTAAATTTAACCCAGAGCATAATTTGCCAAAAGATTGATTTCCCCTTCCATGAATCTCACGCAGTGAGGAACCAGAGGCCTGAGCTAACGCCAGAATGGCATCAGTGCAAACAAGCATTATAGATGAGCATGTTCTAAACTCTGGGACCACAAAAGCCTGCAGTCCATTTATCACAACCTCAAGGAGCAAAAAGAACAACTGTCACTGTTACCTCAGCGGAGGCCGTCACGCCGCTGTCCCCCCGAGCCATGAGAGCGTTATTTAAAGGCGGCAAATCCTATGGAGATGCACCACCATAAAGGCCGGACTGCGTGTGTGTCTTGAGACAGTGAGAGAGGAGTGGTCCAAACCGTGAGGAGTCTTGGAGACCCACGACACCCTCCTGAGATTTATATGAGGGAAGGTCGAAGGTCGGGCGGCTATTAATCACAGCCGAAGAAAGGGATTAAATAGCTGGGTCTCGCGGGCAGATGAGAGAGCGGCCAATTGAGGCGTTTAAAAGAGTGTGCTGTGTCTGTCTTAGATTACAGAGCGCAGGCCGCAGGCTAAACATCCATCTGAGCCGCGGAGAAGTCACACTCTGTAATCAGCAGGCCCGCGCACCTCTGGAGTGGTCACTCATATATCAGAACGGCTCATCTGCTCTGCTACCATCCAGCAGAACGGCCCTCTACACTTTAAACAAGGGCCTAACGTTCACAGTAATGAATCAAGAGAATAACAAACTCTAGATGCTCGGTGCAAGTTAAGGGCCCCGAGGAAACCCTAGGATGGAACAAGTTAAAAAGTGTTTCTTGTAGCTGTTTATCCTCTCTCTCTCTCTCTCTCTCTCTGCTTTTCCCTCTTTCAGACCAGAAAATGACACTCTTAGTTAGCTATAGGCCTGGATCCAGAACCTAATCACTGTTAGCCCTTTTCGACCAACAGAACCCTGGTTGAAGTGGTTCTGTTCAGGCTTCATAGAACCTTGGTGCTATTCAGGGAACCAGTCCGCATTTGCACCAATTTTTACTTGAACCAAGGAACGTCAAAAGATATGTCATCAGTGTCAACAGAGGGCACTGCACTGCGGTAGTACACAGTACAAACAAGATGGCGGAGCGTATAGATTACCTGCGAGCGTTTGTGCTGTGTATCCAGATGTTTGTTTATATATCCAGAAAGCAAGCACGGATCAACTACTGGTGATAAGAAGACGTAGCAGAGTTCCTTCACCAGACCACTCGTACCTCTCTTCCACTAACAAAGTGCCAGTGCTTGTGCCCGTGTTGGTTCCCAGGCTCTACTGAACCCATTAAGAACAGGCCCCCTTTTCCACTGGTTTGAGAGCCGAGCGATTACATGACTTAGGCCTTAGTCTGTAAGCAGAGGTCTGCGGACAATGCATACAGACAACATGTCGGAAAGTGTTCTTCAAGTGCAGACTGTACTTCTTGCTTTGAGGGCGTATATCTTACCATCCGGAATCAACTCTTTCAGCATCCGTGGACAGCCCAGAGGGATCGTCATAGACAGTGATTGCGCGCTAGACGACTCATACGTGTTTTGTTTTGTTTCCATTATGAAGGTGTACTGTTGTAAAGCATCACGTTAAGGTTCTTAGCTATCTGTAGTGTTTCTCCTATTACAGATCTCCTGCGCGTATTAAACGCAAATGTTTTAAATGCTTCATATTTTAGCTCATTAGAAGATGGACGCCCCCTGTTAAATGCACTCATCCACGACCACATCACTGGTGGAATCTGGTTGTTCCCGAGTTCAGCTCAGCGCAGTTCATCGTGCAGCACCACGCCCCTTTGCTGCTTGTGCCATGGGTTCCACGGTTCAAGACCAGAGAGTTAATGGTGCTGGACCGGCACTGATTTTTCCGGCTCTGAACCAGTTTTTGTGGTGGAAAAGCAAAGAAAGGTTTGAGATTTCGGCACCAGCACCATGTTGGTGGAAAAGGGCTATAGGTGTCACCATTGTTGCCTTCTCTGTCCTGACATGCCCACAGATGTCATCACGTGTGCTGAGGAACCTACTATCCTTTGGTTCCAGCTGGGAACAAACTCTTTAGCTTCTGAACATCAAAATTAGGTGCACAAATGTGAATGGAACCCGCTCCACGTTGGGTGGAAAAGGCCTATGAGGCTGGATTAGAATCCATCCGTTTATGTATATGCACGGGGGTAAGTCTCCTCGCTAGCTAGGTTTGCATGACATTCACAACATTAGTGGACATACAGTGCGCTAACTGCAGGATAATATACTATGTTTGCAGTAATTACGAGTATTTAAAGCAGAATCAGAGGCATTCGCACTGTGGAGGCTAATTATAGTCTTCATCTATACCTCCACAGCTGTCCTGCAGGCCTAAATAGCACTCTGTAAGTTCCCACACTGGACAGTTAGGTAGGCTGCTAATCTGCTAGTTTTCCAGGGCAAAACAGAATCATGTAATGAGAAAGTCACAAGTACACTAGGGCCAGATGTAGACTTATTAAACTAACCCAGTGCTTTGTAAAGGCAGAGCTCAAAGTAACGGAGTAACAATGCACTTGTCAACATTGTTCGATAGCCTACCATTAGCATATGGCTGTAGCATGAGTTGGCATGGCTGAAAAGAATTGCGCAGTTGGGCCAAATTTGGTGGATGCCTTCCCTGGCACAATTCTGAGGAGAATTTACTGTAGACTGGGATTTTAGCCACTGCTAGTAGACCCGTATGGTCATACGCGTCCATACACCAGCAAACTCCATCTCCTACTGGGATTTTAGCCACTGCTGGTAGACCCGTATGGCCATACGCGTCCATACACCAGCAAACTCCACTCCTACTTCCATCACACTATTTTCCACACATGGAACGAGACATTCACTGCACTGTACCACCTCTTCTCAATCTTCTCATCATCCTTGTGGAGAGCCAAGGTGGTTACTACCACCTTAAACATGCAGGGGGGCTTATTTCTCCTGTGAATTTAGTAAAAGTAAACCTCTTACAAGGAATAAGAAGCTGCTAGCTAGCTTGTTTGGCACGTGTTATATAGAGGAATTCAGGGGCAGGTTTTAGAGGGAGTGTCTCCTTGTTTGGACATGTATTATGAAATCTTGCCTGGTGCCACGACACTACTGTTCCACATGTTCCCCAAAGCTAAGGTTCCGAACATTCAGACTTAGGCTTATTCCTGTAGAACCAGGCATGGGCCAGACTATTTTTGTGCTTCGGCAAGTGAGACTGACCAAACGGAGGACTTTGAAACCGCAGGCCGAAGACATGCTGTAGATAATAAAGGCCCTGTGCATGCTGGGCTGGATGACATTGGTTTAAACAAATCTTTTTGCACCGTGTCATACTACAAATCGCTAGTCTTTGGTCAACATTTGTTTCTGAGAACATACAATTAGTCCTGTCTCAGAGAGTGAGTGTGTCAACACCTTCATCGCACGGCCTCACATGCTAGAGAAAATAACGTGTGTTCGTTTTAACCACTCTACTTGTGTAATTTACCCTGGGTTATTTTCAGTGGAGTGAGAGACACTCTACACCCCCCCCTCCCCCCACTCTGCAGAGGGTATACATAGGAAACCACTAAATTGGCTGTGGAACAGGACTGCACCACATTAGATAATAAACGTGGCTTACGCCTGTTTCACAGTTGTGAGATTAGCAGTAATGTTTTCATGTAGGCCATACTCACAGGTCTATGCTCAAGCCTATAGCAACTGACCTATATTGAACTTGATGATAAGTTAATAAATGCAAGCCACAGAAGATTATTAATTACTTTGCTTAATATTATATAATAACTCAATGAACTCAACATTTCAGGTGAAATAAGTCCCTTTTTTAAGTTTAAAATCTCCCTCAATTTTTAGAGTGTAGCTGCTGTTCTGAGGTTGGACAAGCCTTACGGAATGTCAGCAAAATCCCTCATGAGGTATTTCTAAAGAGCTGGACTACAGTTGTAACTGCTGCTGTAGTTAACTGGAACTAGGCACGTTGAAAATGCCAAAGATGGATTTGCAACCAAGCCAATTCCACATGCATACAAAATCGAGCACTGATATCACATATTAAACCCTTAGATTCCCCATGCCTGTTAGATGATCAGCCTTAATTTCTCAGCAGCAACATGGACTAGGAGGCAAAAAACATTCTTATGTTGCATGCAGACGTTTGGGCTTCCCTGGTCAGATACTATCTTGTTGATTTCCTCAGTGAAAATAAGTGAAACACGTGTTCTGCAGAGAAGACACTTCTTCACATTTCAGCACACGATAGTCGCATTTACATGCAGCTTGGCAATCTGTTAATAACCTGGCTAATAGCTCAATCGGAATAGAATACATCCGTGTATCAGAATAGAAGGTCCATCTGACTGTCTGAGACAAATTATCCTGTAATCCGGTAAATAATCTGCTAAACAGAAGAATAAAAGATATTTACATGTCTGTATAGGACTGTATCCCTGTTTGGAACGTTTAGCTACGTTCTGCACATGCATATGCTTCCTAATGGAAGTTAATAACATTCAACATGGTGGTGGATGGATGTTTCTCAAACAACGCTACAAGCCAGGATGGTAAAATTGGCTCTCATCCATCCATTTTCCTTTTTGTGAAATTATGGATGAATTTGTGGGAGGTCGACCTGACACTACCATAAGTTGCCGTAAAGCAATTAAGAAACAACTGAAAGGTAAGGTAACATACTGCTGCTTGACTCACTCTGACTGGACTCACAAGATGCTTGTTTTCATGGTCACATCTACACTAAGTGTGCTGGTTATTTGCAGTTTGCATGCAAAATGAGATTTTCATCAGATTGTTGAGAAGGGACAACAAAAAAAATGATCAACTTGCATGTTTAAGGTGGTAGTAACTTCAGGCTCCTGCAGATGGCACTGCACGAGGATAATCAGTCTCATAGATTTAGATTGAGAAGAGGTGGTACAGGGCAGGGAATGTCTCGTTCCATGTGTGGAAAATGGCTCCAAAGCAGATGTTAATGATTGGCTAAAGGGAGTGATTGCGTTTGGGTGTGCCAAAGACCATGGTGTGAAGGAAGCAGCTGAATCTGCAGGTGTATGGAAGCGTACGGTCATACAGGTCTACCAGCAGTGGCTAAAGTCCCAGTCTACAGGGAATTTTCCTCAGAATTGTGCCAGGGACGGCATCCACCAAATCTGGCCTAACTGCACAGTTCTTTGATGCAAGAGTGTCTGAACACTGATGTGGCTACATCCAGAAACTTGTCCAGTCCAAGCCAAACTGCATCGCAGCTGTTATTGGTGCTCATGGAGGTATTACATGCTATTATTTTTTTGTCCGGTGATCTTATAGACATAATCTTATAGTCTTAATCCATAATTAGAATTAATTCAATCAGATTGGTAAAAATCTTTGCATGTAAACCCAGCCAATTACTTTTGATTTGCTGAATTTAACTTATTGGAGAGGAAGAAGGTATAAAATGTGGACAGTGCAAAAAGAGTTTTGCATGTTAAAATATTTAAACAGAAATTGCTTAATGAAATGAGAAGAAAATTACATATTTCGGTTTACTACTGTCATTTTTGAGGTTATTTTTACTGAGAAAACCCAACAAAACATGTCATTTGACCATGTGGGGTATAGTGTTGAGCAAAAAGTTGGCCATTTTGGCCAAGTCAGTTATATTTAAGTAATTTGGCCAACCCCAAACCCCTGAAGTTTCTTATAAGCTTGTGCAACCGTGCAACAGTAGCTATGAAAGAGTGCATTTGTGAGTGGAGAATGAATTGCAAATATGTACAACCACCCGCTTCATCTCCTTGATTCATGACTAATTATATAGACAATAGACATTGCATAAGCCTACATGCCACCAGCGCATAAACACAGTCCTGTCTATCCCAAAAGCATGTTACTCAGTTACACAACTGATCCTGTAGGTCCATGCAGCGTCAATGATTGCTAGAAGGTCCTAGAACAAGCTGATTAAACTCCTGTGAGCTTTCGTGGAACCATCCGGTAGATGTGCCCCAGCTCTTGGTGACCCCCAGAAAGGATGAATGGCTGCAAGTGAAAACTTCATTCTACCTGTTCATATCGTCCTTCATCGTTCACACCCACCCACGCACCCGCTCTCGCCTTGAATCGGAGCCCAGTCACGGCTGCTTTAGGTTTATTGCAGAGTGTCGACAAACGTCTTTGATCTCTAATGCGCAGTGTGCTGCATTAATTATGTATCCTCCCGCCAGCCGAATCGCAGCGAGCACCTTCAAACGCTCGGCGATGCTTTGCTGTGTTTTCGCAGGCCGCCGGGGCGGCTCCAGGACCCTCTGTGTGTATAAATGTACATCTGCACATACACACCCTGAGAGGCATCCGAGTAAACTTCTGCTCCAGCTCCACAGCACCCTGTCACTGGAGCCAGTCCAACAGCACTCTGTAGGCCTGTTATTGGCACTAATAGCATTTATACGTATGTATATATATATATATATATAGATATATATATATATATATATATATACGTACATACATGGACATATGCTTCCACTGCATATATGGCACTGTATGCGGTCTCCCATGGACGCTTGCCTGGTGAGCTAATCCAGCAGAGTCAGTAAGAGATAAAGTGTTGTCGTGGCCATGTTGAGATGACAGTGGTATAATGATGGAGAAATGACCCAGTTCTCTCTGCAGTAATGTGCATGGTGTTATGTAAATTCAGCAGGCTGCCGCTGTATATGACTAGCTTCAGGGCCCGTTCCAGACGTCGCATACACTGATTCCATTGACTTTTTTCCCTCTTCTCTCTTGTTTTTGACATGCTATGCAGCTGTAAGCACTGGTGGATGGTGGGAGGTGGCCTGTGCATGGCGGATTTGTGTCAGAGAACGTTTGTCTTTTGTTCCTGCGAGAAAACTGACACTTCGTTTCATGCTATGCAGAAATAAAGCAATGCTTTCTGTGTGTGTGTGCACTCTCTAGGGTGTGGCTATCTCCAGGTTTGGTATTTTCCATTTACCAAATCGTACCAAACATATTAGATGTGTCACCGTGTGCACATCTGCACCATGCATCAAACATCTGCTGCATAAGAAATCAATGTGCCATTATACAGAGAGGGAAAGCACGTGACATAACATGAACACAAACTCACTTACACTGGCTCATTTCACTGGACAGAACTTTATACAGGACTGTAAAGAGAATGCAACAATTCATTCTACTTATATATTCACTGATTTACTATGTCCTGGATACTATTAGGACTGTCATGGACTGTCATGGTGGATACAAGCTCATGTTTAAGGGTGGGCAATATGATGATACCTCATTGTGATGGCGATACATTATGTGTAATATGTTTTTCTCAGTATACGGTGGTGTCAACATAGACACAGAGACATTGCACTTTACGTGTAGGGAGACTTACGCATAGAGACGTTCACATATAAGTAAGTAATCGACTCAAATCTGTGGCATCCATATGCCTGCACGACACACATGCATGTGGAGGGGAGTTCAATTCTGAAATTCGCCACAACGACAACATCAGAAGAGAAAGAACCATGACATTGCAGGATTGTATAACAGGAGGTTCAAACGTTCAAAGCTTATTTCGCAAGGTTTATCCTCAAATTGACAAAGACATCACAAGCCTCATTGTTCAAATCCCATTTTTTGCTCAGATCCAATCTCACTAACATGATAGTTCACATTCGCATAGGCAAGTGACTCAGATCTGTCATTAATGTGAACAAACCGGCATCCTGAAAAGACCCACACGTGCACATCCAAATCAGTATCGTCATGAGTGAACCATGTGCACCATGAACAGTAAACAAACCAGCAGAAACATCTTTTTTAAGACCATCAGAATGATTCCTAAGCTGCTATATTAAGGTAAAATAATGCTGAATAATGTTGTTTCAAGAGCTGTTTATCTGATGGGAATGGTTTTATTGGTCTATCAGGTCTTGCATTGCTCTTTTTTTTGGAGACCTCTGTTTTTCAACTCATCCTCAAAGGAATAGTTGCACAAATAGTTGCACCCAGAAGGAATAAACTGAGAGGAATGAAACTTGGTTGGTAGGTTTTACATTGTGAGGCATGTGAGTGATTTAAGTTTCATACTTGGCTGCACATGTGACGTAAGTAAGGACGGGACTTATCGCTGCACCTTTCCGACCCAACAGCCACGATTGCAGCAGTGATGCCCTTCGTGAGTCATCCTGTTGAGTCGTTGCAAGACAGCTGCACAACACAGGACCACATGCATGCAGACCTTTATGACAACTGCCCTTAACATCACCAAAGACTGCATGCTGTTGTGCCAGACTGTCATGGAGTGACTCAGAATGGCAGCAGGTCATTTTCAGTAATGAGTCCCGCTTTTGTCTTGGTGGAGACAACCAACAAATCCGTATGTGGCACCGTGGTCAGCACCAAAATGAACAGTTTGTTGTCACGTGCCACACATCCAGAAGGCCTGGTGTCACTCCACCTCCACCCCTACCGCACAATCTGCAGGAACTGTGTGAGAATATTCAAGCTGCATGGGATGGAGTATCACGGGACACCATTAGGAAGCTCTACAACTCCATGCCGAGACGTATGGCATGTTCCATTCGCAAACATGGTGGCCCGATGCCATACTGAGAGATACTACTTCTCTATGTTGTCCATATCAGTCTAAATTTATCTTTTTTTTTGTTCTTGGTAATCTTTATCTTCTTTCCCAACAGCATTGCGATTCAACACTTCCTTCTGGGTGCAGCTGTTAAGTGTATATTAAAGCTTGGAACACTTAGACAAAACGCCAGTTCGTTGTGTTATGTTTAATCATCATCATTATGATCATCATCAAGCAGCCATATGCACTGCTCCCCTCACATGCACGGTGCTAGACATCCAGAGAGGGAGGGGTTAACTGCGGAGCGCGCGCGCCCCCACCAACTTCTCTCCCTACCCCGCCCACCTCACCCCCCAACCCTCCTCACCGGGTCCTCCTGCAGTAGAGCCGCCAGACTGAGTGCAACACCGAGAGCGAGACGGAGGACAGAACGAGAGAGTTAGTGTTTGCGTGCACCAACAGAAGCCAAGTGGTCGCAAAGTGAAGAAGAAAAAAACAGAAAGAAGGAAAGAAAGACAGAAACGCAGCTCGACACGCAACAGCAGCAGCAGCCGCGTCCGCTTCGTGTTTCAGACTCGAGGAAGCTGGTAGAGCTCCGCAGCAGAAACAGCAGCAGCAGCAGCAGCAGCGCGGTTAGTTAGGGGACAGCTGGCATGAGCTAACTAACCCCAACCGGCCATGGAGACCAAACCTTTCCTGTCATTGGGTAAGTTTATTTGACGACTCCGCTGGGTCATTTTCTTATTTCGGCTCACCGTAGCCAAGAAAACATCCCGAGGTCTTTATTTCCCTCCCCCCTACTTAGAAATCCCGAACACAACCAGTAAAAGCAGAGCAGCCGGGGTTTGTTTAGTTTGCGTGGCTCGAACGAAGTCGCGAGCGAGAAGTAAACAGCAAACTTGGAGCGAGCGAGCGCGAGGCAGAGGGGTAGAGCGCGAGCGCGCGTGCGTGCGTTCCCGGCCGTGGTGTTGGTGGTGGCGGCGGTGGCACGCGCCTGTCACTCACTTGCGCTTTCAGTGAAAGTGTGCCGAGCAGTAAAAACAAGGCGTCTGTTTATGTTCGTGCTGATAGCTCCCCCGTGGTAAACATGCCTCGTTCCTGCTGTAAACAAACAGATGTGGGTCTATTTTCTCTCACCTACTTTCACGTGGTGCTTGGTTTGAGGTGAGCTTCCTCCCTGTTCGCCAGCCTCTGGTTTGAATTTCGCCGTTCCACCTTAAATGGTGCAGCAGTTACATTCTGGCATGTAACTGCTGCACCATTTAAGGTGGAACGGGAAACTTCGAACCAGAAGCTGGTGAATGAGGAGCGTGGTGGTGTTTTTTGGCTGTAAAAGTTCGCTTTTTGCCTGAATGCTAACATCCCCCCCTTTTTCCCCTCATATTTATTTTTATCCACCACCGGAAAGTAGCATATTAGCATCTTTAGCCAGCTTTGTTAGCATTTTCAGCTCTCTCTGGCTCAGAAACACTCTCAGCCAGAGGACGTTTCTCCATTCTGAGGAACTTCTTACAAGCAGTTTCACCCTGTTGTCTGTTTTAGTGTGTCTCCTCATGTATATAAATATATATTGGTTGTTTTGTTCCAGCAGTCAGCTCAGTTCAGCTCTGTGGCTGTGTGGTGGTTGAAACACGAGAACTCACCAAAATAAACTTTTTCATAGGTTGGTAAAAGGTTCACATTGTTCATTAAGGACTACTCAGGAAAAGGCCACATACCCTGCTTAAAGAAACAGCATTGACCAGCATGCATTTCATGCTGGTCTGCTGCTGGTTTAGCTGGCCATACAGCTTGGTCATACTGGTTGGCCGGCATACCAGCTTAGGGACCAGTGTGTTCACTTGCCCCATTGCTGCTGAGCAGCATCCGAAACACAGCATGTGCTGGTTTTGCTGGTGACCAGCGGTTCTGCTGTAGGCTGGTTTTCTGGCATGGTGGAAACCCTATATGCTTTTTAGGTTCTAGCTCCAGTTCAGGGTTCCACCGTTGTTAGAAGTGCAGTTCTTTTTTGCAAGGATTGCAGGCTTAAGGTCTATATGGTGCAAAAAAACTGGGTTCTTGAACTCTTAACAGTAGTGGAATCCTTTTGGATGCTATGAAGAACCAGAGGTTTCTGGCGTAGAGGAGAACCGGTCAACCACGCAGAGATGCGATTTGGGTTAAGATGTTTCTCGTCATGCATGTATCTGAAGTAGTGTTGTAGTTAGGACTGCTGTTTACTTATAGATGCATGTATATACGTTTTTAAATATTCTTGTCCTCAGTCAGAAACATCTCACAACAGTTTCCCAGTCCACCTTACCCCGAGACTGAGACACCTTACCTCCACCTTTGCTAAGGAGCCCTTGAAGAACCCTTTTAAGGCTGTGCACTATGGACAGGCGCTGCTGTTCAAAGCAAGCTGCACCGGAGCTAACCGGAGACTGTGGCATTCATGTGGCTAAAACCTTATCAGGATACAGTAAAGAGAGTAATCACACGAAGTGACCAGGGTGTAAACGGGGTCTCAAAGTATCCCGACATGCATCCAATTGAATTCAGCTTTTTTGAGGTGCACTCACTTGTACGTGCACATGGTACGAACAATCTCCATAGAATAGCATTGACCACTGGAGTGGGATGTTCTGGAGAAGCCACACATGATCCTGTTGTCCATGCCCAATCCCAAGCGTGAGTGAGAGGGTGCAGCAGTGGAGTGATGGAGCTCCATCCGGCACATTTGACATGAGTTGGAGTGGTGTTTGTGATCCAGAGCTGATCATCAAACAATACCTGATTCTCTTGTGGCTGAATGCAATCAAATGCTCACAGCAGCATTACAAACAATGACTTCTCGGAAGAGTACAGGCTGTTACTGCAGCAGAGAGGGAACAGTCTTCCTATTGGACAGATGATCAGATGAGAACTTTTGTGCTCTTTCGTGCGCTCTGCTTGTGTTTGCGGGAATAAAGGGAAGATTGATTCCTAATGTCAAGGCTGCACATCCTAAAGGAACAGAAATAAATCAGAGTAATGACATTATTATTTGGCATGAAGGCACAATAAGCCCTCCTTTGAAAGCGGCAGCACGTCCCATTTAGCGTTTGCCGCTTGCCATTTACCATTTAGGCTTCTACTGGAGCACCCAAGCACAAGCCCCCTCTCTCTGCTTTATGACGCACTTGTAGGTCTACTTAAGGTAGACTTTGAAACGAAAGGATGCCAGCTATAGAGCACTCGGCACAGTAATGAGCGTAACCCAATACTTATGCAGATCCCTACAGATGATCTGGGGGGTCATATGCAGTTTAATTCGGGCTCTCTCACTCCGGTGTGGTTTATGTGGGCGCCGTGTCTGCACCGCGCGGTTCAGACCCAGAGAGATGCCCAGGGCTGTACGCTGCAGTGTTATTGTGTCTGCAGCCCTTTGATGAAGGGGTCATGTTACACCTTGACACTCATCATCACCCTGTCTCCACGCCAAGACGAAAGGCAGCAGGCGTGCACATTTCTGCCTCGTTCTGGTGCAACATCAAGGCTGGCCGTTATTATACAAAGTACCGTATTGTAATTACATTGCTCTGCTTTGTGATTACAGTCTACAGTACGTTAACAGCACCTTAGGAAGCCTTTCTGCTGATGTGGTGTTAATTATTTTGTTTCTTGTTGGACAAGAAATAATTCTGTGCATATTTGAACCTGTTGATTCGAATAGAAATGTGATATAAATGTAGTTTATCATGTTATTACATTTGAATAGGATAGCGAAGCGACTGTCATAACTCTGGAATTCTAAGAGTGAACAGGGCTCATGGTTTGTCAGTGCGGAACGGTTTAGGCACTACATAGATACAGTTAGCATGATCGTTTTTTCCCGGGCTGGTCCTCATGGGACCTCTGTGCAGGTCATATTTGTGCCGTATCCCAGCACCTAACACACCTGAACCAAGCAATCCAGAACTGAATACATGCTGCAGGTTGCTTAGAGCTGGGATATATCAATATATATGGATTATATGAATGTCCCATGCAGTCTGGATTGTAGTATTGTGTGGACTAAGCTGAGGACAAGATCAAAGATACAGTGCGACAATATGGCACATCTGGAATTCAAAAATAAAATTCAGTGTAAATTAAAGTATTGCTGGAGTGGGCAATATGGCATTTTCACGATACACAATGTGTATCTTGATATTTTGTTTTTCTGATATTTAAGAATTTGAAGTGGACAAAATAGAACATGCAGTTCTACAAATACAAAGTGCTATAATAATAATAAAAATAATAGCAAAATATTATTGTAATAATTATTTAATTGAATACATATATTTGTGTTATCTTTTTATTTTTATTTATATAATATGTATATTTATTGTTATTGTTAAAACCGTTACGGACCGCACTGCACTGAATCAAGATAAACAGGTCTAATTATGATTAATGGTAATTATGGTGACTTTGTAACGAAACATAATTAGTCAATGTTATGACAGTATCCATGATATGCTCAGAAATGCATAGTAACCTAAAATATTATCATATTGCTCTCTTCTAAGTTGTGCGTTATCGTGTAGTTTTGTAATGCAAGTTTTTTTTCTGAGGGTAGAACATTAACTGGCTGATATTGCATGCCACGCGTGCTGCTGTTTACACATAAGAATATTAAATTTTTTTTTGGAAATTATTCAAATTGGACACAATATACTTTTGAGAGAAACATATATGCCTCAGTTTATTTCAGGGAGTGCTTTGCGTTTCAACTTGGGCTGCAATGGATTCTGACATGACCATCTCCAGAATTTTCTTTCAGTGCTCTCTGTTTCTTTGTGTCTAGTCCAGGTGGTTTGTTTTCTCCTGGATTTTGAACTGTACAGACTCTGTCCCTGCTCCGGCCGTGCACGCACCTTCTAGATGGACAAGCCTTGCTTGCGTATGCGTCTTCTGCTGTGTTGTCTAGTGTGTAGGCACCCCAAGACACACTGTACTAACCTTGTACCTCTGAAACATTACATTTATAGCACATGATGTGCTATATCTTTGATGTGTGTTAATGTGACAGGACATTATACTAAATCAATTTGGACTACTTTTTTTTTTATTAATTTGTCTTGAAATATTCACAAAATGTTCTGGACATCAGCCATTTTCAAACGGTGTGAATAACTGCGGTTTGTGTGCAATAACAGTTTCTTATCTGCTGTTTAGTGAGTCATGTGAGTGCTTTGGCTCATGAACACAAACTCTATAGTGTCTGTGAGTGGTCAGGATATTTACTGCACATAATGAAGCAGTTAGAGATTCGTTGGAGGGCTGCGTGTGACAGCTGTAGATGTTTGGGACCATTTCTGTTGGTCATTTCTATTTCAGACATTGTGTTATAAAAAGGCACTAGAGTATAGAGGTTTACGCGTGGTAGCGACGAGAGACTTCTGTGCAACACCTTCAGTATTGCTGGCCACTCGGCTACCTGAACACAAAGAATTCAACGAGCCGCTCTTGCAATGTGTTAATGACCAGTCTGTTTAACTGTTGGCTGAACAGGGCAGTGTGCAAAGCAAAGCAGGCTGTCAACTTAACGATATCCTTTTTTTTGTCCTCTGGATTTTTAACCTTCTGTTGTTTTCATTATTATCTGTTCCCCATTAGCTCATTAAAAGGTAACAAGTGATACAGAAGCAGTAATCAAGCAGCCAATTCATGCCTACCTGCATGAATGAGACTGAAAGGACTTTCATTAGATTGTTTTTGATTAGTAATTTGCATGTGTTTAGTCAGTCTTTTCATGTAGCGCCTCATTATGCCGAAAAGGCAGCTGAGAGCACTCCACAGTGAAAGAGCTGGCGAAAGTGACGCTGAACGTAAGAGAGACAAACGGTGCGGAGGATTAAAAAAATGAACGGATGAATAAATAAGCAGGGCATGGCGTGTAGTCTAAATATATTTCCACAGCAGGTAGTGTGTGTTAGGAAAACATTGCATATTAATCTGTGGCTTGTATTGCAACAGATAAAAGCAGTACACGGCAGGCCTCAGATGTGTAAGAGAGCATTGTGATTCCTTTCAGCGGGTGTGATGTACAGCTAGGTGCGGCGTGTGGGAATGAGCGTTCGCTTTTCAGCTGTTGCGTCAGCCTGCTGCTGTGGCGTGCTAAGATCAGACGGCCTGTGATTTATTTGGCTTCAATGACTATAGTTATGCATGTTTTCATGTCTTCTTTTTGCTGTTAAAGTTGCTCTTTGAATGTCACAGTGGCTGTCATGGACGGTGGCTGTAACAGACTTTATCCCAGATACTAGCTGTTTTTGGTTAATGTATGTTGATTCATACAACTTTATTCCTTTATTACACACACACACACACACGCACACACACACACACACACACACACACACATATGTTTATATAAATATTTGGGGTGCAAATTTATATGTCAGATTTTGTGTTGGTGTGAATATGTCTTTAACCCAGGGATTGACAATATGGCAGAGATATACAACACATTTTCATGAAACATGCATCACAATATTTAGTTGGAACTGACTAAATACACTCATCGTCAAAAGAAAAGCTGCACCCAGAAGGAGGTGTGGGATTGCAGTGCTATTGGGAAGGAAGATAAAGGTTACCAGGAACAATAACTGATGATACATTTAGACTGATATGGGCAATATTTACTGAGCTACACATACAGAAGTAGTGTCTCTCAGTATGGTGTCGGGTCGCCATGTTTGCTGACGCAACGTGCCAGACGTCTCGACATGGAGCTGTAGAGGTTCCTAATGTTGTCCTGTGATAATCCATCCCGTGCAGCTTGAACATTCTCACACAGTTCCTGCAGATTTTGTGGTAGGGGTGGAGTTGGAGTGACACCAGGCTTCGTTGGCCAGGATTCGTCTGTGGTCACCACCAAGATTAAAGCGGGACTCGCCACTGAAGATGACCCGCTGTCATTATGAGTCACCCCATGACAGTCTGGCACGACACCATTGCGGGCTTTGGCAATACTGACATGGTGTTAAGGTCAGTTGTCGTAACAGTCTGTGTGCACGTAGTCCTGCATTGTGCTACCATCTGCCTGCGGTGCCAGCACTAACAGGATGACTCATGGAGGATACCACTGCTTACTGAATGTCCACAGTCGTGGCTGTTGGGTCAGGTACAGCAATAATGCCCGTCCTTTCGTACGTCACATGCGCAGCCGAGCGCGAAGCTTGAATCATTCGCATGTCTCTCAATGTCAGACGTACCCACCAAGTTTCGTTCCTGTCGAGTGACAGGAATAGCAGACATGTCCATGTTAAACAAATACATAACAAACATACAATAATCACAAGTCTTCTTTTTGTTGGATTTACCAAGTGAGTGTGAGAGCTCATTCAGAGTGCAGTTCAATTCTATCGATTACCCAAAAATAAGTCGGATGATAAAATCATGTTCCTATTCATCTGTGTTCTTGTTTAAAAAGGCGGTTGTGAGACAAAGTTAATCAAAATCATCAAAAATCTGCACACGTTTAGGTTTGTTAATCACATTATTAATGGAGAAATGTAGATGAAACTTCAGACATGTCAGACTAAAAAAGTAAACATAAATTCAAATGACTTCTTAATTTTGTATTAGCGTATCACAGTCTAACCCAGTTCATTTTCAGGAAAATATCATGCATGTTAAAATATTTGGGACAATATTATTGAGTGCACTGCTTAGTACTGTCAGAGCTCAAACACCTCCTTTTGGCCACAAGAGTTTCAATATGTGTCTTTAACAGTAGGTTAGGAAAGAGCGGTGATGACGTTGTACCTCAATATTAGTAATCTGATATCTTAGTTCATAGTTACTACCAAAATCATTGTAGATGTTGTTTTCACATAAATGAAAAAATAATAGTGAGAAAAACAAACAATCAAGAAAACAGGAAAACACCGAGGTGAGCCTGAACCCCTGACGAGCAGTGCTGATATGACTGAGGCTGGCTGGGGATGGGCAGCGAGGATGATTTGGGTGCCTTTGAGCAGCAGGAGGTGACACTTTCCTCCGCCCCCTCAGTGAAGTTCATGGTCTTTGATGAGAAGCTGACATTCATAGTTGGGGGGGACGCATTCCTCTCCTGGCTGTAATTCAGGAACAAAGGTAGAGCTGGGTGGGTGGGTGGTGGGGGGATTATTTTACAGGGCTGTGGTCGGGGGCCGGTTGCCTCTGCACCACTAAAAGAGTATTGGTTGGGGTTTTTTACAGCCGGGCAGTTTTGGTTTCCTCCGCCGATGTGTACGGCCCCCTTTTGTGAGGGGCTGCAGCTGTCATTTTTATAGGAGGAGGTTTATAGGGAAAGTTAATGGCTTAAAGTGATAGAGCCTTGCCTCTTTCTCTCTCTTGCTGTCTTTCTGCCCTGCAGTCCAGCAGGTTCAAAATCCATGTTTTGATCTCTTTCACTTGCTTCAGCAAACACTGTCCGTAGCTCAGATGATTGGACTACAGTATATGTGAATGTACATGAACAGTGATGGCAACAATGATGTTGGTATCAGTCGTAATCCACTTTTGTCTGCCTGTATGATTATGTGCTATTGTTATCATGTGAAGTTACATCACAGTGTGGTTTACTGTGTAAACCATGTCAAAAATACTGATTTAGACAAATTACAGACCATCTGTATACAACAGCAGCCACAACAATGAATGGCATCAACTGCATAATAACAGCATCTGATTGGACGCGAACCTATTATTAGACTGTGTATTTGTATTTCAAATGAAGTATTTTTTAGCAGTGGTTTAATTTTCTCTCATTCCTTCTTAATATATAATTATACATATTCACTCATCATCAAAAGAATAGCTACACTCAGAAGGAAGTGTGGGATTGCAGTGCTATTGGGAAGGAAGATAAAGGTTACCAGGAACAATAAATGATGATACATTTAGACTGATATGGGCAATATTTATTGAACTACACATACAGAAGTAGTGTCTCTCAGTATGGCGTCAGGCCACCATGCTAACGCAACATATCACAGGACTGTGGACATCACTGCTCGCTGAATGTCCACAGTCCTGGCCATTGGGTCAGTCAGGTACAGTCATATGTCAAACCTACCCACCAAGTTTCATGTCTGTTTTTTGATTCCCTCTGGGTACAACTATTTGTGGAAATATGTTATATATACAGTATTATTCAGATATGTAATATTTTTGCTGTATCACCATTTTTATGCCCTTTTTTATTCAATTTTTCATTTTTAAGCAGTGTCCACTTTGATATTTCAGCCTCTGTGGCTTCAGTGCAGGAAGAAAAAGCACCTACGTTAACATTGCTGGGTTATTTTTGTGGGCATGATGGAGGAGGACATAGCTGCATGTCATAGCTGTAGTACGCGCTGAAGCCTTGTTAATAATTTGTGTGTTTGTAGCCCCACGGTGGCGAGAGTGAGAGCTTTATCTATATGGAGAGTAGAGGACTCTGTACCTCAGCCCTTGACCTCTGCTCCCCCGCATGCTTCATCTGCTCAGAATGTTGCTTTGCCTGGGGGCTTCTGGGCTCAGCTTTAACCGTGTTACCAAAGATATTATTAGATGTCCTTTGATTGCTGCAATATCTGCATCTCCACCCATAAATGAATCACTCGTCATTAATGATATCCTTGCTTGTCGTATTTGTTTATATTCCAGAGTGTTAAATTATAATACGCATGGCCCTTTTTGAGGAGTCCAGTGATTGTCTAGTCCAGTGAATACGGCTGGTCAAGTCCAGGGACAATTGTGCTGAATGATGTATTTGAGTGGTTTGGTCCACCTTGCGAAAGCTTATAGTTGAGCATGGTCTAAGAGGAACAGCAGAGTAGATACTGCCATTCAAAGAATGTCTGAGTCAGGTTTCTGTCAGCAGTCACTCATCTGCCGCTGTGTAGTCACTTACAGTCTGAGTTAATGTTAGTCTAGTGTGTTATTGAGGAAGCAGAGGACGCTGCTGGACTCTCTGAGTTATGATAGCCTCTAGCCTTGATTTAGCCTTTGGCTAGTAAAGCAACTCGCATAGCATTCCAGTAGCCGTGCTTGTAGCCCATCTCCGTTGGTCAGCTACCCAACCCAGAAGGAAGCGTGGGATTGCAATGCTTTTGGGAAGGAAGATAAAGGTTACCAGGAACAATAAATGATGAACAGTTTAGACTGATATGGGCAATATTTATTGAGCTACACTGTGCCTCCACACACAGATTCGTTGGGCGTCTCCACCAAAACAAAAGCCGGGACTCATCACTGAAGATGACCTGCTGCTGTTCTGAGTCTCTCCATTACAGTCTGGCACAACACCATTGCAGTCTTTGGTGACGTTGACGTGGTGTTAAGGACAGTCGTCGTAGCGGTCTGTGTGCGTGTAGTCCTGCGTCATAAAGCCATCTGCCAATGGTGCTGGTACTAACAGGATGACCCATGGAGGGCATCACTGCTTGCTGAATGTCCACAGTTGTGGCTGTTGCGTCAGTCAGGTACAATAATAAGGATGCTTACGTCACATGCGCAGGTGAGCGTGGAACTTGAATCATTTGCGTCTGCATCTCACAAGGTGAAACCTACACACCAAGTTTCATTCCTGTTGGTGGATTCATTCTGGGTGCAGCTATTTGTGCGGATATTCTTTTGATGATGAGTGTGTAGTCCAACAACTAAATGCCTTTCATTTGAGCCGAGTATGTTTTATTTGTGACTAAGCACATAGATTTTATCCAAATAAAATATTAAAATTATTATAAGTATATAAATATCAGGACTTGCTGGTTAGTTGTGAGTGTCAGAAGGGCAAACGTGGCATTGATACATCTGTACTGAAGTTTTTTTTAGCATATTTATATGTAATAGTACGTAATAAAACATTTAACAAGATAAGCTGTAAATGCTGAACGTAGTGTGCCAGTCAGCCTGTTCCAGTTGTAGTTGTGTTGCCATCTGCACAGCAGGTGTGGGTGTTTGGTTGCTTCTTATTGGTCTAACACCTATACTGTTATCAGGTAAAACTTTCACATTTTGGAAAACTGTTTATGTTTCATTTTTGCTTAACTGTCATTGTAAAGATAGTCCAATGATGGAGGAGCTGTTGGGTGGAGGAACAGATTCACAGGTTTTTCATTTCGCTGGCAGCCTTCTCCAAGCCAAGGCCTAGATACCATCGTGTCTGACACCTCCGAAGGTGTTAGTCAGTGAAGTGCAGTGTTTAGTGCACTGTAGCTTTCTTTCAGCTCGCCGTCCCTGGTGATCTGAAATACGAGGTACACTCTGGGAAACGCGCTGGAGGTAAAACTTTTACTCCCTCGTCTTCACTCATTCATTAGTAAACGCAAAGATACGTAATTAAACTCCCAGACAGGAGCCGGTCCGTGTCATCTTGAATGTTTTCCAGTCGTCTTTTAATCTGAAAAGCTGTAATCATGCCAGCTCGTAGTGAACAATGCTGACAGTAAGGTACTGCAGTAGTGTCCACTTCCTGTTTTTGAGGGGAGCGTGACAGGGCGAGTTTGTGTTGTCTTCGGAAAGTATTGCAGCGTGGGCTGCAGCGCGAGGCCTGAAAAGTGTGCGGCTGGCAGAGGTGTACTGCACCCTGTTTGATTGTTTGGGAGGGGAAGGCTGTGTGTGCGTGTTTGTTTTTGTGCATTTTCAGGACGATAAAAGTTCTGACTTTGTAGGAAGCCCTGAGAAAAACAGGACTGACCAATAACTTGGCTTTGACCTCAGCGCTTCATATTTAAAACCTGAAAGGACAAAATCATTCTGTTCTAGCTACCGAGGTTACCAGAGGGGCTTAGGACTTGGGAGGGGTGGGGGGTGGACTTTGTACATTCTTGTTACATAGATACTTACATATCACTGCTGTCAGAACAAAACCTCCTATCTCCAAAATTACTAATGACTTTTAATGCAGGTCTGTGTAACCAGAACCCCCACCCAAAGTAATTTTAGTCTATTTCTTTTGGTCTGTTCGTCTTGTAATTTACAAACGCTGTACAGAGCAACAGGCGTTTTCAAGTTATGTCCAGCACCAAGAAAAGGCCAAAAATGGTGATATTATATACACTCATTGTGAAAAAAATAGTTGCACAAATAGTTGTACCCAGAAGGAATCAACGGACAGGAGCAAAAATTGGTGGGTAAGTTTGACATTGTGAGACATGCAAATGATTCAGGTTTCATGCTCGGCTGTGCATGTGATGTAATGTACCTGACTGACCCAGCAGCCACAATTGCGTAAATTCAGCGAGCAGTGATGCCCTCCATGAGTCGTCCTGTTAGTGCCAGCACCGTCGGCAGACGGCTTCTGTGAGGAGTCCCGCTTTTGTCTTGGTGGAGACGACCAACGAATCCGGGTGTGGAGACACCGTGGTCAGCAGCAAGATGAGCGGTCTGTTGTCACGTGTCACACGTCCAGAAGGCCTGGTGTCACTCCACCTCCACCCCTACCGCAACATCTTCAGGAACTGTGTGAGAATATGTATAAAATTTGTTTGTATAAAATTGTATAAAAACAAAAAGGGTGCGTATGAGTGAGTGTGTGTATGAGGCTCTGTCCACTAACACAGCAGCTTACACTGGAGAGCTTAAACCAACGTGGCAGATTATGGGCCCTGATTGCAATTATGATAACCCAGATCCGTTACAGCCACCAAAATACGATCTCCTGAATTAAGATAAGATGGACGGATTTGCATGGAAATATAAGACGGGCTGGGATAAAGTGAGAACATATTTTTTTTTCTTTCTTGGAGAGCCAGGTTTTCTTTTACTATCGTGACCAATCTCTCTTCACTCTGCTCTTTCTTTCCCCCCCACTGAGCTCAGTGCTCAGAAGAGTGATTTACAGTCAGTTGATGCCTGCAGGTCCAGTATTGCTTCTGCTGGGCCTCTGATCTCCTCCCCTCAGTTCCCTCAGTCTTACCCACATCCATCAAGCTCCCTGAGTCACAGCACTGATCCAGAAACAACTTAACACCATTCTGTTCGTTGGAGTTCACAAGATGTGGAAGATAAAAAGCGATGCCAGATCACTGCTGTTTCCTTAATAGTAGAAGGTAGAACAGTTCCTAACATCTGTTTATGAGACTCGAAAGGTTTCCTGTTCAAATGATCCATTAGATCTTATAGGGTGGTGTCCGAGTGTCACCTAAATGTTCTGCTCTTCCAGGCTAGAATTAGCTTATATTGATTTTAGCAGAGGGCGGCACGGTAGTGCAGTGGGTAGGGCTGTCGCCTCACAGCAGGAAGGGTTCGATTCCTGGCTGGGGTGTCTAGGGTTCTTGTTGTGTGGAGTTTGCATGTTCTCCCTGTGTCTGTGTGGGTTTCCTCCGGGTGTTCTGGTTTCCTCCCACAGTCCAAAGACATGCAGTCAGGTGAAACGGAGATGCTAAATTGCCCCCTAGGTGTGAGTGTGTGAGTATATGTCTGTTTGCGTCTGCCCTGTGATGGACTGGCAGCTTGTCCAAGTTGTATCCTGCCTAACTACACCCAGCCTATAATTGAGGATTTCTTATGACTGCAGCAATATGCTCATATATGTGTCTAGAGACGTGTTCTCTCTCCTGCCTATGGTGTGAATAGGTTTGAATAGGAGAATAAGGCTCTGAGTGGGACTGGTTATGTAAGATTGGGTATGAGGCATTGATGGGGCTACCGTTGTCCACTCGTACCTCTTTTCCACCAACAAAGTGCCGGTGCTTGTGCCCGTGCTGGTTCCCAGGCTCTACTGAACCCATTAAGAGCGGGCCCCTTTTCCACTGGTTTGAGAGCCGGGCGATTACATAACGTGAGGTGGGCGGTCCTTAGGCCGTAAGCAGAGGTCTGCGGACAAAGCATAAAACCAACATGGCGGATCATGTTCTTCAAGTGCAATCTTGCTTTGAGGGCGTATGTCTTGCCATCCAGAATCAATTCTTTCAGCATCTGTGCACAGCGCAGAGAGCGAGACTCATAGATTCCTCTTCCGGTTATGAAAGTGTACTGTGATAAGGCAGAACGTTAAGGTTCTTAGCTACCTGTAGTGATTCTCCTGGTACAGATCTCCTGCATGTATTAAATGGCAAATGTTTGAAATGCTTCACATTTTAGCTCATTAGAAGACGGACGACTCCTGTTGAATGTCATCATCCCCGAGCACATCACTGGTGGGATACGATTGTTCTCGAGTTCAGCTCAGTGCAGTTCATTGTGCGGTGCCACGCCCCTTTGTTGCTTGCGTCACAGGTTCCACGGTTCCAGAAGCAGAGAGTTAATAGTGCTGGAACGGCACTGATTTCTCCGTCCACGAACCAGTTTTTTTGTGGTGGAAAAGCGCGGAACGGTCCGAGATTTTGGCACCGGCACCAGCATAACGTTGGTGGAAAAGGGCTATCTGTGGGCCTCTGGTTGAGGCAATGAAACTATGAGTCCCCCCCCCTCTCCAACCCCCCACTCTGATCCCAGCAGGAGAAGAGTGCGACTCTTATCACCCGCTGAGTGTGAGGACTACTGCTCATCATCAAGTGGCTGTTGAGCTGGCTCGCTGCAGCTGAGAGTCTTTGAAATCTCAGGGGAACGAGTGGCACTAGCCGCCTCTAATGTGAGTGCACGTTTTCTACTGAATTGGCAGAGTTACTTAGAAGCACTCACAGCATCAGGAGGCAGTTGTGGTTTGGCTCTTGTCTCTGGATATTTGTTTAGACTACCAGTGCGGCCTTTCTTCCTCTTCCATTCAGAGCGAAAAGCAGGGTGCTTGATAGGCAGTCTTCTGGCCTGACTAAGCTTTGTGCTCATGGTGGGAGTTCTTAGAACGTTTCTGCGGAGAAGAAAAGCCACGGGCAGTTGAGCAACGCTCTCGCAGGCGGGCGGGTGCTGGCAGGGTTTTTTGTCAGCAGTGTGCTCGGCGCTGCATACCACAGGGCTCGCATTCCAGCGCCTGCAGAAACGCAGAAACGGCCCCGACAAGTTCAAGTGTCACATTTAGGACGGTTTCTTCTGTTTCAGCGGCAAAGAACAGGAGACAGCCGCACATTATACGGCCCAGATCAGAGCGTCTGGGTGGGGGTGGGGGTCCTGCTGTGTGGGTGTGCACACCAGGGGTGTAAATCTCTGAGCCCACGACGATTTGATTCGGTTGCAGTGCTGTAGGGAATGAATTAGTGCGTCATGAAATCGCTAATTTTAGGGATGCACAACACCGACCAATTGTTCTGTGCAGTACTGGAATGCTGCTGCTACTGTTGTGGCATGACTGTGCATGAGTTGTTGTGCTAGATGATTTTCTGTGGAGCACTTTATTTCATGTGTGTTATTGGCAACACATGGTTTGTTTATGGATTTAAAATGCCAGTTTGGCCTTTTACGTTGGCACGTTTTAGGGACCTTGGCTCGTAGAAACTACTGCTAATGTGCTTTAGGCTGCAGCAAAAACTCTATTTCATGAAATATTAATTGCTCCATTGTGATGTAGATTGATTGATTATGACTGTTATCAGCTGAATCAATTTGTTGTCTAAGCCCTAGTAAGTTTCAGGTGTTTATTTACGGCGCTTCCTGTGCATAGGGCCCTCGCAAGCATACTTCTGACCACACAGTTAGATTTTGTCCCATTTAAACAACAACCAACTCCCATTTCATCTCATTAAAACAAACGAAGGCTTTGTTATGTCTGCTAATTTCCATTAGAGCCTCTTTGGGTTTTCCCCTGTGCCATCTTATGCAATGTCTTATTCAAAAAACTCAGCAAAGTATATTTTCACATTTGTCCCGAATTCCTGAGTCCGCACCCAGGACCATTTCTGGGCTTTGGGGGGTGGGCCTCATTATAGCCGGTTTGCTTTGACGCGTAAGATGTTTCATTCAAACTGCATAAAATGCGCACTTCCATATGTTACTTTTATGTACGCAGGTGTGCAGAATGGTAGCCGTTTGCTACTTTGCATCATTTTCCCTTTATAAAAACAGTCAGGCAGTGAAGAACAATGTTTTTCATCCACAACAGTCCTTTCCCCACCGTCACGTGATACAATAAGTTGAAGCAGTCATATTACAGATGAGCCCTACACTGGACCCCGGGAATGGATCGCTTTCTTGCAGACTGCGCCAGAAATTGCTGGAAGCGAACACATCAGATCCCCGATTTCAAAAGGACCGTAGATCCGATCTCTGGACCACTCCCAGGCACGAAAATGACTTTTACACTTGATCGAACAAGCGATCCTAGGTGCAGAAAAAAGCTCAAGTGTGAAAACGCCCTGAGTATAAAAATGCCTACTCTCAGCCACGGATGCTGCCAGTTGCGTTCTGACTGGCTATCTGCACTTCCGTGTACCGTTGTGTACTGGTCCGATGTGAGTCAAAGTTTTTCTGCACCAGCTAAGTGCAGCCTAGCGATCAGTCGTCTCAGCCAAAGACGCTCCAGATGTTTCCAAAGGGACTGTTTATGTTGTGACGCTGTTTTCAGGATTGCCGCCTTCTATACATCAGGCCAAAAAGTGGCTTGTGATTGGCCATTTTGACTGTCAGTCGAATCTCCCTTTCCATGCAGTAGTAGGTGGTTCTTGACCATGTTAGGTGGCAAAAGGTATCAGACTTAAGGTGTAACCTTAATATCCTGCGATATGACGATATTTTATTGTTATCAGGATAAATTATGCCACAGTGGGCTTTTCTGAGCATATTGTGGATATCGTCAGCACACTGACTACATGTGTGTCATTGTAAAGTGAGTTTAATTAAGCCTGTTTAACTGGATTTAGTGCAGCACAGCTTCTATTCTACAAAAAATAGAGGCACTACAGTTTCTGTTATGTCTATTACAACTTATTAAATCTATTAAATTTTTTTTTTAATAAATATCATGAATCATTTCATAAATGTATCATGAAAAGCCTTGAAGTATTGTGATATAACATTTTGACCATATCGCCCATACTATATATATCATCGCTGTCCAATGAAAAACATTTATCTTCATTTCTGTCGATTTTGACTTTTATGCGTCATTTGAACACAGCAACTGCTGTTTACAATGTATGAACATTCCGTGATGAATGAACCAACAGAAATGCCCCAAATCTGCTTGGAAAAAAGTCTGGTTCCATTGACTTACATTGAAATACATTAGGTTTTTGGCCTCTCCTGTAAAGTTGCCATTTTGGAGATACGGTGATGATATAAAACCTCTACAAAGGTTTATTGCAGACCCATGAGAACCGTTGTTTTAGCTCACACAGTGTGAGCCGTGGGTTAAAAAGACTAATAAAAATGGTCAAAAATCTGATTTTTTTTTTTTTTTTAATAGAAATTCGTGATCACTGCAGCACTAACTGATAAATCCCATTTAGGAAATCATAAATCATATATAGTTACTACTTATTTTCAAGAAGGGCCATATTTCAATAAAAGCAAACCTATAATTCCCCTTTTCAGATTGCACAGATGAGTGCGCGCTGTTTGAACACATATTGCATATTATTGTAATCAGTTCTAACATTACTGCGCTGTTCAGATCACAGTCAATCATTCATATTTACTCTCCTCGTGTGTGTAGAGTGTGCAGAGTAATGTACATACGTGGGTGTGTGTAATGGCCTGGCAGAGTTTGAATGACGGGCGCCGCACATTTTAAATAGCGAGGTGCGGGATGGGGTTTATCTGGAGAGGCTCGGGGTTAAAGGCTGCAGCAGGGTCACAGCATGTGGGTGCAGGAGCACCATGCACAGCAGCAGCAGCAGGGTGAGCAGGAGAGAACCACAGCAATAACCACAACTGAACTGCTGCTTTCACTAAACCAGTTCCAGCGTAGAAGAACGCTCTCCACCCGGGGCTTCGGTTCCCATCAGTGCTGTTGCTTCCCTTTTTTTTCTTTCGCTCTGTCTCTCTCTTTTTTCCACCCTTTTTTATAGTATTTGCGTTTAGCGCGGCGAGGTTTAGGATCCTTTGAAGTCTTTGTAGCCGTAGAGATATCGAACCTCCAATAACATAGGAGGATCTGAGGTGAGGTATTAGAGGAGAAAAGAGAGAGGGAGCGTACGTGTGTGTGTGTGTGAGAGAGAGAGAAGTGAGAAAGAGAGAAGATGTGAAAGAAAAGATCAAATAGAGGAGAGAGGTAGAGAGAAAAAGAGCTAGAAGGCGAGAAAATGTGAAAGAAAGAGAAAAGAAAAAGAAAGTGGAAAAGTGAAAGCGCTAGAAAGGAATGAGAGAATAAAAGAATGACTGGGAAACAAAAAGAAGGAAAGAAAGAGAGAAAGACAAAAGAGAGAGACAGAGAGTTAGAATAAAGTGAAAGAAAGAGAGTAAGAGAAAGGGAAGAGAAAGAAATTGAGAGAGTGAAAGAAAAGTAGAGAGCAAGAGAAAGAATAAAGTGAAAGACAGAGGGAAGAAAGAGAGTGAAAGAAAAGGAGAGAGTAAGAGAGGTAATGAAGTGAAGGAGAGGGAAAGAGTGAAAGTGAAAGACTTGAGTATGAGAGAACATGTAAGATCATAAAAGAGGGAAGAGAGAAAAGTCCAATAGGAGAGAGAAAAGAGAAAAGCTAAAGAAAGGGTAAAAGAGTGAGAAACAAACAGAAGAGAGAAAGGAAGAGAGAGTTGGGTGAGAGAAAAGGAGAGAGTGAGAGAGAATAAAATGAAAGAAAGCGTAAGAGAGTGAGAGATATAAGGAAGAGAAAAAGAAAGGCAGAGAGTGAGAGATACAACGAGTGTGAGAGACAGAGAGAGTGAGAGAGAAAAGGAGAGCGAAAGGCAGAAGAAGAAAAAAGGAAAGAGGGAGACAAGAAAGAGAGAAAGAAAGGGAGAGAACCGGCGTTCCGTTGTGAGATGGCGTGGGTGCGGGGGTTGAGAGCTTGGCACATCTGGACTGTTTCAGTGAACGTTTCTGGAACATCTGGAGAAATTCCCTGAAATTTGAGGGGTCCCTCCTTTTGATTTAGCCCTCTTTTTTTTCCCCCTCTCCCTCCCGGAGTCGCCGTTCAGCGTCTTCAAAGCCCCCCGTCGCGTCGCCGGAACGTAAATGAAGGGGAGACTCCCATTACGGCGCAGGTCGAGTCATTCCACATTTTTATTATGGCCTAAATTGGACCCATGTGACCAGCGGCCCTTTGTGCAGAGAGGCTAATGAAGTAGTGTAGCAGGGGAAGACTGGAACCTTAATGCACACTTCCCCATAAAAGAGCCCGAGCCCGAGCCCGAGCCCGAGCCTGTCTCCGCTAACCTCTCCTGCTCCATTCAAACACTCACTAATCCTGATAGAAATCACTCATTCTTAGCAGAGTGTGAAATGTAATACCTGTCTAATCCTGAACCGTGAATCATGATTCGGCGGGAAGAAAGGATGAATTCTCTATGGTGTAAGAGGAAGAGCTGGTGATGAATATCGCGGCAATGCCAAGAGCTTTATCCCCATGTTAGGTAGCATAGCTGAACACTGTTTACATTAAGCTGAGAAATTGATCTGCCTGTAGTGAAACATTCAAATATATATTCTTATTAGTTAATGACTTACAAACTGCTCTGCGTCTGATTCATGAAACTTCTGTCTGGTGTGGAAATAAGCGGAGATCGCTCAGATTAGCTTGAGAGCTAGAAATCAAGTGCCAGCCTACCAGCACCACATTTTCATGTCATTCACGTCAGTGACACCGTAATTAATGCAGATGTTACAGGAGCAACTGGGCCGTGTATGAGCAAGAACCTGGCGATTCAATACATGTAAGACTTACAATTCAATATATCGCAATATTACACTCGTCATCCAAAAACAAGTTGCACCCAGAAGGAGGTGTGGGACTGCAGTGCTATTGGGAAGGAAGATAAAGGTTACCAGGAACAATAAATGATGATACATTTAGACTATTATGATCAATATTTAATAGGCGTTTAAGGTCGAGTAGACAGATCTAGGAAAAAGAATAAATATGGGAAATAAAATGCCTTAGTGTTTTTTAAACGCTAGAATGATTGTAGTTGCTGATTATTCTACTTAGTTGTGAATTTCTGTTCCACTACATATTGTTTTCAGCTTTACACTTTTGCCCCGTAGCTGGCATCAAAATTCAGAATGGGCATATAGTTAAAAAAAAATTTTTTCTATATTCAAAAAATACTCGCACTAAGGAAGGAAGTGTCGGACTGCAGTATCGTTCGGAGGGAAGTTAAGGTCACGAGGAACAATATCTTATGGAAAATTTAGTTATTTATTTATTTTTTATTCATTTATTTGATATAGACAACATTTCATATGCAGAGTTTAAGGTCGGGTCGAGGTCGAGCAATGAGTTCATAAAATGCCTTAGTTCTTTTAAACGCTAGAATGACGTGACTGCGTAACGTAAAATTCATCCCACCCATGCGACTATCCTGTTGCTGATTAACCTACTTGTGTTCCACCAGATATTGTTTTTTCGGCACTAGCCCCGTTGCTGGCGTCAAGATTCAGAATGGGCATATAGTTTTCAAAAAAAAAAAAATTCTGGTTTCAACATTTAAATTGTTGTCTCTGTGTTATTTTCAACTCAATATAGGCTTTAAAAGATTTACACATTGTTGTATTCCGCTTTATTGACGTTTCGCACAGCGTCCCAGCGTTTTTTGGAAACAATATGTGGTGACATATAAATGCCGTATGATTGCAGTGCATGAAATAGCACTAGTGTGTGTTTTGTATTGTTGATTTTGTGGGCGGAGTCAGTAATACACAACAACAGCACGGTGTAACCTGTCTTCAAACGGTACATGGTTTGGTTGCAGCATTTATTTATACCAAAATACATGAAAAATAAGTACATAGACTCACGCACAAATGATTAGTATTATTGTTACATTCTATTTGCATTCTTATTATTGGCATTAAATATGACACAGAAAATAGTTTGGCCTTGGCTTTTTTCCAGGTTAGTATGGTTAAATTTATTGTCAATTTGACTGAAAACAGGTTTAATGAGGAACCCCCACTGTGTCCTACATCCATAGGTAGGCACTCCGCAGGGAGTCTCAAACTAGTGTGCATGGCCGCAGCATGTAGCCAAGCAGCCAACCAAGCAGCCCGCTTAGCTTCTTTACCTGTATTTAAAGCTGCTGTTATTAGCTCACTATGCAACAGAGCTTCCACACCAGTCAGAAACAGCGTACCAGGTGCAGCAGACTGTAAAGAGAAGCAGAACCTATATCTGCCCACTATACGTTTGCAAATCTTCCTACGTAATATGATAATACTTAATTAAAGCCAAAATCGATCAAAGCGGACGCTGCAGTGGCCTGGCTGCTGTTCGGTGAGCGGTAAGGGCTTTGTTCTGCATGTGCCTGTACTGGACTGCCTTTGCGTGACTGATCTATCGTTGCGTTTAGCTTTTTCTCAATGCGTCCTGCACATATTTAACGAGAACTGCCTTTCAGGTTAACTCCGGTTGCAGTGAATGTCCCGGGCTGCTGTGTTCTGTTCATCTGCACATGATTTTCATCATCATTTTCTTCCAGCTCGTCTGTTCATTCGGAGTTGGGTCTTTCATCCACTGTATTGCTGGGACAGAGTGCTTTTATTTTTTTTTATTTTTAATCTTGCTCTCTCTCTCTCTCTTTCTCTCTCTCTCTCTCTCTCTCTCTTTCTCTCTCTCTCTCTCTCTCCTTTTCTTTCTCTCTCTATCTCTCTCTCTCTCTCTCTCTGTGAATGCAGCCAGTTGGTTAATCGTGTCCCCCTCAGTCTGTGCACAGAGCTATTTTCTCTGTGTTGCTGTGCAGATGGCCTACATCTTTCTGCCTGGCTGCACGTGAAACAGCAGGGAGAGACCAATGTGCGCATCATCACAGAGACTCATCTGTGTGTGTGTGTGTGTGCACGCGTGTGTATGTCTGGTCATGTGTATGTGTGTGTGTGTGAGCGCGTGGATTGCCTTATTACTGCATTATTTAATTCACTACTCCAGCACACTGTCAACTCCGTGCATGATGCCGTTTATAAACCAGCACTGTTCCTAGAGCTGTGGTCACCAACCCTGCTCTCGAAGATCTACTTCAGCCCCAGCTTTAATCCACACCACCTGACCTATGTATTTATTAGCGTCAGAAGTCCTTGACTAGCTCCACTGGTCTGGAGTAGTTTCGTAAACTTGATGATACAATAGCTATTACAGTAAAAGCATATTACAGAAAAATTCGATACGAACGTCAAGATATGGTACAAGCTTTGGGAGAAAGCAAACGTCACGATACATAATACATGAACAAGCACTGTAATATGAGACAAATGGTCATGATACAAGTGTCACAATACAAGTGTCACGATATGACACGAGTGTCACGATATGATACAACCATTGTGATATGATACAAGTGTCACAGTTTTATACGAGCATTGCAGAGCAATGCAAATGTTGTGATGCCATAGAAGCATCATGATATGACACAAACGTCACAATTCCATGCAAGCATCATAGTGTGAAACAAGTGTCATTATGTGAGACGAGTGGCATGATACAGCACAAGCATCACTATGCGATGCTAGCATCTCAATGTAAAACAAATACCACATCACAATACAAGTGTCATGATGCAGTAGAAGCATCACAATACGATACAAAGTTCACGTAACAGTTCACGTAAAAAGTGTCATGATGTAATACGCACAAGCATTTGAATACTGGCACTGTGGACGGCTAACAGAGGCAACAGAGTTCCTGTGTACGTCCCTGCTCACAATGTGATTCAGTCATCACAGTACAATACAAAACACTAGAAGACTGTCACACTGTGACAGCTCGTGAAATGGTACAAGTGTCCTGATCTCTTTTTTGACTTGTCGTCAAGGTAGTTTGCAGACCTTGAAGATGATACCTGTATTTTGAGTCATGTGATTCTTTGCGTTGCTGGTTGTGTTGTATCTGAGTGTTGTACTTGCTCCAAAAGACTAAGCATCCCTAACATCAGTTTGGGGCAGAGGCGCTGTTGGTCTGAGGCATAGCCTTGTCATGTGTTTGTTCAAATAACAGATTTGAATAGACTAACAGGCTTCCAAAACATCGATACACCCTTTAACACATCCATAAAGATTTGATTCAAGACATATTGTCATATTGATATCTCCAACACGGCGATAACCACAGCATATCCCTCAGCAGCAACAGCAAAAACCAACACGGCCATCAACCCTTATCGTTATGAATGAAGGATTCGGTCAAGGTGATGACTATGTGAGGAGAGAAATTGAGATCTTGCAGCAGATTTTTTTCCCACACGTGTATGAGGGTTATGTTTCGATTTCTTTGAAGTGCGACCTTCCAGCAGCCTGTCAGGTCAGCCTGGGCCTCTTGATCCAAATCGCTTTTGCTGCTTTAGTTCAGCTTTTAGTGCAGGCTTCTCTCCCTAAACCAAAATGACATTCTGTCTCTCTCACTTAGTATCTGTTATTAGAGATAAGATTTTTTTTTCCCTCCAAGGCTGATTTTTTCCCCTGCTCTTCACCAGTGCTCAATGATTTTTTAAAATATGGTTAACTTTAAGCATTAAAACATACCTGAAGACAAAGAGGTTGTGTTTTATAGACCCTTTGGATTTGTCTGATGATGTCAGTAGATATCAAGTTACTAATATCTGGCCAATAATGTATCAATATGTAGGATCTTCTTATGCAACAGTATTTTTACTGTTCAAGTCATTAACCTACTTTTAGATGCTCATCTTAAGCAAAGCACTTCGGGTAAAACAGCCCATATTAAAGCTTATTAGGTTTAATATACATGTATACACAAAAATATAGTTCCACCCAGAAGGAAGTGTGGGATTGCAGTGCTATTGGGAAGGAAGATGAAGATTACCAGGAACAATAAATGATGATACATTTAGACTGATATGATCAATATTTATTGAGCTACACATACAGAAGTAGTGTCTCTCGGTATGGTGTTGGGCCGCCATATTTGCTAACACAACATGCCAGACGTCTCAGCATGGAGCTGTAGAGGTTCCTAATGGTGTCCTGTGATAATCCATCCCGTGCAGCTTGAATATTCTCACACAGTTCCTGAAGATTTTGTGGTAGGGGTGGAGGTGGAGTGACACCAGGCCTTCTAGACATGTGACGCACAACAACAAACCTCTCATCTTGGTGCTGACCACGGTGCCTCCGCACACGGATTCGTTGATCGTCTCCACCAAGACAAAAGCAGGACTCGTCACTGAAGATGACCTGCTTCGATTCTGTGTCTCTTTATGACAGTCTGGCACAACATTATTGCAGTCTTGGGCGATGTTGACGTGGTGGTAAGGACAGTTGTCGTAACGGTCTGCGTGCATGTAGTCCTGCGTCGTGCAGCCGTCCGCCAAAAGTGCTGGCAGACTCATGGTGGACACCACTGCTCGCTGAATGTCCACAGCTGTTGGGTTAATCAGGTACATTGATAAGGCAGTCCTTGCTTCTGTCACGTGTGCGAACTATTCTTTTGATGCTGAGTGTGTATACATGTTTGCATATGTATGTGTCCATATGCACTGATGTAAATAATTATGATGGCGGTAAATACTGTCATATTGCTCAGCCCTACTTTAAACTGAGTTTGGAGTCTGTCAGTCCTGTAGTTGTTCCTTTTGAAGGAACTTGTAGCTGTCTCTGACCACTGACGGTATGGGTTGGGAAATGACTGGCATTATGCAGGCAGAGCTTGAAGGCATGAGTGAGCTCGTGAGTGGATTAGTCTTTGCTTCTGTGCCTGATTGGCAGCCGTCGACTGCTTTGCCTCCTATCTTGTTGTGTACGGAGACCCATGATATTTGCTTGTCGTGAGATGTCACCTCGCATTAAGTGAACATCTTAGTCACTACTTGACTGATTTACCCAGAGCGCATTGGCATTTCCCTGCTACACGGTTCTGCCCAATTTGTTACTGATTTAATTCCTTGACTAAATGCACGCCGCACTGCTGGTTCCATCCAAATGTTTATTTGCTGACTCGTGTCTTTAATTTCTTCAGGCTTAAAGAGCTTTGTAGATGCTGATTTTTAGGCTTCCAGTGTAAACCTCCGATCAGGACGTGTTTAGCACTAAATTATACATGCTTTACTATGCAGAACTCTCCTGCATAAGCACATGTACCAGCTCTGCTGACGTATCCTGCTAATAACCCTGTACAGTACCCGGCAGATCCAGAGATTACTTGCTTAATCAGTCAGAGTTCTCGCCAATTCAGTGGTGTCCTTGTACACGCGTTCTCTGTAAAGTACTTATGAGTTATGTATCAATTATGAGCCAAAGAGGCTAAGCAGTGTTGCCAAGAAATGTAAAGAACCACTGACAAAACAAGGCTGCGGGACATTCAGCATAATTATAGTACAAAGAACTCTTCACTGTGTCTAAAGATGAGTTGGAAACATAGCAGTTTGTGTGAAGAGCAGAAGCCAAGGCTGCTGTAGAGCTTTGATGGGGCCTGAAATGTTGGTCCGAACCCGAGTACGACCCGAGAATTCTGTGCTTTAGCTCCTGTTGACTTGCATCGAATCCCTTTGAGCCCAACCCTAACCCCACAGCCTGTCCAAAACTGACCTGAACTGGGTCCTGTCTTCTAAACCTGACCGGGTAGGGTAGGTTAAAGTGACATCAGAGCACGTAGAAACTGAATATAAAGGAATATGAAAATAATATTCTGTAAGATGTCCAAAATAAAGTCTTTATAAAAAAGCTTCTTGGCGAGTAAAATTGTCTTATATGTAGTTGATAAAATTTAAATTTCCATGTTGAGGTTGTTGTAAGCTCATGTTAAGATTATTTAACTTTCAGATATTTTTGGCTTGTTTTAGTCATTTTTGTAAGCCAAATTTTCTCACTATATTGGCAGATAATTTAGCTTTTTTTTCCAAAATATTTGCTTAAAACAGGCCAGATTATCAGCCAATATAGCGTGATTAATTGCCTGTCCTTGTGTTGCTGTACAATATTGATTATATTAGTAATTGAGTGCATACTTTTGTAGTTAAGTAGATAAACTGAGTAGCAATTTGATGATTTGATGATTGAGTTCTAGGCAAAAGACCACACAATAAAAAATGACCTAACTGAACAAACAATAAACCATGCATAGCCTTTCAAAGCTACTGCACAACACACACACACACTCACACACACACACACACACACACACACACGTATATGCTCATCATCAAACAAATACTTGTAAAACATAATACACACACGCATATATATATATATATATATATATATATATATATATATATATATATATATATATATATGGTGGGTTTGTGTGAATGCATGCAAGGTGCAGAAAAGTACTGGTTGTACTCTGCTGTGCCCTGTTTCTTTCTAAAGAAAGAAAAGAGAATTTAAATAATGCATCATCCTGCAGGCTCACAGAGAAGGTATATGTTTAGGAATTAAATTTGATTTATCAATTAAAACCCAAAAATTATGCTTAATGATGGTCCTGCCAGAAATACGCCTGTCGTTCTCACTCCAGCCCTCAGCTACTTTCTGCCCATCACTGTCCCGAGTGGCTGCGTGTCTTTATCCATCGTCTGTTATCCACTGCCTATAGAGCCCTATCATTGGCTCCCCTTCTGGACCACGTCTCCCTCCCTCCCCCACCTCCCCCGTCCTGCTCAAAAAGTACAGATAAAGCTGTAGTCAACATTTGTTTTGTAAACGACCACATGCTGCAGCAGCGTTATCCAGCCTGCAGTCCATCGCTCAGTCATGTGATTTGACCTAGTTTTTTTTTTTTCACTCTCTCTTTTTGAATTCTGTCTTTTTGTCCCCCCCAACCCCCTCTCTTTCACACACTTGCTTTCCGCTTGCTTGTATCATTCGAAGTGTCCCTGTGTGTGTGTGTGTGTGTGTGTGCGCGGGTGGGTAGTATTGCAGATGTGTGCTAGAACTTGAATAAGCATGAATTCCTTGTATCAGCAGCAGCCGTTGTGTTGCTGTTAAGCGGTTGTTTTCGCTCTGAATGTGAATGTGTCTGGCTCAGGTTGCGAGAGAGAATCCCTGCAATGCGATCGGCCCATTTTACAGATTTGTGGTCATTATAACATATTCCGAAGCAGCGCGGCGTCTCCAGCTTATTGTTCCATTCCGGTATTCTCCCAGGGTCCGATTCCTGCTCGGGTCGTTTTCTATCTTCTCTGTGCTTTACTCTGACATGTTGACTGTCGGAAGATATTAGAGAATCAAGGCCTGCAAGCAGCTATTTCACACATGCACACAAACACTCCCAGCCTCCTCTGGGTGTGAACACCCCGGCGCCAAATAAGTGCTGAATTGATTTCATTTTTCTCAACACAGTGCGCTTTGTCATTGACATAATGAGCTGTTTTTCTGAGAGCTCATCTGAGCCGTTGGTCAGCGCGCGGCATGTGTTTACGTCCATCCAGGCCGGAGCCCCACTCACATAATCCAACAGAGGAAACTATGAGGCTGCACAGAGCCGAGAGCTGTCTTCACTGTGACTGAATTACTGCATTTAGATCAGCACAACAAGAAAACAAAACTTTTCAACCGAAAGAACCCTGGTTCTTGAACTGGTTCCGTTCAGGCTTCAGAGAACCTCGGTGCTGTCCAGGGAACCTGTCCGCGTTCGCCCTAGCTTTTTCTGGAACCGGGGAATGTCAAAGGATGCGTCATCAGTGTCAACAGTGGGCGCTGCACAGTGGTAGTAAACAATAGTAGCAAGATGGCGGAGCCCCGCTTCCTGGGCCTTGGGTCTTGTTCCTTGGCGAGGCCAGTGTATTACACCTGGTGTCTGATCCCGGTGGCCGAGCAGCAGAGCTGGGGTGGTGACGGGGAAGCGGAGCATTGAACTTTCTTCCCGTCTTGGCTCAGGTCCTCCTTTAAAAGGGAAAAGAGGAAAGAGTTCTCTGCTCCGTCTCCCCATCACCGCTCCCACTCCACAGCTTGGCCACCGAGATTGAACATCGGGCATGATATAGTGGCCTTGCTGCAGCACCGGAGGCAGGGTTTGCGGCACGCCGTTGTTCCACACCATTTGCGGCTCTTGCCATCTTCCCACCTTCTCTTGTGGAAGTCGATCTCCTCCCATTGTTTCCGTGGCTGATGGCTTGCTTCCATCATCTCTGGTGGCTGTATAAATATGAAATAGAGGAAAATTGTAGAAGATCATCAGGCTGAAGTGCCCTTTGCCGTTTAGTGTGTACTGCAGTTCATGAAGAATCAACTCTTGGTTTGGGCAGTGCAGGGAGAGGTACAGATTATCAGCGGTAGCCGTATGATAATCACTCTATAGAGTTTGAGGACCGGGGCAGAAATTTAGCTTCATCCTAAAGGCAGAGCTTCCGGACTAGAGTGTTTGCACAGCAAATGGATTCCTCGCCCGTTATGATTTATCCACCTCACTGAGTGGTGCACTAGGTTTGGCTTTCATCTTGAGAGTTTGTACATGGAAAGCCAGATTATGAGAAATGGGCGCTTAGCTTGCAACATGCGCCTGGCTACAACTTCAATGTTGCGTCTGTTATTATTTCTTTTGTCAAGATCCAAAAATAACATTCCCAGCACTTGCATGTCTAAATCAGATAAATAAATATCATGTATTTCCAAGCTTTTAATCCCACCATAATTAATACATCAAGCTTGTTGAGTGCAGGGAAAGGGAACACAGCACGGCGGTTGAAGGAGTAGTAAAATTGTTTGGGAAATCGAAGAACTCCTGGGAAGAAACGTACACGTTAGACCATCTGAGTGGAAGGCTTTTTACACAGCTCCCTGCAGTTTTCAGGCTGCCCCCAAGACTAAAGCTTTTTAGCGCTTTGAATTTAATTTCCCCTTCTGATTTCCTGTCCGCAGCGCACCGGCCCAGCTGCGAAGACTTCATAGGAATAAAGAAGGTCTCACTTGACCTCACACTTCAACGAACTGAGGTCAAGGTCCTCCACTCGAGCAGTGCCGGGTGTTAGTCAGAGCAGATTCCTCTGGTTTCTTCGGTTTTGCTCCAGCACTCGTTGCCTATTTTCACAGTTTGGTGACAGATCTGCCCGTGCCTCGGCCCGGCGGTTTTCAGCCCATGTTGAATGCTCGAGCTGGTGCGGAGGTAGAAGAGTCTTGTGTTTTCAGGGGTTTTAATGAACCTCACTTTGGCTCGTTGTTTTGCTTCCTGTCCAGACTGCCCAGCCTCCGCGCTGCAGAGCATCACTGATTGCGAGTTTGAAATGTACCATTATTTCCTCGCCACCTGTCTGCGGTTAATTATACACATTTAGCTTTAGCTGGCCAGCTCTGGAAAGGAAAATGGCTTTATTAGGCAAAATACACACTGCTAAATTTCACAGCTCCAGCAAGGTCAGATGCTGAATTACTGAACCCGCTGCCTCTTGGTTTAGGGAATGAGGCAAATGTAGCACTTTATTAGGTACGCGTACCTTGCGTCTTCGCTTTTTCAGCCCCACTTACCATATTGGAGCACTCTGTAGTTCTGCAATTACAGACTGTAGTCCGTCTGATTCTCTGCATACCTGTTGCCCTGTTTTCTTCAACGGTCGGGACCCCCACCGCAGAGCAGGTGGGTGGTGGATCATTCTCAGCACTGCAGTGACACTGACGTGGTGGTGGTGTGTTAGTTTGTGTTGGGCTGGTGTATGTGGATCAGACACAGCAGTGCTGCTGGAGGTCCTAAACACCTTAGTGTTACCGCTGGACTGAGAATCATCCACCAACCAAAACTGTCCAGCCAACAACGTCCTATGGCTACGCGCCACTGTTGAAGGCGTAGAGGATGACCCATACAAACTGCGCAACAACAGATGCGTAAGGTGGAGCAGAATAGGAGTGTCTGAAAGAGTGGACAGTGAGTGGACACAGTGTGTAAAAAGGTGGAAGAGGTTATCATAACGTGTCATCGTTAGCAACCAGGACAATCAGATGTTATGTAGTTTGCGTCTGACATTGATGCACAATACGCTGCTTTCTACAAAGTACACTTCAAGTGGCAACCACTGGGGTCCATGCACTTACGTGCTGTGTTGGTTAGCCAGTAGAAAACGAATGATGGGTAAAGGTTTTAGAAGAAGTACTGATTTATGATAGAAGTGGGATCTCAAACGGAGGTGTCGGTCGAATTTTAGCACACTGACCCTTTGACCTTGGTATTGTGAGAAACAGATTTTAAACAAGTAAAAAAAATGTAGAAAATAGTGCAGTATTTGGACATGACACGTTGAACTGAATGAGCTAAATGTTGGTTTGGAGTCTGATAGCCGAGTAAATTGTCTGTTCCACCTTAAATGGTGCCACAGCCAAATTCTGACACCTGTACAAGCTGTAGCGTTTAAGGTGGAACAGAACATTTGATTAAGAAGACATCCCCTTCACAGCCTGGAACGCTTTCTGCACATAGTCTGCCTTCTTTGTTGCTGTTGCTCCATTGTCGTATATAATTTTTGAGGGGGGTGTAAATGTTAATAAGCCTTGACTGTTTGTGCATTTGTATTTAAAGTAGCTCAGTGAGCTAAATCATTCCCAAGCATTTATCCCTGTATTTTCCTGTGAGCACGTACCAGGATTGAAATCACTAAAATGTCCTCCTATGCTGTCGGACCCCGTTACAAGGGGACGGTTCTTAAGATTTGATGTCTGTGCTATTTCAGGGTAGAACTTTTTTCTTTCCAAAATCCAATCCAGCATCTGCAGCTGATGTCGGCCTGACATTCGATACCTCTCGATACGTTCAGGCCGTCTTGTAATGTATTGCCCACACTCTCGGCCCGGGACAGGAATTGATGTTGTGTTCTGGCCTGCAACGTCAATGGGAAAGTGTTACTATTCCATGCAGCAGAATTTCTACAGGAAAGGTAAACCAACTCTCGTTCATTCCGTCCGTTTGATTTCAAATCCGGCTTTTCCCAGCCTGAGCGAATTTGTTTTGAGTGCATGCTAATGAGTCATTAGGAGGAGATGCGCCAGCGTGGATGCCTAGCAGTGCAGAGGTGGGTAACGGTGATGAATGGTGGAGAAGGTATTAGGCTAACAGGGACAGCAGAAAGATATGATGATGGTAATGAGTATGTGAGAGCTCCATGGGCTTCACACCGCCATGGGAATCTGGGTCAGACACCAAGGAGTACATTGTTCAGTGGAGAGAGACGAGGCGCATTCAGCAGAGCTCTCTGTCTGTGTATGTGCATATTCCCACATGGCGATACGGCAGCCCACAGAGCTCAGAGACACTCATTAGCATCATATCTTCATGTTTGCGAATGTGAGTGTCTCTTTGTGACTTGTTTATTTTCTGCGTGTAGAAGCCGTGGGCTCGGAGGCAGAGGTGCTGGAGGCGGGGTGGGGGGTGGGGGGAGAGGCTGGCTAATGTTCAGTATAATAGCCCACTATCAGTGGAGGGAGACGACAGTTCAGGTGCCAACGGGAAGTTAGTGACCAAAGGATGTTGGTTTGGAGTCTGATAGCAGAGTTAAGGTCATTTAGCGTCTTATCATCCTGCTTTCACCTTTCAAATTAAATGCCTGATTGTATATGTCATAAGCTTGGCCGTCATACTATTTAGTTATCTATGCTAACATTACTAGTAGCTAACGTTACTTACACCAGTTACTTGCTTTCAGTCTTGATTGACACCAAGTTGTTCCTCACTATGAAACTTTCAGTTTGAGCTGATCAGCTTCAACTGGCAAACACTGATACAATCACACAGTCCAGCTGCTCTTTACAGGCTGCTGTTGGGGTTGTGATGCTAATAAAGGTGGACCTGCTCCTCTCTTCAGTCTCTTCAGGGTCAAACGCTCAGCAAAGCTACTCCATATTGTCCAAGGGTCTTGTTAAAGATGTGAGAGCTGAGGTTCTGTTCACCAGCTTGTTTTGCGAATTGTCTGTTCCACCTTTAATAGTGCCACAGTTACCTTCTGGCACCTGCACAAGCTGTAGCATTTAAGGTGGAACAGAACATTTGATTAAGAGGACATCCCCTTCGCAGCCTGGAACACTTTCTGCACATAGTCTGCCATTTTTGTTGCTGTTGCTCCATTGTCATATATAATTTTGAGGGGAGCGTAAATATTAATAAGCCAGGGCTGTTGCGTCACAGTTTAGGATTGTGCCGTCAGCCCGTTTTTCTGTCCTCTGCTATAAACGCAGCATTTGTATTTGAAGTAGGAACAACAGTGTTTGAGGTTCGCGATATGTCCGTTCAACGTACTGAACTCTCCTTATTCACTTACAATGATGTGAAGACAGTTTTCCATTCTGTGGCACCTTTAAAATAATGGTTAGGCAAAAAAAAATCAGATTTACGCACTTTTCCATGTATGCCAGATGTAGCCGCTCAGTCAAAAAAGCTTTGGTGTCCAGATGTTTTGCTCCTCAGTTGAGTGCTGGAGCACCATGGCTAACATTGCTAGCAAAGACTAGACGTCAGTAATCCCCCAGAACGTTTGAATGCACTCATAGTCAAAAGAATAGTTGCACCCAGAAGGAAGTGTGGGATTGCAGTGCTATTGGGAAGGAAGATAAAGGTTACCAGGAACCAGGAACAATAAATGATGATAAATTTAGACTGATATGATCAATATTTATTGAGCTACACATACAGAAGTAGTGTCTCTCAGTATGACGTCGAACCACCATGTTTGCTAATGAAACATGCCAGACGTCTTGGCATGGAGCTGTAGAGGTTCCTAATGGCGTCCTATGATAATCCATCACATGCAGCTTGAACATTCTCACACAGTTCCTGCAGATGGTGCGGTAGGGGTGGAGGTGCAGTGACCTCGGGCCTTCTGGATAGTCTGGTGCTGACTATGGTGCCACCATACACGGATTCGTTGGTCGTCTCCACCAAGACAAAAGTGTGACTCGTCACTGAAGATGACCCGCTGCCATTCTGAGTCACTCCATGACAGTCTGGCACGGCACCATTGCAGTCTTTGGAGACGTTGACGTGGTGTTCAGGGCAGTCGTCGTAACTGTCTGTGTGCATGTAAGCCTGCGGCTACCAGCACTAACAGGATGAATCACGGAGGGCGTCGCTGCTCTCTGAATGCTAGCTAAGTGTGAAACTTGAGTCATTCGCATGTCTCACAATGTCAAACCTACCCACCAAGTTTCATTCCTGTAGGTTGATTCCTTCTGGCTACAACTATTTGTGCAACTGTTCTTTTGACGATGAGTGTGCATCCCCAGAACTTTGCTCAACCCACTCACACCACATTCAGACTTGAGGTGGTTGGACGTATTTTAGGACACAGGAAGACTAATTTCACACAATTTCACATTTGGATGCTCGATTGTGTTCACGATTTTGTATTCTGTTTCTGTTTGTAAACTTGCATCTCTAGGTCATGACCAGACAGTTATTTATAACCAGAGACAGCAGACGTCACAAGCCCATTCAGTAGCGTGCACACCAAGGGGGTCAGAATTTGGCATAACACGTTGTCCAAAGTCGTCTGAAGTGGTTGCCTCAGCTACCTAGCAAAGAGTATGAACTCGTGCTGTGTCAAAACCACACGTCTGCTCGACCCTAATGAAGACCTGGCTGTGGTTTTAGCAGGCTGAGAGAAGTTTCGTTCATGCGTTTACAGAAAAGTTTTGACTGGCGTTAGTTAGCGAAGGTTAGCCTCAAACTAAAGCTAAGCTAAACTAAAGCAGCAAAAGCGGCAAATATGTCTACATGTGGTGTAAGTGGAGAAATGAGTTGTAATTTTTGACCTGACTCTTCGTCTGTGCAGCAACAGGTTCTAGATAGGTTGAACAGACAGTAGCTGTTGTGAATTGTGTTTGTGGGCGGAGCGTGTATAGGTCAGTAGAAACTCTACAGCTGCGTACAGGAGTTAAAAGAACTGTTTTATTGTCTGTTATGTTCTACAGTGTGATGAAATAGAGCTCTGATTGTTTGTGTGGAGATGATCATGTGATCAGTAACGGTCAGGACGTTCAGGCTGATGTTGGGTTTTTAAACACTTCCTTGTCTGAAGCTGCATCAAAGGGGCCTCTTTCTTTGCTGCGTATATTCTGAGGCCAATCATACAAATTTGATTATGCCGTTTGCCCAAGGAACTTTGTGAATGCCGGGCAGAGAGTGAAGGCCTTGTGTTCCGTATGCGCCCTGGAGCGATGCCTGACACGCATAAGCCATCTTCTAAAATCTCCCCCTTAACCTTGTTACTGCCGACTCTGTCTCTCTTTCCGTCCTGAGCACTTCTTTCTTTCTTTCTCTCGTTCTTTCTTTCTTTCTTTCTTTCTTTCTCTCTCTCCCTCTTTCCTCACTTTTGCACCCCTTCCTCCTCATTCTCTTTTTCTCTCCTCCTTCTTTTTCTTTCACCTCATTCTCTCTCTCTCCTCCCTCTTTGCTCCCTCTCTCTTGAGCTTTCTCTGTTTTGGCTCATTTCTCTCTCTCTCTCTCTGCTTCTCCTCCACCTCATGTCACTTCTCTTTCTCTCTCTGCTTCTCCTCCACCTCATACCATTTCTTTCTCTCTCTGTCTCTCTGTCTTTCCTTCCTTTTGTACTCTTTCTCCTCCTTCTTGTTCTTTTTCTCCTTCTCTCTCTCCTCCCCCCTTTTTCTCTCTCTTTTTATCCTTCTTGTTCTGTTTCTCTTCCTACTCATTCTCTTTCTCTCTTCTTCTCCTCTCCCTCGTTCCATCTCTCTCTCCTCTCTCTTGTTTTCTTTATCCTAATTTTTTCTCTTGTCCTCCCCCCTCTTGTTCTCTCTCCCCCCGTTCTATTTCTCTTCCCACTCATTCTTTTTCTCTCTCTTTCTTCCTCTACCACTCTGTCTCTCTGTTTTCCTTCCCTTTTTTTCTCTTTCTCCTCCCCCTTGTGCTGTCTCTCTCTCTTTTCATTTTGTTTCTCGCTCTCTTACATTTTCTTTCTCAGTCTCTTTGTCTGTCTCTCTCTCTCTCTCTCTCTCTCTGTCTTTCCCCTTTCTCTTCATTCTCTCAGTATATCTCAATCTCAATTTCTTTCTCTCCCACTGTCTTATGGTGTCTCTCTCTCTCTGATGTCTTCTTTCTCTCTCTTTCTCAGTTGTCTTTTAGCTTAAACCTTTATAAGTGGACCGAATTGCCCGGTCCTCTGTGAGTGATTATGATTACTAATCTAAGCCGTGCTCTGAAGCTCAGATTTGACATATTTGACAGCTGTATTATTCCACTCAGGAAATGTTCTGAAGTTCTCTCGGTGTGGGGTGAAACAGGGTGAGGGCACCTTTTTTTTTTGGACGGAAAAATACAGCAGCTGCAAAATGCGCAGCTGCCAATCAACATGAAGTACGTTTACTAGTGCCTCCCAGTCATGCTGCACGCCGGCAGTGTACACAGGGCTACCGCTTTAATAATTTAGCAGTGCTTGCGTACCTTCAACATTAATGCACAGAATGCTTATGAACCGGGCTTTGATGCATGTATTATTGATACATACTTCAGCAGAAGAGTTTTGCAGGGTTCTGTACATGATAGTATGATTTACTGTGTCTGTTTAACAAAACGGTAAACAACTTTGTGCTCATGCCCACCTTTGGAAGTGCACCAGGGTCTGATCATTCTGAAGCCTTCAACTTAAAAACAGAGCGAAAATAAGCATCAGTAGGAAGCATCTTGATCGTTGTCTCTGACTGCACTGCGGTCTCGTGGTTTTAAATGCCACGCCTGGGCAACTGCCAATTTTGATGCCACGTGCCATATTGAAGAAGAACAGATAATATGAAACTACCAACACGCCAGCCACAGAAACTGACCGTTAGTAGCACAGCCTACTATTACGCCCTTATGTAGCCTATGAAACAATACACTTCCACCCTGGTCTTCAAAAACTTAAGAGGAGTTTTAGGGAGGTCAGGTTTTGGTTTAGTGTGCAATGCTCCTTTAAAAGTCTGAACTGTGCACAGTAGTGCTGATAGCAACCAGGCATCTGAGACATAAAAAACGACCTGACGAAACCCTGACGAAATGTTATTGCGCAGAACTGTTGCCTAATGCCCGACACATAGTATCACAGTAGTTATTAGATATGGTTTTAGCCTAAAACACGGGGTTTAAGACACATCCAGACCCCAAAGATTCACCACTAGATCATCACCAACATTACATATAAGACCTCATGAGGGTTGGACCGATCATTGTCTTAGGGGCCAATACCAATTGTATCTGATTGAGGGCTCGGCTGGACTGTAATGCTGCATTCAAATGCATTAAAAAAGAGATAGGCGGCATGAAGCCACACAAATGTTGGCACTGTGACAGCATTACCAGTGAAAGTGGATGATTGTCAGTGGAGAGCTGTATGAGTGTGGATAGTATATTTAAGGGAGAATGGTAGGAGGAGCTCTGTTATATAATGCTGGGCTTGTCTGGAATCAAGATGTTCAGCGTCCATGGCTCCCAAGAAAAGAAAATCAACATCCAGTTTATTCCATGGCAAAAGTTGGGAAAATTGGAATTCTTGAATTCTTGAGTGTTACGCTGTGATCGGTCTGTGGAAAGCTGCTGCTTATAGCAGCAGAATTATCTGTTGTAGCTCCATGAAAACAACAGAACATCCAGTTAGCAGTCGTTCGTCTGCCACAAACATGTGAACGCAGCATCAGTGGGCTTTGCTACCATTCCCTGTACTATTCTGATATTCACTGGGCAGGGTGAGTGATTACTCCCAAGTGTTGTGTCAGTTTAGTGTTCAGTTTTTACTTTGCTTCCATCACCAAGCGCGTGAGTTGTACACCTATTGCCAGTAACTTTGTCAGATTTGATAGAAACTGCCGGAATGACAACGTGTTTTCTGTCAGCACATGCAATGCCCGCAGTTTTAGACTCGTAGCCAAAAGTCGAAGGGTCTGTATTTCCAGCTAGCATTTGAACGAGGAGATGCTGGGTCTCACGACCAAGGGGTCTTGTGCAAGGCTGGGCAAAGGTCTTTAATGAGCCAAAATATGGCTCATATGTTTAACATAAACTGTCAGGATCGGATAAGTTAGAGAAATATCAGCCAATCGCATATCTGAACCAAATGTCCGGTGCATACCCAATCAGTCCTCTGCAAAAAGTTCTCTACAAAGTCTAAAGGTTTTTCTACAGTGAACCATTTCACGTCAAATCACTTGAGTGACTTTGTTTACTTTGTCTTAGCAAGTTCCGGAAAAATCAGTGGAAGACATTCGGAAAGTTACAGCTAAAACTAGACCGTATCGTTACTATGCTATTGTGTTGGACAGCTGTGCCTGCTAATTAGCTAATTCGCTAAGTATCTTTATCAACGAGTGACGGAAAACAAACAGCATTCATTTCTAACTGAAAGCACTTTTTCTCTAAATCGTTTCCTTTCTGTTAGCATCCTTATGATGTTGACTTGGAAAAGGGTTGCAGAGGTCTTATTGCATCCTTTCCGGTGCTCACAGCTGGTGTAGACATCTTCGTTGGCTGTTATAGGAGCCTTTAGGTTGTTGACCCTCACTCGTGTCACTAGCTGGTAGAACATGGTTCTTTTCATGGACGTTCTAAAGACTGTACACATTGCAATGTTGGTGCACAGTGCAAGCAGCATGCCAAAATCGTCACACACATCCCTGTACTTTTATCTGTGATGCTAATTGCTAATGGGGTATAAAATTTAGTACATGTTGGTTGCTTTAGCCTTGTAGCTTCAGGCCAAAACTAAAGATGTGCATCGTTCCAGGTAGGAAGAAAACTGCCGGAATTCTTTTTTTTTGCGGAACTGTTTTTCTCCCAACTTCGAATACCCAGCCCAGTATTAACAGTCTTTAGAAATGTTGGGTAAAGTTTATTTGCACATGGGTTTGAACAACATACATACTCATGCACATGTTAAAAAAACACTGTCTGGACAGGAAACCTTGGTCCTGTGGCCGGCGTCTGGTAGAAGTGTGCAGCGGCTGGCTTTGTAGCCACAGGTGCCTGCTGTTAAGCACAGCTGTATGTCAGCATGCACCATGTGGCTCAGCCTATACTGCAGCAGCAGCAGTCTGCACAGGCCCGGCCCTGAGAAAGCACAGACAGGAAGCTGTGTTGGTGGTTATGGCTGGCTTAACTCCCTCAGTGTGCTGTACTATTTAGGTGCATATCTGCACATCTGACGATACCAGCCTGATAGAGTCCGCGTGCGGCCTTCGACTTGATACGTAATATGCATGTGCTCAGCGCGGGGCCTCCTGAGTGTGGCCTGTCGTGCTTTTTGATTGGCTGCCTGGGAACACCTGTGGTCTCAGCAGTGGGTCCTGTTGAGGGTGGAATTTCAGAGCAGCCTAATGTTCTACCCCCTGTGGAGAGCACTGCGATGGAAAGAGAGGCGGAGTGTGAGATTCGGAAAGATTAGACTTTAAAAAGATGAGTTTTAACCCCTCTCTGCATGCCTTTTCCTATTTCCACTCACCTTTCTCTCTTGAGTATTTGATGAAGTCCCTTAATGTGCTTCCTCATTAAAGTTAGGGAGGCATAAATGCCATTTTTTTCAGACAGCGTATGAGTACGTATTTTTAGTGCTCGCTGATAGTGAGTAACTATGTACATGGAATCAATTAGTTGTTAGTGTAAATGAGCACAGTGCACCTTAACAGTTAAATCATTACAATCTGGCTGGATGACGTGCATTCGCTAGCTATGCTACATTAAGTACCTTAAACCGAGTAGTATTGCAGTGGAGAAGAGTGGGTTTTGTCCCATGTCAGAATGTGCTTCTGTACAGCTTTAGGTAAAGTATGTTTCGTAGTTTTGATCCTTATCTGTCTTAACAACATTCTCTGTAGCACAGTGAGAGCAGGAATCACATCCCATGTGCCCATCACTGGAATTCACCTATGGAGTCCTTTCTTGGCCTGGTTGATCTCTGGTTTAACATTCAGATTTTAGAAATCTTGTTCTTTGGTGACTCTGCAGCTACACAGTGCACTGAGATACATATACAAGTTGGCAAATATTCAGTTTGACAAAGCAGCACATTCAAATTAATACCCCACCACTTTAATGGGTCAAAAAGAGGGAAGTTTCCCAAACTTAACTACCTTGTTAACCTGCATGTCTCCACCCATATTGGGATGTGGTTGTGTACACTAACTAACCTTCCATCTCACGGTATCAGATGTTAGTATCTATGTATTTTTCCGTGGTTGAGTATGAGTAAGTGAGCATCTGGCTGATACCTAATACCAGTATCAGTATCGATGCATCCTCAATGAAAGGAGTGCTTTGCATTTTTTGATCTGATATCTCTGTGCCACATCTGTAGCATATGGTTAATTACCACTGACATTATCTCTGCAGTCAGTGAACAAGCAAACCATGGAATTCAAACCAGCTCATAAAGCCAATAAAGCCAATGATGACTATCATAAGCACTGGGTTTTCTCACAAACACAGGAAATGCATTTGATTGGATGAAATGCTCATTTCTGCTCCCTTTAGGTATTAAATACATCCGTTTCTAATAACGCAACTGTCACTGCCCGGTCGTCCGTCCGTACGTCCTTTATGTTGTAATGTGTCTTAAACAATGCATGCACTAGAGGGCAGTCCAGAGTCAGAAGTTTCCAACAACAACAGATATGCAGGGCGGGCGAAGTGACATCGTAAAAATTCTAACCTAATTTCTAAGTCGTTCCACCGTCTCACCATTTTAAAGTTTCTTCTTCTCCATAGGCATGTGGCCCATAAACTGGCTCTGATATGGCTATGGTCATGTCTCGTTTGAACTATTGGCCGTCCCCACAATTTTCAGTGCTAGTGCTCCATGTTTGTCCATATCCATAAGCTTTCAGAGAGCATGCATAAATATGGACAGAATCAGGATCAGGTTTATTGGCCAAGTATGTTGACACACACAAGGAATTTGGTTGTATCCATACATATGGGAAGAGGTGGGTAGAGTAGCCGAAATGCTCAGGTAAATACTCAGAGTAGCCGAAATCCAATACTCAAGTCTCAGTGTTGATATTTGGGTGAAATACTGATACTAAAGTGATACTGAAGTAAAAGTACCTTAATACAAAGCAATTGGAGTCCCAGTACAAACGTATCAGGTACTAAGAACTAGTGAAAGTAGTAAGAACTGCAGTGGAACTTCTTAGTAAATCCAGCATCTATCAGCACAGGAACTGGAGTTTGTAAGGCTCAATTTCTTTCCTATTTTTAATTTTTCCTATTTTTTTGTTAATTGTTTTTGCAGCAGATATGCACATGAATGACAAAAAGTGCTTTTGTATGCAACAAAACATGTTTATATGCTGATGATAATTGAAAAAACTGAATACTGAGTATTGGCTCTGATCATCAGACCTCTGCGCTGAGCCATTTCATGTCAAACCACTCTGAAAGACTTTATTTCAGTCTTAAGAAACTAATTATGTAGAAAACCATGTAAAACACATGAGAGGAGAGTGAAGGATGGATATCACGGAGAGTGCCTGCTTGCTGTATGAAGCGCACAAAGCGGAGGCAGGTTTGTAGAAACGGACAGTTTGCTGATGGAGCACAGAGCGGCGGATGGCTTGATATTTCCTTCACGCTGATCAGTAGCGTCCAAGAGGAGAGAGCGCTTGCATAGCGGAGTGTGGCAGAAAGAGCGTTTGATTCTCAGAGACGGGAGAGCCTGCACCGATGGGGTTTATCCAGGAGACCTAACAAAGTCGGTGCTGTCAGCTCTGATGGGCTTTGATTAAGGCTCGGGAGAGGTTGAGGCTGTTCAGTGTAAAATAACTGTCAGCACGGTAATTGAATTTAATGAGAGGCTGCTCCCCTTGATTACTTCTTTAAGTGAAAAGCAAACATCTGAGGTTCAGTTAGGATGCCAGAGCCGAATTTGCTCGCAGCTCGCGAGAGAACGGGCTGATGTGCTTTAACCGGAGCGGGTCTGGAACACGGCGCAGAGAGAGGATGTGTTCTGAAAGGATAATTGCTTCGTCAGTTCACCAGCAGTTTAGACATACTCCCCTTGACCTCTGCATTAGAAAGAGGCTGCTGCGCCGCTCTTTTCCACGTTTAGGGATGAGACAGGCTCATTAGTGAACAGAAAAACCTGCAGCAGCCCGAGACAGACAACACAACAGGCTTCTCAAGGGCGGACGGGATGGTGGCGTGGCCTGTCCGCATGACTCATGGCGCTCAAAGCCATTTCACAAGACCGGCGTAACTGACTTTAAGCTTCCACATTAAGGATGTGTTGAAGGTCACTGGCCACAGAAAGGGAGGGCGATATGGCAGATATATAAGATGATGACACTTGAAGGCGTTTTTGCGACGCACACTGTGCAGCACAGTGTTTTGTGTTTGCGAACAAGTTGGAATGAACAAAATGTACCAGCAAAACAGTAAAGTTTCACATTTAACAACAGCTGTAGAACTAGAAGGAATATGTATGGTGCTTTTTATTAAACATTTTGCAGTAAAATCTGACATCCAATCAGCTGCTTGTTGGATCAGCTGCTTGTTTTCCCTGTAAATGAAATGGCATAATGTCACGCTTCCCGGTTTCCCCTCTGCCTCTGATGTCCCCTCTGACCCAGTGATGTCATAGTCACATGTCCGTCATCGTCCAATCACGCCCCGCTTCCTCGTTCGTCATCACCAGAGTATTGATTATTCACACCTGCGTCTCGTTTAGTCTGTTTGCTTATAAGCTCCTGGTTCACACGTACCCATTGCGAAGTATTGCCAACTCCCGTTGCCTTACCGAGCGGTCTATCCTAGTGTGATGATGGCAAGGCGCCAGACACATCACTAGTTACAGCTTATGACTCCCACACCTGGGTAACAGTTGATTAATATTATTTATAAAGCTAGCTTTGTATAAAATACTTTGTATAAAATCCTTCATGTAAAATCTGGACGTGTACATAATCATCATGAGCTCATGTGTTAAATGTGATTTTAAATTGAGAGAATGTCATTGCCCAGGTAAAGGGTGAAAACTGCCATTTGGTCCCGTGCCTCTTTCAGGTAACCCTGTAGTTGGTATGCTCCATGTTGTGGGAGGGGCTTAGGGGGTATGAAAGAGGCATGAGGGAAGATGGAGTAGGCCTGAGGTGCAGCAAGGTGCAGATGAGAGCATCCTAAACCCACACCAACATTGGTACCAGAGGAAAGTGTTACAGGTTGTCAGGAACCTGTTAGTGATTTTATGTTCTATGATCCTTTTCCTTTTCTTTTTGTATCGTCCAAATACACGTGAAATACCAAATAAATGCTGGACTCAATTGGAGCACCTCTCGGAATTTCTTGTGGCAGCCTCATAACATCGACCACTCGCAACCACCCCACCACACCTAGTGATACTGATTCTGACTTTCTGGTTTCTGACTCTGTTTGATCTCTGGCTCGCCCCTTCTCCTCTTCTACCCTCTGGTTTTGGTTGCCCTGTTCCGATTGCTTATTTGGTTTTGCCTTCTGCCTGCCTCTTCGTATATGACTTTGCCTGTCCCTTGTACTATGTTCGCTTGGATTGTGTTTTTGAGCCTGACTGTCAACCTGTTAAATTAACCCGGCCTTGATTTTAGCTCAGCGTGCGTCAATCAGACTTTGTCCGGCGTGAGACATAAATACCATTCTTCATGGTTTTATGCCTCTGCTGGTAAAAACCATGAGAAACATCACAGAGAAAAGATGCAGGATAGCAAGTCCATTAGCAGCTAAGTGCTAACTGTATTACTCAAGGCATCCCATAATGCTCAACACGCTCTTCTATGTTCCACTTTGACCTTGACCGTGTTCTTCATGGTAACACAACGGAGAATGAAGCCGATGTCCCTTGTCTACATTACAATGCTGACCTTTTGCCCTGATTCATAATAGCGTCTGTAAACTTTCAATTGAGTCAAGGTCCCCGCGGCTCATAAAAGGACCTGGTAGCCTCACCGCGTGATCCCTCCGGTCCAACAAAGCCTGTGTTCTCATTAGCACCATGCCGTAAACCAGTATTTTAGCAGCTTAATATCGGTTTCATTTGCTTCGCTGCTTATTGTATTTGCACAGCGTAGGCCTATATTCTTTTAATGGTGTGAGACATCTGAGCACTGGCGTTCACCAGGAGGATAGAAGCTTGTGCTTCATTAGAGCAGTATCTTAATGAAGCGGTCCGCAGCGGACTCGCTCTCCTCTCCAGATCCTTAGATTATGACAGAATTTAATGCTGATTGGCTGCTGGTTTGGGCAGTGTAGGCTTGTCCCCTAAAGCCTCATGGCGTCGTTGGTAAAATGAATGAGATCAAACTTAATGGGAAGAGAAGTATTAAACTCGTCTGTAATCAGTGGTTCACACTTAGCTACACTCCAGAGGAACTGTTAAAGGAGACGCTCCTTAATCTTATCAACTCATCAGGACCGCCAGAGTTAAAGAGAGCAGCAGACAATCACGCATTCTTCAGACATGAAGCCGCTCTGATTGAAACCCTTGTTTTTCCATACACAGTGGTTTAAATGGATGTTCTGTTCCCTGGTACTTAAAGGAAAGTGCAACAAAGATGGAACAGTGGGTAACTACATGGCACCCACCTCCCGCTCATTCTCTTGGGTGCTTTTTCACCCTGTAATCGGCCCATAGTCCATATTTTATACACATATACACCTCAATTCAAGTTCGATATTCATTTAACCGGAACGAGAGAATGAAGAAACCCTCCTCTTCCTGGGCTGTTAAGCTGCTGTTTTTTTTTCCTCAGCGTTTGCTGTCCAGTCGCGTTAGCCTTGTTTTTGGAAAAGCCAAACTTGACTGGAAGCCTTAGCTCATGTGTTAATGTTCAGTGACATCGCTCAGAGCGAATGAGCATGTGTCATTGTCCGCCCTTCGCTGGTTCCACGTTGGGGAATCAGCTGCTGTGGGATAGAGTTGATTCGCTCCATCAGGGATTTTGGAACAAAGCTAATGGAGGAGAATGGCCAGTGATCAGACCAAGGCCCTGAAAACCTTTCCCGTTTGGCAGATATTCCCAGAGTAATTCCAGCCTTGTTCTTTATCCTGTGAATTATAGGTTTGTCTTTGACTCATTAATATTCATAACTATTTATAGTTATTTGGTAGATTAATATACACTGCCTGGTCTAGAAATGTTGCTGTTTCGATTTAAATAAGCGAATACTTCAGAGGCTTTGATTGGATAATTACTGCAGTGATTAATACACAGTCAGGTCACTTTATTATGATAACAGGCATGTGCAGTTCTAGATGGACTGGGAGCGGCTCAGTAAGATCCTGGTAGGTTGTCACAGGTATCTGGAGCCATGCTGACTGCAGTGTATCCCACAGTTGCTGGAGGGTGTGTTGGGGAGGATCCATAGAGTGGACACGGCGATCAAGGTGGTCCCACAGATGCTCAGTTGGGATCAAGTCTGGGGGATAAGCGGGCTAGGGTAGTGCTTGGAAGTCTAAGCCATGCTCTTCTAACCAGTGTCGGACATTTCTAGCTGTGTCGCATGTCACATTGTCTTGCTGGAAGATCCCATCCGCCCCAGGAAAGACAATCAGCATGTTTGGGTGTATGTGATCTGCAAGGATGGATTCATACTTAAATCGGTTGAGTGTGCCCAGAGAATGCCAAGAAAATGTGACTTCCTTAATAAACTACGCCCCTATGTAATATACTGGAGAAGACTGTACGGAGTGGTTAAATAAAAAATCTCAGCCAAAAATGAATGCGGCTCTGAACAGAAAGAAATGCTATGATGTTGCATAAGGCTGTCGAAACAATGCCATGGTGAATGTGCGGGATCAAGGCGGTCCAAGGAAAGTGCGACTTTTTAGTCCAGTCTAACTGGATGTAAGTGCAACACAGTATGCTAAATACACAATGGAGTTATTGTATTTACATTACAATAGTAAAACAAAATAATATAAATAAAAATATTTACATCATTTTGACAGTTGTTTTTTCAGCTGACTTGTGAGCAGAGCCTTTGTTGAAGTCATCAGGCTACACTATATGTTTCACAATATTCTGTTTATCTGAGGTTTGCAAAGAGTGCTGAGTCATTTTTAGTCATTTAATTATTGCATTAAAAAATAATTCATGTATTTCTCTGACATGCTGCACTGCACTACATTCTGTCAAACAGGACTAGTTATGTATATAGTTATATAGTTAATATTTGTTTCAAAGCATACTGTTCATGCCCCAGTCCATACAGACCACGTATGGAAACTAAGCTGCTAATGCTGCCTGTTTTGAATTAATGCTTTTTTTTTCTGTGATGTCACAAGAACCATCTATCCGCCTATTCAGCAGTTCAGCAAGTCATGCTGAAGTTTCAAGGAGCGTTTTGGCTCCGGGGTTTTGAGGGCGTATGAGAAAAACGTACCATTTGATAGAACATCCATTTGATCAGTGTTCTTTAAGTACTGACGTTCTCCCTGACAGCAGCCTGATTTGGATGAATGTTTTTTTCTGTGATGTCACAAGAACCATCTATCCACCTATTCGGCCGTGTAGCTCTGCAAACTCATGCTCAAGTCCTGGGGGACGTTTTGGCTCTGGGTGCAAAGTGCGTATGAGAAAAACATGCCTTTTGATAGATACTTTAGAAAATAAAGTAGAGAAGAATATTTTCTACTCGAATAGATGCATTAGTGATGTGTTGCATATATTAAAGCTGTCATTTTCAAGTCCTGTCTTATTCCAGACTGGCTCACCTCCTCCGGATCGCCTTGTTGTAGTCTGGACTGGCAGCGTGCTTTCCGTCTCTGGCATTTGCAGGTTTTTTACGATTTTAATCAGAGGACTGTGGAACACATTACGGAGAGCCCTCCCCCCTCCCCTCCTCCCCCGTCCCCTATACTTCCTTCTCACAGGCCTCAGCCCCTGACCACAGCTTCGGCTTCCCAGACGGCTTATCACGGGGAACTAATTCAATATCCCTGTGCCTGTTTTAAATGTCATTGGCTGAGCTCATCTGGAATGACATGTTTTTCATGGTGGATGTGAAGGCGCTTTATTGAGCAGGGACCGAAGCGAGGGGATGTCTCTGCCCTTCGCTCTTCATGTTTGCTCCACTCCTAAAGGTCTAGATGAGGAAATGAATAAAAGAGGATTTTTTTTTAAATAGCTCCTCCCGTGTGCTCCTATCGCATGAACTCCCTGATTCTCTCCCTCGCTGGCTCTGAGTCACGCTGCATCCTTAGCTGACTGGAGAAAGTAAACTACTGCCAAAGTGTGGACCACAAACTTAGAATCTGGAGCAGGATCAGAGCCTTTTCTCTTTTCGTTCTGTTTTTTTTCCCTCTATCTTTCTGTGTTTTGAGCTCCTCAAAGAGCGATTTGGTTGAATTAATGTTTTAAGATGTTATTGCAGCATCATGCAGATACGCAGTTGTGGGTAACAGTATAGAGAAGTTAACTTATGTAATGCAAAGCTTAAAGTTCCACATGCACTGTTATATAACATTGTAATAAATGAGCCTTTTAAATGATCTATAGCTTTGGGCGTCATTCCAAGGCATCAATTGTGCTACTCAAAAATCTCATCATATTATACACTCATCATCAAAAGAATAGTTGCTCTCAGAAGGAAGTGTGGGATTGCAGTGCTATTGGGAAGGAAGATAAAGGTTACCAGGAACAACAAATGATGATCAATTTAGACTGATATGGGTAATATTTATTGAGCTACACATACAGAAGTAGTGTCTCTCAGTACGGCATCAGGCCGCCATGTTTGCTAACGCAAGATGCATATGTCTCAGCATGGAGCTGTAGAGGTTCCTAATGGTGTCCTGTGATAACCCATCCCATGCAGCTTGAATATTCTCACACAGTTCCTGCAGATTGTGCGGTAGGGGTGGATGTGGAGTGACACCAGGCCTTCTGGACGTGTGACACTTGACAACAAACCATTCATTTAGCCTCTGCGCATGGATTCATTGGTCGTCTCCACCAAGACAAAAGTGGAACTCGTCACTGAAGATGACCCGCTGGCATTCTGAGTCACTCCATGACAGTCTGGCACGACACCATTGCAGTCTTTGGTGACGTTGGCATGGTGTTAGGGCTAGTCGTCGTAACTGTCTGCGTGTATGTAGTCTTGCCAATGGTGCTGGCACCAACAGGATGACTCATGGAGGGCCTCACTGCTCGCTGAATCTCCAGAATCATGGCTGTTGGGTCAGTCAGGTACAGCGATAAGGCCTGTTCTTGCTTACGTCACATGCACGGCCGAGCATGAAACTTTAATCATTAGCTTGTCTTAAGATGTCAAACCTACCCACCAAGTTTCATTCCTGTCGGTTGATTCCTCCGAGTGGTCATGCAGTTCAGCAGGCTGCATTCTGATTGGCTCATATGGGATGACTTTATGCTGCAAGCTTCGTTTGTTCACTTATAAATTAGATTCAATTAAAATACAAAAAAGACCAAACAAAGCTTATTAAAGTTTAGTAAAAGCATTATCACCATTATCAAGGTGAACTTATTGCAATCCATAACAAGATTGTTTCATTGCGCAGCGCTGTTTCAAAGGCCATCTCAAATGGTATCAGTTAACCCACTGTGTCAGATAAATGACCTCAGTGTGGAGAATGACCTAAGACTCCGGAAATCCACAGCATGGCGTCCCTCTGTAGCCCCTGCAGGCATGGCTGTCTCATCTGGCATTTTACCAGCGTAGAGTCACCCGCCACCCAGCTTACCCCTGGCCTCCTCGCTCGGCCTTCGTGCCGCGCTTGCTCGGCCTGGGGGCGGCTGCACTGTCCAGGGCTTAGGGTCATAAGGAACGGGACGGAGCTGAAAATGTGAGGGGTCGAGCCAGCCTCTCTGTGGCATGGAAGAGCAGAGAGGGGGAGGCAGGAGGAGACAGTGGGTCATTGCTCCTCTAAAAGATCTGTTTTGAGGTTTAAAAGGCAAGTCATGTTTGAGCAGACAGGCCTGCGGCTCTAGGCTAAATCAGTCAGCTATGACGGACTCCTACTTCATTGTACTGAAGAGAGTTTGTGGAATGATAGGCGGGCCAAAAATGTTTCACCTTTTCAACAAATGTAGTCAGTCGACCTAGACCGAAGTTTTGTGTCCAAAGTTTGCTTCTTTAATTTAAGGCTAGTGTGGCTAACAAGTAGTGGAAGCTTATAGTTAAGCCTATAGGAAAGACTTTCAAACTGGGTTCAGTCGTTAAGGAATCTGAAATAGACTTCCTGGTGTGGTTTCTGACACTTTAAGACGCTTTGTTTTAGCTATGTCTTATATTTACCAGTACAGTAAGTAGAAATCGTTTCAGCTCAAATGCTGCATAGTGATGAAAAGTGAGAGTCAAAGCAGTATTATTTGGGGGCTTTAGATATCATCTTGTATGGCGATTAGCCTGCAATTAGCCTGCCCACGTTTTGTTAGCTCAACTGTGGTCAGTTTGCATCGCATCCCCTTCGCACATGCTTTTGCATACTCTTCCCTAATCAGAACGTGCATGAACAACTTGCTTAGCGTGTGCCCCTCACATATGGGCGAAATGAAGATACTGATGAAAGAGATTGATCCAAAGGAGGGGAAAGGGAACCGTTCGTTTTAATAGACAGCGTGACTGGTTCTGCTGCGGTTTGCTTTTTGGTTGATATTATTTGTGCTCCTTCTCCTGCAGGGTTCCTGAAGCCCCAGTGCTCTCTGGCGCCGCCCCCTCAGAGAGGCCGTGCAGGGGAAGCATGCTCCTGTTTCAGCGGCATGTGCCCTCTCCATCAGCGCAGACTGTCCACAGGTAAGAGCGCCTCATCACTCAGCAGCATCAGCAACAGCTCCCAGCACACAAAGCCAGCACTGTACTCCACCTGCTGCACTGACATTCAGTCTGGATTTTTGTGCCATGTAGTGTACACTCTTAGGAATGAGGGTCCCTAAGTTGGTTCTTGACTTTTAAGGGACACTCTGGCCGCCATCAGAAACGTTACCATTACTACATCTGTTCTAGACACAACTGCCTTTTACAGCAGTGGCTAAAGAGTCTCTAAAGCATGATTCCCTTGTTTATACACCAGGAAAATCCCCTTCTGATATCCCGAAGGTTGTACATTCTGGAAGATTCCCAGCGCTTAGGGATAGATGCTTAAGGCCTGTTCTTAATCACTAGCTGGCTAATTCTTCAACGTCGCTATTCCTGTGGAAAACTGGCCGATTGTTTGATGACCAGTTGTGGTTATTGCTGTATGAGTAATGTTAGCTTCCACCGTAGTTGTAAGTAATAGCCTCTAGACGAGTGACTAGGCTATCAGTATGGATTTATTGAGTGCCGTAGGAATGCTGGGAATTGTACTGAGAAAACACTGATAGATAAGAACATGAAAACAATGCAAAATTGTCAAAACCGATGAGGCTGAGGGATGCAGTGCTAGTAACAGATGCTAGTTTCAGGCCAGCTAGTTTTATGTGCCTTTTAATACTTGGTATGGAACCTTAATATTATGTTGAACCTTCATGTTATGCTATGGACGATCCTTTGGAAGGTGATCCTTCTGTGATATCGCTCCAAAGAACCCTTCTTATTTGGGAGAGTCCATTGTGGAGCCCACAGTCAGCAGCACTACACCTACTCACCGAGCTGCATATCAGTGCCTGTCATTGAGTCTCATCGTTATCGTTAGACTACCGAGGTTTCCTTCGCTTTCGCTGGTGTCTAATGTGTCTGGTCTTGCTTGGCACATCTTGTCACACGTGCACACACACATACATACTCGTTCCTCACTTTGAACTGAGGAATTGTAAAAACCTGCTCTGTATCATTTACAGTTTGTTGTGTTGGTCTGAGTAGTCTTGCTGAAAGACCTGTTATCACACTGCTATCAGCGTGTCTTCTCCTTTCATCATCTCACTGCTGTCCTTTCAGGCCCAGCGGTTTACAGACACTGATACATAACTTCACATACCAGTCCTGACCTTGTGGCATGTAAGAGGATGGTGCGCCTTAGAGTTGTCTATTCAGCCCTAATGCACTTGGTCCTTCATAAAGCTGCAGAAAGCGTTTGTGAAAAGCATAACTTGAGACCGTCTGGCTTTTCTGTAGCGAGAAGTATCTTATAATCATAATTATGTTAATGTTGTCGTGTTATAGCTTGAGCCTTGTCAGTCTGGCCTTTGGTCATTTGTGCTAAAGGTGGCTTTATGCACTTTCCATTCGGAAACTGTACCAACTCATAGCACTGAATTTTCAACAGCGGCACATTAAATAACACTATTAGTTTAATGGCCACTAATTTTGACATTTCGCTGTATGGTGTTTTTTTCTTTGTTGTCGTTTTTCAGAACCATCGGAGCTTGTTAGCGAGTTCCTTAATTAGGAATATTTCCGTGCATGGCATTTCAGAACATTTAGTTTTCTGAAGTCACAAAACAACTCAGGAAAGTTTTCTGAGTGTTTCTGCTTTGTTTAAACAGCGTATATGGGCTATATCAAAGTATTATTAGCTTGCTGTTCCATATGCATGTTAAGTGTTTTATAAGTAGGGTGTTAATGAAGGCATATGTTTGGTGCTAAATGTTCAAATCGGTTGGGATTATGTATTTATCTCTGACACAAAAATGAGCAGTGAAGAATATAGACTATTACAGTTGTTATAGAACAATGCAGCTGGTAGTATCATATTTATGGTGTTAATAAGTAGTGGTGTCAGAGATTACACATTAACACAATACATCATCAACACAATCAATTTTTTGAACACTGTTAAGGGAGGCATTTTTTCCCCATTCGGACCATTCAAGGCAGCTGTAGTTCCACCATGAAGCCCAGCGGATCGCCCACTGCATGTGTTGTTGTGTTTTTAAGCTCTTGCAGTGACTCATTTAAACCAGCTACTTTTTTCCCAGCTACTGTCATACCATGAATTAGTTTATCATCATGGTGTGTTGAGTCTGAAGTGTCGTTTACAGGACAAACACATCACCGATGCAGCAGTATCAGGAATGTTGTCAGGCTGTGCTGGACAGTGGTCACGGAGGGGGAAAGAAAGAGCTAGTGAAGAGCTGCAGTTCCTCTCATAAAAAGTCGTAATGTCGTGGTAAGAGAGCGAGACGCTAAAATCCCAGAGGAGCTGGAACATCTAGCCACTGCTCTCACTGGACATCTGTATTTAAAATTAGGAAACTCCCTTCACCTTATTTTCAAGGCAAGCTCATGATGAAGTTATGGTGCTGGATTTAAAAGTAATAAATACATTCTGAAGAGATATAGTCATGTGCAAGAGGTTAAACACTCCTGGTTTGTTGAGTTCCCATTTTTTTTCCTTTTTTAAGATTTTCTTATATTTGTAAAAATGAATTACACATCCTTTACACTTAACATTTATGGCATGAGTGGCACTTTGTCAGATGCTCCTGCATAGTTTACATTTACTCAGGTACATGAAGGCAGTGTTAGGAGTCTTGCCCATGGACTCATATTGGTATAATATAGTGTGTTTACCCGGGTGGGGAATCGAAACCCAGTGTACGACGTGGAGGGCAGGGTGTAACCCACTACACTCTACCAACCACCCCCAGCCAAAAAATACACTACCAGTCAAAGGTTTAGACACACCCAACTAAATGGATGTTGTTGGTGATCTTAAAGACTCTACAGTCTTACACTTAACAGCTCCAACTGATGAGAGTCTGAAACAGTACATATCCTGATATACCACATGTACTCCTGATGTACCACAGTACGATATTTCTCCATATCTCTAATATATATTTAGTGGTGTAAAAACTTTTGTCTCTTTTTCTGCACAGTGTAAAAGCTCTAGTTACTCTTTCAGTTTAGTGAATATTCATGAGGGACAGACCAATAGAATCGCTCCAAAACTGCTTAGAAATAGAATCTTGTTATATCAGCCTCCACTGCAGGTTAAGAAAGCTGTTTTATCCTCGTGTAACAGTTTGAGGTTTTTAAGGTGGACTGCGTAATTCCATGAGTGGTATTTTATAGTTTGATGTCTTCACTTTTATTCTAAAATAAAGTGTTAAGATAAACAGAAGGAGAATCTTCTATGAGTCGCCAGCTCTAAACTTTGGACTGGTACTGTACGTGTAATCTTTCTACAATCTGTAATATATATATACATATATATGTTTCAAGAGGCAGACAAACTTTTGCAGGTTCACCAAAGTTCACCTTAAATGGAACTTCAAAATGGAAATGGAATGAAAAAAAAAAAACGTTCTATGCGGTTAAATTTGAGCAAAGAAGACAAATGCAACTAATTGTGATTACCCACAGAAAGGAATGTGATTAATCAGGATAATTCATTACTATTAATTGTTTTGACAGTTCTAATAATACCCGGGATATTTCACTGCCTAGACTTTTTCACAGTTTTCACAGTATCAGCAGTCCCATCTCGTCGTGTCTGTTTTACAAATACCTGTACGGCGGACGTGTCGGAACAATGCCTCGGAGGCACACGTGTTCGGCTGCCCTTCTTTGTGGAGCCATCAGAGCCAGCGTGATTGATCGGCTACATTTTTACTGTCCCGTCCCTGAGTGCGTTTCCGCAGCAATTAGAGCCAGCCAGCGTGCTTTATGGAGCTCATGGACCAGCAGGCTGTTTTTTACGGGATTTTTTTTTGAAGGCTTGTTTGACTTTGTTGAGTTATTCTCAGCCATTTACTCCCCAGTGGTAATTCTGTTCGTACTGTTCGAAACGTAGTGTTTATGCCTCCTAGGACTCGCAAAGTAAATGGAAGTGCTCTTTGAGTGTTTCTGGAAGCCGGCGACTTTGACCAAAAATTAGTTCTGTCTTTTTATTTTCTTTTCCACATCCCACTAAAGGGCCATGTGGAAAAGCGGCCTTAAAAGCACCGCATGGCACAGGCTGGTTTGTTGTGGGGAGGCAGTGACTGGAAACGGCGTGTGAGTGAGCCTGGCCGGAGTCGCACGTTTATAGAAGGAGTAATAGCCGTGTTTCTAATTAGAGAACGTGTTGCCGTAAATCTTCTCGGCCGCATCCAGAGCAAGAAGCCGTCCGCTCATTGGCTGCGGGAGGCCGTAGCGGTCGTGGGCAGGCCGGGGCTGCCTGTGGGACTGGTGATCTGTAGCCGATCTCCTGAACTTCACTGCACTCACTGATGTGGCCGCAGCGGTTTTATATTGTTTTGGATTTTCTGGCGAAAGAAAACGAAGCCTCGCTGGAAGGAGACCGTGAGAATTGCAGCATCCCCAGGCTCCCGTCTCCCCAGATCATTTCAAAGGCAATCATTTTTGTTATTCCTTTTTCTAAAGACTACGAACGAGAGACGAGCGAGGGAAGGGAGGAGGGGATGGGAGGGGGTTAAAAAAAAAAAAGGTTTTTTTGGAAAAGTGTTGTATGAAGTGAGTGAGAGGGAGCGCATGAAAAACAGGGCTTTTTGAAGGCCCTCACAATGCAGGCCTTGTCCTACGATTCGGGCTCTTCTCACCGCGCCGAGCGGAGGAATGGAAAAGATTATCCACAGGAATGTCTGGGGTGCCCTCAAACGGAGCGCTCCATGTGACCGGCCAATGAGAGAGCGCAGCTGAGCGGCTGGCTAATTTTTTCCTGATGAACTCAGCCGCCTGCTCCATAATGGGTTCTGATTGCCAGCGCTGAACTCACATATGGTCCATGTTTGGAGAGCCCAAATGACAGGACCAATTCTGTACTGGGCGGGGGAGAAACGATTGCTGGCTTTGTCTTTGTTGTTTCATTAGAGCAGGCTATTGGGCCTGGAGCGGCAAGCCCTGCGCGGTCCAAAGCCGCAGCGGCGGCGTTGGCTCAGCGTCTGGATCCCTGGCCAGCCGAGCTCACTCATCTCTTGCTCCAGGTGTGCCGTTTGCCTTCAATTAATCACTCTTTATTGACATCGCCTTGCTTAAATAAGCGGTAGTTATGCCCAAAGCCAAATGCCTGCCTAACTTAATTGTGGTGCTTGGGCCCCTGTGCCTCTGAATAATCATCATCCAGCTTCATAAATTCTGCCAATTAATTTGGAGCTTATTTATCCTACGGAGTGCTTGGAGAGGACCTTGGTAGGCCCATTACTGCAAGTAGGGCCTGAATTAACCCCATAAATTACAGGGAAATGGAGCCGACTCCACAAACTGGGGCATATTTTTACTCATTGTTTGGAGTCGCTAGCATAGCAGAGTCATAGGCCTGCAGTAAAGAAGAAAACACCATGTGGTTGAGCTCCACAGAGCCAAGCATGTGTTTTTGTAGACCTTGTGGTCGTGTGGTGTGGCGGTGGGGGGGCAGGCGGGGAGTGCTCTGGGGGGTGCGGGTCGTGGTAGCGGCCGTTGGCTCCTTATGTTTCCTGGAGCGGGGTCTCCGAGAGGCCAAAGGTCAAGGGAAGGGAGCTTGTTAGCTACGACATGTTCCACGCTCCCCCGTTTTAATTGGCCCTGGTCGCCGTCCGCACACTCCCTCACAGCTTCCTGTTGGCCGGCCGGTCAAAGGGGCCTCGCGAAAGCCAGCAAGTCGATTACAGGGCCTGGGCCTCTCCTCCCTCGCTCCGATTCATCATCATCCCGCACTCCAGCTATTTTAATACTCTTATTTATTTAAGCTGCTCTTCAAAGGCAAGCCCAGTGGAAGGAGCAACCGTTCAGCGGCCATTTGTTATGTCTTTGTGTTTTTTCTTGGCTTTCTCTTTTTTTTTTTTCCTTTCCCCAAATACGTTACAGTACATGCTTGCCTTTAGTTTATGTCCTATCCTCAAGCCAGAGGTCTGCAGTCTGTCATTTCTGGGGTCACGGCCACCAAAGGAGTCAGAGCTAATTGGATTTCATAGCTGAGTTTCATCAGCTATTTGGTAATAGGCTGAAAAGCTCGCCCTCAGCCTCCTTCGGCGTCCGTGCTGATTAGCGCATTCCATGCGTCTGTCCATGAGGAAGGCGAGGCAAGCTGTGATCTCATCTGAGGTGGTCTCGGTACCGGTGCCCCTGCGGACATGTACCAAACACTGGGAACAATGCTGAAGAGCCGCAGCTCTTTGTGATTAGCGAGAGCCTCTGGAAATGTACAGTGATCCATGTAAAAATCTGCCACCTAATTGAAAGCAGTTTGCTTTCATGTTGTACATGTGAGTCACCAACTTTGCCCCTGAAACAGACACGATAGAGAAGTCGTGTGTGACTTAGCGTTGCTCTGAAAGCAGGCAGTGCCACGTGGAGTGTCCGCTTGGTCTGATCTGTGCATTTATCGCGAGCAGCCATTTAGATTCCGGAGGCATGTGCTGTAGGTCAACTTATAGAAGCCATGTGATGGAAAAACTGCAGTAATTTCGTTTTTGGGAATGAAAGTGTGAATAAAAGTTTGATACAACATGTAAACATTATTAACGTTTCAAATATGTACCATGTGCTTCCCAGTCGATAAGAGTCAAGATATAAAAATGAAGCTGCAATAATACGTTTTATTGTGTATACGTTTTATATGAAGTCATAAAAATCCCAAATCATTTTCTTATATCCACATATTCAGCCTATGGCAGTTGTTGGGACATTGATTCTTTGAGATATAAGCAGATTCATTCGGAGTGGTTTGATGTGAAATGGTTTATTGTAGAGAAACCTACGGACTACTTTACAGTCAATTGTTGTGTTATTATATATGTTGTTGATGACGGTAAAACACTCCAAATCTGAAGAAATTTGTGTTCTTCGTGGACTATTTGCCTTACCACACCCTGAATGCATCCCTCCGTTTAAATACCAAACTAGCATAAAACAATATGTCAAGTATCAAGCAGCATGTTCCTAATTTTATTCCATTTCATGGAATAACTTGAATCTGTGAGGGACCTACCAGGGGCATTGAACTGTTTAGACGTCTGGTTACCATCACCACCACTGTGTACAATTCTGGCTCAGCACGTTTCTCTAGATTTGGAGCATTTTACACCAACTCCATCATGGGTGGATCTCATGAAGGGGAAACAATCAAACACGAGACAAATGTAGGGTATGGGCTTTTTATATGGGCTGCTGGTGGTCTCGAAACAATGGACCAGCCGCCCCAGCCCCATGCCCCATCTTCTTACACACAGTAACCATTTTGACTGGACGTTGAATAAAGGAGGGTGGTCTCTGATTTTGCACACTAGCATACATGATACATATGTGGCATGTGCTATATAAACATGGGACCTACATTTTTGAGACCACACATGCCACTTCATAGCCCGCTGCACTTCAGCCCAAATACTCACACATCCAACTAAAGGTACTCTTTGTTAACTTAGTGTTGGCATTTAGAGGTCGGGATTTATGTGTTTGGTTGATTTTTATTTGAGTGGCCCCAGGCAGGGGAAGCAGAGTAGCGCTGCTATGACCACACAGATGGATTCTAGTTAGGAAGTGTTTGCGGAGTGGTACATAAGGTCAGAACGTCCTCATGTAAAATGACCTTAAATGATTCATGAGGTGCGTGACCTTTCCTCATTCAGCTGTGTCAGGTGACGTGGTATTGGCCGCACATACTGTAATAGCTGGGTGTTTACGTGTGTCCGCGCCTTGTTTTTCCAATTCTGTTTTAATGCAAACGAGCATGTTTAATGTCACGTGTAAAGATTCATGACGGTGTTATCGGCTGATCTGTCTTGGGAACAAAGCCCCCTAATTCGATCCTCTCGTTGTGATGTCAGCGCTCATCAGCTCTTAGATTGTACAGCTGTTTAAACTTCGACTTTGAGCTTAAATTATGTGTTTGAGTTTCAATATGTGCTTCACAACCAAAGGCAGACACTGGAATGAACATGGAGCTAATTATCACAAGAACAAAACTCTGTAGTTCCATTTTTGTTGTTTGGATCAATGGACCAATAGAAATACTCAAAAATGAAATTTCCATGAATTTCCATTAAACGATAAGAATGCTTTTTCCTTCCTCTATAAAGTTACTGTTGTGGACATACAAGCTCCTGTCGGAGGTCTACAATAGATCTGTCCAAATGAGCCCCGCTTTAGGAGGCCACTCACTAGGCGAGCCACATTTACAGCAAATCCGCAAATATCTACCACATACAGTGCATCTTTAGATGCATCCAGTTAATAAGTGATGCATGAAGACCCTTATTTGTTTACTGAGGTTGCCTTTTACAGTGTCAGCCAACGCAGCAGCTTGTTCGGAGGGCAGTTTTACTTTTTTTTCCCCCACCTTCCACTGCGGAATCATGTACAAACTAGGTATTGCATGACTCCTGATTTATTAAATTCGACAGTCATGTGAAGCCATCATAAATAGAACCTCAGGAGAAGGGAATGCTTTGCAACAGGCAACTTTAAAAACCTGACTTTTAAAATCTGTGACAAGGCCAAACTCCCCAGGTCTGTAGAGCACAAAGTCCCCTTTCCAACATGCCTGGGATCGCATTGCTAGCCCTCAGGGAATCGGAGATACGAAGCCCGGAATTTCCCGAAGTTGTACCTGACTTAGGCGCATCCCAGATGGCCCTTCCAAGATGCTCACCGATGGCGGAGGTCCAGAGAGAAATGCCCTAACCCAGTGAACTTTACAGTGTAGTAGGGCACTATGCTCTCAGAGATACAGACCCCTCAACTGTTGTCTTCTCTAAGGTGTCCATATTGGGAGTGTCGTAATCATGTGATCAGCGAGTGGTCAACATCAAACCTAAAGCATTATCGCTAAGCATTGAAGTGGACTAGTTTGTGCAACCCCTGGTACAAAGTTTAGGGGTTTGTCGGGGGGGTTAGTGAGGTATGAATGGTTGGTGGGCCCACATAAGCTAATCATGTGTCTGCCATGGCATCATCACCTCATCACCAGGAACTAGACTGAGCACTGGTCTGAGATGAGCACACACATCTGTGGATGTCGTGTGTGTGTGTGTGTGTTCAGAATTCCCCCTGTGATAAAGTGTGCCAGTTAGAGGAGTCGCTGGCAGAAAGAGGAGAGAGGCTGGCTCAGAGATAAAGGGAACTAACCAGAGAGAAAGAGAGAGAGAGAAAATCGGAGAGGAAAGCCAGAGAGAACGGAGGGTGAGGATTGCCAGGTGGGAGTGTGGCAGAGCTGTCCGTGGTGGTTTGGTGAGGGGAGCTGGTGTTGAGAGAAAGACTAAAGTGTTTGATAACTCTCTGAGCTTTTAATCTCACCACACCGTTCCACCAACACACTGAGTCCCTGCACAAACCAGAGAGAGAGAGGGAGACCCTGCCATCTGGAATTCTACAGGACTCTCTCCCTCTCTCTCTTTCACTTCTCCTCTCTCTCCCTCCCTCTCTTTCTCTCTTTCACTCTCTCCCACTCTCTCTTTCACTTCTCTCTCTCTCCCTGTCTTTCTCTCTCCTTTCCTCTCTCTCACCCTCTCTCTCCCTTTCTCTCACTCGCTCTCTCTCCTTCTCGCTCTCTCTCTCCTTTTCTCTCTCTCACTCTCTCCCTCTCTCTCACTCCTTCTGTCTCACACACTCTCTCTCTCTTTCTTTTTTCTCTGTCTTTCTCTCTCACTCTTT